>CM076850.1:173537335-174231869 GCA_039519185.1 Astragalus membranaceus | reverse complement strand
TTTGTATATAAAAAAAAGTGTTGCTGTTTTTTTTGTACATAAAAAGTGTTGCTGTTTTTTTTCCAATAAAAATGTTGCTGTTTTTTTTCTAATAAAAAATGTTGTTGTTTTCTTCTATTAAAAAAAATGTTGTTTTTTTATGTAAATTGTTGCCTTTTTTTTATGTGTAAATTGTTGTTTTTTTTTTGTTACCCTATTTTAAAAAAAAATTGCTGTTTATTTTCGGATTAAATAAAGTTTTTTTTTTAAAATACTAAAAAATGTTTTTTTTTTAAATAAATGGTTACTAGTATCACTACCTTTCTCAAAAAAAAAAAGATAACAATAATAATCATTTTTCAAAAAAAGCAAAGATACACCTTTTCAATATAATAAACATGACCATTTTTTTTTAATTAAAAAAAAAGGGGCTTTTCTTTATGAATGAACAAACTGTTTCAAATCCAACGCGTATTAGTATAGATATAAAAAAAAAAAAAACGTTTCAGAATTATATGTTTCCGAGCAAATTAATAAAGGGTTAAAAAGTAAAGAAAATCAAGCAACCGTTTTTTAGCGTCAAAACGCTATTTGCACCCCCGACAATCATTTTTAGCGTCAAAACGCTATTTGCACCCCCGACAATCATTTTTAGCGTCAAAACGCTATTTGCATCCCCAACAATCATTTTTTAGCGTCAAAACGCTATTTGCATCCCCAACAATCATTTTTAGCGTCAAAACACTATTTGCACCCCCGACAATCATTTTTAGCGTCAAAACGCTATTTGCATCCCCAACAATCATTTTTAGCGTCAAAACGCTATTTGCATCCCCAACAATCATTTTTAGCATCAAAACGCTATTCGCACCCCCAGCAACCGTTTTTAGCGTCAAAACGCTGTCAACACCCCCATTTTTGATACAACGCCCCTGTTGTTCGCACCCCCTTTTTATCACCGATTCCGCTTTTATTTACACCATAACGTTTCCGAACCGTCTCTTTTCTTTCAAATAATCAAACTCGCGTAAAAAAAAAAGGGGGTTATTACTAATGGTCACTCTGAGCCTAGCTTGTTTGACTGATAGGACTAACCTCCATTTTTCGAAGCGGTTTAGTAGCGGTGATCACTCTGAATTCATTCGTTTGATCATCGCAAACAACCGCCTAAACTTCTAGAATTTTTCAATTAATAAAAAAAAAACAAACGTAATCTCAACTCCCCTTTCTTTAAAAAATCACGCTTCCCAGTAAACTTTTTTTCAAACAAACAAGCACTCAATCACAAACCGGTTGTCTATAGCGGTCACTCTGGGCCTCGCTCGTTTGAACGCGGTAAACACCTTCTTTTTCGAATAAGCCATCAGTGGTGACCACTCTGGATTTATCTGTTTGGTCACCATGAACGGCCTCTAGTTTTCGCAAAAACTTTTCAATAAATAAAAAATACCAACACACAAATATTTTCTACCCAAGAACTACGTAGCTTTGATTTCTCCATCGCACCCGGAGATACGTAGGAGCAGGGGCCCACTCCTGTCAAGCGCAAAAAACTAAAATTTTTATTAAGTCTTCCTTTCCGTTTTTTTGCAAATAACAAAAAGGGTAAATTAAAATGTTTTCTTTAAACTAAATTTTTTTCTACACATTTGATTAAAAGGTAACCTTTTTAGGATGTTGCGGGGTGCTAGTACCTTCCCCGCACTTAATCGACCCCCGAACCCAAAAACAAAGGTTTTCTCAATGTTTTTCCTAAAAATAAATGTTGATGGCGACTCCATTGCTCAAAAACAACGAAGAATCCCTCCTCCGGATTTTTCGGTCGCTACAGGAAACAATTGCTGTTATGAAAGAAATGGAGAAAGATACTGATGAAGAGTCATCTGGTGAGGAAACAGAAAGTACAGAGGAAGAGGAAATAGTGGAAATACATTGTGACCCAAGCCCTAGCCCCAAGAAACCAAAATCCCCACCCAGCAAAGTCAATCCACCATCAATCCCCACCCCCATCCCTGAACCACCACAAAAATCACCACCAAAACAAACACAAAAACCACCCACAAAAGCTAGCCCACAAAAGGAAGCTGACCAACAACAACCCAAACAACAAGAAAAAGAACCTGACACTCAAAATCCCAAGAAAACTTATCAACAACACCACAAGGCCAGAAGCAGCACTGGTATCAAGTTGGCACAATACCCAGAAGAAGGTGTTGTGCCAGTAGACGCTGCAGTGGCTAATGCTGCAGCCTCTAAAGACCCAAGTCCAGTGGTGGCCACTGATGAAGGTGAAGATACTGAGAAGACTATGGAAGACGTGGCTGCTGAAGAGTTGGTACAAATGAAGCAGCAGAAGGAAGGAGGAGAGCAGAAAGAGAAGGGAGAAGAAGCATCAAGCGCTACAACGTCAACCGCTGTAGTGGCATAAAAGGCAAACCTCCCTTCCCCAAAGAAGAAAAAGGCAGCCAAAGCAGCCCCAACCCCTTCAAGAGCCAGTAAGAGGCTCAAGAAGGCCTAAAAAGGCAAGAGTTGTTGGCTGTCCAAGCCTGATGTGGTCTCTCCTATTTTGTTTTGTTTAAGGCCTCTCCCTTTTATCATACATCAAACAGTGAGGACATTGCTAAATTTTAAAACCTGGGGGAGGACCTTATGGTCATCAAATGATGTTTTGTTAAGTACAATTATGTGTTGTTAATTATAATTAATTAAAGTTATGCCATGTTTTGTGTGTTTAATTAGAAAATATGAGTAGCTGCATGTTTTAAATTTTTTAGTAAACAAAAAACTGAAATTATGTAGCTAAATCAAATAATAATTAAGAAATTTTTGAGTAGGGCAGCCTTGTGTAAACAATAAAATTGTTTTATTGCTGCTTTTTACACAATCTTAAAGCTTAGTGAAGAACCTAGTTAACTAGGGATAAATCTAAGGCTAAAGTTAGTCTTGGGTAACCAAAGGATAGTCAAGTTTTCATTAAAAATTGAGAGTTGTTTTTGAAGCTAAGTTTGGGGGTGCATCGGTTATGTTAAGGCTAGGAACAAATATGATAGTTTGGTCAATACAAAATAAAACAAAAGTATGCAAAATATCTGAAATAAATTACTGAGCTGTTCCAAAAATGCATGAAAAGAAAAAGAAAAGAAATGCAAATAAGGAGCTCAGTATTAAACCCAGCAACTAGTTTTATTCATCAAATTACCAGCGCTGCAGCGTCTAAACGCTACAGCGTCTGAGAAGTCACCAAATCAAAACCTTTTGCACTGACCAATAATCTGAAAATGCCTAATCAAAGCCATTTGCTGTGCTTTGAAGCCCTCCAATGCTTGTGTGAATTTGTTATTCCACTCTCATTTTTGAAAAAATTCTTTGGCTAAACCAAAAGAAAGCCACTATACCCAAAGCCTTAGAGAAATTCTGAATTTGGCTAGGAATTTAGCTAAGCTTTGAAGACACACACTCACAAATGTGCAGTAATGATTCTATTTGTTGTGATGCACAATGTGTATGAGTTTGTTAAGTATGGTCTTAAAATATTGGCTTTACATAAGAACAAGTTTTTGTGAAATTCTGTTTGATTTAAAAGATGCAGCTAGTTATGTTTTGTTGCTTACTTGCCATTTCATTCCAGCGTCATTGCTTGGGGACAAGCAATGGTTTAAGTTTGGGGGTGTGATAACTCATATTTATATGTGTTATTGATGCTCTTAATACATAAATCAAAGAGTGTTCCTAAGTAATTTTGGTACTTTAATATGTAATTATGTGATAGGTACAAATATAAGTTTAGACTTGATTTCCTAAATATTGGGCATAATAGGTGCCTTTGTGAATATATTGATGTTCTGCCTTAGTGCTGCAGCGGTATGCCATCAATGAAACGCTACAGCGTTATGAGGCGGCTGGCCATTGGGATATTTGTGTAACCACTTGCTGAAACGATGAGTCATCACCCTTATCTCTTATCCTCAGCATGACATTGAAGCCCAAGTGGAGTCAACAAGACACTTGGCGTCTCCCAATTGATTCCCACTTGATAGTTGGTAATGATTTTAATCATTACCACTTTTTGTAAAGTAGCTTTATGGATAATTAGGATATTATCTAATGAGGATATTATCTATTAGGGATATATCTAATCCATTATCCTCATAAGTTAGACATTCCTACGTAGAGAGAGTTTTAACTTGGAGAAGAGCTAACTTGACAATTTGGTTTTCCTCCATTGTTATTCCAATCTTGAAGCTTTTATTTGTAGTATAGTTTTTAGATTCCATTAAAGGTTTGTTCACGCCATAGCTTCATCCAACGTATATGACTTGGGATTCTTGGAGTGAATCTTTTGCAACCATTCTCCTCTTCTCTACATACGGTAATATAAACTTGTTTATTTGTATTGCGATGATGAAGCTTGTCATGAGCTAAATCACTTTGTAGTTGGATTGTTCTTAGTGTGTAATGAACCTTGAGTAGCTTTTATATAATATTATGATGTTTGCGTTTCATTCCTTGTGTCATAATGCTTTCAACTTTGTTTTGGGACTGATCAACTAAAATAAGGGGGCTTTGTGGGTACAGACATGGTTCACAAAGAGAACTCAAAGAATGATATGAATGAAAAACCCTTTAAAGACATTTAAAGGAAGTACTACTTAACCCTAGACATAGGGGAGTAATAGTTCATAAGGTGTATGCTGTAAGATCTTAATATACAGGGGTAAAACTTATTTAGAGCCAAGACATAGGAGTCTTGTAACATAGACCTGACGATAGTGACTGAAAGACACGCCACCATGACGCTACAGCGTCTGTTGATTCTGTAGCGCTACAGCGCTTAACGCTATAGCGTCTAATATTATAGAACACTACTCTTGGGAATTTACATAACTGCTGAGCTATCCAACTCACTCTTAGATACTTTCAATTCACTACTATTTTATCTCAAATCATTATGTTTACAACTCTACACTTTTATTTGTCACCATACTTGTTTTGCTAAGTTGCTAATCACCTAAACTTCTTAGATTAATTCCAATCACTGTGGGAACGAACTTTACTTATCATTATATTACTTGTTGCGATTGTGTATACTTGCACATCTACTTTTCGCACAACAACTCCTCTCACCTCAGCCCGTTTTCGAAGCAATCCCAGTCCCGGTCCAGGCGGTTAATCAAATACTCGATCTCCTAGACCACCGAAGCCGCGACATTGCACAACAAGAGTTGCGCCTAACACCGATGGAAGACGAGGTCGCGACCGTCCGAGCAAATACTCCTGCTATCTCTACTCGGTCACTCGACAAATCTCCCGATCAACAAACCGCCACCTCCAGGCGTCACCGGTCTCCACCTCGAAGGCAAATCACCCAAAGACATCACGTACACAGATCTCCCCTGTAGGACGGGCCGATGGGGAGGATCTCACTCTCCTCCGACTCCCCCGGGCTCCAGCCCTACCAGGAGCTCTTCTTACAGGTCTTCATCATCTCGGAGCCCATCGCCTCGGCCCTGACACGACTCTCCCCACAGAAAAAACCATTCACCTCACCAGGGTCGATCTGGACGATCTCGACGGACCCCCTTCATCCGGGATATCGCTGAGTGCAAAGTGCCAAAATCTTTGGAGAAACTCGCGCAATTGAACATGTACGATGAACAGGGGACCCCTATGAACATGTCGACACTTTCGACCTCATGATGCAGTATAGAAATGCCAACGACGACATCAAATGCAAGGTCTTCCCTCTGTCGCTGAGCAAAGCAATACTCTCTTGGTTCAGGGACCTCAAGCCTGACTCCATCTACTCTTGGGACCAGCTCGCCCGGGTGTTCTCGGCGCGTTTCACTGCATCTAGGTTGAAGCCCAAGTCGGTGGACGTGCTGAAAGCAGTCAAGCATGGCGAGAATGAAACTCTATGAGACTATATCGAAGGATTTAACAACGAGGCGAAAAATGTCAGACACCTAGGAGACAAAATCATACTCTTATTCATGAGGCACGGGCTCCACAAGAAGAGCCTCTTACAAATTGACGTTGGCGTTCGCCGACCCCGCACCCTGGAAGAATTCCTATGACGGGCGCAGAGATTCAACGACTATGAGGAAGACGATATGGCCGACGAAGCCAGTCAAGGTTCTGCCCAGGCAAAGGGAAACGACAAAGGGAAAAACGCGAAGAAAGATTCTCCAGGGCCTTCCCGGGAAAGGCGACCCCGATTTTCCGAATTCATCGAGTGGAACGAGTCAAAATCAAAGATCTTGGCTGAATGCGCCAACACCGAGTTCAAGGATCGGAAGTGGCCGACCCCCATCGCCCCAAAAGAAAACACTGATAAGAAAAAGTATTGTCGTTATCATAGGAGTCACGGTCATGACACCAACCAGTGCCGGGTTCTCCGAGATGATATCGAGGACATGATACAGAAAGGCATCACTTGAGTTTGACTCAACCTTTGAAGCATAGCAATTGATGCCCACTTTCATAAGTGGCCCACCACCTAACTTAAATGGGTGCTGAGGACGACACCAAACTCCGTACGGAACCGAACCTCGGCATGCCGAGTTTGCGTCACCGCGAAGCGAAGTGATTTGTGCAATCTCAATGGTCTTGCGGTGACTTTAGGCGCGTCAGAGAAAACAGAACTCAGCAACTTGAAACCGAATTCGAGTTACACTTGAAGTGGATCTGAAGTAGGAGTGTTTTCACTCTCTTCTTGTTCACGGCGATGACTCTGAGGTTCAAGTCCGACTTTCCACAAATCAGGTCCGATTCCGAAATCAACACATTCACGCAACATTTGTTCCTCTCATCTTTCTCAAATATGTTCACATGTTGAACTTCTAGATTCCGGATCCAAACCAAATTGGATTCACAATCCTGATTCACAAAATCAATATCTGCAAGATCCTCATAATCCACCTGACTTCCCATTTTGACCGGGTCGGTTCGTTGTGAAGCAGAAAAAATTGCCTTCGGGAGCGTAATTAGCAAAGGATTTATCTTAGGCTTAAATATCATTTACCCCCTGCAAATATCACGTTTATCCATTTACCCCCCTGCAAAAAAAACTTTTAAAACAAACCCTGCAAAATGTAATTGTATCCAGTTACCCCCTGCTGTTAGTTTTGGCTAACAACGTTAAGTCTAGGCTGACTTGGCTGACATTTGGGATCTAGTTAACCCCCTGCAAATATTAAGTGTTTCTAGTTACCCCCCTGCAAATATTAAGTGGGGGATAGTTACCCCCTGCAAATATTAAGTGTTTCTAGTTACCCCCTGCAAATATTAACGTTGTTAGCCAAAACTAACACCAGGGAGGTAACTAGATACAGTTACATTTTGCAGGGGGTAAATGGATAAACGTGATATTTGCAGGGGGTAAATGATGTTTAAGCCTTTATCTTATTCAATTTTGTCAATAAATGAATATGTTGGCGCCCCGACTGATCTGGCCTCATTCGCGTCAATTTATCTTTGATCCATTTCAATTCAGTGGCACATTTGACTTCGTCAATTCATACCCAACACCTGAATTCAAATTGGAATTACTGCAACTTTCTGCAATTGCTGAGTTCCGCCGTGAGCAGAGATGCGATCCCAAAATTGGTTCTAGGCAATTCCTACGACTCTGAATAAGAAATGACATTACCGTTGTCGACGAGGTTGTGGAACCACGAAGAAACGATAGAGAGGAGCTTCGTTCGCGATCGATATCAGCCGCACCTAGCCACACCGATGACGGTAAATTCACAAGGAAAAACTCAAAGCCACCGCAAGATCGTTGTTTGCACAAATCAATTCGGTGCAGCTAAACCCACACTGACGACGCACCGACCCGCCGATCTCAGTCATACCAGATACTGGGTTGCCGACTCAAACCTGACTTCATCCGACCTCAACGCCGCCGCGAAGCTCCCTCCGAAATCAGTTTTGATCAACATCTGATTCGAGCTCGTGAGATCGGTTCCTTTGCCAAGATCGACGGCGTGTGACCCTCACTGTGCGAGTTCGGCGTATCTGAGCTCGGTTCTTTGATGCAAACTCGGCGACGTCAAACCTCATCGCCAAACTCACGCACGACACCCTCCATTCTTCCTCAGCAACGTTTGTCGCCTACTACTGATTTCCGTTTGTTAAGTCAGATCGCCCTGTTATGGTGTCAATTCAGTAATGCTTAGTGACCGAAGTGCAGTGTACTGAGGCCGTGATGCAAAGTTTGACTACGCCCAAACCCCGTGACGAGTTGGCCTCTCTCATTCAGGAGTTATTAAACTCTGCAGATCGGGCACAACAGTGAATTACGTGGCCTTAGACGTGCATCAGTAATTTTAATCAAGGAAGACACCTTTTGACTGGGTCAAATCTGTGCATCTAGTGATTTCAATCAAGGAACAATCCTCTTGACTGGGTCAAAACCGATGCTGCTGGATCAGATGGTCCTCGTTTTGGGCGACTACCCTTCAAGAAAAGCCAATCCTTTGTATATCTCATGACTAATTCTTTTAACCAAGGTGCCAACTTCGAGTTGCTAATCCGACCTCGACACTACGTCCTACATTCGACCTTGCAAATCAAGCTCGGCCCTTCCCCTCAGTCCGACTCGAAGGAGACGCCAGCCTTAGAGCTCGGGCTTGAGACCGATCTCGATCTCAACCTCTTCGCTCTGAATTTCACCTCAAGCTCTAGCGCTGGGTAAACCGGACCGAAGCAGGTAGCAGATCATTTTCGGGCTCGAAGTCCGACCTCGCTCTTAACCTCTTCGCTCCGAGTTTCACCTCAAGCTCTAGCACTGAGTAAACTGGACCGAAGCAGGTAGCAGATCATTTCTGGGCTCGAAGTCTGACCTCGCCCTAAGCTGACGTCTTCCACGAGGTCAGGTCTGTCGTGGCTCACTGACCTCTTCCGCAGGGACGGGCCTATCCTGGCTCACTCACCCCTCTCACGAGGCCGGGTCCGACATGTCCGAAAATCGAGACCGACTCAATCAACACAAAATTAAGCCGACCTCGACCGTCCAACCTCTTACGTCCGAGCTCGACCTGAGTCTACCACTTGGAAGGTTGGACCGAAGGAGGTATCATATCATTCACTACAAAAAAAAAACGCGTTTTTCCGGCGGATTTTTTTCGCCGCTACTGTTCCGGCAGAAATTTGGCATTTCCGACTGATTTTTTTCCACACAATTTTTTAAAAATAAATATTTAGAAATATTTTTTAAAAAAAAATCCGCCAAAAATGTGCATTACCGACGGAAAAATTCCGCTGGAAATTACTAGCGGAAAAATCTGCCGGTAATGCGCGTTTCTGGCGGATTTTTAAAACTATTATTTTTTTAAAAAAAAAATCCGCCGGAAATGTGCATTACCGGCCGATTTTTCAAAAAATTATTTATTTATTTATTTTAAAAAATCCACCGGAAATGTACACCGACGGATTTTTCCGCATGAAATTTCCAACGGAAAAATTCGTCGGTAATGCACATTTCTGACGGAAAAAACCGCCGGTAAATCCACCGGAACCGTTCGAAAATGCCTATAAATAAATCTTTTTCCTACACTCTTCTCATTCTCTCATCTCACTCTTTATTTTCTGTCTCATTCTTTTCTACACTTTCCATATCTTATCTTTCTTCTTTTTTCTCATACTCTCCAATCTCCATAAATTTCTCAACATATCTCTCTTCTATATTTCCTATTTCTTCTTCCTTCTCATTCATTCTCACTCATTCATTCTTATTCCTTCTTACTTCTTCATTCTTATTCTCTCCTATATTATTACTTCTCATACTCGATCTCCTTCATTCTTATTCCTTCTTACTTGTTCATTTTTATTCTCTCCAATATTATTTCTTCTCATACTCTTTTCCTTCTATTTCATTCATACTTCTTCATTCTCATTCCTTTATTCTTTCTCATTTTGTTCTATATCATTTTTCTCATATTCTACTTCATTTTCATTTTTCTTACTTCTTATTAAATTACATATTAAATTTTAAAATTCGAAAAAATTTTAAAAAAATAAAAAATCTGTCGGTAATGTGCATTTCCTGCGGAATTTTCAAAAAAAAAAATTTATTATTATTTTTAAAAATCCGCGGAAATGCGCGTTTCTGGCCGAATTTTCAAAAAAAAAATTATTTTTTATTTTAAAAAAATCCACCGGAAATGTGCATTACCGGCGGAAAAAATCCGCCTGAAATTACCGGCGGAAAAAATTCGTCGGAAACGTCACTTTTCCGGCGGATTTTTTCCGCCGGAAAAACGCGTTTTTCTTGTAGTGATTCATGGTCTCGAGTCCGACCTCGCCCGTCCAATCTCTTCACTCCGAGCTCCAACCTCCACTCTTGACCTTTCCCCACAAATTTCTCAAACCTCCTAAGCACGCTCGGCTCACTGCGCTCAGCTCGGTAAATAGAGCCCACTGTGCGGATGTCACTCGAGACCCACTCGTAAGGCTCTGCGGCCTCGGGCCCTCTCACCTCATCTCTTGCCACGCCTGCTGCCTGCCCCAGCCTCGGGGCCTCTCACCTCATCTCTTGCCACACCTGCTGCCTGCCCCGTTGGCTCCCCGTATTGTGCGGAAAGATGGAGATTCCATGCTGCATTGTCAGAAGTAGTATCCTGTCCCATAGGCTTGGAGATCGGAGACATAGCCGACGGCGATGTTAAGGTCGAGCCACTAGCTTCAGCCCTATCTGACAATCTCCCTGAAGTCGACCTCTGCTCGTCAATAACCGCATGACCCTCGGCAGACCTTTTCAATGGCAGTTTGCTAGGGGCAACCACGCTTGTTCGTTCAGAATTCCTCGTCCTCGTCATTGAAAGTCCAAAGCAGAAATGAAAACAAACCGGAGGCTCAACGTCGAAAAAATCAGACCGCGAAACCGTCACAAAATTGTCAATGTCGAAAACCAGGAGCTCAACCTCGATTCGCCGGAATGAAAGCTCGGTTATGAATCGTTGGACTCGGGAGAATTCGAGGATAACATTAACAATGAGACACTTAAAACTTGGGCGGTGAACGTCTATTTATAAGGACTGTCAACCCGGTAGGCGAAATGACGCTACCCATCCTGAGGCGTGTAATCATCAGGCACAAAAAATCTATGCAATCATTATGAACAGGACGTCTCGTTTCAGTCAGACGTCACATCTCCCTGACACAATGACCCGTGGCACCCACTAGGCTTCCGAGTCAAACCATGAGCCTTCCGATCTCTAACAACGACATTCCGACCAGAGCACTCATCGTTCAAGCCGAGGCCGCCACTTCCGTGTCCGATCTCGACTTGGGGGCAACTGTTCCGGATCGGCGCAAGAGGCCCAATTCACAGTAAGGACGGCCGAATTCTACAAAGAATCCGGTTCAATAAGCTATCCATCACACTAAAACAAGATCAACGGACTAGATTCCAGCGCCCCGATCCGACGACTTCGGATTGGGCAAGACACACGGAGCCCCCTGGCCCGCGTCTATAAATACGGGTCTCCACTCCATATTCAGCTACGTTCTATTCATTCGATACCTCACTGACTTTTGGGTGCTGACTTTGGCATCAGAGTGTCTACAGGTACCCGACCCCCTGAGATCAACCTTGGAGGAAGACGACATTGGCACCAACGGTCTCAGAAGATTCCGACCCCGAAGCTCTCCTCCGACCTCGAGCCAGGAAAAAGCCATTATCAGACGCAAGATACCGACCGCTAATCCCGGATCTCAGATCACCAAGGTACACCGCAAGGTACACCGCAGATAGTATCTACAGAACTGTAGCCGTGTTTTATTATTCATGTTAAAAATGTGGTGGTACTTATTTTACTAGTCGAATTAGTATAATTTTATGCTTTCGCCTTGCCATGATTGGAGTATTGGACAGGGTTTGGCAATAGGAAGGGATTGGGATTGGACGATGGTTTGTGATGGGAATTTGGTTGTATTTTTTGGTGGTGAGGTGAATGGCCTAGGTGGCGTTCGTGTCTTTTGCGGGTAAAGTAAAATAAAAAAAAAAATCTTCATATATAATTTTCATAGTAGTATATAATAGTCGCATTTCTTTAATTTCTTTCTAATTTTAAAATTTTTGACTGCCGTGGAAAACGAAGAAGAAGAAGAAGAACGAAGTTGCTTGTGTTGTTTGCTTTCTTTCTATTTTCTATGATCACCTTCGCCGCTGGGTATTTTCTTGTTCTACTGCTTCCGTAATCATTTTAATTTTGCCTTTGGAAAAAGCGTGTATTCCAATATGCCTTTGATTTCACGTACGTATCATCAAAAATGATAATTTTGGTTTGTTGCCCTTTTTTAGATAAGTATTATTATCCCTAACTCAGATTCTATTGCGCAAGTGTACTTCGTTGTCTACGGCTGGTGTGACAACGTGGCTGATCGAGATGAAGGAAAGAAACTTTAAACCGTTCCAAATTTAAGTTAACTTTTTGAACTTGTGATAATCTTGATTCAATTTGTGAGCATGGATTATCCATTATCACAATTTGTTTCCTCAACAAGTATTGGTGCATATAATCCTATCCACCAAATTACTAGTATGTGGCAAGAAAATTTCACAAGTAACGGTGATTTCAGTGCATCCATGTCCGTAATTGAGGAGGTGGACATGAAATTAAATACTAATCAGGTAACAAATTTATGCTTTGTCTTCTGATAATTACTATTTTCCCTGCTAATTATATGCTGTTAAACTAATTACCTAGTTAGTGGATGCTTCTTGTGGAATATTGGGAACTTCAACCAAATATGAGCCAGAACATAGGAGACTTACAGATAAGGTAAGTGAAAGTAACCCTCTTTCACACAAAAGGAATTTGACATCATTATTAAAGATAAGTTTGTTAACAATTTGTTAGTAGTTTGTTATCATTGTTAGTTGTTATTTTCTTATGGACTTATATGTATAGATAGGACCAATATTGTATTCATGGTTAAGAAAATTGATGAACTATCAATAATATCTGTATATTACATTTTTCTACTTTTCCTCCATATGAGTTCTATGAAGAATTGTAATAATGATGATAAATGCAGATACAAAGACGTCTTGCACAAAATCGCGAGGCTGCTCGTAAGAGTCGTTTGAAGAAAAAGGCTTATGTAGAGCAGTTAGAATCATGTCGTTTGAAGTTGAAACGGTTAGAGGAAGAACTAGATAGTGTAAGACAACAGGGATTGTATAATGGTGGTGAATTTAGTTCTAATGACTTGGCTTCTGCTAGCTCTGTAAATTCAGGTCTGTTAGTTATTTAGTTGTCACTCACTACTCTGTTAAATGTGGTTATTCTGTGATGAAATTAATTAGTTCTTTATTTTACCTGAGTTACAGAAATAAATACTTTTAAGATTGAGTATGAACAATGGGTGGAAGAGCAAAACAAGCAAATCTTGGAATTGAGAAGTGTTTTAAGTTCCCATATTGGTGACATACAGCTTGAGCCAATTGTACATGGAATCATGGATCACTATTTCAAACTCTTTAACATGAAATCTGCTGCTGCAAAAGTAGATGTTTTTTATGTTATTTCCGGTATGTGGAAAACATCAGCTGAAAGATTTTTCTTGTGGATTGGAGGTTTTCGACCCTCTGAACTTCTAAAGGTATTGCCTAATATCTAATGAATGAAATATTATCCCATTAATTGAGATTTTTAATTAACTTGGGTGTTGTTTTTGTTACCATATAATATTTACAATTGCAGGTTCTAGTCCCTTTGGTTGAACCATTGACAGAACAACAACGGTTTGATGCTTATAATCTTGAGAAGTCATGCCAGCAAGCAGAAGATGCACTTTCACAAGGTATGGTAAAACTTCAAGGGATGCTTGCTGACACAGTAGCAACAGGACAACTTGTCCAAGAAACTTATATTCCTCAGATGGCTATCGTAATGGAGAGGCTGGAAGCTCTGACAAGCTTTGTTAACCAGGTAATCATGGAATTTCTTAATTTATTAAACTATAAGTTATTAAATAGGGTTACAAGTAAAAATGGATGTGGCCTAGTGGTATTTCCTATTGCTCATAGTAGGTAACCAAAAAAAAAAATAGGGTCACAAGATCGCACTTGGTGTCATATGCATATCAATAACTTTTGAAGTTTTATTTTCCCCTTCCCTCTATGTTTTTCCACCTTTTATCTCCCTGTGAAATTTCAAAAATACCCTTAATATTTTTGAGTGAAAAGTGAAGTTATAAGAGTGAAATTTCAAAATTACCCTTCAAATTCCAAGTGTGCATTCTTAAATCCCAAGCTTCCGTTATTTGAGTGAGAAGTGAGGTAAATGTATAGGAGTTGAGTCTAAGAATATGTTTGGGAGGGGGGTTTTAGAGAAGCATGAGACTGAACACATATAATTACCACTTTAAAAAAGGTTAAACTAAGATACTAGAAAATCGAATGAAGCTTAATGTTTTGAAACAGGCTGATCATATACGAGAGGAAGCCTTGCAGCAGATGTCTCGAATACTTACCATACGTCAAACTTCTAGGTGGTTGCTTGCTTTGGGAGAATATTTTCAACGTCTAAGGACTTTGAGCAAACTTTATACCAATCATCATCGGGAACTATCTTAATCTTCACGCAAGAGAACAAGCTTGTAATTTTAACGCCATGGTTATTACCCAATTTATCTAGTGTCTACATCAAAACCATGAATAAGGGCCAAATCCGGGTTATTGGAAAAATCTCGCGTTATTGAGAATTGTAAATATAATTGTAAATTGCCCATTTTTGTATAGGTGATTGTGGCTAGTATCTATGGATGTTGGTTATGTAAAATGTGAATAATGTAATAGTAAAATTGCCAATTTTGGACATGAAGTAAGTGTTTCTTTCTAGACAATTTATTCTTTGGAATATTGGATCCTATGTAATTTGTATGACTTGTATTTAACACTACTATGTTTATTGCAGAGTTAGTCAGATAATTAGATAAGCTTTAAGTTAGTCAATGAGTTTAGTTGTCGCCTTGCTATTATTGTATATAAAGACATTTGTACTTTTACTATTAGTTTAGTTAATTCATTTTTACCCCCACAGCAATTAGATGAGTTACTCTCTCTTTCTCCCATTCATTTATACGACGACATCAGAGTCTGTCGAACCATCCACTATATATTATTCACACACCAAGCCCTATATTTATGGGCGTAAAGGGGCGTCTTCACTGTCAAACTAACGCTTCAATGGCTTCTTCCAGGGTTGTTTAACATCCCTTCTTCACTAAACAGAGGATTCACTGTGCAAATTGTTGTCACCATATAACCAACATAAATTGGCCAGGCATGTGTAATCGTTCTTTCCTATGTGGATTTAACACTAGTCTATAATCGATTGCAGCCTTTTGATGTCATGAAACCCAAAATTATAAACACTGGACGTTCAACTTTTAATGTCCAAATAAACCAC
Organism: Astragalus membranaceus; assembly: GCA_039519185.1. Lineage (NCBI taxonomy): Eukaryota > Viridiplantae > Streptophyta > Magnoliopsida > Fabales > Fabaceae > Astragalus > Astragalus membranaceus. The sequence continues at coordinate 174,216,471 of CM076850.1, read as the reverse complement.
AAGGAAATCCCCCTCTTCCCAACGGGCTGAATATTTCATTATTCATTACAATCTATGAAACAGCAACAAATAAGCTTGTAAGTATTGTTGCCTTGTATCAGGTGCATAATCATTTCACAACTTTGATATAGAATAGTCCAAGGCATCCACAAGAAAATCTGCACACAAGAATAAGTCAGTGAAAGCCGAAAAACAATATCTATGCTATGAAGGCTTCAAATAGAATCTGGAACTCGCATCTCAGTTAAAATAGTTAAAATGAGTGAGGAAGGAATTATACCTGCATCATCTTTGGAGAAACACATTGGTGGTTTAATCCTAAAAACATTTCCTTCCAGTCCTCCTTTCCCAACCAGAACACCAAGCCCTTCAATTCATATGCAAGTAAATTGTAAGAGTGCTACCAATTTGGAAGATATTTTCAAAAAGAAATCTTCATATACATGATCAAATTATTCTTATCTCACCTCTAAGTTTTTCAAACAAGACAGCAGTTTCAGCTTTTGCAGGTGTCTTTTCTTTTTGATCAGTAACAAGTTCTACGCCAACCATTAAGCCTCTTCCCCTCACATCTCCTATGACTGGCACATTATATAATAACTATGAGAATAATCAACCAATTGCTGAAACTTGAGAAACAGTCTTGTGTGTAAAACACATATGATGCAGCTGCATACTGGCTATAGCACATCAACCACAAGACTCATGGTGCATACATGCCGTAAAAGATATATATTGTGGGAAAAAATATGAAGTATTTCGAGGATGCTATGTTCAAATTCAAGATGACATACTGTCATGTCTTTGCTTAAGTGATCTCAAACGCTCGATCAAGTGAGAACCAACATCAGCACAATGAGCCTGACGCTTCTCCTCATCAAGAACCTTGAGCACTGCAAGTCCCCCAGCAGAACATACAGGGTTCCCACCAAATGTATTAAATTGAATCTTCTGGGCCATCACGCTTGCTATTTCTGGAGTTGTAACTACGGCTCCCAATGGCAGACCATTGCCAATACCCTAATACAGATTAACATGAGATGCAATGAAATAACCGCAGAAGATATGGAAGTCACAAAGCTAGATCAAGATATACTCTAATTTATAATGAAATATAGCACAAAACAAGATGTATATAATGAAAAATAGCAGATCTAAGTATCTCAAGCTAAAATTAAGGGAAAAACATGTGATTATGCTTAAAAGATGTATATGCATACGATCGAACCTCATAAAAGACAAACAATGCTGCACTACAAATGCAGAATTAAGGTGTCAACTTTTGAGGAACTAGCAAAAAAAAATTAAAATAAGATTACGGTATAGACCTTTGCCATGGTAACTATATCAGGAATGACACCCTGTGTCTCAAATCCCCAGTAATGGCTTCCTGTGCGGCCAAACCCGGTTTGCACTTCATCCGCAATGCAGACACCACCAGCCTTGTGTACGATGTCATAGACTTGTTTTAAGTACCCAGGTGCCAGTTCAACTGCTCCTCCAACTCCCTAGAATAAGCCATGAGGAAAAAAGTAAACAAAAAGTAGGCCAATCTAACTACCACTATAAATATTAAGCATGATAGATTATACATACCTGAATTGTTTCAGCTATAAATCCAGCAACTCTTCCGGAAGTTCCATATTCAATATGGTCTTTGACATCTCTGGCATAACTATTAGCATCTGAGCCAAAGAGTCCACGGTATGGATCTGGATTCATAACATGATGAATTTCACCCTAAAAGGTTTAAAACATTGTTCAGAATAACTTTGTTGCATCATCTTTAATAAAAAAAGTGAATACCGCAATTACAACAGGATGGTTACAGCTAAACTAGCTCAGAGTTAGCTCTTGCAAATATATTTTATTGTTGGTTTGTTTCTGCATCAAAAAACCGACCAAAGAAAATTACTAATGTCTAAAACAGATTTGAAACTCTCCAAAATTGAAGTTTGCCTAATAGCTATGGCAGTCTTTCTCATTCCTGATGCTGGACAACATAATCCAAAAAGTGCCATTCGAGGATCAATAAACCAATTGAAATATTGTGATCAAAGAAAGAAAGAGACAAACCTCTGGTATTGGGTATTTCCAGGTGTTCAGTGCAGTGAGACCCATTGTACTAGAACTCCCCCCATGATATGCATTCCTTAAAGAAATCACACCAAGATTACCAGTATACAACCGAGCCATCAGCATTGCTAATTCGTTTGCTTCTGAACCAGAATTTACAAAATAAACAACCTGCAAAGTAAGTCGATGATTATGTTCCACATTGAATGAAATCTAGCACATGAAGGACATGCATTAATTATGCAATTATGCAGTAATCACCATTGATCACAAACCTTAAGGTTTCCAGGCATTTTTGATGCCAATGCCTCGGCAAAATCACCAATTGTATGGTGTAGATATATGGTGGTAGCATGCTGCAAAAGTTTGCTCTGCTCAAAGATGGCATTCAAAACTTGAGGATGACAATGTCCGCAAGAAACAGTAACTATTCCAGCAAAAGCATCAAGATAACGCCTCCCATTCTCATCATAAAGATATTGCATCTTCCCTTCCACAATATTCAGCTATACACATTATAATCAAAATCTGAATCAGACAATCACTCATTATCAATTCCACTTTTATACACAAAATCCACAGTAATAATAATAATACTTTAAAATCTTTGCCTGATCAGAAATGCATATCAGGAATTAAAAAAGTAAGTAAATAAAAGAAAAAATTACGGAGAGTGATAAGGTTGACTGACGGGTTTCTGATAGTAGTAGAACAAGGAAGGGCCGAGGAATGTTTTCCGCTTGGCCAAGACTTCATCGGCGGATGGTCCTTTATACGGTTGGGGTTGGTGATCGAACGGCGGAAGCTGCGGCGGCGTAGAAACGTTGTCTGCGGTGGCGGCAGAGGAAGAGGAGGAGGATCCGAGAGAAGAGAAACGGCTGCATGCGAGGAAATCGGAACGAATGGGGTCAGCGAATTTAGCTGTTCTCTTGAGTAGAAATTGCATCGCAGCCATGGTTGATAATTGAATTCTGAATTTCAGTGAGTGAAGTGAAGTAAAGTAAGGAGAATTTGACCATTGATATATAAGATAAGATAGTGGAGTATTTAATTATTAATGATTAATGATGGGGATATGGCTGCCACTCGCGAGTGATAGGGGCACGTGAAGTGATTAGCGTTACGTACTTTTCTCTATCTTTGACGTGGAATCGAATCAGCAGTTTTCCGAGGATGCATCGTTAGTGACTCGTGACTCTATGAAACATTTTGTAGGTGATGATCGTTAGTGCATCTGGGATGAAAAATCAATTAACTTTTTTACCCATGAATCACTAAAATAGATAGTATAAAACCATGTAATTCTAGTTGATTTAATCTTTTTTTAGTTACCAAAAGTATGATTGATTTAATCTTAATCACTTTTAATATTTTACCGTCAATTTTAGTGATTCATGAGCGAGATAATTGATCCTCACATGAAAGCAAGCCACTCTTTCCTTAACAAAAAGACATTCGATTTTTTCTTTACAAAACAAAACTGTGTATATTATTCATCAACAATTTGTAAAAAAAATAGAGTTTAATTTATATACACATACAGTGTATAGACTTTTACAACTACACAATCACACTTTATGAAATGATTTGTTTTTAATGATATGTTAATCTGTAATTGGTAGCTATTATAAAACACTTATACATCTATTGTATATATAAATTAAATCCTAAAAAGTATTACTATTCATCAACAGATTAATAATTAATCATGTCTACAAAAATACGATCATCACTATCAGAAAATACAATTATCAGTAATAATTGAACTGGCATACAAACCAGACAAAATAAAGTAGGTTTAATTACAGTTTTGTTCCCCCTATTATGACCAACTCACGATTTTGGTCCCCAAAGTTTTAATTTGACGATTTTGATCCCTCTATTTTCCCAATTTGTAAAATCAAGGTCCTCCTTCTTAATTTGGTCAAAATTAAAACTGTATTTTGACTTTTATCCTACGTGGCAGTCCACGTGGCACTGTTCCTCTTCAACCCCTCCCCCCACGTGGACTGCCACGTAAGATAAAAGTCAAAATACAGTTTTAATTTTGACCAAATTAAGAAGGGGGACCTTGATTTTACAAATTGGGAAAATAGGGGGATTAAAATCGTCAAATTAAAACTTTGGGGACCAAAATCGTGAGTTGGTCATAATAGGGGACCAAAACTGTAATTAAGCCAATAAAGTAATAACCATGCTTTATTATTTTATTATTATTTTGATAAAATACTAGTGTACGGACTTATCAATATTGGTTTTTCTTGTGGGTTTAATTATCAATATTGGTTTTTACAAAAAGAATTAGAAAATTTTTTTGTTACAAAAAAAAAAAAATTGCGATGGAGATCTCTGGCTGCTTTCGGATGCATAGTATGGACTATGGAATAATGCTTCTTCCGATTAGAGGATTATGTACTCAATGGTTGGTTGGATTTCACGAATATTATACTAAAAAATTAGAAATTATAATAAAAAATGAAATAAATCGATTTTGTTCCTAATAAAGGCTTTAAAAACGATAAGCTCCTTTTATAACAATATTTTGAATGCTATTAAATATATTTGATCTTATCTTGTAATTATAATTAACCTTTTAAAGTATTTGATTGCGATTTTTAGTCATCAATATTGTAATATAAAATTTATCCATTTATTGTAAAAAACTATTGTAATATAAAATTCAGAAAACATGTTCAAATTAAGTTAAAGATCGTCTCAATGGTCTTTGGTGGCTTTGGAGAGCTCAAAACTGTATCGCCGATGATGAGCTTCATTTAATCCAAATCAATCATAATGTGAGTAGTCTTGCAAATTTTATGTCTCTTGCTTTTCATTGCAGTAGCTAGCAAGGCTTCGGAATCTAGACGGGTTAGTTGGCATCCCACTAGAGATTCCTCTATCATCCTTAATATCGACGGCAGTAGGGCGAGCACTACAAAAAAACAGTGTATTAGCGACGGATTTTTCCCTCGCTAATGCCTGTTTTTCCCTCGCTAATGACTGTTAGCGACGGAATTAGCGACGGACCAATTCCGTCGCTAAAAAGCTGGTCGCTAATGGCTAGCGAGGGAATAAAATCCGTCGCTAAAATTAGCGACGGAAAATCCGTCGCAAAAATCCGTCGCTAAAAACACTGTGCCACTGACCGTTGCAGTTGATTTGACACTGACACTGACCAAAGTTAGCGACGGATTTCCGTCGCTAAAATCCGTCGCTAACCTTATTTTTTTTTAAAAAAAAAACTATTCTCAGATAGAGAGAGGGAGAGATTAGGGGTTGGGGAGATAAGGGAAGAAAAAAATGGTGTGGTGGTGGTGTGGTGTTGAAGGGAGAAGATAATGGTGGTGGTGGTGGTAAGAAAAAATGAAAGAGGAAGAGGAAAATGGAGAAGGAAAAGAAATGAAAGAGGATGGTGTGGTGGTGATGGTGGTGGTGTGGTGTTGAAGGGAGAAGATGATGATGGTGGTGGTAAGAAGAAATGAAAGAGGAATAGGAAAATGGAGAAGGAAAAGAAATAAAAGAGGAAGAGGAAGAAATGAAAGAGGATGGTGTGGTGGTGGTGGTGGTGGTGTGGTGTTGAAGGGAAAAGATGATGATGGTGGTGGTAAGAAGAAATGAAAGAGGAAGAGGAAAATGGAGAAGGAAAAGAAATGAAAGTGGAAGAGAAAGAAATGAAAGAGGATGGTGTGGTGGTGGTGGTGGTGGTGTGGTGTTGAAGGGAGAAGATGATGGTGGTGGTGGTAAGAAGAAATGAAAGAGGAAGAGGAATAAATGAAAGAAGAAGAGGAAAAAACGGAGAAGAGGAAGAAATGAAAGAGGAAGAGGAAGAAATGAAAGAGGAAAGAAAGAATTCGGGTTTATAAAAAAAATTAACAGTTAGCGACGGATTTAGCGACGGATTTCCCTCGCTAACTCTGGTCACGTGTCAAATCAACTGCAACGGTCAGTGGCACAATTTTCCAAAGATTAGCGACGGATTTAGCGACGGATTTCCGTCGCTAATTCAAAATTTTTTTTCAATTTTCGCGCCATGTTAAATCCGTCGCTAATTTAGCCAATTTCCGTCGCTAAATACCTTGTTTTCAATCCGTCGCTAATTTTGTGCATTTCCGTCGCTAATTTTGATTTTAGCGACGGAATTCCAATCCGTCGCTAAAATCCGTCGCTAATTCATGTTTTTTTTGTAGTGGAGCAATCCCAGTCCCTCTGGTTTTTGTGGTCTCCTTAGGCATGGTGATGGTGTCTGGATTCATAGGTTTATGGGCTATATTGGCGTGACTGAGAATTAGCATGCAGAGCTCTTGGCTTTGTTTCATGGTTTAAAGTTAGTGTGGGAGAAAAGATTCTCATCTTGGGTGTGCTACTCGAATTCCCTCCACGTTTTTTTGGTTGCAGCTCCTATTGATTCTTGTCATCGGTAACATTAAGGATACTCTCTCTCTCTCTCTCTCTCTCTCTCTCTATCTATCTATCTATCTATCTATCTATATATATATATATATATATACATACACTGGACGACCTGATTTGTTCACACCTTATGGGAAGGAAATGCTTGCGTTGGTTTCTTTGACCTGGACCTCCTTGGACTCTCCTCCTCCGGGGCTTGCTAATGGTCCTCGCTGATGCTACTAGAGTTTATTTCCGACGTTCCTAGATTTTTTTTTAATTTTAGCTCTGTTTATGTGCCTAAAAAATGGCTAGATATTGAAATAAACATTATAATAAGTTAATTTTGAACACAATGACTATGAAAGTAGCGGATAATAGATACCACATAAGCTAATTTATAGCATATACGAATAAGCTAACTGCGTAGATTTGAAGTGTTTGGTAAAATTAGCAGTTGAACTAAATTAAAAATGTAAAATAACATAAATAGACATTTTTAATTAATACTTAAAAATGGAGAGTATGTTCATTTTAATGCAAGATAAATAAACAATTTAATTAAAACAATATGAGTAAATACAAAAGAGAAAATGAAACATTATAATATTATAAGTTCAAATGTTATTAAAGTAGCATTTAAAAAAATACTGGTGAAAAAATGTTATAAACTATTAAGTATCAAACACTTCTATTTTGTTTCCAGGAGTTTATCCGTTAAACGCTAGTACTTTGATTTTGCTGGAGAGCCTTCAAGACTTGGGTCAATTTTGATTTATTTGCTTTATATTTATTGCAAATTACAGCCTAAGTATTTAATGCAAATTATTCGATCATGCATCTGAAACATAATATAATGAATAAAACAAATCAAACAAACTATTGAGCATGCATCAGAAACATATAATTAAATTTTGAGGGGGGAATGTGCAGAGAAAGAGAATATCAATGATGTTTTATGAAAAGCAAACAAAACTGACCATGGGGGAAATGGCAGCGAGCCAGACAATTTCAGCACAGACATAGATAAAGGTAATTGTCGTCGTAGCGGACTACAAGAAGGCCATTAGAGGCAAGATCCTTGCTTTTACCCTATTCTTTAAGGGTCTGTTTGGTTGGAGCGAGAGAGAAAGAGAAGAGAGATTGACCTTCTATTGTTTGGTTGAAGCGAGAGAGAAAGAGAAGAGAGAATGACTTTTTATTGCACTAAGATTGTGTTTGTTTGAAGTGAAAGAAGGAAAAGAGAGTAAAGGAAGAGAGAAAGAGAGAAGAGAGTATACCAAACAATAAAAAGAGAGAATCCCTCTTTCTCTTCGACCAAAGGGACCCTAAAATAATATTTGTTTGATACATACGATATAATTTATTCATAATATAGTTTACCATAACCAAACATACCATGGTGATGACTAGAAATGAAACATTATAGAGTAGGCCGCTATTGAAATTTAAGCACACATCATTCTCTTATTCTTGTTTCTTTGGTCCTAAGAATATTAACTTTGGAGTTCACCTACTAAAATGGATTATTAGTTGTTGGAACAAGTTTCACAATCTCACTCTCTCACACACTGAGAATGAGAATCACCAGTGACACACACACGAGAGAAAGGAGAAAGTGATCTAACCGAATAACAGAAATTGGTTATTCTGAAAAGTCTTATTTCTCTTTGACTTTCATACAAGTATTTATAGTACCTCAATTACAAGAGGATTCACACTAACTCAATTAGTCACCTGAGGTACAAGTAAAGAGTAAAGTATACAAGTAAAAGAAGCAAAGTAACTAATGAATTGAATTACATTTTCAATACACCACCCTAATTCAAATCCTCCAAGCTTCGCATTCCAATCTTCTTTTTCAGTTCTGCAAACCTGCTTACAGCCAAGGGCTTTGTTAGTAAGTCTGCCAATTGATCTACGGACCTACAGTGTTCCAGAACCAGCTTTTCCTTATTGACTTGGTCCCTCAAAAAGTGATATTTTGTCTCTATATGCTTGCTTCGACCATGTAATGCAGGGTGTTTAGCTAGATCAATTGTGGATTTGTTATAAATTCTCAGTTTCATCACAGAGTTGTTGTTCAGTTTCAGCTCAGTCATCAACTTTCCAAGCCACTGTGCTTGGCATGCTCCTTGTGCTGCTGATATGTACTCAGCTTCACAAGAGGATAATGCAACCACATTTTGCTTCCTTGAACTCCAAGAGATTGGAGCATTACCTAGCATGAACAGGTATCCGCTTGTGCTCTTCCTATCTGATGCATCTCCACACCAATCTGAATCTGTATATCCAAGAATCTCTGCACTATCACTGTTACTGATTGGGAACAAAATTCCTGTATCTATTGTGCTCTTGACATATCTCAGAACGCGTTTAGCAGCTGCCAAGTGAGATGTTTTGGGCTTCTCCATGTGTCTACTAATTACTCCCACACTATGAGCCAGGTCTGGTCTAGTGTTCACCAAGTATCTTAGAGATCCCACTATCTGTTTATACAGAGTACTGTCGACAGAAACTTCATCAGTATCAGTTTTCAGTTTCAGGCCTACTTCCATTGGAGTTGCAGCTCCATTGCATCCACTCATCTTGAATCTTTCAAGATGTCAGTGGCATACTTCCTTTGATGAAGAAGTATTCCACTGCTAGTCCTTGCAAATTCAACTCCCAGAAAGTATGTCAACTCACCAAGATCACTCATTTCAAATTCCTTCATCATCTTGTTTTTAAATTCATCAATCTCACTGTCATTGTTACCAGTAATCAACATGTCATCAACATATAAGCACACAATAAGATAAGACTTCTCTTTCTCAATTCTGGTATACACACCATGTTCTGATTCACATTTCACAAATCTCAGCTGCTGTAAGAATCCATCTATGCATTTGTTCCAGGCCCGTGGTGCCTGTTTCAAGCCATAGAGGGCCTTGTGTAGTTTATACACCTTCTCTTTCTGCTCTTGTAACTCATATCCATGTGGTTGACACACATACACCTCTTCCTCCAAGGGCCCGTTTAGAAAGGCTGACTTGACATCAAGTTGGCTCATACTCCAACCTTTCAAGTTAGCTAACCCAACAACCAATCTAATGGTTTCCATTCTTGCTACAGGGGCGAATACCTCATTAAAATCCAAGCCTGGTTTCTGCAAGAAACCCTTTGCAACCAGTCTTGCTTTGTATTTTGCCACTTCACCATTAGGTTTGATCTTAGTTTTGAAAACCCACTTGACTTCAATAGGTTTCTTCTTTTCAGGTAAAGACACTAGTTCCTAGGTCTTATTCTTCTCAATAGATCTCAATTCTTCATCCATAGCTGCCTTCCACTGCTTACTGGAAAGAGCACAGTCTAGACTTACTGGCTCAGCTTCTGCAGCAAGGGCCATCATCAATAAGTCACCTTCTGCTGTGACTGCAGTATCAGGAAACATCTCATATTCTTGAAGTCTTGATGGCAAGTTTCTGTTTCTCTGTGGTCTGGTCACTTGAGCTTCATCATTCTCAGCTTGCTCAATCTCTGCATTACTCTGCAACTCAATCAACACAGATTCATTCTCATTGTTCCCTGCTTCTGCTTCCCAGTTCCACTCTTTCATTTCATCTACAGTTACATCTCTGCTGATAGTTATTCTCTTTTTCTTTGGATCAAACAGTCTATAGGCGCCAGTTGAATGATATCCAACAAGAATCATTCGCTGTGCCCTATCATCCAGCTTCTTTCTCAGTTGCTCAGGTATGTGCCTGTAGCACAATGACCCAAAAATCCTCAAATGCTTCACAACTGGTTTGCTTCCATACCACTTCTCATATGGAGTCATATTCTGCAACCTTTTAGTAGGACTTCTGTTTAACAGGTATGTAGCAGTGGCAGTGGCTTCACCCCAAAAACTGTGAGGCATCTTCTTCTCTTTCAACATGCTTCTAATCATATTCAACACCATTCTATTCCTTCTTTCTGCTGTTCCATTATGTTGAGGTGTGTAGGGAGCTACAACCTCATGTACAATCCCTTCAATTTTACAAAGGTTCTCAAATTCATTGGAGGTATATTCTCCACCCCCATCTGTCCTCAAACATTTAATCTTCTCACCACATTGTTTCTCAATCATCTTCTTAAATTCTTTAAATGTTTCAAAGACTTCACTCTTTCTTTTCAATAGGTAAGTCCATAGCATTCTTGAGTAATCATCAACAAAGGTAACAAAGTAGAGATTACCTCCCAAGGTGCTGGTGTCAAACGGGCCACATACATCCGAGTGAATCAGCTCTAGCTTTTTAGCAGCTCTAGTAGGCACATGTGATGTGAAGGAATTCCTGGTTTGCTTAGCCTCACAACATCCACTGCATACCTCTCTAGGCACTGTTATTGATGACAGTCCTTTCACCATGTTCTGCTTCTCCAACTGATCCAAGCTTCTAAAGTTGAGATGTGCATATCTTTTATGCCACATCCAACTCTCCTCAGATACTGTAGCTTTCATGCATTCATGCCCAAGTGTATCACCTTCCACCTTGAAGGTTCTATTCTTGGACAGCTGTGACCTCAGTACAACTTTGTTCTTGGCATTCAACAGCTCAAGAATGCATCCCTTCATTGTTACAGAGTACCCCTTTTCTAGCATTTGTCCAAGACTCAACAAATTACTCTTCATACCAGGTACGTATAACACATCACTGATCACAGTTTTCTTGCCATCACTCCTTATGATTTCAACCTTTCCAATCCCTTCAGCCTTGATTGTACTGAAGTCTGCAAACTTAATATTCCTCTTTACGGTTTCATCCAATTCACAGAACCAGGCCTTGTTTCCTGTCATGTGATTGGAGCAACCTGTGTCAAGGTACCAGTACTCAACTACCTTCCCTTTTTCATCAGTTATAGCCATCAGAACAATAGTATCTGAGTCTGAGTCACTACAGTCAGCAAACTGAGCCTCTCCATCATTCCTTTTCTTTCTAGGCACTCTCTCATTTACACATTCATTAGCAAAGTGACCCCACTGTTGGCAGTTGTAACACTGTATATGCTTCTTGTTGCCTTTCTTTCTACCTTTCTTGTTTTTGTCAATATCAGTTTTGCCAGATTCAACAGTATCACTATCATCAGAGTTGTCTAGCCTAGGGTTCTTTCCTTTCATATTCTTTTTCCAATTGCTACTCATCTTCTTGAATTTTGCTTGTAAGGCTTCCTCAGAAGTCTTTATCTTTTCCTTTTCTACTGCTCTTTCTTTTAACCTAATTTCGTTTGCTTCGAGTGAACCTTGGAGTTCCTCAAGCTTCAGTGTTTCTAAATCCTTTGATTGTTCTATCGCAGTTACTACATTATCAAATTTAGGGGTAAGAGATCGTAATACCTTCTCAACTTTCGATTGATCTGTAATGGTTTCACCGTTGTTTCGCATCTGATTCGTGAGAGCTGTTACTTTCACCAGGTACTCCGCAACTGTTTCTTTTTCTTCCATTTTGAGATTTTCGTACTGTCGTCGAAGCGTTTGTAGCTTAACCTTCTTCAAACTAGCATCACCGGAGTAGGCCACCGCTAACGCATCCCACGCTCCCTTCGCAGTCTCATACTGTGCAATCTTTTCAAACACATCACCGTCGACGCATTGATGGATGAGGAAGAGAGCTTTGCTATCCTTCTTTTGCTGATCTCGAAGAGCATCGCCACCGACGGCCACAACACCGTTACGCACCACTTCAAGAACCTCCTGATAGCGAAACACGACCTTCATTTGAATGATCCACCGATCGTAGTTCTTTCCGTCGAATAGAGGCAATTTCGCCGGAAATTGTCCACTGCTTCCACCGTTGTTCGCCATTACCGTCGCTGGATCGTCTTCAACCTTGCTCTGATACCAATTTGTTGGAACAAGTTTCACAATCTCACTCTCTCACACACTGAGAATGAGAATCACCAGTGACACACACACGAGAGAAAGGAGAAAGTGATCTAACCGAATAACAGAAATTGGTTATTCTGAAAAGTCTTATTTCTCTTTGACTTTCATACAAGTATTTATAGTACCTCAATTACAAGAGGATTCACACTAACTCAGTTAGTCACCTGAGGTACAAGTAAAGAGTAAAGTATACAAGTAAAAGAAGCAAAGTAACTAATGAATTGAATTACATTTTCAATATTAGTTTCAGTGAAATGACATTACTGTAATAAATATCCATTTACTTGAAGAGCGAGTCTCCTTAATCGTACTCCATTTATAACTATTTGTAAAATGTGAATTTAACAAATCCAACCATTTAGTTATGTAAAATAGTAATATAATGATCACGAACTAGTTGAGATAATCAGATAAATCAAACATACTTTAAAATGATGTCTGATAAATTATAAATTGGTCTTTAAATATTAAGAAATTTTGTACACTTGATAACTGATATACTAAACAACAACTTCCAACTCAATTTGTTGAATGCAGATTTTATAGAAAATTATCAAACATGATTAAGTGATACAACATACCAACTACGTTTTTTGTTGAGATTTTGCAAACTCTTGGGGACTTTTTGAATCAGATGTAGCATTAGCAGACCCTGAATTTGTTGGCAAAGATTCAACAGCATCCACAAAGAATCTCTTATTCGGCATAATACCATCTTTATCCATTTGCTTCAATAATTTATCTAGAAGCTCCTTTGAGTTGGATTTAGTGCAAGCCTTATAAAGAAGTTTGTATGTTGATGCATCTGGAAATATTTGTATACTTCTTGCCCTCACAAACAGTGAATCTGCTTCTTGTGGTAAACCATTGGTGCAGTAAACATCAAGCATAGCATTTAGTGTTGAAACTTTTATGGGAACTTTTGACTCAACCAGCCCATCAAACAATTCTACAGCCTTGGAGACACAATCACATAAGCCATACATATAGATGAGACTCTCATGTGTAACAAAACTAGGTGTGTAACCCATGTCAGTCATATTTTTGAAAACATTCTCTGCTTTATCCTTAAGCCTTGCCTTCCCATAGTTCAAAATCATTGAATTAAATGTAGGCAATGTTGGTTTCTCCTTCGATCGTAATAAACTCTTAAATACTTGCTCCATCTTATCGAATTGTTCACTACAAAAAAATTGCTCATTAGCGAGGGATTTTTTCCTCGCTAAATGCCCCAAATCCGTCGCTAATGCCCATTAGCAAGGGAATTAGCGAAGGAATCAGTCCCTCGCTAATGGGATTAGCAAGGGAAATTTGAATCCCTCGCTAACTAGCGAGGGAATATTTCGTCGCTAATTCCCTCGCTAATTAGCGAGGGATTCAAATTCCGTCGCTAAGTCTGACAACCACATATCTCAATCTGAATGGCTTGTATTAAATACTATTTTAATTTTTAAATCTGTTTATTTATATAGTTATTATTATTATTATGTGGTGGTGGTGGTGGTGAAGGGTATTAGGGTAGAGAGAGAAGGAGAAGAGTAAGGGAGAAAGAGAGAGAGAGAGAGAGAAAGAGAGAGAGAGAGAGAGAGAGAGAGAGAGAAACGAGCTATGTGGTGGTGGTGGTGGTGAATGGTATTAGGGTAGAGAGAGAAGGAGAAAAGTAAGGGTGAAAGAGAGAGAGAGAGAGTGAAACAAGCTATGTGGTGGTGGCGGTGGTGTGGTGGTGGTGAAGGGCATTAGGTTAGAGAGAGAAGGAGAAGAGTAAGGGAGAAAGAGAGAGTGAGAGAGAGAGAGGGTGACGATGAGAGGAGGTGGTGGTGGTGGTGTGGTGGTGGAAGTTATGGGAAGGTGGGAGAGAAGAAGAGAGAAGAGTGAAGAGTGTGAGGAGAGTAGGAGAGAAGAGTGTGCGTGAGAGGATAAATAAGCTGAAAAGTCAAAAAATTAGCGAGGGACTGAAAATTTCGTCACTAATCACCTGCACCGAGCCCCATGATTTGAAAACTGTCAGAAATTAGCGAGGGACGAAAAATTCCGTCGCTAATCACCTGCACAGAGCCCTAAGATCTGAAAACTGTCAGAAATTAGCGAGAGACTGAAAATTCCGTCGCTAATTAGCGAGGGACACAAAATTCCGTCGCTAATGACTGAATTAGCGAGGGACTAAAAAGTCCCTCGCTAATCAGTTTTTTTTTTTGTAGTGGTTGCTTCTTCCCATATGAATCAATTAACAAATTGTAGGTAATCAAGTTAGGCTTACACTGATTACTCTTCATTCGGGCAAGCACCGTTTCCATTTCGCGGATCATTCCATTTTTTCCGTATGCATCCATCACACCATTGAAGGTATAAATGTCTGGCGAAACAAGGCTCTCGTCAAGATCTTTAAACAAAGAGTTCACCTGGTTAGCTTTCCAAGCCTGAGCAAAAGCTCTCAAAAGAATATTGTAAGTAACAATGTTGGGCTTGCACCGCTCAGTTCCTTTCATCTTCTCGAAATAGCCAAGAGCTTTGGCCAAAGCCTTTGTTTTGTTTCGTGTATGAAGGTGGGCGGTGATAAGCGCGTTATAGACAGAAGTATCCGGGCGACAGCCCGTGTTATGCATCTCTGATAAGAGCCACATGGCCAGTCTGGTTTGCCCTTTCTTAACCAAAACTGATATGAGTTTTGAGTAAACCCCATTATCAGCAATATACCATCGTTGTTTCTGCATCCATTTGAAAACCTGAATGCCAAATAAAATACTTTAAGGGACACATAGCCAACTATAAACATTATCACTTATGCACCCTTTATTTTAAGAAAAATACTAGCAAAACTCCTTTCACACTCTTTTTCCAACATTCATTCACTCTATAGTTGGTGAAATTCAAGTGGACCTCACTAAATTAATGGGTCTCATTTCCAAATTGGTGGAATCCATGTGAATTTCAACCTCTGTAGCACCGGCAGTTCCGATTAAAGACGTCTCTGGTGTTCGACACATGTCGTGTCAAACACCGACATTTCAATTACTCGTATTTTTCAAATTAAAACCAATGTCTGCGTGTCTGTGCCCATGTTGTGACTGGTGTCTGCATGTCTGTGTCGGTGCTTCATAGATTTCAACCAATTATACAGTGAGTTAGTGTTGGAGAGGGAGAGTAGCACTTCTCTTTATTTATAATGCACACTAGAAAGTTGCAGCATGATATGACTTTGTTAAATTTTTATTTCATCTAAAACGTTATCAGGGGACCAAGATTGCTAATAAATCTTAGTAGATGTAACAAGAATGCAGCAGCAAAAGTAGTTTTTTTTTTTTTTTTTTCAATAAAAAAAAAAGTAGTTTTTTTTTCCACTACGAGAGACTGGATTACACGAACATGTTGTTTGCTGACTGGATTACATGTTTGTGGAGAGAATGTTCTATAACCGAAGAGCAAATTCCTTATGTGAGCAATGTTCTAGTGGATACGAGAATGTTTGTGGATACGAGAATGTTCTATAACATGTTTCGTAGATATCAACTAGCCTCTTCTCCCGTGCGATGCACGGGGAGAGCTAGTATCAACAAAATTAACGCTTTTAATTTGATTGAAGATTAGACATTAAGGAAATTTGATTAAATCTTAGATATTAAGAAAAAATTTAAAAAATAAAGTAATAAAAGCATCAAAAAAGCCCAAAAGATTACAAAAGAAACATCTCATGAAAGTAAAAAAAAGTTAGAACCAAAATGTAAGTAAAAAAAGTTAGAGTAAGAAGTCACAATAAAAATAAAAAAAAAAAAGAAAAAATTAGAGTTAGAAGTCAAGTTTGAATTAGAAGTCAATATATATATATATATATATATATATATATATATATATATATATATATATATATATATATATGGATATAAGAGCAACAAAGTAAAAAAGGAAAAAGTTAATAACAAATGCACTACTAATATTAAGTTAGCAATGAGAGTAATTAGACTAAGTAAGAGTTAGAACCAATAATAAAGTAAAAAAAGTTAAGAGTTAGAAGACATAATATATGTCGAAGAATCAATAAGAATAATAAAGAAAAACGAATAAAGATAGAGTTAGAAGTGATACGATATATATATATATATATATATATATATATGTGTGTGTGTGTGTGTGTATATATGGATATAAGAGTAACAAATAAAAAAGGAAATGAGTAAAATAGTTAGAGTTAGAAGTCAAGGTAGAATTAGAAGTCAAAAGTTATAGTTGGAGTTAGAAGTCAAGTTAGAATTAGAAGTCAAAAGTTATAGTTAGAGTTAGAAGTTAAGTTAGAATTAGAAGTCAAAAGTTATATATATATATATATATATATATATATATATATATATATATAGAAGAGTAACAAACTTAGAAAGAAAAAGTTAAAAACAAATGCACAACTAATATTAAGTTAGCAATGAGTCAAATAATTAGATTAAACAAAAGCAATAGCGTGTGTGTATGTATCTCAAATAATTAGTAAAATCAAGTTAGGAATCAGTCAAATAATCAGAATAGTAACCAACTGTTTAGTCTAATAACATTTCCCATTAAGATGAAGCATGAAATAGTATTAGTGCCCATAACTCTTCTTGTCTTTTCCTGACTCTGGCCTTTTTCAAATGTCTTTGCTACTAACCCACACAACACCCAATTTGGCACGGGACCAACTTCCACCCTATTCTCTATTGCTATTTCCTGTAAATAGAAACAAATTGAAATGATCATAACAAAAATAGAAGACATTAAAGCAAAATTAGTATGATAGCAATAAGGATATAAATGAAAATCACCTTACACAGGTGAAAGATTTTGGTACAACTCCAGCCTGAAGGTTGATGTTCAGATGCTATGGAGTAGCCATATGATGGCCGAACATTCACTGATCTTGATCGAGCATGATCAAACTATCAAGCAAATTAAAAAATATAAGATGTAATCTAAGTATACAAACATTGAATTCAGAAACAGATGAAAAACCAGAGGGGTTTGGGGAATTAGAAACTTCAAGTAGAATTGAATTCAAACAACATTTCTCAACCATACCATAACACTCTTGTCAATAGGGATATCTCGGTTACTACAACAACATCTCCTTCAAATTCACCAACCTTCCCTAAAAGAAAAGATACCAGAAATGAGTAACTGATGTAACTTCTCAGTTCAACATTTGTTCTTTGTTGATCAACTCTTCATAAGCAATTATTTTAACTGTTATGTAAGTACAAACTAACCTCAATGATGACATGCATGTCAAATTTTTTTGTGTTAAGTCCAATGCCTTCATAGAAAGCCGTGCGTTGGCAATCATTTAGATACATTGTCACATAAACCTGCAAGACAAATTAAATTTGATAACAATCTTTAAGTAGGCTTATGAAGAATAATGACCATAACAACCTTATAATGAAAGAAAAGGCAAATATGATCTCTTTGGCTATAAATAGTTTCATCACTCTAAGGAATGCCAAGATACATGAGATTCTGCATGTTAGATATAACTTAAGGTCTGTTGTATTATGAAACTTAATACCAATTAACACTAGTTATTTAGGTTTCAACTTAAGTACCTTAAATAAAGAACAAAAACCTGCATGCAGACGGAGAAAAGAATTACCGAAAGACAGAAGAATCGAGACCACAACTTTGCCTTCCAGTCGTTAAGAAATTGCTGCTGAGCCTTCATCAAGGCAGAGAAGAAATCTCCATGTCTATTCTCATCCTGACACCAGTTCTCAAAGTACTTAAAAATGGGATAACATGGTACTCAGGATTTCGACCTTCTGCATTGGAATTATGTTGATCCCTATCTGTTAAGTTGTGCTTGGTTCCAATCTAATTGATATTTTGTTTCCTAGGTTGCTTTAAATTTACCAAATTGATTACTATAACAGATATTTGACCCCTCCTTTGCCTCTGGCCTGCAAATTTTGTAAAGTTCATGAAAGCAAATGTCATGGACATACAAATTGTATACACTCATACCAGACCAGGTTTAGAAAACATTGAAAACATCTGCATATTAATTTAAATCCAACAGTCTCAGATAAGTACATTTGGGTAAAAGGCATTGATGGAGCTTTACACAACTTGTGGTCGTTACCATTGGATGCCGTAGAAACTTCATGCTTTTTAGGCTTGTGTCTCACCATTCTATTCCAACCCTCTCTGTATTGCAACACAGAGGCCTTGAGCAACTTATGCTAGTGCTGAGAAAACTTTTTTTCCTTGTTTTTTCCACTGACCTTCAATTCAAGAGTTATGGAAGAGAGTTGAATTAAAAACTTAATATTTAAAGTAAATCCTTATAAAACTAACAATACAAACACACAACACAGTCAACAAAATCAAACTTCCCATTATAATAAAATTGAACAATCATTATTATGTATAAAAAACACGAAAAGCAGTATCTCAGTCGGTGGAACTACATTTGCATGTCCTATTATCTGGAACAACTTCTAAATATCTAAATAATAGAAATAAAATGAGAAACCAATTAAAGAAGAAAAACCAATACATGTCTTTCAGGATGAGGAATCTCCATTTCCTCTTGAAGAGATTGAACTTCATATTCTTCTAGGAGGGAAAGAATTAGTATTTTGTATTTCATTTGTTTCCTTATATCTATTGATTATATTGATAATTCCAATCGATAAAAGATACCTAAGTAGTACAAATCATTGGCATGAAGTGCAAGTGCCCAATTGCAAGGGAATGAACCTCGACTGTTTATAAAGAGAATCATCAATGAAGTGCTAAAAAAACATGTTGATTACCTTGAGACACGTTGATTCATCAAAGTTTATTCTATTCTCAAAGGATAAACCCAATAGATAGAATAGAAGATGTTGTAAAACAACACTTGTTGATATCAACACAAGGACAAAAGTGCTATATTACAAATTTGCCTTGTTGAATAAAATCTGCTATAGTAAGTTATACCACAATGCTTATCTGTATGTCATATGTAGAGAAGAAATGATAAGCATCATTGCAAAATCTCTTTCCCATGATCTACATACCTTCAAAATCCAAGCACAATATCAACAATTAGTCAAATATCAATACATTAATCAAGTATCAATACGATGAAAGCCATACCAAATGAATCAGTACCTCTTCTCTTCTCACCCAAGGGATCCAAAAACAGTATACACACTCAAACAAATACCTTCTTTGCCGCCCACGTTCTCCTCCCTCCCCGCCATTGTGCCTTCTTACTGCAAAGGATCAACCAAACAATAGATATAAAAATTCAAATTCAAACCGAGAAAGATAAACTCTAAACGTGTTTGGATTAAATTGCAGGTGAGTTGATCAGAGGTGAGATGAAATTGAGAAAATGGGAGATCGGCTTAAGTAGATGCAGTGATTTGAAAGCAAGAAAAAGGACCATATCAGAGAAACTCAGATATTAAGAAATATTCTAAATTGATCCTTTTACTTTACCAAAGAATCATTCATAACTCATACATATCAAATGGAACAATTTTCAAGAGTCATTGACAAAGAATTGGAAAATAAAGAATCAAACAAATAAGAGTCATGCTAAGTATATTAGCATCTAATCTTGCAACACACACACATAACTATAAAACAAAAAATCCTTTTCCTGGAAATAGTTAAAAGTTGAATCCTTTTAAGTTAAAATCATTCTAATTTCAAATTTTCTTGAAGATAAAACAGAATTGGGAATAAGGGAGAAAAATGAAAGTTACCCAACATCATGACAACCAACCTTCTCTAGATTGCAGATTTCTTCAACCTAAAACTTGGAAACAAAGGTGTGTAGAAAATGGATTAGAAATGGAATAAAACTCAATATCAGAGTACAATTAGGGGATACCAACCAGTTCAGTTATATCATTTAATCAAAGAAAAAAAGGTAGTGTAGCAACAACTTAATTGCTTTATAAAGGAGGAATACCAACAATCCATTGATCTCACCTTAGGTCATTAATCTTCATATCCTTACCAACACAGGAACCTACTTCCATTTCCAGAAGCACATCCTCCCTATCATCTTTCCCTGCCAATAAACAAAAAAACAAATATAATGGCACAACAATAAATAGAATAAAAAAATGAGAATAATTACAGAAAAATTGTTATCACCAAAGAATTTCATTGACAAAGAATTGGAAAATAAAGAATCAAACAAATAAGAGTCATGCTAAGTATATTAGCATCTAATCTTGCAACACACACACACATAACTATAAAACAAAAAATCCTTTTCCTGGAAGTAGTTAAAAGTTGAATCCTTTTAAGTTTAAATCATTCTAATTTCAAATTTTCTTGAAGATAAAACAGATTTGGGAATAAGGGAGAAAAATGAAAGTTACCCAACATCATGACAACCAACCTTCTCTAGATTGCAGTTTTCTTCAACCTAAAACTTGAAAACAAAGGTGTGTAGAAAATGGATTAGAAATGGAATAAAACTCAATATCGGAGTACAATTAGGGGATACCAACCAGTTCAGTTATATATCATTTAATCAAAGAAAAAAAAAGGTAGTGTAGCAACAACTTAATTGCTTTATAAAGAAGGAATACCAACAATCCATTGATCTCACCTTAGGTCATTAATCTTCATATCCTTGCCAACACAGGAACCTACTTCCATTTCCAGAAGCACATCCTCCCTATCATCTTTCCCTGCCAATAAACAAAAAACAAATATAATGGCACAACAATAAATAAAATAAAATAAATGAGAATAATTACAGAAAAATTGTTATCACCAAAGAATTAGCAGTATAATCACCAAGGGTTATATGAATCCTTGTGTGTTCCACTCTCATATTGTCCTCATCTATGGTTCGCACAGTCACCTGCTGCGCAAAAAGTAAGACACAAAGAGAAAAATCAAGAGAGGGGGTTAGTTAGTGTAAACAGAGGGGTTAGTGTAAATATTTTCGTGAAATATTTGTTTTGGGATTATTTTCCTTTAAATCGTGACCTTTACAAATTTGGTCCTCAAAATCCCTAGCCACTGACTGTGGCACTTCATGGGTACTCACCAAGAAAGAATATGATCAGTTCCAGATTCAGAAAGTTGTGTGTGTGTGTGGGGGGGGGGGGGGGGAGATCAATTGTCGAAATCTCAACGAAGAGCGACGTCATGAAAAACAACACAATGAAGACAACAACGATACCTGATGTAGGCGTCGAAAAAAGGTTCTTGCATCATCGAACATCTCCAGCGCGACACCGACGTCGTCGCCGTGCTCCACCTAATCGCTGCCGTGCTCCACAAACACTAAACAGAAAATGCCGCAATGTAGAGCTATTGGTCCATCTGAGAAAACACATGACCACCCTTTGTTAGCCTAGAATTTCGACAAGGCTTTTGAATGGTTTTTAATAGGGTTTGACTTGTCATTAAAGAACATTCATATTGCCTTCAGAAAGAATAAGTGACATTTAAATCATCTTAGCATGTTTTCGACAGAAGAGGTCTTCACCATTTCGACAGAGAAGAGTTTTCGACAGGACAGGGTATTCAAGATTTCGTTAAGCAGTTACTAGCAGACAGTTGTGTCGAATTTCAAGACTACAGTTAATTCAACGTGGGTAATATGTGGCGCCGAACGTGGCACGAAGTCTATCATGGGGTAATAAGACGTGGCCACGTGTCCATAGCAGTTTATATTTCAGTCATTATTTTCTGTATAAATAGGGGTTTCTACGTAGGAATCGTGGTGGCAAATTATTATACCAAACACACAATTCTGAAACTCTAACTTCCAAGTCACAGCGAAAACAGAGCAAAAGAATTCTTGTACAACGTATGTGAATTTGTACACCATTCTCTTTACATTTCAATGCAATTTATTATTTTCAATACAAGTTATTTTACATTTCTGCGTTCCATTTTATCACTTCTTTTACTTTGATTCCCACTTTCATGGTGAATTGTCTCCCTTTTAAAATATATTTGTTGACAAACTGTGGTGTTTAAAGGCAATTGCTTTAGAGATTTCTGGTTTAATCTCACAAACACTTCTAATAAAACCAGTGATTGTTTGCTAAAAACACCAGCAAACAAATTGGCACGCCCGGTGGGACCGTTTGCCTTTAATACATAAATTTTCTATGTTCTTGTGTGTGTTTGTATGTGCATGCACTTAAGAAGTGGAAAAATGGTTCGTCATACTAATAATGCGTCTAGTTCCAATCCTGTGGTTTCACAAGAACAAGGAACAATAGTAGACTCTGCAAACGTAAATGCAGGGTTGGTTGTGGGAACAGTATCCCCATCATCATCAACAACTGTTCCTTCAGTATCAATGACTAACATTGGATTAACGCAGTCAAACATGGCATCTATACCTATGCTTTTGCCGTCACATAGGGGACTTCATAATCCTTATATGGCAATAGGAAGCGGTTTAAATCCACATTTTCATAATGTAAGTTTTCCTGCGTTTCCTCCTGGGTCATATGGCATGCCTACTGGAATGCCACATATTTCGACTATGTCTCCCCTACATGTTTCTTCTGAAAGTGTAATAGGTCGAAATCCTACTGCATTAACCAATGAATCTTTGTTTGCCTTACGACAACAAGTTGATGAGAGCAATCATGATATGGTTAATATGTTAACCCAACAAATTGGTACAGTTTTTAATCCATTGATTCAAAATACTAACACTAGTTACCAAATGTTAGCCAATCAAATGGGTCGAATTGCAGATTTCTTTGGGACCCCAACGGTTAATAATAGGCAAATTCCCAATATAGTGGGTAATGTGCCTGGCAACCCTCAAAGAGCAGTTACGGTCGAAGCCCAGGCAGTTGTAGGCGAACAACAAGGGTTAGCAAATCATATCCCTGAAGTAGTTTTGGTAAATCGAAACCAGAACGCTGACGAGGTTGTTCGACAAGTACAACGAAATAACGCTGACGTTCATGATAATATAGCCACTTTAGTAGAAACTATAATGGCGCAGAATGGTCTTAACATAGGTTTGCATAGGCCAAATTTCATATCACCATTGTGTGAATATGTGTTGCAAACTGAATTACCAAGGGGCTGGAAAGTTCCTAAGTATACTAAGTTTGGTGGTGACACAAAAGAGTCTACTGTCGAACATATTGCTCGTTACTTGACTGAGTCTGGGGATATAGCCCAAAATGAGAATTTGAAAATGAAATATTTCCCAAATTCTTTAACAAAAAATGCTTTTACTTGGTTTACTACATTACCCCCTGGTTCTATTTTCACATGGGGGCAATTAGAAAAAGCATTTCATGCGCAATTTTACATGGGCCAATCGAAGATTAGTCTCAAAGAACTGGCCAGTGTTCAGCGCAAAATACCTGAAACTGTTGATGACTATTTGAATAGGTTTAGGCTACTGAAGGCTCGTTGTTTCACACAAGTGCCTGAACATGAACTCGTCGAAATGGCTGCTGGTGGCCTTGATTATTCGATCAGGAAGAAATTGGACACATCTCATTTAAGGGATATGGCCCAATTAGCTGACAGAGTTCGACAGGTAGAAAGGCTTAAAGAAGAAAAGTCTACGTCAACTAGGTTTCATAAAAAAGAAAAAGTAGCTTATGTCGAAGAAGAATTCGACACCACACTTAGTGATGTCGAAAGAGAGGAGATAGATGTGGCTGAACTCAAGCCTGGTCCTCCTTATACTTGTAAATTACTAAGGCCTGCAAATGGGAAAAATCCTGTTGAGCCAAAAAATGACAGATTTGTGCCTAAGACATATACTTTTGATGTTACTAAATGTGATGAAATATTTGAGCTGTTAGTAAAAGATGGTCAGATATTGGTACCTAGTGGTTTAAAAGTGCCAACTCTTGACCAGAGAAAGAAAAAGGGTTATTGTAAGTTCCATAATTTTTTGGGACATAACACTGACCGTTGTGTGCTTTTCAGGGATCTTGTGCAAAAAGCAATCGAAGAAGGGAGACTAAAATTTGAAGATAGAAAGATGAAAACTCAAATGCAAGTTGTAGATGACCCTTTACCCAAAGCTGAAGCCATGTATACAGAACCTTTCGAAATGAATATAAACATGGTAGATGCTGAAATGAAAGATCCTCCAAAGAAACTTAAATCCTCCACCAAGAAATTGGAAGGTTTTATATATGCTGAAGGGAAGAAACAAGAGATAACCTTGAAAGAATATGATGGGAAGCTACATGCTGTGTTCCCAAAAGCTGAAGAGGAATTGATAGATTTCCTCAACAGATGTAAATGGAATAACTCTGAGGTCATGTTATGTCCTAGGTGCAGTGCTGTTTTCGACAAAGAAGCAGCCAAAGCTGTTGAAGGGTACCAGGATCAGGAACATCGAAAGAGGAAATGGCTTGACAATAGGCCATCTTTTGATTTTGGCAACACTGAGCTCCCTGGTTACAAGGCTAATGTTATGACTAAGCCTTCATCTAGTAAGGCTAATGTTTCGACTAAGCCTTCGACAAGCCAAGAGCCAGGAAAGAAAGGATCCATAAGACTGTTTGGTAAATCCTTCGTTCCACAAATGAATTCCCCTGTTGGAAAATGGGTTCACAACAATGCACACGCTCAAGTTGTCCATCAAGGTGATTCCAGCAAGTATAATTATTGGAATAATTATAAAGGTAAGAATCCCATGACTAAAACCCAATGGCGTCGTTTCCAGAGAAACCAGAAGAAAAAAGCTTCTTTAGACGTGAACAAGGTTCCTAGTCACTTTGGAATCAAAGTCCAGGTGGGTGATAAGAAGGTGGCTTCTAAGGTTGAAGCAAATACCAGTGCTGATGTTGCTAAGCCTACAAGTGGGGTAAATAAGGCAAAAGGTAAGGATGTTGTGATGGAAAAACCTAGAAGGCCTGCACTTGAAAGAATTTGTCCTCCATCTTCGACATCTAAAGGGAAAGAACTTCAGTCTGACTTTGATGAGGACATAGGTTCTAGTTTTGATGATTCTGATGATGACTTTGATGTCGTCTGTAATGTGGTGTCAATATTGCCACTGGAATATGATGTCATAACTGTGCCTAATAGTGAGGAAGATTTTACTGAAGATATGGCTTGTCACAAACCCATGTGTTATTATGTGATGAATGATGGCTGTGTCGAAGAGCAGGTGGCTACTTTCGAGAGGCCAGATACGAGTATGCAGAACCACCTGAAGCCTTTATATATTCAAGCTAAAGTTAATGGCATTGGCATTAACAAAGTGTTGGTTGATGGAGGTGCTGCTGTAAATCTTATGCCTGAAGTGCTTATGAAGAAGATAGGCATATCCATCACCGACCTCAAGCCACACAATATTGTCTTAAGTAATTACGAAGGCAAAACTGGCTACTCTCTTGGAGCCATCGAAGTGGAATTGATTGTTGGAACTATCAAGAGGACCACTTTGTTCTTAGTAATTGCTTCCAAAGCAAACTTCAATATGTTGCTTGGGAGAGAGTGGATACATGGGGTCGGCGCTGTGCCTTCAACAGTACATCAGAGACTAGTGATGTGGAAAGAAGATGGTCTTGTCGAATACATTGAAGCAGACCAAAGTTATTTTCGTGCTGATGTGAATCACATCACCAAGGAAAATTTTGAGAAAAAATTGGCGAACATTGCGCCATGTTCATCTTCTAATGAGGCATACATTCCTGCTGATAATGTATTTGCTTCAGTTAATTTGCATCCAAACTATGGTTTTGTTTGGGAAAGGCAAATAATAGGAGATGCTACTGCCCAACCTGAAGGGTGGTATTCTGATTCTTAAAATGTTTCCTATGTCAGTTCCTACTGCATGGAACAAAATTACGGCTTATATGGCCGAGAATAAGTTAAAAGCGGCTATGGAAGCCGAATTAATTCATCAAACAATGGCTGTCGAAGCCAAAGATCCTGTAGACGAAAATGGCATTATTATGAATGAAAAACTTGATTGCATTTATGATAATGAGCCATTAGGTTTCGAAAAAGATCCTAAAGATTCAACAAAGCGAATGCAAGCTCAAGATCCTTTGGAGGAAGTAGATTTGGGAGATGGCTCAAAGAAGAGGCCAACTTTTGTTAGTGCATACCTGGATGTTGCATTGAAAACCCAAGTTATCACATTACTGAGGGAGTTCAAAGATTGCTTTGCTTGGGACTATGACGAAATGCCTGGATTGAGTCGAGACATTGTGGAATTACAATTGCCAATTCGACCAGAGAAGATGCCCGTGAAGCAGATGCCAAGAAGGTTTGCTCCTCAAATATTAACTAAAATTAAGGAGGAGATCGAAAGGTTGTTCAGGAACAAATTCATCAGAACTGCCAGGTATGTCGAATGGTTAGCTAATATAGTTCCTGTAATTAAGAAAAATGGCACTCTTAGAGTTTGCATAGATTTTAGAGACTTGAATAATGCGACTCCCAAAGATGAATACGCAATGCCTGTGGCAGAAATGTTAATAGATTCAGCAGCAGGATTTGAATACCTCAGCATGCTTGATGGTTATTCTGGGTACAATCAAATCTTTATTGCTGAAGAGGATGTATCTAAAACTGCATTTCGTTGTCCAGGGGCATTAGGTATTTATGAATGGGTGGTAATGCCATTTGGTTTAAAAAATGCTGGTGCTACATATCAGAGGGCAATGAATTGTATGTTTCATGATTTTATTGAAAACTTTATGCAAATATATATAGATGATGTGGTAGTTAAATCTTCCTCAGAAAATGGCCATTTAGACCATCTTCGACAATCTTTTGAAAGAATGAGGAAATATGGATTGAAAATGAATCCATTAAAATGTGCCTTCTGTGTGCGTGCAGGAGATTTTTTGGGTTTTGTGGTGCACAAAAAAGGCATTGAAATCAATCAGAATAAGACTAAAGCTATAATTGAAACGAAGGCTCCTTCAACCAAAAAAGAACTTCAGTCATTGTTGGGAAAAATCAATTTCCTACGAAGATTCATCTCAAATCTAAGTGGCAAAACTCAAGCATTTTCGCCATTAGTGAGACTGAAGAAAGAAGAAGTTTTCAAATGGGAATCAGTTCATCAAGCAGCCTTTGAAGAAATTAAGTCTTATTTGCTGAAACCACCAATTCTAATGCCTATTATTAGAAACAAAGTGCTCAAATTGTATATAGCAGCATCTGAAAAAACAATAGGTAGCATGTTAGCTCACGAGGATGATAATGGTGTCGAAAGGGCCATATATTACCTTAGTAGGGTCTTAATAGATGCTGAAACTAGGTACAGTTCTATAGAAAAATTGTGCCTTTGCTTGTATTTTTCTTGTACAAAGTTAAAGCAATATATAAAGCCAGCTAATGTTTGTGTTTATTCGCATTCTGATATTATTAAGCACATGCTGTCGAAACCAATAATGCATAGTAGAATTGGTAAGTGGGCTTTAGCTTTGTCTGAATATGACTTAACTTATCAACCTTTAAAATCAATTAAAGGACAAGTGGTTGCTGATTTTATAGTAGACCACTCTGTTGTCGAAGAAACATTACATTTCGTAGACACATATCCTTGGAGGTTGTATTTTGATGGTTCAAGTCATAAAAAAGGAGTTGGGATTGGTGTTTTAATTATTTCACCAAATAACATTCCAACGAAATACAAGTGTAAGATTCGAAATCCTTGCTCAAATAATGAAGCTGAGTATGAGGCTTTAATTATAGGCCTTGAAATTTTACTTGAGTTGGGGGCAAGATGTATTGAAATAAAAGGTGATTCGGAATTGGTTATCAAACAAATGACCAAAGAATATAAATGTATTAAAGAACACCTTATTAAATACTTTATTATGGCCAATTCCTTGTTAAAAAGATTTGACTCTGTTCATTTAGAACATTTACCACGAGTTGATAATCAAGTGGCGAATGATTTGGCCCAAATTGCATCAGGTTATAGGGTTTCAAAACAAAGTCTTGAAGAATTAATCGAAATAAAAGAGAAACTCGTGTCTGATGATATTTCTTCCTCATTATTGTCAACACCAAAAACTGGGGGGGCAACAAATACAGATGAGGAATGTATTGAACAACATCACATTGTTGATGAAGTTGTTTTAGCAGAAGTTTTTGCTATTGACAATATGGCCAATGATGATTGGCGAAAGCCTATTGTAGAATACTTGCAAAATCCCACAGGAAATACCAATAAAAAAGTAAAGTACAGAGCTTTAAGCTATGTGATAATTGGAAATGAATTGTTTAAGAAAACTCCTGAAGGGATATTATTGAAATGTCTTAATGAAAATGAGGCATATTTAGCAGTTTCTGAAACACACAGCGGAGCTTGTGGTTCACACCAAGTAGGCCATAAAATGAAATGGTTATTATTTCGACAAGGAATATATTGGCCATCAATTTTGAAAGATTGTATAGAGTTCGCCAAAGGATGCCAAGAGTGTCAAAAACATGCTGGAATACAACATGTACCTGCAAATGAATTGCATGCCATAGTGAAACCTTGGCCATTCAGAGGTTGGGCTCTAGATATAATTGGAGAAATAAAGCCAACATCATCAAAAGGTCATAAGTATATATTAGTAGGAATTGATTATTTTACCAAATGGGTTGAAGCAGTACCTTTAACTAATGTTGACCAAGAAGCAGTAATACGGTTTATCCAAAATCATATTATTTATAGGTATGGAATTCCAGAAACCATAACTACAGATCAAGGTTCTGTTTTCACTGGTCGAAAAATGGTGGAATTTGCTTCTGAAATTGGTTTTAAGTTATTAACTTCGACACCATATTATGCACAAGCCAATGGTCAAGTAGAAGCTGCCAATAAGATCATTATTAACTTGATTAAAAAGCATGTTGGGAAAAAACCCAGAAATTGGCATAATACTTTGGATCAAGTTTTATGGGCTTGTAGAAATTCACCCAAAGAATCTATCAATGCTACTCCACACAGATTAACCTTTGGACACGATGCAGTATTGCCTGTCGAAATTTGTTTACAATCAACAAGAATTCAAAGACAGTATGAAATTCCTTTTGATCATTATTGGAATATGATGCTTGATGAGTTACTTGATGTAGACGAAGAAAGGTTATTAGCTTTGGAAATGCTTATTCGACAGAAGGAAAGAGTAGCTAAAGCTTATAATAAAAAGGTTAAGTTAAAAACCTTTAATTCAGGTGATTTAGTTTGGAAAGTGTTGTTACCTATGGATAAAAAAGATAGAGTCTTGGGTAAATGGTCACCCAGTTGGGAAGGCCCATTTCGCGTGTTGCAGTGTTTTTCCAATGGCGCTTATGAAGTCGAAGAACTAGGTGACGAAAATAGAATCTTCAAAATAAATGGCAAGTATTTAAAACAATATAAGCCAACGTTAAACGAAGTTAGAATCGAGCAAGGGTAAAATCATAAATTGGTTCAAAATGGTAATGTATTCGATCAAAATAATTACATAGCCATTAAAAGAAATCCTACACTATTACAAGTTATCAAAGACTTTGAAGAGAATGCTTGAGCCTGTAGAGAATTTTGGTGCCAACAGCAATGGAAGAATCCAGAAAGCTTAACTCTTTATCCAGTTGAGCAATAGTGGCTTGATGTTGTTGAGCATCTTCAAAATGTTTAAGAGCCTCTGTAGCTGCCTTTTCAATACTCGACTTGGGGGTCTCCATCCTTTGTTGCACCAAACCTTTTTGGTATTTAGCATTTGCCAGTTTTGTTTGGAGAATTCTTATCTCTTCATCATAATGTTGAATTTTTGAATTCCAGTTGGCAAGTTCTTGCTCATCCTTCGTTATTTGAACTTCTAATCCATCAATGGAGGTCTGAGAAACCTTGAAGGCATTAATTTTCTCTTGATGAAGTTCAGCTTCTTGGTTTTTCAACATAGTAGTTTCAGAGCGTTTACTGATGTGAAGTGCGAAAGTTTCAAAGACTGGCAAAAATTCAACTAAGAAAGCGAAAAGTTTCGCATTAGGCTCTGATTGCAGCAACTTCTGAGCGATGTCCTTAATTGCAAAGCTTTCTGACGGGTTTTCTTCAATCTTAGTAAAAAGATTGCCTTCCAAGACCTTAGCTTTTAATTGCTGAAGCAATTCTTCAGTAGACTCTTGAGTAACAGAGGTCAAGGAAGTAGTCGAAGCACTGGAAACCATGGCAGGAGAAGAAGAAGAAAGGCTCAGCAAGTGTTTTAGAGCAGCCAAAGGATTTGTCGCTTTCATTAGCGAAAATTCCTGGTCACTCATGGCGCTACTAGTCGATTCCTTGGTAGAAGCATGTTCGTGAGCCTCAATTTCGATCGTTTCTTTCCTTGAAGCCTTAGCGCCTGCCACATCTGGTGTTTGCTCGTTGGTGTGCTCAGGTTCTATTTCGACATTCACATTAGTGGTGTCATACCCTAATTTTGTCCGGCTAATTTAAAAACTAGAAAATCCAAAATATTGTTTTTGTCGTTTATGTGTGTCGTTCCCAGTCGTGTATATGCGTGTTACTTCTCATTGTGCGCGCATGCGATTTTTTTTTATACTGTACACATTTTTGTCCTCATTGCGGATGCGTGTTCGCGTCTCGTTGTGTACGGTTGTTTATTTTAGTGTGCGAATTCACGTATTCTCGTTATGGACGCGCATTCGCGTCTCGTCGCGTACGTATATTTTTCGTCTTTGTTATCGATTTAATTTTGTTCTAAGAATCTAATAAAAATCAGTTTGTGAATAAATACTTTTTATAATCAGTTTTTTTACAAAGTCAACTTTAGTACACATGTATAGACAAAAAATAAATACAAAATAGTACAAAAATTAATTAAAAGCAAAAGTACAAAAAAAAAATATAAAATCAAAATAAAATAAAAAAAACTGGTATGCGCATGCTGTTAGTGTTAGTAGTTTCAGCATCAAGCCAAGCCTCTTTCCCTTGGTTCTTTGTTTGCTCCTCCATTTTGGGTGAGACCAAAATGCTTTTCAGGCATTACCTTGCAGCTGCTGCTCCACCACCTCTGCTCCATCTCTGAAAACATAACAAAAATTGTTGTCTTATTAGTTTGCTTCCCCTATTAATGAAGAACAGAGACAGCAAGCAGCAGGACAGAGACAAAAAAACACACAAACAATTACAAACACAGAACCGAAAACTCAAAATCAGAAAACAGAGAGAGGGAAAGCCACTGAGCCATCTGTGGTGGTGGCCGCCGTGCACCACCACCGTGCACCACCACAGAAACCCCCCACACCATCACTTCGCACCACTCCTCTCCCTGAAACGGCCACCACCACCACGAGCGGCCAGCCACCACCTACAAAACCACCGAACACCCCCCTCCACCATACACCACCATCACCGCCCCTCCAAACTCCCACGTCCACCGCAAAAGACCTCCACCATACACCACCATCACTGCCCCACCCTCTTCCCACGGCCAGACCACCACCTCTCTCTCTCTCTCTCTCTCTCTCTCTCCATCACTTTCGTTTTCACTCTCTCTCTCACGGTTACTACCGTTTCCCTTTTCTCTGTGTGTGTGTATTGTGTTTGAAATGAAGTTTGTGTTTTCCTTTAACAGGGTGTGTGTGTTGTTTTGTTTCTAACTTGTTATTGTTTTTTTAGTTTATTTTTGTTTAACAACCCACTCCCCTGCGTGTCTCCCATCCTATCCAGTCTCTATTATTTATTTTTTGGTTCTACTATTCATACCCATATTATTTTATTTAAATACTCCACTTCCTTTTATTTATTTATTATCCCTCACACCATCTCTCAATGTATATATTTTATTTGTTTATTCATTTTTATACACTAGTTGTCAGTTCCTCTTTTCTTTGCAGACAGGTTACTGTTACTGTTAAAAAGAAAGCAATCTCCCTCAGCTCAACTACATTCACGTCACTGTTACTCTCAAAAAGAAAGCAACCACACATTGTCTTCACACCCGTAATTCACTCACATCCCCTTTCCTTTTCATTTTTTTATTATTATTATTTCTATTATTCTCTTAATAACTCCAATGTTATCATCATCAATATTGTTTCTCACGCCCACCGTCATGCGTCTATCCCCTCTTCCTTTTATTATTATTATTATTAGTTATTATTATTACTATTGTTATTATCACTATTTTCCATAAAAATAAAAATATGGGATCGGCTGAGATGTGACATCCTGTCGATCTTGGTTTAAGAGACTTTAGCTGTACGACTTTAATCTTAAACCCCTTTTAAAAAATTAAAAATCGATCAACACACAAGATTTTTTCCAAGAACTACGTGTGATTTGATTCTCTACCAGGAGATACGTAGGACCAGAGGGCGGCCGACCTCTGTCAATTGCATTAATAAAAAACCTTTTTTTTTTCTTTTAATTAATTTCCTTTCTATTTCTCAAAAAGGTACAAAAAATAACTAACTGTTTATCGAGTCTTTTTTATTATTATTTTTTATAAGGGTAAAAACATTATTTTTGAATTAATATATTTTTTGCACATTTAGTTAAAAGGTAACCTTCCTTAGGAAGGATGTCGTAGGGTGCTAATACCTTCCCTACGCATAAATGACTCCCGAGCCTAAATCTGGTCCGCAAGACCCCCTTATCTACTCAATAGGGATTTTCCAATGTTTGCCCTTAAACTAAAACTTTGGTGGCGGCTTCATTCAAGAACTTCGAGGAATCCATCCTCCGGATTTTTCGGTCGCTACAGCTGGCGACTCCACTGGGGACAAATTAAGAGAGTCAAGCCTAGTTAACTGAGTGTGTAAGTTTTTATTAATTTTATGTTTTGTTTTTGCCCTTATGCTTATTTTATTTGTAGGTATTTCTTTATATTATTGAACCTTAGGGTAGACGACTTTTTTTGTTATTGTTGCATATCTTTTCCAGTTTAGTATTTTGCCCTCATCACACACCTCACTTACACTTTTGCACACACCTTTGAGTGGGGCCCTATACCCGGGTCTGCAAGCAACCTAGGACGAGTGGAGATTATTAGTGACAGTCATTCTGGATTTTATCTGTCTGACTCTCATGAAAGTCGCAACCAGAGTACGCTCTTTTATGGTATCCCACACCAGGTAACTCGTTATCGTTGTGGACCATATCATAAATGAGATTTTAGCTCTGGAGACCTTGTGAGGAAGTGAATAGAGCCACCTGAGAGATTGATCACATAAGTGACCCTAGATCATGTTGAAAATCCCAATTTAGACATGACCCACCTGGGACACAGGGGCACTATACTTACCCTCTCTATCAATCTGGTTAGTTTTTCTCCAAAATTAAAATCACTCAAAAAATTTTATGCTTCCTTCATTTGCATGCATACGAGACGACATCTTTCCTTTCATTCATCATACAAAAAAAAATTTATCATAAAATATGATCATTTTTTTTCATCATATGCATCACATTGCCATTTCCCTACCGTACCATTCATCATATATTCATAATTCATAAATATCGAAAAAAATCATCAAATAGTGTAGGCATCTTGTCATTTGCTACATCATTATTACAAATTGCATGAGACATTCAATAACATTTCGCTCATGTTGTCATCATAGTCCAAATGCGCCATTTCTCCATACATGCATCATTTTATCCTAGTTGCATCATCTGTCATACGCATACATCGCATTGCTATTATAAAACTTTATTTGCATCATCTTCATGCATCATAAAAAACAAGGACAAAAGTCATTTATTCCTATCCATCTCAAATGCATCAGTCCTTCAACATGCGTCAAAACAAAAGTTATAAATTTCTTCATTGTTGCATCATTCATCACCCAATAGCATTTTGTTAGCTTTTTATTTTAGTTGAAGCATAAAAAAAAAGGGGATAAACCATCACGCATTTCATTCATCTCCATTGTTGCTCATGTACAACAAACGTCCATATGTTCAAAGAAAACACAAAAAAATCACCATTCATTCATACTAAAATCACTCTTCCATAAGCATTTCATTGTTATTGCACTATCATGCATCGCAAAGGTATCATTTTGCACTCATCTTGCATATCCGTACACCAAAAATATTACCCCCATATTATATAAAAGTTATGTTCATTACTCTTTTCCACGCATTAAAAAGAAAAAGTCGCTGCGAGTGTCATGCATTTTGTTTCCTCGCACACACAAAAAAAAACAAATTTTACCCATATAACGTTAGCATGTCATTTGATAATAAAAAAAACACCAGCATCACATTTAACATGCACCGGCATTCATTCATAATCATTCAAAATCATGATCACATAGCGTAGGCATCACATCATTTGTAAAGTCATAAATTACATTTCAAAAAAACATATCATTCATACATCATTTTCTCTCATGTTGCCATCCTAGTTTAAATGCATCAACTCCATGTTCGGGTATCATTTTCCCAAATAAAACAAAAAATCATTCCGTTATAATTGTATCATTCGTCGTCCCATAAATAAAAAATGAGAGTTTGCATACATCTTGCACTACCTCTTAAAAATAAAAATAATTGCATCAAACATTTACTTCTTCATGCATACATGCATTCGCATTTTTCATACATATCTGTCATCATGGGCATTATATTTTGCTAGAAAATAAAAAATCACCATAGGACGAATCACTTGTTTTCAAATACATCTCGTTCTCATGGTACTAACATGCATATCATCCTCCAAAAAAAAAAAAAACAAAAAAAACAAAAACGCTACATATTTGTCCAACTTTCATCATCTCGCATACTCAAAGATATACTATATTCGTTACTCCTCTTCACGCATAGAAAGATAAAAATGCATTAGCCATCTGACATGCAAAATAAAAGAAAAAATAAGTAAAATAATGCCACTTTCTTGCATCATTCATCATCATATTGCATTGCCTCCGAAAATCATTTCGGATAGTCAATCTTTTCAAGTGATCATTCATTCACCTTCCTCGCATCTGCATCATGCGACGTTATTCGTTCATTCATACATAGCATTTTTTTTATGAAAAAGAAAAATAAAAAAACACGATCACAATTAAAAAAAGTTGTGATTGAATATCTCATTTAGCATGCATTTCCATCCATTCATAATCATTCACAAAAATCATCATAGCAACATCATGAAATGCATGTAAAAAAAAAAAAAAACATAGCATTCACGCACCTTTTCACTCGTCCTAATAAATAAAAGACTGCTGTTTCATCGATCATTCATACGTCATTTCATATACCGTTTCAACATGCATCATGTCAAAAATTACGTCATCATTTTCGCATCATTCATAGATACGTATTTAGCATTTCATTCTGATACATGAAAGAGGCTCTGCATCGGTCACGTGCCGCATTGTCTCCAAAAATCATTTAGAATAACCGACCTTTCCAAGTGATCATTCATGCACGCATTTCATGCATTCGCATCTGCATTTTCGTCATTTTTCACCATGTGTTCCTTCATGCATTAGGACACAAGGTGCGTTTAACTTGATTATTCTTGTTGCGTGAGCATAGTTAGTCTTTCAACTAGAAAATAAAAAAATTATCATGCATTCATAATAGAATACGGTCATCGTTTTCATTATCATGGTACCGACATGCATCTCATCATCTAGAAAATAACAAAATTTTCATATTTTTTATTTTTCATCTTGCATAAGCCCCACGCCAAAAATGAGAAAATAGTATCACCTTGATATTATAAAAAAAATTACATTCATTCATTATTTCATTACTCCTCTTCATGCATCATGAAAAAAAAAACAAAAGTCATTCATTCTCATGCATCTCAAAAACAGCTCCCTCATGCGTCATAAGGAACAAAAACAAAAGTCATTTATTCCTTTCACATCCATCTCAAGGGCGTTAATCCTCTCACATGCATTAAAACAAAATTAGGATTCGCTTCATTTTCTTCTATGCTTGCATTATTCATCCAATAGTTTTTTTTTGTTGTTTTGTTAAGCCTCTCACTCTAGTTGAACTTTAAAAAATAAAAAAAATAAAAAATCACACACTTGCTTAAGGTATCATTATGCATTCCATTCACCTGCATCGTTGTCTGTGTACAACAACATCCATATGTTCATGCATTCTGCTTTATTCAAATAATTTTTCCCAAAAAAATAAAAAAAAATGAAGCTCATAAGTTTTTTGGCATGCTGTTTGATGAGAGACGATGCCTTTTTGAAAATGTATTTTAATTGATTCCTCTTCCTTGGAAAATGTGGCCATACCTTAACTTGATTCACCAACAACAAGTTCTTCACTCCTCATACCCACCACATTCATGGAAACCACCTACCCACTTAACCATTCAATGGAATTCACCAATAACTCATTCCCCATCATAGTCACTACAATATTGACTGTATCGTCCTCAAACCCCTACTCCCATAGGCTCGACCCTTAGCCACTGCATGCCCCACCAAGGGCATCAGCCAACATAAATCTCACCCCCGTGATAAGAAGCTTAAATGTCTATTTTGTTAACTTGTGTGGTTTTAGCAATTAAAATTGTTCTATCTTAACCGATGTCAACTCTCTATGAAGCATTTGCAAAATAAATTAGCCTGACATGTGTGTTTGTCGTTGTTTGAGTCAGTTATACTACCCCTGTCTTTCCGCCACTTCCAAAACCAGACCCAACCATCCATAAAAGGCCCAGTCCCCACAAGAGTATTTCATTCACTTTCCCCCAGTGATGAAATTTCACGAATAACGCTTTGTACGCTCCATACTGGGGCAGAGTAATGATCACTAAGATTTTCTGCTAGCATTCTAAACACTCGTGCAAGTCCTTTGAGTAAAAAAAAAAAACACAAGAAATCCAAAAAAGAAAAAAGCCCGTTAGGTTGAAAACTCGCGAGAGCAGCCTAAGCAAAAATTAGGGCATAAAAAAAATAATAAAGAAAAGCAAATATGTTAAGATGAAGTTTTGTCCCATAGTTACAATTTCAAGAAAATAAGCAATCATGAGTTGAATTGGAGTTTGGCCATTTTCCTATATCCAAAAATCCAAAAAAGAGAAATGCCCTCTGCTACCCACTTCGAGCCAAAAAAATCAAAAATCTTTCAAACACCTTAGACAGGGATCAATCCCATATCTAACAGCTCGCTCAGCTCGAAAAAAAGAGAAAAATCACAAAAAAAAGTGAAAGAAAAAAAGAGGAGTGAAAAATCCTGAAAACCAAAGCGGTAGAAATTGTGAGCTGATACTTCACACTATCGAGCATATAAAACTTCCTTGTCTGAAATAAACCCTCAAACACTTCCTTTGGCCTAAGCATCCAATCCTCCATAAACCCTTAAATGCGCTACAACCCTAAAACAGGTTCATTCCACCATGAAGCACATAAAAGATTCTTTGTCTCAACCAACCCCGAACACTCTCAGGAGCAAAGTAATCATTTCCTTCATGAATCATTAACCACTGGCCATATTACAATCCAAAGGCCTATTCCGATCAGTGATTGGTTGCTTCCATTTTTCTCAAAGCTTATACTCTAGGACAAAATAATCAGATTAATTTACTTGCTCAAAAAAAAAAACAAAGAGAAAAATATTATTACAAAAGAAAATAAGAAAAAAAAACTTAAAAGGGCGTGCACGCTCGAAGTTCATCAAGAGAAGATAACAGTGATCATCAACAAGGTGAATTTTCATCGAACCAAAAACTCTTGACTGTCTTAGCTTGTGGACTCCTTCCCAAGGAAAACCACAAATCCCTACTAAGGCAGTTACTTGACTTATCATATCAAAATGGGGCAATACCCCACCCTCCATTCCACTCAAACTCAGGGAGATTTTTTTTTAGCATCCCCAAAAATACCCTCATCTTTCATCTCGTTCATATACTACACCCATATAGCCATACCAGACCAATTTCCAAACCAATATTCTAACTTTGCACCCTGTCACAATCCCACTCGAGATGGGGCAATTTTCACCTTTCATGGATTGGGGCAACCTTGTCCTCTTGTAGACCGGGGCATCATATCCCTCGGCCCGAAAGAATCCTTCTGCCTCTCATTCCATTCATTCCTGGCCACGCGTCACCCCAATACCAGCATATTTCCCAATCTCTCAATCAGTCTATATCCTTAGTTGTCATTGTCCTCCCTAGACAAAGGCAGACTGTTTCACTCCCCACTATTTGAAGTCAAAATTGGGGCAGTCAAACATTTTTACCTTGGGGCAAGCTTATCTCTCATAAGCTTGAGCCAATAAACCTCATCCTCCACTCCACTCATGTGTCACACTTGACCATACCCTACATTTCTTGAACCCTGAGTCAACTGGCACATTCATTTGCATTCACACCGTTTTTCATATTTATTAAACAAATGCTCCAAAGAGAGAAACACATGTTAATGACAATCCCTCTAAGTTAACATCTTAGACTTAAAAGCTTAGCCATCATGGGTCATCATAGCCAAATGAGAACCCATCTGCAAATACACATATCGATCTCTAGAAAGGACACTAATACATTGCCGCAAGCCACACTTTTCAAGATGACAATCTTGAGCTTACCAGAGTTCAAGTCCAAGCCATCAAAAATCTTTCTTCCAAGGAACGATCAATTCAAAATGTTCAGCTCTCTGTTTCCAGCATCAAAAGTGTCGTTTCACATTAAACATTTTTGCATCCTTACAAAAACAAAAAAAGTGTTGTTACCAACAAATCATGCATTATACATGTCCTCATTATTCTAGAATTAAAACCATGCATCTGATCATACCCATCACAACTCTTTCATACAAGTATTGTATATGCATTCACATTCCATTTGTTCTGCCTACACAATTTTGCTTCTTGTGCATTACGCATTGCGTATGCGGGCATGCATAGCCACGCATAACATGTATCGCTTCAATAGAAATGCCAAATGTCGGTCCCGTCATTACCAAAAGTCTGTCTACATCCCAACAAACATCCAATCATTGCATCATACAACATCAAGTCATGCGGCTACCACTAACCCTTCATTTAAGCATTACGTGTGCATGTTCATTCATTCATTCATTCATTTATTCATGAAAAGGGGCAAAACAAGAGAAAACCAAAAAGGCGAAAGTCATCCACATTGCACCCGTTACTCCCACCAAAGCATAGATCATTCCATCATGCAACCAGCAGTACATTCGTATTCGCATGTTATCTGCATTCGCATACACAACTTATCAATTTCTGTTTCGACCAGCATAAGCATCCATCATTCACGGGCTTTTTGTAGTTCATTTACTTTCGCATTGCACATTCATCACATTGCATACATATAACTTTTTTTGATAGACGTGCCAAGTGCCGATCTCGTCGTTGCCAAAATGCTTTCTACATCACCAATCATATCATTTGCTATGCATTCATGTGTTTCCTTTTATTCGCCCTAGCATTTGTATCAAAGTTTTATATACGCATCATATTCACATTCGCATTGCATGCATCAAGAAAAGAAGCAAAAATAAATAAGAAATAGCAAAAAGAAAAGTCCATTCATTGCATTTATCATCACACCAAAATTAATCACTACAGTCACATCCACATTTCATACACTGTTGTCGACTTTCTCATTCCACCAGGTTCAACACCCATGGTATACCCATTTCATTCATCATCCCCCAGATACCAATCATTGCACGTTCATCACATTACACGCATGACATTGTTCGCTTCGATAGATGTCCAAGTGTCGGTCTCATCGTTGCCCCCAAAAAAAAAAGAGTTTTTTTTTTTACATTACTAATCATATCTTTGTACCAGGCATGACATTCGCGTCAAAGCATTACATTTGCATCACATTCACACTTTGCATTTCATACACTCATATACCAAGAAAAAAGAGAAAAGCAAAAAAGACAAAAAGAGAAAAATTGCTCATTCCATTACGGTCATCATTCCACCAAAATCAATCAGCACGACCACATTCCTACTTTATCGGCATTCACACACGTTCGTCAACCTCCATGTCCCATCAACTTCAACTCACAGCATCTGCCACATTTCATTCACCCCATCGAACACTTACCATTTCACATACCTATATTGCACGCATACATCATTCATTGCATTTTTAGACATACCAAATATAGATAGTTTTTCCCTTCTCGGGTAAATGCATTCATTAGGTATGTTCTAGGCAGGTACGACATGTGCCGATCCCAACAGTTTGTTTCTTCAAAGTCAGTGCTCCAAGCATTGGTCTCATACCACAATTCAGAGTCTCAGTGCTCCTTTAGACCCCCAGTGGTCCCTCAGAGCCCAAGCGCTCCTTCAGACCATCAATGGTCCTTCAATCCAGATCGCACGTCGCGTTATCGAGCAACCGACGGATCATCCGGCCCCAGGCCCTTCAGACTAGCTGTGTCCGCCTAAAAAACACAGTGGACGTCCTTCGAGGTGCGCAAATCAGGTCAACGACCTGACCTTGCCCCCATGGCCGCTCGAAAAAGGCCACCCCCCCCCCAAGCAGACCGTTTTACTAGTACCATTGCTAGTTTGCGCTCCATCAGACCCATTGGTCCATCAGGCTTAGGCATGCCCTTCAGACCTCGTCGGTCCTTCAGTTTAGTTCCAATCAATGCGCCAAGCATCGACTGCGAATTAGACCATCAGAGCCCAGTGCTCCTTCAGATCCCCGGTGATCCTTATTTATTTTTATTCTATGTCAACCCATTATCTTTCAACAATTTCTAAAAAAAAAAAAAAAATCTTGACAAAATTAGTGTCTTTTTATCTTCATTTCTATTTTACTTGAGAAATTTGGAAACCCTTCATATTTCTTAGTAAAATATAAATAAAGAGGGGCAGCTGTCATACCCTAATTTTGTCCGGCTAATTTAAAAACTAGAAAATCCAAAATATTGTTTTTGTCGTTTATGTGTGTCGTTCCCAGTCGTGTATATGCGTGTTACTTCTCATTGTGCGCGCATGCGATTTTTTTTTATACTGTACACATTTTTGTCCTCATTGCGGATGCGTGTTCGCGTCTCGTTGTGTACGGTTGTTTATTTTAGTGTGCGAATTCACGTATTCTCGTTATGGACGCGCATTCGCGTCTCGTCGCGTACGTATATTTTTCGTCTTTGTTATCGATTTAATTTTGTTCTAAGAATCTAATAAAAATCAGTTTGTGAATAAATACTTTTTATAATCAGTTTTTTTACAAAGTCAACTTTAGTACACATGTATAGACAAAAAATAAATACAAAATAGTACAAAAATTAATTAAAAGCAAAAGTACAAAAAAAAAATATAAAATCAAAATAAAATAAAAAAAACTGGTATGCGCATGCTGTTAGTGTTAGTAGTTTCAGCATCAAGCCAAGCCTCTTTCCCTTGGTTCTTTGTTTGCTCCTCCATTTTGGGTGAGACCAAAATGCTTTTCAGGCATTACCTTGCAGCTGCTGCTCCACCACCTCTGCTCCATCTCTGAAAACATAACAAAAATTGTTGTCTTATTAGTTTGCTTCCCCTATTAATGAAGAACAGAGACAGCAAGCAGCAGGACAGAGACAAAAAAAACACACAAACAATTACAAACACAGAACCGAAAACTCAAAATCAGAAAACAGAGAGAGGGAAAGCCACTGAGCCATCTGTGGTGGTGGCCGCCGTGCACCACCACCGTGCACCACCACAGAAACCCCCCACACCATCACTTCGCACCACTCCTCTCCCTGAAACGGCCACCACCACCACGAGCGGCCAGCCACCACCTACAAAACCACCGAACACCCCCCTCCACCATACACCACCATCACCGCCCCTCCAAACTCCCACGTCCACCGCAAAAGACCTCCACCATACACCACCATCACTGCCCCACCCTCTTCCCACGGCCAGACCACCACCTCTCTCTCTCTCTCTCTCTCTCCATCACTTTCGTTTTCACTCTCTCTCTCACGGTTACTACCGTTTCCCTTTTCTCTGTGTGTGTGTATTGTGTTTGAAATGAAGTTTGTGTTTTCCTTTAACAGGGTGTGTGTGTTGTTTTGTTTCTAACTTGTTATTGTTTTTTTAGTTTATTTTTGTTTAACAACCCACTCCCCTGCGTGTCTCCCATCCTATCCAGTCTCTATTATTTATTTTTTGGTTCTACTATTCATACCCATATTATTTTATTTAAATACTCCACT
The DNA here is from genome assembly GCA_039519185.1 of Astragalus membranaceus. Classification (NCBI taxonomy): domain Eukaryota; kingdom Viridiplantae; phylum Streptophyta; class Magnoliopsida; order Fabales; family Fabaceae; genus Astragalus; species Astragalus membranaceus. Next base: position 174,174,062 of record CM076850.1, on the reverse strand, counting down.
TCCTTTTATTTATTTATTATCCCTCACACCATCTCTCAATGTATATATTTTATTTGTTTATTCATTTTTATACACTAGTTGTCAGTTCCTCTTTTCTTTGCAGACAGGTTACTGTTACTGTTAAAAAGAAAGCAATCTCCCTCAGCTCAACTACATTCACGTCACTGTTACTCTCAAAAAGAAAGCAACCACACATTGTCTTCACACCCGTAATTCACTCACATCCCCTTTCCTTTTCATTTTTTTATTATTATTATTTCTATTATTCTCTTAATAACTCCAATGTTATCATCATCAATATTGTTTCTCACGCCCACCGTCATGCGTCTATCCCCTCTTCCTTTTATTATTATTATTATTAGTTATTATTATTACTATTGTTATTATCACTATTTTCCATAAAAATAAAAATATGGGATCGGCTGAGATGTGACATCCTGTCGATCTTGGTTTAAGAGACTTTAGCTGTACGACTTTAATCTTAAACCCCTTTTAAAAAATTAAAAATCGATCAACACACAAGATTTTTTCCAAGAACTACGTGTGATTTGATTCTCTACCAGGAGATACGTAGGACCAGAGGGCGGCCGACCTCTGTCAATTGCATTAATAAAAAACCTTTTTTTTTTCTTTTAATTAATTTCCTTTCTATTTCTCAAAAAGGTACAAAAAATAACTAACTGTTTATCGAGTCTTTTTTATTATTATTTTTTATAAGGGTAAAAACATTATTTTTGAATTAATATATTTTTTGCACATTTAGTTAAAAGGTAACCTTCCTTAGGAAGGATGTCGTAGGGTGCTAATACCTTCCCTACGCATAAATGACTCCCGAGCCTAAATCTGGTCCGCAAGACCCCCTTATCTACTCAATAGGGATTTTCCAATGTTTGCCCTTAAACTAAAACTTTGGTGGCGGCTTCATTCAAGAACTTCGAGGAATCCATCCTCCGGATTTTTCGGTCGCTACAAGTGGCAATGTTTGTTCCTTCAACGTCAACAACCATAGGAGAATTTTGGGTAGTTGGAATTATTGTGGAAATCTCCATAGGGGTTGATGGTGCAGGTAAAATTTGTTCAGTCGAAAGAACATTTGGGGCAGTTACAGATTCGACAACAGGAATTTCGACTGCTGTGTGAAGTCTTTTAGGAGGAGGTCCCTGAGATTGTTCTTGTGGTTCTTTGATCACAATCCCTTTAGCCCTTGTTTGAGATTCGGGTTGCATTCGTTTCCTTGACCGATGGATAAGAGGCATGTTATCATCATCACTATCAGTATCCTGCGAAAGAGAAACGTGAGTTTAACACATAATCAAGTGTTAAAAAAGCCGAAGAAATTTGAAACAAAAAATGAAGATATATTTGTTACCTCAGAACTGGAAACAAGTAGGCTTTTCCCTATTGCAAGAGAACTTGTTACTCCAGGCTTCTTCTGAAAGAAGAAAAAGAAATAAAGGTGATGAAATATGGTCGAATTCTCTACTTTAAAGATATAGTCAGTTAATAAAGATATACCTCTATTTGGGGTAAGCTGGAAGTAGATTTGACCACAAGTTTTTTCTTTGTTTTGGGTGGTGTCCTTGCTGTTGGTTTGTTTTGCTTTGGTGCTGCTTTAGTAAGCTTCTTCTGTGAAACAGCAGCTGTTCATAATGCATAAAATTTTATCAGGTAAATGGTTTTAAATTTTAACTAATAAAGAAGTATGTTTCCATTTATCTGAGGATACCTGGGGGTTTGTTTTTCTCAGCAATTTGAGAAGGAAAAGCTGAATACAAAATTTTTGAAATTTCTGCATCAGTTTTTCCTTTAAGAGCTTTAATATAATATCCACCCCACCAATCTTGGAATGCTTTCGTACAAGAAAAGTTGGGTTGAAATTTAGCAGGTTCAAAGAGCAAATCTTTGAAACGAAAATTCTTGAAGACTTGTTGATAAGCTTGCTCTGTTTCTGGAGTGTTGAATTCTCTCCTATGCAAGCAGACCGGAGCCGGTCGAAGTTGGCATAGCCCAAATTGCCTGGAAAGATAGCTGGGAAAATATTTGCTAATGCCAAGATTGTTTTTATTGTTGCTTGGAGAGAGCCTGATCGAAAGAAGAGAGGGCGAAAGATAAGCTTGCCAAATTTGGTTTATTTCTTCAGCATTTTCTGTTGAGTTAGAAGGAAATTCGTTGGTGAACCAAGATGGTCCAAAAGTGCATCTGACAAAAGGCGCCATAGCATCAACGAAATTAGTGCACTTATTGAAGATGTCGAAGTACATGGAAAACGCTTCTTCATAAGACAAGTTTGTCTCCCTATTCTTCAATTGTGCTAGTCGAACTCCTTGGGTTCTTCTAGTTGGTAAAGTTGGTCGAACTTCCTTAGGAATAAACAAGTTTAACCTTGATTCAAAAGTGGCTAAGAGCCAAAGTTGCATAAGCCACATAGGACCAGCAACAAGCAATTTGTCAGTTGGTTCACCTTCTTTCAATTCGAGAGCAGCACCATCAAGATGTTGATAGAGATTCCCCAAGATCAATTTCGCCAGATTGATATTTTTGGCCTTATGGAGTTGAATGGCCAAAGGAACGAAAACTTTTGCTACTTGAAGAGAACGGGAGCAAAAGACAAAACACGACAACCACAGAGTAAGAAAAGCTATATGTTCTAGATCAGATACTTCAGCATTCTCAGTATCATGGTGATCAGCAATATAGGCACTAAAGGTAGGGTTGTTAAATGAAAAGCCATAATCGTTGGTGGCCAGTTTAGGGTCAAAGGTTTCACCCAATGGTTTCAGGCCGGTAATGGCAGCCACATCCAACAAAGTGGGAGCTAACATGCCACACTTTAGATGGAGACTATGAGTAGATATGTCCCAGAATTGCAATGCTGCTAGAAGCATAGTGCTGTCATATTTGGGTCCATATTTCGACAGCTGGATAATGTCGAAAATCCCCTGTTCTTGCCAAATGGTTTCTTTTTGTTTTTGAACTTTGTCAAGCCATGCGATGTAATCACTTTGTTCTACCTTGGGAGCAGATCTAAACACTCTGTTGGGATTTTTTAGGAATTCCAAATGAAAAGGAGTTTCCTCAAAAATTCTGGGTTGAAGTTTTCGGTGACTAGGAAAAATCGCTTTAACTTCTTCGCTTTCTATGGGGTCAGGAAGAGGACCTAAATAAGCATGGGTGAAGGGTTTACCAGATGGAATGAGTATCTGATTAAACCAAGTTGGTGAAGGTTCTGCAACGAAGCCTTCAAAGCCTTGCACAGCAACTGTTTGTTTTTGAGGTTGAGCGCTGGAAGAAGCCATCTGTTGTAAATAACGAACAAAGAGAGTTGGGTTCTTGGTAGGAATGTCGAAACAATGAAAAAGTTTGAAGCTTTCGTGAAGAGGCAAGGTTAACTGAGAAATTTTCAGAGTTTAAGGTTCAAAGGGAGCATGAGATTGAAGAAGATGAAGTGAAACGTATTTATACGTTAGAAGGGCAGCGGTTACACAGTCACGACGCTTCGCACGTTTGAGGTTCTGAAAAGACGTGGTCTACCAACCAAATGACGTGGCCCAATGAAATGGTTCGCTTTTTCTGCGTAAGGTCATGATTATTTTTGCCTATCACCATTTAATGTAAAGTTGTTGGAGGTGACGTTTCGAAATCTTCAAAAATATTCTTTTTCTTCCTTAAACATTGTCGAAAAAGCTATTTTTGGGGGGCAATTTGTTAGCCTAGAATTTCGACAAGGCTTTTGAATGGTTTTTAATAGGGTTTGACTTGTCATTAAAGAACATTCATATTGCCTTCAGAAAGAATAAGTGACATTTAAATCATCTTAGCATGTTTTCGACAGAAGAGGTCTTCACCATTTCGACAGAGAAGAGTTTTCGACAGGACAGGGTATTCAAGATTTCGTTAAGCAGTTACTAGCAGACAGTTGTGTCGAATTTCAAGACTACAGTTAATTCAACGTGGGTAATATGTGGCGCCGAACGTGGCACGAAGTCTATCATGGGGTAATAAGACGTGGCCACGTGTCCATAGCAGTTTATATTTCAGTCATTATTTTCTGTATAAATAGGGGTTTCTACGTAGGAATCGTGGTGGCAAATTATTATACCAAACACACAATTCTGAAACTCTAACTTCCAAGTCACAGCGAAAACAGAGCAAAAGAATTCTTGTACAACGTATGTGAATTTGTACACCATTCTCTTTACATTTCAATGCAATTTATTATTTTCAATACAAGTTATTTTACATTTCTGCGTTCCATTTTATCACTTCTTTTACTTTGATTCCCACTTTCATGGTGAATTGTCTCCCTTTTAAAATATATTTGTTGACAAACTGTGGTGCTTAAAGGCAATTGCTTTAGAGATTTCTGGTTTAATCTCACAAACACTTCTAATAAAACCAGTGATTGTTTGCTAAAAACACCAGCAAACATCGAACATCTCCAGCGCGACACCGACGTCGTCGCCGTGCTCCACCTAATCGCTGCCGTGCTCCACAAACACTAAACAGAAAATGCCGCAATGTAGAGCTATTGGTCCATCTGAGAAAACACATGACCACCCTTACAACAACTACTCACCGTGGGAACACCACCACAAACCACCATGGTGACCTCTTACCACCACATCCTCTCGTCTACATCTCCTCACTTTTAACATGCAATAAAAGGTTACACAAAACGTATGAAAATACCTTCTTTTCTGTCTCTCGCAAGCGCCACCGCATCCCCCTCCGTGCACCGTTGCATCACCGATCTCCTTCTCCGAACCAGTTGAATCTCTGATCTACGTACCTTCTTTTCTGTCTCTCGCAAGCGCCACCGCATCCCCCTCCGTTCACCGTCGCATCGCCGATCTCCTTCTCCGAACCAGTTGACATGCTTTGAAACTTGCCAAGCTATAGAAAAATGAAATCAACAACAACAAAAACAGATAATCAAAGGAAATAGAAGAGAAGGGGAGAAGGGGAAAGAGAGGAGAAACGAAAAAAAGGAGAGATGCATCTCACGCAGGGAGAGAGAAGAAGAGGAGATCAGCGCTGAGAGAGGAGATGTAGACGAGATAGATATCGCGAGGGAGAGAAACATGGGAGAGGAAAGAAGCGATTCGTGTGAAGAGAGGGGTGATGGTGTTGGAGACTGAAGGTAAAGTTTTAGATGGTAGAAACGTGTCCCACTAAGTCAGGAGATGAAAGAAACGTGGATTGCTGTCTTAGAAGATGGAAGAAACGTGTTGGCTTCCAATACGGGAGTCATTTGCTGAGTCACTTGGCGCCAAATCCAGCCCAAGTTGTTGCTCGCTTAAAAGGAAGGATATAGAGCAAATTCCACTAGGAGAGAATGTTCTAGCGCACAAAGTGGAGAATGCAACAGCAAAATAAGGAAACTTTATCATCACCACTTTGTGCGCAACATGTTTGTGAGGTGTCGGATACGAGAATGTTCAATGGGATTCTAACTAGAATAATTGACCCGTGCCATGCACGGGTATAAGTATGCTATTGAAAATTGTTGTCGAATAATTTATATTTTGTAAGTTGATAGAAAAACTCGTGTATAAGTAAATGATGCTATTTTTTGTGATTTGAAAATAATATTTAAGCTATCAAAATTTTATATTAATTTGTTATTTTTAAGCACAATATCATATATTGTGCTGATTTGTCCCTCACTCTTGTTTGTTTTGGCAATTTCAGTGACATGGGGACGTCGGCTCCCAGGTTCGAACTCGGGTGTGAGCAGTGGTTGTGTGTGTGGTGTTTATCTGTCATTTCATCTCAGTAGACCAAAAAAATAATGTGATAATTAGATTTCTTCATCGCATACTCTATCTCTGAATATGATGATGGTAATGATCATATCATAACATGGTCATGTCAGGTCATATATTTGGTCAAAGCAATCTACTACTGAGTCGCCTACCTCCCAATCAAGGCTGAGTAAAAAAAATACTCAAAGCTTGGAGATTAGTGCTTGTAACAAAGATATCTCAATATCAACCCTACGTGTTTTTGGGTTTTTCCCCTTTTGCATTTCTGCTATCTATCGTTTTCCATTCATCCTACTAACTTTTATATCAGATATTGCAGTAGCCATCATAGAGAGTTATCAAGTTCGAAAGCTCCCTCCCGAATGTAACTTCAATTTCAGCAAGATAACTCTTTGACTCCTTGTCTTCAAAGCAATATTATAGCAACACCCATATAAATCAATCATTCAATGCAACAACCTTTCAATTTCATAAACTTGTCAGTAATTCCTTCCCCAAGTTGCAAAACAGTCTATATGTAAATATCATCCTGGTGATAAGTGATAACAAACTAAACTCATGAGAAAATTATCCTATTCATCATAAATGATTTTGCTAATTTTTACAGCAACAAATTTTAACAGCTGGTCATATAATATTGCCACTGAGATACTATACGTGAAGAAGGCATATGCTAAGATACTCACACTTGCATTTTAGTAGTAATATGCTAGCAATGTATACACTTTTTATTTGGACAAAAAATCAGGCATATGCTAAATACTCACAGTTGCTTTTTAGCAATAGTATGTTAGCAATGTATACACTTTTTATTTGGACTAAAAACCTTGGTTTAGAAAATCGGACCAGTCGGTTGAACCGTGAACCAAAGAGGGAACCAAAAATGAACCAAAAAAACGTTTTTACTTTTTGAGAGTTTATTTCAAAAATTTATAATTTCAGAAAATGGGAAAAGAAAACATGAATTTCATTATTCAGGGGCAATAATAATGTGCCAATTTTTCTAAATTATTTTATTGAAGCTTTTTTTTTTTACCAAATTTTTTTTATTGAAGCTTCAAAATTCTAGAATGTAACATATTTTTAAAATTTTAATTTGTAATATGTGATATTATCATAATTGGCTATAAATAAGAAAGGGAAGTCATTTATTTATTTCTAAAATTGATGAGTATCTTAGAAAATCGGACCAGTCGGTTGAACCGTGGACCAAAGAGGGAACCAAAAATGAACCAAAAAAACATTTTTACTTGTTGAGAGTTTATTTCAAAAATTTATAATTTCAGAAAATGGGAAGAGAAAACGTGAATTTCATTATTCAGGGTCACTAATAATGTGACAATTTTTCTAAATATTTTTTATTGACGCTTCAAAATTCTAGAATGTAACATTTCTTATATTTTAATTTGTAATATGTGATATTAGCATAATTGGCTATAAATAAGAAAGAGAAGTCCTTTATTTATTTCTAAAATTAATGCAAAGAGAGAAAGCATTAAATTATAATAGAATTTTCAAATATAAAAAAGTACTTAGAATATTAAATAACATGTATGCCCATCACATTAAGTTGTTTCTAAGTGAAAAAAGGGTGATGTTTTGCCACGTGCTCTCTTTGATGATGACCATATGTGTTATTGTACCAAATTATTATTATTATTATTATTGTTCTTATTATTATTATTATTATTATTATTATTATTATTATTATTATTATTATTATTATGCATTACGTGACATGTCTGAGAGACTAACATCTAAGACTTTGGGCCTTAAGATACATTCTATAATGTATTTTTAATAATTCATAAAACCTAATTTTATTAATTTTGAAATGTAAAATACAATAAAATAGATCGAATATACGTGAAAGAGATTTAATAAGTGATTCATTATAATTTTGTAAAAAAAAGTGATTTATTATAATACTCATAAATTTCTCCTCACATAAAAGTTAAATAAAGTTAGTCATTTAACTTATATTCATAATGAAAATAATTTATATAATATAAGTTTTTAATTAATTATATTTTAGAAAAAATACTTAAATAACTCTTAATCAAAAACTCTTTGAGTGTTGATAAATTAAATAATTTTCGAATACAATTTGAATTCTTTAGAAAAACATGTTATTTAGTCTTTTTTTATGCATATATAGTATTTGTCGAGCATTAATTACAAAAAAAAGATATTAATTACCAAATTGTTGTAGAAGTGACACATGGAATAACAATAAATAAGATTCATTCTCAAATGTTATATATATAGATTGTTTTATATCATTTGCCAATCCAAAATGAACCTTCGAAATTTATGAAGTATCAGAAAAAGATAAAACAAAGTTAAATTATTCAAAATTAAAGTGAAAAAAAAAAACAACAACTATACATACTACTAAAATCATAGGCTAAATATAAGTTATATTTTTCAAACATGATGCATTTATTACCTTTTGGTACAAATGAAAAGACGCTCTCTTATTTTATTTTGTATCCTTGCACTTACAAATATTTTTTTGTAAAGACAAATAAATCTTGCACTTAGAAACAAATCCTTGCAACCAGAAATAACTAACTCGGTATGACTAAGAAATGACAAATAATACAAGATATCATCATCACATTCAATTCAAAATTATGAGGAAAATGCTTCTAAACAACCTGAGATGTCATGGTAGTATGAAATAATTCCTATTGCTTAGTGGCCACTAAGTATATATTAGGAAGAACCGCTCACATTTCAAACAATAAAAATTAAATGTTTTTATGAACAATAATAATACCCATGAAATGAGAATATGAGAATATATATCAAATAGAATTATTGAGATTAAGATTAATGAAGTGCATAAATTTCCTATTTCATGTTTATGTTAATAACATTCCTAATTTAAATTGCATACTATATATTGTGTGGGATCTTTTATATTTATTACATTAAATTAAAATAATTAAAAAAACATCATTAATGCTAAGAAATTCATGAGATGACACTTGAAATGGCATTTATGAGAGATCATTATCAAATAGAATTATTTTGGTCAAGTAAGTTTTTTTGTTAAATATTGTGTATACTGTTTATAAAAATGTCAAAATGAATTTATAATACGTGGAGCATTTTCTTTGACTGAAATAATAGGTGGATCATGGTCTAATTCTCTATTATACTTTTTTTAAATTAATTATTGATTAATTCATTGATTAAATTTTGTCAAAAAAATTCATTATCTAAATTGCAAATGATGATATGGAAGATTTAATTGGTTTTATTCGGTCAAAAAGAGTGGTTATATCTATTCTTTTATATAAAAAGAATTTCAATTAATTAACTTATTATGTTTGCATGCCCATCGTAACCCAAAACAAAACAATATATAGTTGATAAATAGTAGTAAACTTTTTAAAAATAGTTGCAAAAACTATTTTGGTAATTTAAAGAGCCCTATCTTTTCTTAAATAGACTTATTATGTTTACCTATCGTGACCCAAAGCAAAACAACAATTGATAAATAGGAGTCCGAGTTAGAGTACTGAGGAATTCCTTAGTAATTATTACCAAATGGACATAATAGTCATTTCCCTATCAACACTAAATTGTGGTTAGTATGTACTAACCAGTGCTTTCATTTACCTGCTCACTCACCACACAAACACTAAATTGTGGTTAGTATGTATTAACCATTAGATTGTTGTATAATAATGGTCACCGAAAAATTTAGTAATTGTTACTACGGAATTCCTTAGTATCATAAGTCATTGCCGATAAATAGTAGTCAACATTTTACAAATAGATGCAGGGGCTGTTTGGTAATTTAAATAGCCCTATCTTTTCTTAAATAGATAAATCAAATAGAATTATTGAGATTAGGATTAAGGAAGTACATAAATTTCCTATTTCATGTTTGTGTTAATAACTTTCCTAATTTAAATTGCATACTTATATATTGTGGGATCTTTTATATTTATTACATTAAATTAATTAAAAATTAAAATAAGTAGAAAAACATCATTAATGCTAAACAATTCATGAGATGACACTTGGAATAACATTTATGAGAGATCATTCTCAAATGTTATATATATAGATGGCTTATTGCACTCTATATATAACTGAATAGCGAATAGTGTGATTGTCTCCGTAAGTGGGTTTGCGGTAAGTAATACTACTTACCTCTTTACGCCACTCTCCCTCTCGAACATTCCTCTCTGCCTTTTCCTTCAACCAGGTGAATGTGATATCCATTTTCATCCTACAGAAGACGGTATTGGGACATCGAAACCAAACACCATCTTCTTTGGAGGTGATACTTCCACAGTGATGAAGGACAGCCAGGAAGGCGTCATCTGAGTACTAGGTTGATGTCAACTCCATCTCCATTTTAGCGGGTGGGGGTGTTTGTGAAGAAGTAGACGGGCTTGATGTCAACTCCAACTCTTCATCTTTTTCATTCATCCTTCTTCTTCACTTCCTCTCTGGTTCGCCTCCCTGGTCCTTCTCTTTTTTTCTTCCTTTTATCAATCCCAAATCCGCCTCTACCCGTCATTTTCACCCGTCCAACCCGCCAAACCGAACCGCAAAAATCCGAAAGTGCATTTGGGCGAATTTGGGCCTCTGATTGTCAACCGCGGTTTTGGGCAGATGGTGGTTTTGGGCCCAAAACCGCCCGATGTCCAGGCCTACAACTACGGTACAACCGACAGGTGCCGAACAGGTTCGGTAGAGGGATGCCGGACCTGTTAAGATTCCAACACATGAGGGGTGTCACAAGACACATGCCACGACGCCAATCAACCGTACCAGGTTCGGTACGTCTGCGCCGAACCTGTGAAATCCCAGAAAAAAAGGGACGTGTTGGGAACATTTTTATTCATTAATGGTATTTTGGAGATTTCGCAGGTTTTGGGGGTGTGTGTGGTGAGGGGGGAGTGGGATAAGCATGGGCCTTTGCCAATTTCTAGCCTTCATCCGGAAGGCTTTTTTGTGGGAAAATCTTTGAGCCCGGTTGGTGCTGAGGAGGGTCCATTTAGCTCTAACATTTTGAACAAAGATTGTCCACCTATAAAAGGACCAAAAAAAGGGAAAGCAAAGAAGACGGAAAAGAAAGACGCGTCCAAGGACATCAATTTACATAAGGACTCTGAAAACTCTGATGAAGTCCTCCATGAAGCAAGAAAAATGTGGGAGCAGAAGAGAGTGCGAATGAGTGCGGTTCGTTCGAGAAATTCCGACCTCTCTATCTATTTGAGATGTTCGGATCTTTCAAAACTCTATAGACATGCAGAAGAGAAATACTATTCCCACTCAGACCAAGACATAACTTTACGTGATTAACACCCCAAATGGCGAAAGAATCCTCGTATGCCCCAGAAGATAAGGTGACGCAGAGTCCGGAACAACAAATCCTTTTATAATAAACGAATTCATTTCGCAAGTCAATTATTACGGGCTAGTTCCTACAAAGGATCAGACTAATGACGTATACAATAAGCAACTGGGATTATACGCGGAGATGGAAGATGAAGTACTCCAGAACCAAACCAAACTCTGTAGAAGCTCCAGGAAGATACTACCCCAAGGCGTTATAAATGACAACGGATAGAACTGGGTGTGATATTAGATAGGGTTAGGATGGTCTTTCATAGAAGGCTTTCGGTGCTCAAGGAGTAACATTTATTTTTCTTTTGACATTGGGTGTCTTCCTTAGCAAGAAGTTAATAGATGAGTTAACGTGTAGTATATCGTGTTGGACGTCATTAACTATGTTTCAGGTGGTTTATACTTTAGGATTTACAGTTGGCCCTCTTGAGTTAAAATCGAGGAGTTATTAGGTGTGGTCATATTTTACAAGTTGCTTGTAACCCACTCTCTATCTAGCTTTTTGGCTAGTTAGTATCAATAAAACTCTGATTGTCGAGAGAAAAAGTAAATTACACACCACAATGGAAAATAAACACACATCATTCTTTTATTCATTTTCTTTTTATCCTAAGAATCATATTAACTTTTTGGTCATATTATTAACTTTCAATGCCAGAAGTCAATTTCACAAATGCCAAAACTGTTAGGCTAGATATCATGTCTCAGGTTCGAATCCGAGACCTCACAGTTGTATGTGTGAAGTTCAAGTGGCTCTTGCCACTCCGTCTAGAACAAAAAAGATAAAAATGCCTCAAATTTCCTAAAGTTTAATTGCTGTGATTTCTGTTGAAGCTGGCATACACTTGGTGCTGAGGTGGAGTTATGATGACGTGTCATTTCCTAATTGGTTGCCTCCGGTTCCATTTGAAAGTTCGTTATGTTCGTTACTTTGTAAAGCTTCGCGCGCGGGAAACTTCGTTATTCTGTTAGGATCATTATGCTCCATATATAAGGGCATTATCTGTTCTAATTCAGTTTTTTTAACGAATTCGTTGGCCATTGAGTGAGAGTGATAAACACCGGGAACTTTGGGAATTGGGAAGTGATGAAGGGTTTCACAATTTGGGAATTTTCCTCTTTGTAATCAATCACCAAAATTCAGATTCAATGAAGATGGACTCAACCAATTGGTTGATCCCCCAGATGTAGTTACCTTTCTGGTAACGAACTGGGTAAACAAATCGCTGTGTTTCATTTGATTCTTGCTTAATTTTGGTTAATTGTGTTTTCGCTCAATTAGGGTTCAAATTGGGATTATCTGATTTTAAGCTCAATTTCTGCAATTGGATTCGTATTTCATGTTGTTTGACTTCACAATAGGTGCTGTAATAACAACAACTGGTATCAAGAGCTAATCGTTGGTGAAAGACAGCATCCATGGAAATGACGAAGTTCAATATAGAGCGTTTCAATGGCAAGAATGACTTCGGCTTATGGAGGATGAAAATGCGGGCAATTCTTGTTCAACAAGGTTGTGAAGAAGCATTGGAAGGCGAACACAAATTGGCAGATACCTACACTGCGAAAGAGAAGAAAGAAATCATGAGTAAAGCCCATAGTGCTATTATCCTGAGTCTTGGAGATAAAGTCCTTTGTGAAATCACAAAAGAAAAGACTGCCGCTGCAATTTGATTAAGCTTAGAAAGTCTATATATGACAAAGACTCTTGCAAATAGACTTTACCTTAAACAAAAACTCTATACTTTCAAAATGGCTCCTGGATCTTCTATTAGTGAACACATAGATGAGTTTAATAGGATAATTCTTGATTTGGAAAACATTGATATTAAAATTGATGATGAGGATCAAGCAATTCTCCTAGTTAGGTCTTTGGCTAGTTCTTATGAGATCTTGGCAGACACTCTTATTTATGGTAGAGAATCACTGTCTTTAGAGGAAGTTCAAAGTGCTCTATTATCCAAAGAATTATCAAAGAAAGGTAATCAGAAGGATACAGATCAAGGGGAAAGTTTGATGGTAAGGGGAAGGACTGAGAAGAAAGAAACAGGAAAGGGAAAGAACAGAACCAGGTCCAAATCTAAACCTAAACACAATAGGTGTTATATTTGTGACAAAGAGGGACATTACAAGAACAAATATCCTGAAAGAAATTCGAAGAAAAGGAATCAAAACAAAGAAGAGACTAGCACTGCATCTGTTGCATCAGATGGCTATGATAGCTGTGAGCTATTGTTAATGGATGGTGAAGATAACTGTGATGACAAGTTTGACACCATTGATCTTGATGAAGTCATTTGCAGTGATCAAAAAGATGACTATCTTGGAGAATTTGATGAATTCCAGTGCACAGGTCATAAAATTGACTATGAATTACTAGTTGCTGCAGATTATGATAGAATGGAATCCAATTCCACTGCAACAACTTCTGGTGATGATGACTGGGTATTAGATTCTGGATGTTCCTACCACATGTGTCCAAAGAGGGAATGGTTTGTTGAGTACAAGTCATACAATGGTGGCCAAGTCATGATGGGGAACAACAAAGCTTGCAAAGTAATTGGTATTGGAACGGTTAAGATACTGCTTGCTGATGGTACTGTGAAGAAGCTTACTAATGTAAGGCATGTGCCTGACCTAAAGAGATCACCCATTTCTCTAGGCACTTTGGAAGCAGCTGGGTTTAGTTTCAAGGGTGAAGGTGCATTGGTAAAGGTCATGAAAGGGTCAAGGATAGTTCTAAAGGGTGAGAGAAGGAAGAACAATTTGTATGTGCTCTCTGAAAGCACCATAACAGGAGAAGTAAATGTGGTCAATACCACAGAAAACAAGACACTCATGTGGCATCAAAGGCTAGGTCACATGAGTGAGAAAGGCTTGAAGGAATTGGACAAACAAGGGTTTCTATGTGGAGACAAAATCACTGAATTAGGATTTTGTGAACATTGTGTAATGGGAAAACAAACAAGGGTAAAATTTGCAACTGCAGTACACAAGACATAAGAGAAATTGGGCTACATTCACTCTGATCTATGGGGACCCTCACAGACACCAACTCATGGAGGAAAAAGGTACTTCATTACTTTTACTGATGATTTTAGTAGAAAAGTATGGATATACCTAATAAAAACAAAAGATGAGGCTTTTAAGACGTTTGTAGAATGGAAAAAGAGAGTTGAAACTCAAAGTGGTTTAAAGGTGAAAGCACTTAGGACGGACAATGGCCTAGAATTTTGCAATGAAGAATTCAATAACTTTTGTAAAGAAGAAGGGATATATAGAAATCTAACTGTGAGAGGGACTCCACAGCAAAATGGATTAGCTGAGAGACTCAATAGGACACTGTTGGAGAAGGTGAGATGCATGCTGTCATGTGACAAGCTTCCAAAATCTTTTTGGGGTGAGGCAGTGCACACTGCATGCTACCTAATCAACAAGAGCCATTCTACAGCTCTGAATTTTAAAACACCGCAAGAGATATGGACAGGTAAGGCACCAGACTTCAGAAATTTGAGAATTTTTGGCTGTCCCGCTTACTTCCATGTGAGTGAAGGAAAATTGGAGCCAAGGTCGAGGAAGGGACTGTTTATGGGGTACCCTGATGGTTTGAAGGGTTACAGGATTTGGTCAAGTGATGAAAGGAAATGCATCATTAGCAGAGATGTCATTTTTCAAGAGTCTAAACTAACTGAAACCAGTAACAACAGTGAGACACTAGAAAAGCAAGACAAAAGTGAGAAATTCCAACTTGAGGTGGAGTTGAAAGATACTCAAATAGAACCTAAAGCTACTGGGGTTAATCAAAAAAATCATGAGAATCAATTGGATGAAATTGATCATGCATCAGATACTGATGAGGATGGTGAAGCTGATGAGGAATACCTGTTATGCAGAGACTGAAAAGAGAGAAATAAGACCACCATGGAGATTTGGATATGAGTCAAACACAACATATGCACTCAATACTGCTGAATGTCTTATGAATGATGAACCAGAAACTTATCATGAAGCTATGACTAGCAAGCATCACAAGGAGTGGCATGCTGCAATGACAGAAGAAATGAATGCCCTACACAAGAACAAGACTTGGAAACTAGTGAAGAAACCTACTGGTGTAAAGCTTGTTGGATGTAAGTGGATATTCAAAAGGAAAGAAGGTAACCGTGATTCTGATCCCCCTAGATTCAAAGCTAGACTAGTGACTAAAGGGTACACTCAAAGGGAAGGAGTGGACTACAATGAAATTTTTTCTCCAGTTGTTAAGCACACTTCAATAAGAGTGTTGCTTGCTCTTGTTGCACATCATCAACTTCAACTTGAGCAGATGGATGTTAAAGCTGTCTTCCTTCATGGAATTTTAGAGGAGAAAATCTACATGACACAACCCAAAGGGTTTGAAGAGAAAGGACAAGAAAACCTAGTGTGTCTATTACAAAGATCCTTGTATGGATTAAAGCAATCCCCAAGGCAATGGTACAAGAGGTTTGATAGTTACATGATTGACATAATGTTCAAGAGAAGTAACTATGATAGTTGTGTTTATTACAAACAACTAGAAGATCATAGCTACATCTACTTGCTATTGTATGTAGATGACATGCTTATAGCAAGCAAGAGTCAACATGAGATAACTAAACTCAAAGAGCTGTTAAAGCAGGAATTTGAAATGAAGGACATGGGGAAAACAAGGAAAATACTTGGAATGGAGATAAAAGTCAGACCTGGTGGTCAAGGACTTTGTGTAACTCAAGAAGGGTACTCAAGGAGAGTCCTTGAGAGGTTCAATATGAATGAAGCAAAGCCTGCTAACATTCCTATTGGTACTCAGTTTAAACTGTCACTAAGTGATTGTCCAGAAACTGAGGAAGAACAAAGACAAATGGATAAAATCCCTTATGCTAGTGCTGTAGGTAGCCTCATGTACTCAATGGTATGCACTAGGCCTGATTTAGCCTATGCATTGAGCCTGGTTAGTAGATATCTGTCTAAACCAGGAATGCAGCATTGGCTTGCTGTTAAACATATATTGAGGTACCTAAAGGGCAGTACAAAGCTAGGAATCAATTACAACAAAGGTGACCAAAAGTCAGATGGATTAATTGGATATGTTGATTCTGATTTTGCTGGTGATAGGGACAAGAGAAGATCCCTAACAGGCTATGTTTTCACACTTCATGGAAATGTTGTCAGCTGGAAAGCTTCCCTGCAACATGTTGTAGCATTGTCCACGACAGAGGCTGAATACATAGGCATCACAGAAGCAATGAAAGAAGCCCTATGGTTAAGAGGAATTGTGAATGAACTTGGAGAAAAACAAGACCATGTCAAGCTACTTTGTGACAACCAGAGTGCCATACACCTATGTAGAAATCAATCTTTTCATGAAAGAACGAAGCACATAGACACTAGATTGCACTGGATCAAAGACATTGTAGCTGGAGGTAAAGTCTAAGTCCATAAAGTTCATACTGCTCACAATGCAGCTGATTTCATAACCAAGGTAGTTCCACTATCCAAGTTCAAGCATTGCTTGAACTTGTTGAATGTTGGAAATGGATAATGACTTAAATGTGGATCAGGTAATTTGGTTTCGGGTCTATGAATTTGAATCTGATAGAGTGCATGCCAAGGTGGTGAATTGTTTAAGTTGGCATACACTTGGTGCTGAGGTGGAGTTATGATGACGTGTCATTTCCTTATTGGTTGCCTCTGGTTCCATTTGAAAGTTCGTTATGTTCGTTACTTTGCAAAGCTTCGCGCGTGAGAAGCTTCGTTATTCTGTTAGGATCATTATGCTCCATATATAAGGGCATTATCTGTTCTAATTTAGTTTTTTTAACGAATTCGTTGGGCATTGAGTGAGAGTGATAAACACTGGGAACTTTGGGAATTGGGAAGTGAGGAAGGGTTTCACAATTTGGGAATTTTCCTCTTTGTAATCAATCACCAAAATTCAGATTCAATGAAGATGGACTCAACCAATTGGTTGATCCCCCAGATGTAGTTACCTTTTTGGTAACGAACTGGGTAAACAAATTGCTGTGTTTCATTTGATTCTTGCTTAATTTTGGTTAATTGCGTTTTCGTTCAATTAGGGTTCAAATTGGGATTATCTGATTTTAAGCTCAATTTCTGCAATTGGATTTGTATTTCGTGTTGTTTGATTTCGCAATAAGTGCTGTAATAACAACAATTTCCTAATTTATTGAATGTACTTTTTTTTTGTTAGAATTTATTGAATGTACTTGGATCAATTAATACAACATAAATTTTCAGTACATGTGTTGTTGTGTGAATGTGTACAAAATGAGCCAGGCATCGGAATTGTCACCTTCAAGTGCAGGCGGAATAATTGAGGTTAACTACAAACTTCCACTCTAATGGACAATTGGATATTAACTCCCTAGAACTCTACTATTGCTTATTGAAAAGAAAAAAAAAACTCCTTAGAACTCTTGTCTTTGATATACCTCCGTTCTTAATATTAAAATAACAATTTGATAGATATCGATATAACATTTTTAATCACACTTAATTTATGTTTACAGACATTTTATAGCTTTCTCAATTTATAATTGAAAAATATGTCCTCCCCTCCCAAAACCCCCTCCCAAAACATACCCTAAAAGACTCTATTTTACTTGGTATTTAGCGATCTTGTTACAACACACAAGTTGCTTTCATAATTTTCATTATATAACACCCCCTCCCCTCTTTTGTTTCTGAACTATTAGCCCGGCTGCTTTCTACAGCTAAGATCTACTACTCTTTTGCACAAGCAATTTGAATTCCCCAAAATATCTAGGATGATTTGGATAGCAATTTTCCTAGTTTCTCTTACTTGTATATGCCTATGGAGAAAAAGCATGAAGAAAACAAGATTACTACCTCCAGGTCCAAAAGGGGTACCAATTTTGGGTAGTCTTCACAAGTTAGGTGCAAATCCTCACCGTGATTTACACCAACTATCCCAAGAATATGGACCCATAATGCACTTACGCTTAGGTTTTATCCCCACCATAGTTGTTTCTTCACCTCAAGCAGCTGAACTATTCCTCAAAACCCATGATCTTGTCTTTGCAAGTAGGCCACCTCATGAGGCAGCAAAGTACATTTCTTGGGAACAAAGAAACATGAGTTTTGGTGAATATGGTTCTTATTGGCGTAACATGCGTAAAATGTGTACATTAGAATTATTAAGCCAAGCAAAGATTAACTCCTTTAGAAGGCATGAGGGAAGAGGAACTTGACCTATTGATAAAGTTTCTAAGAGAAGGAGTAGGCAATGATGTTGATCTTAGTGCTAAGATTGCAACACTTGCTGCTGACATGAGTTGTAGAATGGTTTTAGGGAAGAAATATGTTGATAAGGAATTTGATGAAAAAGGGTTTAAGGCTGTTATGCAAGAAGGGATGCATTTAACGGCAACTCCTAATATTGGTGATTATATTCCTTATGTTGGAATATTTGATTTACAAGGACTAAATAGGCGCATGAAAGTTGTTGGAAAAATCTTTGATGATTTTTTTGAGAAAATCATTGATGAACATATTCAATCAGACAACAACAACAACAACAGCAAAGAGGACAAGGTTAAGGATTTCGTAGATGTCATGTTGAGCTTTGTTGGTACCGAAGAATCTGAATATCGCATTGAACGACCCAATATCAAAGCCATAATGTTGGTAGGTTAAAAAATATTCATTTACGTTCTTTACTTTTTTTAAAATGTTGGTTGCGTCCTTTTATCTTTTAAAACATTTATTTACGTCTTTTATCTTTTCATAGTTAATTAAAATGGTCTTTCCGTTAAGTATACTCTTAATTTTTATCCTTTCTTTGAACAGGATATGCTGGCAGGTTCGATGGATACTTCCGCGACAGCAATTGAATGGGTAATTTCAGACCTCCTAAAGCATCCAAGGGTAATGAAGAAACTCCAAGCAGAGCTAGAAAAAGTGATAGGCATGAAGAGAAAAGTGGATGAAAAAGACTTAGAAAATTTAGAGTATTTAGAGATGATTATAAAAGAAAGCTTTAGAATGCATCCAGTGGCACCACTACTAATACCCCACCAATCAATTGAAGATTGCATGGTAGGAGATTTTTTCATACCCAAAAAATCAAGAATCATAGTAAATGCATGGGCTATTATGAGAGACCCAAATGCTTGGGCCGACCCAGAGAAGTTTTGGCCCGAAAGATTTGAGGGAAATAACATTGATATTAGAGGACGTGATTTTCAACTCATACCATTTGGTTCTGGTAGAAGAGGGTGTCCTGGAATTCAATTGGGTTTAACTGTTGTTCGTTTGGTAATTGCTCAACTTGTTCATTGCTTTGATTGGAAATTGCCTAATGGCATGTTACCAGATGATTTGGATATGATAGAGGAGTTTGGTCTTACTATGCCTAGGGCACATCATTTGATTGCAATTCCCACTTATCGTCTTCGTAATGAAAGTGATTAGGTAATAAGAAGACAATGTAATCAACATTGTAATTTATGTTATATTGCCTTTATAGTGAAAGTGATTAGATAAAAAGACAATGTAGTAACGTTGTAATTTATGTTTGATTATATTATATTGGATTGAGTAAGACATGCATACAAATAAACTGCTTTTCCATCCTTTTCTTTTTGTATTTTTTTGACAACATTTTCTTTTTTGTTTTTGATGAGAGCTTTTTAGTCCTTTTCAACATTTTTTTACGATCACTAATGTCAGCTAAGCAAGCCACGTCACCAGTAAACAGGCATAGTCACATCTGTTTATATTAGTGGACGGAAAGTTTAACAAAAGACTACTTTGACACAAATTTGAAACATAAATGACCTAAGTGGAAAAAAAAAACATAAAGGACCAAGCTGAAATTTTAGCGTAACATAAAGAACGAAAAGTGCATTTTGGCCATTTTTCTTTCGCTAACCAAACAAAAACCATTAGTTAGACTTACACTAGATAGTGTCAGGGTTTGTTTTGGGGTTCAAACTTCATATGGACGAATCTTTACACCAAGTTAATCCAGCCCACCTCTTGAGAATCGAGCTTTCTTGCCGAGGAATCCGAAGACAGGTCAAAGGACAATGCTTTTCTTTTTCACCAAGAGTCAAAGAAGAATGGTGAAACACTCTTGTCTTGATCGAATATAAATAAATATGATAACAATAAAAAATAGCAAGCATATCAATATCTTTTTTTTTTATCAAAAGCATATCAATATCTTGTCAATGCTGTCGCGTGAATTTTTGAGACCTCAATTCTTTGTTATATAAAAAGGATAGCATAGCACATAGATAGACAAGACAATAGTCAATAGAGGCCTTGAACAAGCTAGCTAGGTTTAATATATACAATGAGGCTCTTGATACCTACTTTGTTTATTTTTCTCTTATTCACCTCCAATGTGATATGTGTTGTTCAAAAGGGATCATTTATCAACAATGGAGTTTTGGCTTCTGGGAGTTCTGCCACCATCGTGAGTTTGAATCTCAATCTCTATTTCTATCTCTTGATTTTTTTCATTGTGGGAGTAAATTAACACAAATGCAATGAAAATTACGTGTTGTCTCTAAAAATGAGATGCGAATTAGATTAAATCAATGTTTGTTGAGTAACTGAATTTTTATTATGTTTTGTAGAGAAGTGGTGGCTGTGAAAAGCAAAGGGGTGAATGCAAGAAAAGAAGTGGTGGGTCTGAAGAAACTGTGTTCGAGAATGAAGACTACGTTTATACTAACTCTTTACCTTAGATCCCCCAAATACGTTTATACTAACTAGTATTTGATATGTATCATAAGGATCTATAAAGCTACTATTATTTATTATTTAGTTGTTTTTTGTTGAGATCACTAACATTATAATACATAACTGCTCTGCTGGTTACTAAGATCACTAACATAATCTTACTTTCTCCTCCTAAAACCGGTGTTGTTAAACCCGGACCGACCCGGCCGAACCGTGAAACGGTACTTTGACCGGTTCAAGTCACTAATCAGACCGTGCATGTTTCAGACCCGGTTTGACCCGTGCGGTTTAGGCGTTGACCCGTGCAGATTTGTTTTTTTAAAAAAAATGCAAAAACAATGTAAAACGACGCCGTTTTGTGCGTTTTCATTTTTTCCTATCAACATAAAAACAATTCATTTGAGGAGAACCCACCATTACGACCCTATCAACAACATGGAAACAATTCATGATCATTCTAATTTGGGTGCTTTTGTTATGTTATGCATTTTTATGGTATGGTAAAAAAATTCACAGTTCTGCGATATGTGAATTTATACACAGGATACCTAATTTTATCAAATTTTAGTAGTGTCACGGGTCATCGATCCGACCATTGACCCAGTGACCCAGTGACTCAACCGGGTCGATCTCCGGGTCGGTTTTAATAACATTGCCTAAAACTGTCAGGTGATAGTCAATGGACAAACCCATCTCTTTCTTCTCAGACCTATGTTTAAGTACATACTTCAATTAAAATTATTGACTGAGTTATTTCAATTAGCTTAATAAAATATGTTTGTATAACTTATTCTAAGAGAAATAGTGGTGTACACCATTGGGGTAAATCAGCTTTACACTAGTCTATCATTCCAGTATTTGAAAATTAATATCAAAATGTAGTTGTAAAAGTGACTGACATATAAAAATATAGTAGACTCACAACACCAGAAAACTGTATTTTCCATATGGAACTTCAATGTTCAATCCAACATATGTTGGTAAAATACTAAATACTTACACTTGCATTTTCATTCAACAAATTTATTTATGTACGTCAGTCTGTTACAAGCAAAGCTTCAATTTATTGGATGCGTACCATACCATGGTGCTCGCAACAATAAACCCTATAGTCCTAAAAAATTTACTACAACGGATGAGGTACTCATAAAATGTTATTTGAGGATATAATTATAAGGGGGGGGGGGGGGGGGGTGTTCGTGTTATAGAGTCATTGACAAAAATGTGGCTGGCCAATTGGCTATCTCGGGTCGATCCTTTAAGCGAAGTACTCAATTGAACGGAACAGGCCTCCAACATACCTGACACTGCCAGTTGAAAGGTTTTGCACATACTAATGTCTTCCAAGATGTTGGCTAACGGGTATAATATTTTGAGTTCCTAATTGATGTTCTGAAGGTTGGCTTGTTACCATTATCTTAACATGAGCAACATGCCCATCCTATCCCTGCAATGGGCTAAAACAAAAGAAATTAGTTGGGCATGTCAAGGATGCCAAAACTTGTTCAACAAGAACTAATAAGAATTTATTTAGGGTTTTTTTGTTGTACCCCCATCATATCACTATATACCCCCACAAGAAATTTTAAGACGAAAATACCCCTTGTTAAATTGACTTAAATCGGATCTACATATAAGGTAAGTAGATTCGATTCACAAAAATAAAAGGCGGATTTACGTATATCCGATTAGAATTAGTGGGGGGGAAATCGGATCTACCTTTAGTGAGGTAGATCCGATTTGTTAAAATATAAAAGCGGATATACCTATCAGTGGGGGTATGTCCGCTTTGTTAAAATGCAAATTAGATTTACCTCCCTGTTAGGTAAATCCGATTTGTACTAAATTCGACGAGTAGGATTTGACTGCCAATGTTGATCAACGGTGTAGATTGCACCGACAATATCGACGGTTGATAATCATTGACGAATTCTATAAATACCCATTGCCAACCTCATTCTTTTCAGTCAAAAATTTCACTCTCACTTACTTATTTCACTCATCCAAAATGGAGATATGCCTCACTCAATGCTCAGATGACAATAGGCTTTGCGGTATACATCATCGGGGCCAACTCACGTGAGTAGGGAAGCAGAAATAAACACCATGAAAAGGCCAGCCCATTGCACAAGGCTCTCCCATCATTGTGTGTTGGTTTTTTTTTTGGTACCCCATCATATCCCTATAGCAAAGGCTTTGGGTTCATATTTTTTCTAAAAAAAGGGGCCTCAAAATATATATATATATATATATATATATATATATATATATATATATATATATAAAGGAGACCCCAATGGAGCCTCCACAATGAATCTCAATATTTTTTTGTATTAAAATATTTATTTATAATTTATACATGAAGAGGAATTTAATTTTAATGAAAGCTAATAATTGCCACTAACTTATTAAATGATTATCTTAGTGGAATATCAAATAAATATTTTATATTTACATTCAAAAGATGATATTTTCAAATTAAAATAAAAGTTGATAATAACAACTAAAAATAGTTTAAGTATAATATAATATAATATAATATAATTATATCTATATATATATATATATTTGATCAAATATATTAGTATTTTTTATCAGGTTATTATTAGTGTTTAATTTTATTATATATTTAATTGATTTATTTGTATTGCATATACATCATATTAATGGTATAATATAATTGTAAATTTTTAATTTAACCGTAATTGATAATATTAATTTTTTAAAAATACTATTACTGTAGAACTTATTAGTTTTAATATATTAAAAATAATTATTACATTTTTAACGGAACTAATATTATTATGTATATTATAAACATGTTGCAACATTAATATTAATTTTTATAAAAGAAGCTTGACTCTTGAATTGTGAGCTTTTCCTCCTTTTTTTTTAATTTTACAAAACTTCCTCTCTTATTGATTACTCTTAATTCATTACTTGATGTTTTGATTTTGGTTGACTTTTAGTGTCTCTAAATTATTATTATAATTAGTCCTAATTACATTTTTTAAGTGGCTATATAAACAACAAAGTCTTGAACATTGTTGTCAATTGGACTCATTAGCACATCAGCTACAATGAGTTGTGATTTGTATTTCCATAAGCAAATGATGCATGGAAAGTATTTGGTGCATGAGGCTTATGAGATTTGGAGGTTTTAATTTGTAGAATATAGGGGTATGTATGGAATTGGAGATTAGAGCTATTACATGTAGTAGCTTGAAGTTTGATTAGTAATAAATAGGTGAAAATTTAGGATATAATTTTGAGGTTGTCACTCATATGATCTGCTTGTTGTAATTGTAATATATGAAAAGAATATTGATGTAACTTAGATTATAGGATGTTCAAATTCTTCTTCGGTTCTCTTCCTATCTTTTATTTAGCCTAGCTGTGTATAATGATTGGCATAAAATATTATCATCTCATTTTTTTTGTGTTGGAACCCCTCCATCTAATGCTATTTTCTTTTATTTCTTTGGTTACCTTAAGGTGATTTAATATATATATATATATATATATATATATATATATATATATATATAATACTTATGATTATCTTTCATGTAATCTAATATTTTGTTTATAATTTACACATAAAGAAGATTTTGGTTATAACACTCCTCATTATTTTTACCTATATTTTTTTATTGTAATTTTTATATAAATGAAGCTTCCATTTTTATTCAAAATATAAAATTAACTATATATATATAAGAAAAAGTTTTTATTTTTAGTAAATTCATGAGGCTTATGAGATAACGTTTTTATTTATTGTTTTCAATCCATTTTTAAAAGCGTGTATATATATATATATATAAACTTTAACGTATTTTTGAAATTATGTCTTTATTTACAAATAAATTATATTATTATGAGAATTTGTAAAAATATAAATTAGTTGAATAAAAATATTTACCAATTATAATAGTATAGATGAATAAAAATATTGCAATACACATGTATTTATTTTTTTAATCAAAATTAATATAAGTTGTTCTTGAAATAAGAAATAATTAGTTGACTTTACAATTTACCATAAAATTTTTCTTTCAATTGACACAAGACTTATGGAGATGATACTTTTATTTATTGATTTCTTTTATATATAATCAAAACACACACACACACACACACACACATATATATATAGAGAGAGAGAGAGAGGGGGGGGGGAGGGAGGGAGAGAGATAAATCTCAACATATATAGTTTTTGAAGTTATATATATTTTTTTTTAGATTCGAAGTTATATATTTATTCACAAAGAAATTATAATGTTATTAAAATTTATAAAAATCTAATTAATTATTTGAAAAAATATATTTATATATTATAATTATTTAGATGAAATAAAAATATTACAATACCATGTATTTCTCTTTTTCATCAAAATTCATATAAGTTGTTTTTGAAATAACAACTAATTAGTTGGCATTTAAAATTAATTTTTATGTAACAATTATGCATTGAAAGAGAGGGGTTTCACTTTCATATGAATTATTTCTTTAGTTTACAATATTATCATGAGTTAGTAGAATATGAGAGGAAGAGGTAGAGTTTTAGTCAATTATAGCAGGAAATAACTATTTAAGAGAGACAATTTTGGATGGTCATGGAAGAGATTTTGCCAAACAAATGTTCATAACGAAAAATAAGAAGTAGAAGCAAGGAGCGAGTTTCGCGAAAAAATGTAGAATACATAAAAAGATAAAGAGTTTCATGTTCTTGACAGCTTTGAAGTGGACAAAGAGGCAGAAAAATAAATTTGGATCACTTAGTGATTCATGCAACAATTTATGTGTAAAGTTATAGGCATTGAGAAATTATGTAATTTTAATATTGTTCGTTAAAGTTATGAGCATAAAGAAGTCATGATTTCGTTTTCATATCATTATAAAGAGTAAAAATAAAGAATAGATTTTTATTTTGATTATTTTCTTCTTACAAATTAAAATTAAAATAAATTTATTTAAACTTTTATTTTAATTTTTTTTATTGTTTTACTTTCAATTTATGATTTATTAATTGGTGCTAAAATCAAAGAAAGAAAATAATAAAGATCAATATATTTTTGTTTACTATGATATATGTTTTGCCATACTCATCTGCCTTTACTATTAAAATTTGTGCACATAAACTTACATATAAAATAGAATTACAATTACTATTTCTAAGTCTAATGAAGTTTAATAAAATTCTTTTTCAACAATTAAGCTCATAAAAATATTGCCAGTTATTTATATTTATAAAAATAATACACTATATAAGATTTTTACTCAAAATAAATGATTTTTGAATATAAAAATCAACAATATATTTATGAAATACTATATTTTTAAAATACAACATTTATATCAACAACTTATATATCTTTATATAAAGGCTTTATAAATTTTAAAAAAAATTAATATATCAACCCGTGCAACGCACGGGCATTCCCCTAGTGTATATGTAAAAGAAGGGTCGCACTACGTATCAATAATAGCTGTACTCAACTGGCAAGAAGGACCTCATCAATTTCAATGACCTCGGTTCAATCCCTCCGGTCAGCATTTTTGGTTTTGCTTTTTATTTATCCATTATTTTTTGGCCCATAACATGCATTGATTAGTTTGTAAAAAAAACATGTCATTAATTACAATATGTATAATCCATATCTAACATAATTATTTTTGTTAGCTAAACATAATCAACTTTTAATCATCCCTTAACTACCTTGTTCCATGTTTGTTCTTTCTTTTCTAAAAAAATGTCTGTTCTCTTCGGTAACTGTTTTTAATTATTTTTTAATTGAGTTCTTTTTCACAAATTTTAATTGAATTGATCCTGTCAATATATTTTGTTTAGTTACTAGATTTTCTTCTTTTTAAATAATTATATTAAGATATTTTTATGTGCATAAAATTCAACTAAAATACAGCATATAAAAAATTGTTTATTATTAAAAATTTCTTACAACATTAGATTTTTGTGTATCACAAAAAGCTAAAAAATAGTTTATTATTTAACTTTTCTTACAACATTCAAATTTTGATGTAATTTGATAAATGATTTTTCATCAAGAAAAGCTCGAAAAACATTTTAGATAAGAATGTAATATTTTTACAAAATATTAATATTAAAATATAAAAGGGCCTCGTTTTGAAGCTCGCTTTAGGCCTCGTTTATTGTTGGGCCGGCCCAACACTACCCATGTGAATAGGACCATAGTCAACTAGGTCACAAGGCATAAGCAAACAACATAATGAAGAAAAAAATCTTCATATCAAAATCTTGCTTGCCAAATAATCCTTTTACCTAATAAACATTTTTGCATATTATCTGAATTTAGATATATTTCCTATTTTAAATATTATTTTTTTTAAAATAAAGCAATTCACCTCCTAGTTGCTTATGCAGTCCCTGTAATAAGCCGCTCCCGTTCATCAAACTTCTTGATCTTCACAATGCCAAAAAGAACTTGGAAACCAAAGATTGCACAAAAGAAATATGCTATAGTGGCAGGCACCTGAAAAAGATAATATGCAACTAATGAATGAGAAAGTACAACCAGATAATCAATTGATTGAATTGGTAATCACCACAAGAATTACGGCTGAGATGGGAACAACATACCCTAATTGAGTTGAGATAGAGAATTGTTGCAAGATTTATAAGGCTCCCAACAGCAACTGCCTGTTAATAGACAAAAAAGGAAACATGAATATGCATTATCCCAATTGTTTTTCTAGTATTTGTCATATATACAAATACAAATATCATACACTTCCCAGATGAGTTGCCTATAAAAAGCATGTTTGTGGTTGACAATTTAGAAAATATAAATGCATGGAATATACTCTGTCTTATCTATTATCTATTGAAACAACATACATCCATCATTCACTTATCTCTCGAAATAAATTAAATATATAAGATTGTTCATATTCATGTTAAAAAACACTTCCACAACATTAACACACACACCTACATGCAAGGTCACTCACAAAGGTCCCAATTTTATTATTTTTTATCAAAAGCTTATAAAAAGAGAACTAAGAATATTTTAAAAGTAGGTAAGCTTATTTAATAAAAGCATGAAGTGGTTAAGGTGTAAGCTTTCATCTCCATTTTTAATTAGTTGTTTCCGTTGCAAGCATGATCACACAACAGCCAACAGTTACTTACAGCAGATAATTAGTTTGAAGGCTGTATATGCATAGAGCCAATGATGACAAATATATGGACATATTACAGATTATTAAACAGATTTAAATCAAATCCCAGTAAATAATTAAATTTACAATCCCACTGTTATAGTCCAGCTACACTCACATTCCCGATTGTCTTCTGCACAGTGGCAACGCGTTGGAATGCCCTCTCAGATTCCAAAGCTCGGACTCTGAGCTTTAGATCACCTTGTTCCTGTGGAAAAATGAAGACAAGCAAGATGTGATCTGGAATATCATAAATTCCTAACAAACAAAAGATGCAAATCAAATAAATAACTCGATTGATGTCAGTGAAAACCCAATACAGACCAATCTCTGGATAATGTCAGCCAGCTTTTCAACCCTATCAGCCTGTCTAAATAAGTTGTAAAATGCTTGAGATTGTCTATCCCATCTCTTTCTGAAGTCCTGTACATGAAGAAGAACGACATGAGAAAGAAAATCACAATACGTAGACTGAATTCAAACACGATAGAACAAATTTGTGACTGCCTTTAGGATAACTTCAACTCCTGCCTCACGGAATCTCAGCAACTCCAGAGCATAACTACAAGGCCAAGAGGTAGTTGTTTTAGTTATGCATGACAAATAACTTGAAAACTTTATCATTATTTATTATTTTGGTACATTGGAGACCTGAAAGGCCAAGAAACAGAAACAAGACGGAAAACAAAAATAAGCAGGAGCACTAGCTCCTCCAGGAATAAATGTCCCAGTTATATCAGCTAGAAGGAAGAGATTAAGATCCTCCAGGGGGCATGCTGCATGCCATTCCTTTAAACCGATCTCATGATTCAAACGCAGATTAGCCATGTCGTCAGTGCACAAATCTCCTTTGCCATAGGTGTTGTTGAAAAGAAATTAAAACTTTTAATGCTTAAAAAATTATAAACTAAGAAATGAGAACTCACGGTTTTGCAATCTCAGTAATATCAAAACGGGGGTCAAGACCCTTTCCGATGCCATCCAAAACTGCAGAAAAAAGTTGACCTATTATTTTGCAGTCACATGCATAGAAATTTAAATAGGACATTAAACTCAGTAATATTTACCCGAGAAGGCTCTAACAACAAATGTGAATGTAGCAGGAAAGCGGAAGGGCTGGTCTGCTGCAATAGCTAATAAATCTTCACCTGTTTAAAGGATGAGAGCTAAAAGTAAGTTTAAGCCTCTGGGTTGCATAAAGTTATTGAACTAATAGCATGTTTGGCTTTTCGTAAGGAAAAACCCAAGCCCGGGAATATAGCTTCTGCACAAAGGTAGCCCGGGAATCTCCCTTTAAAAATGAGAATGGGGATAGGAGTGGGCATGGGCGTTTTTTGTCCCAGTAAGTAACATGAATAACAAAAGAAAAGGGAATGGACTGGACTGTTTGCTCCAATGTTATATTTTCTATGAATAGAAATGAAATGATGACTTCATTCTTGGCTTGCCTATTCTTCTTCATAAAAGGTAAACATTCTAGTATTAATCCCGATTCAATTATGATTGAGTTATCATGGGTTATCACCTACTTATTGTACCTTCATATCTACTATATTACCTGTTACCATTCCTAATCCTAAGATTGTTCAAGAAGCACCAAATCATCTAGGGCAGCGAAAGGCGGTGATTAATGAAATATTCGCTTTGGAAGCAAATCACACATTGAATCTCGTTCCGCATCTTCCTGGTAAGTGTACATTTGATTGTCGATAGATTTGGACTGTTACAGTAACAGTGGCCCTGAAGGATAGGTAGATTGATTGAAAGCTCGGTTTATGACGAAAAGATATACTCACATTTATGGCATAGATGATGAAAATATCTTCTCACTGGTTGCAAAAACTGGCATCTGTTCAGCTTTGCTTATCCAAGTCTACCAGGAAAATTGACTTATATATGATCAGGAGTGTAAAAATGCCATCCTACGTGGTGACTTGGACAAGATTTACATGAAGCAACCACCAAGTCTTCTTCAAAACCCTCGAGCTTGATATGGAAAACTCAGAAAAAGTCATTCAACAATTTGCCATGACTTATGAATCAGATCATTCAGTATTCCTCTGAAGTTTTAGGCTTAACCCAAACCTAAACTCTAGTTCAAGGATGAGGATTACCAATGACTTATTTTCGCTATACTTGTTGATGTAGAGTCTCAACAATCAGTTTCAAGTATAACCAATTGCCAAGAGCCGAAACAATTAACTCGCCTATTTTCTTCTTCACATACGACCAACTTCATCAACAGTAATTCGAGAATGCATGCATCTGGATAATCTAAACCTATAGACACATACAATTAGATCAAATACATTACCAATAGCAGCCAGACGCTCTTTCTTCTTCATTACTTTTTGCTCTTTGCTTAATGGTGTTTTCAATCCAAGTTCAGCTGCTTCTATCTCCTTCTCTCTCCTTTGTGCAGTCAAACGCTCTTCAAAACTAAAGAAAAACAAAATTGAAGAGCCCAAAGTCAGAGATTGCAATAGACTGCTAACATAACTAATCAGTGGTTCAGTATAGACAAATGATCCTAAACCGAAATACTAACGAGGGGTGAAAAATATAAACCTAAAATATCAACAAGTAGTCAGAAATGTGCAATAAAAATTTTGAAATAAATATTTCTTTCTTCTTTTGAGGAAAATAAATGAATAAAGAGGTTGCCTAATTTCAAGATCAGGGGATGCACAAGCCTTAATGGGATTCATAGTGGTACAGTGGTACTTAAAGATTACCAACCAATGAAGGATCACATTCCCAACTAGAATTATATCTATGACCATCGAGTGGATGTAGTTTGATCTTATGACTAGAGCCAACCCTTATATCACTCGATTCCTTACATAACTAATCAGCACATCCAAGTGCTTCAGCATAAACCCCAATCAATGAGCAAAAATTTCCGCTTCCAAGATTAGATTCTCCTATTAGAATACATATTAGTGGTCCAAATCAGTCTCTGCAGGTACTGAAATCGATACTTTACATTCCAGATAATTATACTTATTTAGAAACTACTGCTGAGTCTAGAGGTTTTGTAATTTTATGCATCCCCACTAAATGGGTAGAGATCCTCTCAATTTCCTAAAGGAAATTCCTAAAGGAAATTGAGGGTCAGGGTCAATTACTAAAGTTGAGTATATTAATACACATAAATGTCAAATATATGTCACATACTTAAGGGATGTATATATTTATACACCCAAAACCTTAGTAATTGACCCTCAATTTCTTTTAGGATATTGAGAGGATCTTTACCCCCACTAAATGGGTTCAATAAACTACCTTTTGAGGAAGAACTGTGCTGTTCGTCTAACAGCAGTCATATCTCCAGTTGGGACAAGAACGCCCATCTGAATCATTGCTTGGAGGACCTACATCAGTGCACAAGATTCATTTGGCAAGTAATTTCGATTTAAAGAATGGAATATCATGCTAGAGTGTTCATGACATTATGGGACCCCATCCTGAAAAACAGTATCTTTACCTTATCTGGATCCTTTTCATAAATTCCATAAAAAGCTTCAAGTAAACCTTCTCTGATATTTGGACTGATACTGCAAGGTGCAACACCGATCAAAGTTGTAAAGGAAACCATCTCACTAAGCTTAAAATGCTCGACTTGTAAATCCATATTTCAAATATACAGGAAAAGCTAAATGATATACCTTCCCATCATACCAAAATCATAAAAGATCAATCTTCCACCATTGACATCATCGACTGCAATATTTCCAGGGTGCTGCATGAAAAATGTATATATTAGTTACCCACAAGAAGAAGCATTTAATTTAATCTAATCAAACTTCCTGAAAATTAAACATGAAATATGAAAATTCATTAATCCTCAATTAACACAATTTCTTCGAAAAGGACATGGCAAGGCAAGAATTCGATGAGTTCCTAGCATAAATTTGAAGTTTGGTAGTCACTTTTCCTTATCATGGGAATGAAGTTACATTTAATGCCCTTGATGTATGGGAGGCTGAATTCCCATGCTCCAAAAGCTTCTAGAGGCAACAGATGATAATCTATAGGAACAAGCATCAAGCTGCTTGTACCTCGGCCAACAGATACTTGAATGTTGCAGTACAAGCATATTAAAAAATAGTAAACTTAACACATTGGTTTCCATACACAATTTACCAGCTAGACAATCCAAAGAATCATTAAAAGAGAAACAACTCAAAAATCACTTAGCAATTCTAAAGACAAGAACATTACAGGGTCAGCATGGAAGAAACCATGTGATAGAATTTGCTCCAAGTAAGATTCAACTGCATATCTCCCTAACCTGTGGAAGATAAAGCAAACATTATATTAATTTTAATTTAGATGCCATCATCAGTTGTTGCGACACACAAGTAAAAGGTAACAAGCCAGTTATTATATTCCATACAAAAAACAAGATTCTACTAACCTTTTCCGGTCAACACCCAGCTGATCTAATGCTTGTATTTTGTTTATTTTAATCCCTGGAACATACTCCATTGTCAGAATCTGCATTGGAAAAATACTTAAATTATAGAAAATAAACAAGATATCAGAAGTGACAATGCAAAGATGCATAGATGCAATTACTATATATCTATCAGAAAATAAGGTTGAACCTGTGGTGTGGTATAATCCCAGTAAATTGAAGGTACTTTCACATAATCCATGTTCTTAAAGTTACTTGCAAATAGTTCTGAATTAGCAGCTTCCTTGGTGTAATCAATCTCCTGAAAATTGTTTTATTCGTGTTACATCAACAGGAACAGATAAAGTTGAGGATGTACAGAGAATACATGCAAACATCATACTGAAACAAGAACAAGATCCACAACTCAAACCCTGCCCCCACCCCGACCCTGCAACAATCACTAAAGCCTATAGGAATCCCTTTAATTATATATTGTCTAAGTGTTAACACTTGTAAACCATACCATTCATGGTTTTAGAAAACAATGGATAACATGAAATACTCAACAAGCATGCCTCTTTCTGAACCATTACATTTGTACCTTGACAACCAAAATCCTAATATGCCAGCACCTGAGATCATATTCTTAGCTAGCTAAGCCTCTTATTCAACATTCAAAAATCTTTGGTTCCGTTGAGATCAATGTAATTCCACACAGTCCTAAGAGCGAGACTGCGAGAGTGTGTGTTGAGAGTCCCACATCGACTAGGGACATGGCCCATACAGTGCTTAAAAGGCTTGGACAGTCCCCATCTTATAAGCCAGTTTTGTGGGATTAAGTAAGACTCTAAGCCCAAATTCTAAGATGGTATCAAAATCTATCATAAATTTGTTATTAGGGCAAGATCTTTGCTATTTCACCCTCATTTGTCCATACGTCAGATGTCTAGTGGTGGACGTGAAAGGGTGTGTTGAGATCACTGTTATTCCACCTCCATAAGTCCACACTTCAAATGTCCAGTCTTGAGAGCGAGCGGGTGTGTTGAGTGTCCCACATCAACTATGGATATGGCTTAAGTAGTGCTTATAAGGTTTAGATAGTCATCACCTTACAAGTCGAGTTTTTGGGGTTGAGTTATGCCCTAAGCACAAATATTAAGACGTTCTTTGCCGGGATTTTAATAAAAAGAGCTTTTCATGACCTAGAAGAACTTCCTGGGTTTTTTTATATGCATTCCAAGGAGCAGACAAAAGCCTCTAGATCCATTCCATTCACCAGAACTTAATCAAACTCTACAAAAGTAGTGTTCCTATGAAATTTAATTCACCAAAACAGAATTATAATTTACCAATATGATGGAAACCTATCTATACTAATGATGTTCTTCAGGTTATCTAAAATGGAAGAACACAACAACTTTCTAGAATATCATCACCTGATACAAAACAGAGGCACACTCATCATAAATAGCAACCCAGTCCCTCTTTGCACCATCTGATTTAGGATCAATTTTTTGAAGATATTCAGCAATAACCTGGAGGGACAAAACAAAGCCCAAGTATCAGTGTTTTATGAATTTTAGTAAGTCATCGCAGGCTAGAAGTCTTATTATTAAACATCCTTCATGTGATGAACTAAAAATTAAAAAGAAATTACATATTTTGAGAAGACTTATCAGTCTTGGCAGATTACTAAAAAATATAAGACAAGGAGAAAGTAATAGCATTATCAAAACGGTAATATTACATTTGTACACAACATCAGATGTAGCAATATATGAAATGCATATAACACTGACCCTCAGGTTTTTAAGATCAATATCAAAAAGATCCTTGAGACCAGGCCTTTGCACCTTAACAACAACCTCCTGTCCCCTTAATTTCGCACGATGAACCTGACCTGCATCAGGGGGGAAGATATTTCACCTTTCCTTTCTCCTAAGAAAATATTACACCTAAAACCTAGGTACAATTAACCAGGTTTCCTTCTTTGGCTGCACGTTTTCTATTACAAATACATGCAAACTAAAACATTGATTACCAAGACTTGCAGCAGCTATTGGCTCATAGTCAAACTGATCAAAGATGCCAGCTACAGGGGATCCAAGTTCTTCCTCAACAATAGCTATAGCAGTCTCTGAGGGAAATGGAGGAACTTGATCCTGAACACAAAAAAGAGGTAATTAGGCCCTAAAGAAATGCCTCCTTAATATGTTTTACTCTCTCCATTTTAGCTATCTTTTTGGCTAAGATTATGTTGTCATTA
Source organism: Astragalus membranaceus (assembly GCA_039519185.1). Lineage (NCBI taxonomy): Eukaryota > Viridiplantae > Streptophyta > Magnoliopsida > Fabales > Fabaceae > Astragalus > Astragalus membranaceus. Next base: position 174,139,303 of record CM076850.1, on the reverse strand, counting down.
GCTTTCTAAATTCAAAGTGAAACAAGCTAAGTCCAATAATTTCATGAAATGGCACAATTGCTGCCAAACTATATAAGCATGATTTACAACCAACAACTTAATAATACAAGGATAGAAATTCCCCAACCCAACCTTATAGAAGGGAAACTTGTTTCTCATGTAATTAATACTAATATAAGTGTGCGTACAATCCCCTAAATCAAAATGAATTGGTAACAAAATATAGGAATTCAATTATAAAAAAATTGTTAATACATTCCATCTTAAAAAACTCGGGAAAAAATCCTCCCTTGGGGCATGACTGCAAGTAATGAAAAAAATTCAGGGGACATTAGCAGTAAACAGCACACAGGTACAGATATTCACATCTATCACATCCCCAAAGTTTTTTTTTCAATAAATAGATTATGGGAATACATGAGATCATAAAGAGGTTAAGGGTCTGTTTGGTTGAAGCGAGTGAGAAAGGGAAGAGAGAAAAAGAGAAGAGAGAATGACTTTCTATTGTTTGGTTGAAGTGAGAGAGAAAGGGAAGAGAGAAAGAGAGAAGAGAGAATGATTTTCTATTGCACTAAGAGTGTGTCTGTTTGAGGTGAAAGAGGGAAGAGAGAGTAAGAGAAGAGTGTGTACCAAACAATAGAAAGAGAGAAGAGAGAATGACTTTCTCTCTTCCCTCTTTCTCTTCAACCAAACAGACCCTTAGGAGTCAAAAATCTAATAGATGACCATACACTCTATGAGAAACATAATGAACATAAGAAGACAGTAACAGAATACAAACGACTAATAAAATGTCAATAATAGAAAGCCAAACCACAAATAAATAAATAAATTGAACAAATCTAAAATCTAGGGAAATTCTTTTCCTGTGAAACCATAAATACCATTAATTAATAAATTGGATTGGAAAGGCAATACAACAGAAGCAACTTTAAATTATCTCCATGCAGACAAATAATCTTATAAGTGCTGTTCAAAACTCCAATTTAACCTGAAGTTCTGATAACTGGTCAACATATTCTTGAGGAAGGATGTCCACTCTTGTGGAGAATTGCTGGCCAATTTTGATAAATGTAGGACCTAATCTCAGAATGCTTTCCTTCAGCCATTTGGCAAGGGTCTTTCTCCTTAAGGTTTTCTTTTGCTCAGTCATTCCTCCTGTAAGTAATATTTATCAGCCAAATAAAGGCACTTCATGATAAACAAACATTTACGATGCTGAGATTCTTCAAACTTCAATAAAGGCACTTCATGATTTATATGTTAACAAGCTTACTTCTTGTTGCTGTAAATAGGATTAAAAACAGACAAAATTGATCACTATTATATTTGTTGTTGCTGTGAATATCTCATTCACACTAGCACACTAGCGCTGCATGATTCCAAAGGTTTGGAACAAAACCAAATTATAATCTACAGATGTGAAACAACAAACCTCTATAAGAGAACTTCTGATTACTAAGCCAAGACTTGAAAATAAATGTTATAACAAATCCCCAAATTTCCAACGTTCTCTGGATCGTCGAGTAAGTCTTGAATCTGCTCCAACGACCTCCAGGCGCAACCGCCACCTGCATAACAAAAGAAACACATTCATCTCACCTCACTCAGTCAATCTCACATACAAGCATTTTCCACTTTTTATCCAAAATTATCAACCAACATGTCACAATCATACCTCAACCTGTGCTTCCTCACTTTGTTTGAACCAGGCATCTTCTTTACCAATCTCTTCCAACTTCCTCTTCCTCCCATCTTCAACCACTTCCGCCGCCACACCATTGCCATTCACATACCTCACTAAGCTTCCATTTCCAACTCCGTTTTCACTACCGTTCACGTAACCTCTAACGGAGCCATTGCTACCGTTTACAACGCTTGAAGCAGAAGCAGCAGCTCCGTTTCCACTCCATTTCACATCGCTCGCTCTTTCGACCAACTCTTCCTCAATCAATGCAGATGCACCTACTTTCTTGACAGCGCAAATTCGCATGCGAAGATCAACATTGTATTTGTACTTCGAAACGGAATAACGTGAGAAAAATCTAGAGAAAGAACGACGACGTTTGGGCGTAATTTGCGGAGCAAGAAAATTGAGTTCGGCTAAGAGGATAGAAGACGAAGCCATTGACCAGTGCTTTCAAGAGAGAGAGGATCAAACTCGAACCCTAGTTTTCATGACGCGTAGGGGTTCGATTTGAACGAACGAGAGAGTGAAGGAGTGGAAACTGGAACTGGAAACTGAAGAAGAAGAAGAAGAAAAAGTAGAACTAAAAACGAAGAGTTGATGACCGAAAAGACCAAAAGGGTAAAAAGAAAGGAGCGGAAAGGGGCGGTGATAATAAGAGGGACACGTGGCGAGTTATAATGAGTCGTGAAGGTTTTCGGACATTGTGATTGGTTTGGGAATTTCGCGCGCGGGTTCTCTCCTCAGCCACAAAATCTCTTGCAGCTTGCTTGCGTGGAAGTTGTTTGTACGCTTTAGCCTACTTCTTGTTCTTGCTTATATACATTGGCTCTTGTGATGAAATTGACGGTTACGACAACGGGATTGATATTTTTTTTTTGGTCAAGACAGGATAGATAATTTGGGTTGTTATATTTCTTTCAATGGGCCTCTAACAAACCGAAATTTACTACCCACACCCCTACAAACTCCTTCTAATGTAATTTCACTAATGTATCCTTATCCCCACAATTTCACTTTTTTATTTTCATGTTTTAGTTGTTTATAGAAATATAAATTAATTTTGTAACTGATGCTAATGCATTCTAGGAATTAATTTTCGAAATAGTTATCCTAGAAATTGAGAACTAGTTTCTGAATTGTCTTTTATTGTGTCATGCAAACTAAATTCTGAATACACTTTTATTGTTTTTCAAAATTAAAATCACATACCAGAATTCAATTTTGAAATGTGTATTATTGCTTTAGGGAATATTCAATTCGGATGCTGTTATCTAGAATCATACTGGCGCATCCAGAACATCCCAATCCAATTAGGTCCAGCTTGCATTGGTCTGCAAGTTAGAAGACCAGACCCAATTGGCCCATTAAACTAAATGGCCTTTTTTTAACAATATTTAGTGCTTGATTATGAAAATATAAATTGTATTTGATATGTTTGGTTTTTGAAGAGTAAAATTGATTTTGTCTCCAAAATTGATTCTAATTTGAAGCTGAGATTTGTAGTTTTTGCTTAAAAGGTGATTTTTACTCTTAAAGCTATTGTTCAGTTCACTTTTATGTGAAGTCATTCAAACCAAATATATTTTATAAAATCTATTCATTCAATCTTACATGCACTAAATATTCGGTTTTATTATCTAACATGTGTTTGTACAAATAATGACTTGAATTAGAACTTAGGTTCAGTGTAGATTAGCTTTTGAAATACAAAATATTATTGTTAAAAAATTTCATAATTCATAAAAACAATTATTTAAAAAATAGTTATCGAGAATTTTCTTTGTTGAGAATAGTGGAGATATGATATGTTGATTGCTATCTACCACTATATGCTTGGTGTGTGTGTGTGTTTCGAGAGAAAATTCTCTGCATTGAGAATTTCACTAAAGACTATCCAATGTACCGACTATTGATTCACTTTCTCTCTTTATTCATTTGTTAACGTCTTTCTTTATTTTTTTTATAAATTGAGTATACTCTGCGCGCAAGTACTGCAGAGATTAATTCCTCGAGCCGGGTAGGACCACAATGAACGACAAAGCTCTCCCTCAAGAGATTTAACACTGCTCAATGCCCAACCCTAGATTCGAATCCAGGACCATGGTTATGTAGATAATAGGGCTGTATATAGGAATTGTTGTATTGTTATGTGATCAGTAATAATGGGCCTAGGATAACTGACCCAATTAATGTTGTAATTGGGCTTCTTGAATTGTTGTAATATAGCTGACCCAAGATAGATATCAGTACATGTTGTATATAGTCCCTGAAACAGTCAATGAAAGTAAGAAATTTACAAGTTTATAATTTGTTTTCTGTTACAATTGGTACCAGAGCTCTACGGGGCCTGGAACGGAAAATCAAGACCGTTGTTCTTGAAAAAAAACGTGAATTCATTCACTACAAGAATTTCGGGGATTCCCGGCGGACAAAATCCGCCGGTAATGGCCAAAATCCGTCGGAAAATGGACATTACCGAAGGATTTTTTCCGCCGGAAAATCGTTCGCAGGTAAAACGGTTACCGGCGGATTTTCCACCGGTAATTTCCAGCGGGTTTTACCGCCGGAAAATCCGCCGGTATTTTTTTGAAAATCCGCCGGTAATTATAGAAACTCCACCGGTAATTTATTATTATTTTTTAAAAAAAGGCTTAAATATGTTTTAGGCCCCTGCAAATATAGGGTGTTTTGGTTTAAGCCCCTGCAAAAAAAATTTTTTGTTAAAAGCCCTTGCAAAATGACATATTTTGTTATAAGCCCTTCTATGACTAAAATGTTAGCCTTAACATGGAATGTTATGATTGCTGGATATGTTGAGAATGACTTATAACAAAATATTTCATTTTGCAAGGGCTTTTAACAAAAAAAAAAATTTTGCAGGGGCTTAAACCAAAACACCCTATATTTGCAGGGGCCATAAATATATTTAAGCCTTAAAAAAATGCCAAATCCGCCGGTAATTTTATAAATATTATAAAAATGAAGTAGATGAATGTGAGAAGAGAAGAGAATATTTTAAAACAGATTTATAAAATAAATATTATAAAAATGAAGTAGATGAATTTTATAAAATGAATAGATGAATTTTATAAAATGAAGTGTATGAATGTGAGAAGATTTGAGAAGAGATTTCAGAAAAATGAAGAAGAAGAAAAAGAAAAAGAAGAAGAGAAGAGATTCGGATTTGAGAAGAGAAGAGATTGGAGAAATGGGAGAAGTGGGAGAAGTGGTTCGGATTATATTGGGAATTTAAAAAAACGGAATCAAGAAAATCCGCCAGAAAGCTCCATTACCGGCGGATTTTTTAGCGTGTTCATTACTGGCGGATTTATCTCCATTACCGGCGGATTTCTTTTTTCATTTTTTTTAAATTACGTAATTTTTCCGCCGGTAATTGTAAATACCGGCGGCTCTGTTTTTTTTTTCAAAAAACAATTCCGCCGGTAATGTGAAGAAAATCCGCCGGTAATTTACTGGAGGACCAAATCCGCCGGTAGTGTTCTGGCGGATTTAATCCGCCGGTAATCGCCCGCCGGTAATGCACATTATTCTTGTAGTGATTTCAATGGCGGACAAAGAAAGGGAAAGTGGAAGCTACGTTCAACCGGCGATTCCGAAGCTTGGCGGGTATTACGAACACTGGAAAATATTGATGGAGAATCTTCTAATTAGGTGAACACTGGAAAATATTGATGGAGAATCTTCTTAGGTCTAAAGATTACTGGGAGGTGGTGGAGAACGGAATTCCACAATTGACAGCAAACGCAACTCCATATCAGAGGAAGACGCACCACGAGGCGAAACTGAAAGACCTAAAAACCAAAAATTATCTCTTTCAAGCGATTGATCACAACACGCTTGAGACGATCTTGAAGCACGATTCGGCGAAAGACATTTGGGATTCCCTTAAGCAGAAGTACCCGGGTTCCACGAAAGTGAAGCATGCACAACTTCAAGTTCTGAGATGCGAATTCGAGATGCTGACAATGAAAGAAGGGGAAGCGGTGAACGATTACTTCGCAATAACGTTGTCAATTGCGAACAAAATGAAGAGTCTGGGAGAGACGATTTGGGATGACTGATAGCAAGGCTGTATGCAGTCCACTTGTCACTAGCTGTAAGCTATCCAAGAACAGTGAAGGCAACAGTGTTGATTCAACCGTGTTCAAGCAGATTGTGGGAAGCTTGATGTATCTAAATGCCACAAGACCTGATGCCATGTTTGCAGTAAGCTTAATCAGTAGATTCATGGAGAATCCAACAACCCAACATCTTGTAGCTGCCAAGATAGTGTTGAGGTACCTAAAGGGAACTGCTGAAACTGGAATTCTGTACAGAAAAGGAAGAAAGCAGGAATTGGTTGCATACTACGACAGTGATTATGCTGGCAGTTTGGATGATAGGAAGAGTACTAGTGGATACATATTTATGTTGAATGATGGTGCTGTCTCTTGGTCTTCAAAGAAACAGCCTATAGTCACCTTATCTACCACAGAGGCTGAATTTGTGGCTGCTGCGTATTGTACTTGCCAAGGAATATGGATCAAGCGTATTATAGAGGTGCTAGGACAGAAGCAAAGCAACTGTCTCACTGTCATGTGTGACAATAATTCTACAATTAAACTCTCAAAGAATCTGGTGCTTCACGGGAGAAGCAAGCACATTGATGTACGATTTCACTTCCTTAGAGAATTGAGCAATTCAAAGCTTATTGAATTGAAGTTCTGTCCCTCACAAGAACAGTTGGCAGACATACTTACCAAAGCCTTGAAGTTAGAAAGTTTCAACAAGATTAAGAAAGATATTGCCATGACAGATTTAAGTGCTGTGAAGAACTGATAAACTGGACACTCAATGTGTCAAGTTTAAGGGAAGAAATGTAGATAATAGGGCTATATATAGTAATTGTTGTATTGTTATGTGATCAGTAATAATGGGCCTAGGATAACTGACCCAAGGAATGCTGTAATTGGGCTTCTTGAATTGTTGTAATGTAGCTGGCCCAAGATAGATATCAGTACATGTTGTATATAGTCCCTGAAACAGTCAATGAAAGTAAGAAATTTACAAGTTTACAATTCGTTTTCTGTTACAGGTTAAGCAGGATGAGACCCCTACCATCTCATCCAATTGCTTTTGGATCGTCTCTCTTTATTCTTTTTTAATTAATTGTGGAGATTTCACGTGACAGTCGTTAGTTTCCTCCTACTAGTAGTTGTATTAAACTTAATGTTGATAAACGCTTTATTGGTAACCCAGGTTGCAGTATGGGGGGTTACTTCTGGATCATACAGGTGGTTGGCTTCTTGGTTTCTCGAGAAATTGCGGCAATGCTACTAACTTGAATGCAGAGCTCCGACATTTCTACCAGCACATTTCTAAAAGTAGAATTAATGTCACCAACATTTGTTATAGGAAGGGTACTCCCATTAGCAATTTGAATTTTTTGATTACCAATATAAGAATGTAAATTGAGCAGGAGTTCAGAGGAACCCGTCATGTGATTCGATGCACCAGAGTCAAGTTACCAAGAAATGAAAGAAGACATACCAGTAATACCCAAGGCAGAAAGAGCAGATAGTACCATTTGTTGAATTAATTCCGGATGAAGAGCACCACCATCAGATGCACCAGTGGTGGAAGGACCAGCAGCAGAGCTAGATACACCAGTGGTGGAAGGACCAGCGGTAGAGGTAGTAGTGGCATGGAATGCCTGTGCCGGACGCCTAGTCGGTCGTGGAGGACGCGTAGGACATGCAGAGATGATATGACCCTGCTGCTTGCAGTAATTGCAAAATTTCTTAGGACAACTACGAGCAACATGTCCAAATTGTTTACAAGAGAAGCATTGGGTTTGTCGCATATCACGGCCCACGCCTCTATTTTGCGCAGCATACACGACTGTCACAGGTTCAGAATGTACGGGATCATGAAGCATGGTTCCTTAAGTATTCAGATGTTGTTCTTCCCTGAGCAGTTCACCAACACAGATATCCAATGAAGGAACAGGGTTCCTATTCAGCAAGGCACCTCGAACAGCCTCAAATTCCGGACGAAGTTTCATGAGAAATTGATCCCGTTTACTAGTATCATACACATCACGAACGGCCGACAGTGATGGTTTGGGAACGACAGCGTATATAATAGCAGAGTGTTCTGTCCATAAATTTAAAAAACCAGAATAATATTCTTGAATTGACAAATTACCTTGTTTGTAATTGGCGATCTCTAACTCCAATTGAAAACGCTTGGCTGTATTGTCCTGGTTGTAAATACGCTGCAAATAATTCCATATCTCTTGAGCATTGGAAAATGCTCGCAAATTATTGATCATCTGAGGATCAATAGTACTGAGGATCTGAGCATCTTGGACTTCCCACGCATCTAAGGCGGGTTTATCTACTGGCGTTTTAGAGACCCCATCAAGGTGACTCCATAATCCTTTTCCTTTGACATACATCTTAAATTGAAATTCCCAAGCAGCATAATTCTTGCTAGTAAAGCGAACACAAAAATTATCTCTTCCTTCCGAAGCTATTAAAAAAAATTACTGTAGCTTGCAATAATAATAATAACAATATAGTAACACTCAAAGTCAAACAAAAAACAGCACCACACACACCCAAAGATATAAGGAACAGAAGCGTGAACACTCCTGGAAATCAACGCTGGAAATCGCAATCAACGCAAGGAACACAGTGGCGCACCGTAGCCCACCCTACCAGAAACACACAGTAGCGCACACCCGGAAAACGCAAACATCAGTGCACAGAAGCGACGAGGAAACGACGAGGAACGACACGACAAACAGCAGAAGAACGGACGGCGAGCGACGGCGCGAAGAGAACGGCACAACAACCACGAAGGAACGCGACGCGACGGCGCGCAGAGAAGATCAACAACGCAACCCGACGAAGAGATCCAACCCAACGGCGCAAACCCAGATCAGATCTTGGCAACCCAGAGCCTTACACCCTTCGCAAACCCAGAAACGGCGAACCAAACGGAGATCCACGACGATACACGAAGGATCCAAATAGCGACGGCGACCCAAACGGAGATCCACCAGGATCCGAACCAAACAGAGAAGAGGAACCAGATCCGAACCAGAAACCGAACCAGATCTGAACCAGAACCTTATCCGAACCCCGGAGGACGCCGTTCTTGAACGAAGAAACCGAAATCATAGGGGTGATCGCAACCCTACTGATATCATGTCAAATATAACACACGATATTTGTTTACGCAGTTCGGCCAAAGTCTGCCTACGTCTGCGACTACAGAGTAGTTGTAGTTCCGTTTTATTGATAATGTCTCAGTGATCCTGAATACAAATACAAGAGAGTTTAAATAGCCTACTCTAAGAAGACCTAACGGGTCTGGGCCAAAGCATAAGCATATAAATAAATCTACACAACTACTATTTACAGCTTTCTTTTATTCCTTATTCACAATTGCGGCATTGCTACTAACTTGAATGTAGAGCTCCGACATGCAATTGTCAAGGGATTGAACTTAGCTTGGTTCAATGGTTATAGGTCTATTCTTTGTGAATCAGACTCTGAAACCGCTCTATCGTTGAGTGCTTGTGAGCTTGAAGATACCCACCCGGCCACCCTTATGCTTCCATTATTTCCTACATCAAATCATTCTTTCTCAAGGCTTGGGAATATTTGAGTTATGTTCACACGCTTCGTGAGGGCAACTCGGGTTTTGATTGATTAGCAAAGTTAATTTGCAGCTAATATAAACTATGGAGATCATGTGTGGGCTCTTTGTCCTACCGTTGTTTCGTCTTTCCTTATATATAGTCTATGCTATGAGGATAAAGCATGTTAGACTTTTGTTCGTTTTGTTCGGTGTTTACTTTTATTGTTTTCGTTTTGATAAAACAATTAAAGGGGACTATTTCATATTTTTCCGTATAATACATACGAAAATAAAGAAACGAGTACGTTACTTTTCTTTAACATAAAAATGGAAGGATTAGCTCCAAATTAACTCCAAATGGAGCCGTATATTAGCTCCAAATTAACTTTCTAGTTTATATTAATTAGCTCCATATTTCTGATATCTGATTGCGATGTTATTTGACTTTCTAGTTGTCTCTCAAAGCCGGCAATTTGAGAGACCAATAATATCTTCCAATTGTTTTATTCAGTTGTCAATAATCCTCGAGTTACCAGCATAACCACAACCTAATACTATTTATTAATACAAAATATACGTTATCATTCATGATGTAATCTCACTTCACCTATTTAGCTACCAACAAACGTAAACTAATATTTTCCAACTTCCAATTAAATCAGTGAATATTAGCTGGACGATGCAGATCTAGAGCACTATAAATTGATGAACAGCTAGCTAGCATACAACTTTTACCTCCCAAAAATAACTAGAAATTGACGAACAGCTAGAAGAGAATCTAAAAACGAGTATTGCTGTAAGCTTCCTCTTGAAATTTTAACTTTGGCATATCTTAAAGAATTTAATTAATTTCTTATTTTGACTTGAAATCGTCTTGGCAAACAATCATTTATGTACAGTTCAGAGTTCAGATATTGACAAAGTTGCTCTTTTTGTATGCATTCAATAATCACTTAACCAATATGACCTTGTTAATTAGTAGTATAATTATTATGTGCTTGAGGTTGACTCTAAAAGAAAGAAATACATATATGTAAGCGCACAACTCCCGACAACCAACTTGTCTAAACAATTTCGTTTATTAAAAAAAAAAACAGAAATATACATATCTATATTCACGATTCAAATCCAACTACTCTACCATGGCTGCACCGGTGCAACTGCAAGAAGGATGCAATCATCATGTTCAAATAATAGTTGATATTAACATATTCTTATGATACTACAATGCACTAATTTATTTATTTTTTTATAATTAGGAGTTTATTAAAACGGTTCAACCAAAAGGTTAGACCGGAATCAAGCTATACAAGCGATGAGAGTCAAGGCCAAGCCTATGTACTACTCAGGGAGAACAAATGAACACTCGTAGATAAGAAACACGCTAAAGACAACGGACGCTAAAATTTAAAGAAATATTAATCTTTTAAAATGTGACCTAAATCACGTCTGCCTTGAGAAAAACCTAAGCTACATAGAATTGAGAGATATCATTTAAAACGTCTAGAAATGGATCTCTTTCCAGAGCTTCTTCGAAGTTTTGTTAAGTTCTGAATTTCCATGTCCCGTCCAATAATTTAATTTTGTATGTGCAGCTTTCATATCTTAAATAAAAGAAAACGTCTAGGGCGTGTACATAATATATAAGAGCCGGTTTACATGCAGCTTCAAAAGGTTCCATGTGTCACAAGCCTGTTTGATAGCTTTTTCTCTTTGTGAGGTTCTGATATTTTTACCTCAGAATCTTTGACAGGTTGGAACCGATCAAATTAAGAACCATGGCAGTTTAAGACATATTCGATTCCAAGGAAATGCAAAAGCTAAAGGGTCACTTTTTATCGATACATACAATAATTAAATTTATTTCCTTATTTTAACTAAACATTAGCATAGTAATTGCAATATTTCAAGAACTGATCATGTGGAAAAGAAGAAAATATTGGGACTGAGGGCTGAGAAGATGCCTTGAGATGATAGTATTCAGCAATTTGTATGTGATAAAAGAATCTCAGTGAGACAAAGCAACACAAAAGTAAATTGGAAAGTGTGGAAAGCATATATCCATGTCCCTTTTTTTTAAATTAAAGCCGTACAAAAATAACAAGATGCACTAGTAGTACGAATAATTCACGTTATGGGGTCTGATTAAGATTTCCATACTAATTAAAATCCAACATCAGATTAATAACGAAAATGCCATATGTCTTGTAGCAAAGTATTTTGTATAATCATTCTCTTATCATTTAGCTTGAAATGACGGTTTTGATGTGTAGTTCTTGGTGCATCTGGAAAGCATTTTCTCTTTTCCCTGAGTACCATTGGTGGATATAAATATAAATATTTTGCCAAACCCCAAAGATACGCCACTTTGAACCTAGTCCAGTACTGCACTACTATCATGAATTTATGATTTAATGTATATGATATGATAATCTCCTATCGCTACAAAACATCAGCTATTCATATATCGACTATATATTTTAGAGATCGAAGAAGTTTCAAACATTGTAGCTACTGATTCAGCTAACACATGATTTGAAAAAGTTGCCAAACCACTAATCGCGTTATATAGCAACTAATTTGAAAATTTCGCGAAACTATTGCTCAGGAATGTATAGCGACCAATTTCAAATTTCAGTGTCTAAATTTCATGCTAGAACGGTCAATAAATAGCAAGTTTGTGGAGTGAACTAGTGTGGCCGACCTAAGGGTACGACCAGACAAGCTTTTGCTTTAAAGGTCTTCAGCTCACTTGACTCAATAGCCTATTAATTTTATAGCTTAATAATAGATTAAATAAACAAAATATAAAAAGTTAAGATCTATCAACCTATCACCTTAAGGTTTTGAGAATAAATGCAATATAAATATCTTAAGACTCCCTAAAAGGTAAAATAAAATAAGAATTGTTCGGTACCTTACTCGGATCCGGTTGATGATGCCGGGGTGGTAAGTCGGTAGTGCTCCTGTAGATGTCATTTTTCAGAGCCTAGAGTTGGGGGTGGTACCTACAGACACTCAAACGCTCAAGTCAGCGAAGTGGAAGTCAATATGAGGTAGAGAAAGAATGTATACCTGACGCAATGAATGTGGGTGTATTTATAGGTGTTAACTGGGTCAGGGGCGTTGTGGTGCATAAAAGAGAGAGCGAGATCCATGGCGTTGGATACAAACGCGCAATCTCAACCGTTGCTAAGCTTGGGCGCACAAATCGCCAGCATGTGCCCTCCTAGACCGAAGTGCTAGGGTCGATTCGAGATTGAGGGATTCAGTCTGAAACATAAATGAACAAAAAACCAACAAATTGCACAATTAGACACAAGATTCTTAAATGGATATTTATTTAAACAATAATGCCGACCATTTCTATTTGTTGCTTTTTTGTTTCAATAAGTGAGTGGTTATTAAAATTGGTATAAATATTCTTTTTTACAAAACAATTAATTGGTCTTATTATTAATAACATAACTTGTGCTTCCGACAATGTGATATCTGATTTAAATTTTCTCGAGTTAATGAGTTATCCATGGTCATTGAACAAAAGATACTATTTATTTACTTTCTTAGTTTCATTTTATTTTGAATGGCTTATTTATTTCCGACCAAACAAGTCCTGACAATTGATAGTATATAAAGACCATCCTTTTGTGATCTTCCTCATCACCCTTTCCTTTCCTTTCTTCCAATATTCCAAATCAAACCACTTTTCTTCTTTTTCCATTTTATATATTTTTGTTCCCCTATTAAATACCACACCACCAAAGCTAATTAAACATCACACACACAGTACACACTTCAATATAATTCTCATATATTTTGTATATTCATCTATCGATATGGCAGGTAATAAGAGAAACCAAACAAGTAGTCCAGTGGGAAGTCCAACATCAGGAAACAACTCAGACAGTTATTCAAAAGAACAAGACAGGTTCCTTCCAATAGCAAACGTGAGTCGTCTAATGAAAAAAGCACTTCCAGCAAATGCTAAAATTTCGAAAGAAGCAAAAGAAACTGTTCAAGAATGTGTTTCTGAGTTCATAAGTTTCATAACTGGTGAAGCTTCTGATAAGTGTCAAAGAGAAAAAAGGAAAACAATTAATGGTGATGATCTTCTTTGGGCTATGACAACACTTGGGTTTGAGAATTATGTTGGTCCTTTGAAGGTTTATCTTAATAATTATAGGGAAACTGAAGGAGATAAAAGTTCTTTGGCTACGGGTAAACAAGAAGATCATTCTCCAAATGAAGTTGAAACAACAAAAGCAGATTTTGCAAGTTTCAATGGTACTGCTTTCTATTCTGTTGGAGAGATTACTGATTATAGGGGAATTGCTCAAAGTGCTGTTAATGGTGGTGATACAATTGCAGATGTAAGTGGTAATAGAATTATTCCACGTTATCATAGGGTTGAATGGTAGATGTCTGTGGTGATATGTTCCTTCCCAGTTTTATCATTATTATAATTTATATTTATATATAATAGTTTATTATTGTGTAACCTTGTTTTGATTATTGGACTTTGGAGGTGTACTATTTATCTTAATTGTGACACAATTCTTCCATATATTAAAGTTCAAATCACTAGTACAAAAATTGGAAAAGAATAGAGGTTTTTAAGTCGGATGCCAAAATAGCCGACTTTAAAAGTGGAAGCGGTGGCAATTTTGTAATAAACATGAAAAAAAATTTCTGGCGCTAACATTCAAAGTCGGACAAAATGTATGTCCGACGTTAAATATGTAATCTTTTTTTGCGTGAAAAAAAACTGAAATCCAAAACGCGTTCCACCTCTCTCAGTCAAAACGCGTTCCACCTCTCTCAGTCAAAACGCGTTGTTTTGAACCCTAGTCTCGCTCTCTCCGCCAAAACTCCAACTTCCGCCGGTCTCTCCTCTCAACCGTCTCTCTCCCTGTCACCGTCACCATATTTGACTCTCTCCCGTAACCTCACCCTCGTCCTTGCTAGCCCTCTCCTCTCCATCTCGTCGCCGTTGCCGTCGTCATCTCTCTCGCCGCCGTCACCATCTCCGACAACATTTGATGCAGTTCGTTAAGAACTCTAGCCCCCAACACTCTCACATATTTGTTACCCTTCCTCTCATTTGCTTCCAAATCGAACAGCCCTAGCCCCAAATTGAATATCCCTAAATCTTTGTCCACTGCGATTTTGTCGAATCCCTGCTACCATCACTTTATCAAGCTTCAGAAGGTTAGTTCGTATATGTTTGCTACCACGTGTTTTATTCAATTTTTATATTTATTATTATTTTGCTCTGCTTGTTTAAGTAACTTTGCGATTTCCACTTGAGAATGAATCGATTTGCTCTGTTTGGTGTTTTTCCCCTTTCTTCTCTGTTTGGTGTTTTTCCCCCTTTCTTCTTCTAGTCGCATGTAGATTTAAGCTTAATTTGTTGTTGCAAAGAGAAAATTAGTTGTAGGCAATGATTTGTCGGTACTGAGATGAGAAAAGATAATGACGTATTTCCAAATGGTTAGGCTTTAATTTTATCAAAAATGAAATATAATAGGCTCTAATTAGGTGGAGGATTTAGGGTTTTATGAGGTTTTAAAACATAATTTGGGACCATGATTTATTAGATGCTTTGTGGATAGGGTTTTTGATTGGAACAAATCTGATGCAGTTCTTACTGTGGAGGTGTTACTGGTGGATGGGTCGATAATTAGAATGGGAAAGATAATTGAAGCAGAAGCGCTGGTATTGGGAGAAGATCGAGATAAAGACTTGTCTTGAGGGACAGCTAGGCTTGGTCTCAAGGGTATTGAAGACCTTGTTGATGCTGTCATGTAAACTCTAATGCTCAAGGGTGTTGAAGACCTTGCTGTCATGTAAACCTAAGGTAATGATTCCCTTGCTGTGTTTGATATGATTTTTTGCATACATTGTTGATAGTTAAAAGAATTGTCTGGTTTGAATGCCATGATCCTGAGGCGTGGTATATCTATGGTTGTTTGACTTGTTTTGTATTTCTGTATCTTGCAATACCTAAGTATTGAACTATTTCAGGATGGCAAAACTCTGTGTAATGAGTTGGAAGTTGTTGAGGGAATGAAGCTTGACAGAGGCTACACATCTTATTTCATAACAAACCAGAAGAACCAAAAATGTGTATGTTATCTCTTTATCACTCTACTTAACAACATTAGAATATTTTATGAAGGAGTTTATAAAATGCCTTTGTCATGAACTTGTCTCTTGTGTTTAAATTTATTATATTTAACCATGCCATTTCTTATGCCAATAGGAACTTGGGGATCCTCTCATTCTTAGGGTAACTTCATTTCACGCGAGCTCCTTCGTCTTCTCTTTCAAGCTCGCTGCACCTCGTCTTCTCTTGCTCAACATCGCGGCTCGTATCTTCGCTTGCATCGCCGTTGCATCACCCTCATCGTCGTTGCATCACCGCTCATCGCCGTTGCATCACCACTCAAGCTTGGTCTACTCTATTGATCATTATTTGTACAGGTGAAGTTTTAATGCATCTGCAATCTAATAGATATCCTCTTTGCCTTCAGGGAGTAACACAACCCATGCTATACATTGGAATGCTGTTTAGTATGTTTGCTTGGCACGTGGAGGATCATTATTTGTACAGGTGAAGTTATGCTAACTTGTTGTAATTAATTCCGTAACATTTATCACAAGAAAAAAATTCCTTCTTTAGTTGTTTATTTAGCGATATTAATATATTATCTGGTTATTGCAGCATTAATTATCAGCATTGTGGTGCATCAAAAACATGGTATGGTTGGTATCCCAGGCCATGCAGCTTTGGAATTTGAAAGTGTTGGTGATGTGGCACACACATGGACGTTGAAGTGGCAAGTGAGTTGGTGACGTGGAACCTCCCTCGGTCAACGCGGGTCAAGTATTCTCTTTAATGCTTTTGTTCATTCGGTTCCAGTTTGTTTCATAAAACCATCTTTCTGTTAGTTAGTTAGTTTTAATTTCCAGAAACTGATTCTTTTTCTTTCTTGATGTAAGCTTGGTTTCTGCGATATATATAAGCAGATCAAGCCATTCTCTATTGTGTTGCTCTTCTTTATTTCTCTGTTAATATTGATTCTGGTCGTCGCCAATTAGGTTGGCGTGATTTGGGGAAAATCTTCGATTCTTCCCATTCTCACAATCGGTTGTTATATCTGTTCCTTCCTGTGCGCGCGAAGCATCCCCAAATCAAGAATCGTCTTCTGTTACGGCTCTGCCTTCCTGGGCAGATTCACTTGTTGCTGCTGTTCGCTTCTGCGTTGTTTTCTGCTGCTGCTGAATTTTGTCTATGTGCAGGTGTTTGTGTTGCTGCTGTCTCAGATTGCAGGTGGTGCTGTTTATCAGCAAGTTTCTGTGTTGCTGCTGTTTCTGTTTCTTGCAGGTGCTGCTGCGTTTCTGTGTTGCATCTGTACTGGTTTCCTTTGTAGGTGCTGTGTTGCTGCTGGTTGTTTGTTTTTGTGCAGGTTTACTCTTTCGTAAGGGTGGTGAGAGAATATGTATATACTACTGATATTTTGTCAAGTGATGGGGAAGATGGAGTCTTTGATGTTCTCCTGGGGAAAACCACTCTATTTCCACCTAATGTTTTGTTGGATCATAAAGTCCCTGTCTACAAGGCTGTACAAAAGCCAGGGGAGTTTGTAATAGCCTTCCCTAGAGCGTATCATGCAGGCTACAGTCATGGTTAGATTTGCTTATTTCAATAATTTTGTTCTTGGAATGATATCTTTTCCTGTTCCCATCCAGTTATTGCATGTGAAATACGAAAATTTATGTTGCATATCTTCAACAAAATTTTAGGTTTCAACTGTGGAGAAGCAGTGAATTTTGCACTTGGTGATTGGTTTCCTCTAGGGTATGGTGAATATTCATGGAATTGAATCACGGATTATGTGTATCGAATACCATTATAAGATAATAGGCTATAGTTTGTACAACCTGTTAGTCGACATTTGATAACCATTGATTTTGCAGGTTATTGAGATTTTGGAACTTGTAAGAAGAGAACTGTGGAAGTCGACATTTGAGCTTGTTGTGGAGCATTTGGGCTAAGGAAGTCGACATGCTAGTATCATGAAAAAAATGTTCGCATCATAGCTTCCATGAGCATTTGAGACTACTATCTCGGATGCAGAAGTCACGCAGATATAAGTAACAAGTAAGTTATCTACTGTCTGGCTTTTGAATATCGTACAGGATTTTGAACTATGTATAAAGCTAAAGGGAAGTGCATATGTTCTTAGTCATGATTCTTGCAGGATAGGAATATTTAAGATTTAGATGATATACTAAACTTGGAGCTTGATGAGAAGCATGAAATACTGAGCATTCTAGATTCACTGTTGGATATTATTCAATTTATTAGGTGTTATCTTAATGCTGGATAGGTATTATTCACTGTTGGTATTATTCTAGATTCACTGTTGGATATCCTTCAGGGAGGGAGACTGTTTCTATAAAATTTTAATAAGTTTAAATTATAGTATTAAACAATATTCATGGGGGTTTAATTTGTATATGGAAACTGTTAAAGTCTTCAGCTTATCTATTAATTAAGTATCATAAATAGTGAGCTCTTGTAAAAGATAGCTATTTTAACACAGATCTGTCATGACTGCTGATTTCCGAGGTTATGTGGAGGTTGTGTTTGAGAATCCTGAAGACACTTTGCATTCATGGCACATTGATGGCATAGCTTCTTTGTAGTTGGGTAAGTTCACCTAGACACGTAATACCATTCTGGTATAGATTTCAATCATTCATTTCATTCCTTTTCTCTCTACCGGTATAGTGGTATTAAGATGCTTCAGCTGCTAATTTTATACCCTAAATTGCTAATTAACTTATGCCTTTCATGACAGCTTCATTAAGTCGGAGCACCAATTTCTCAACCGATCACGCCTTTGGATAGACAAGTATTTTGGATTCTATTCAAAATTTGTAACGGCAATTAATTTTTACTAAAGAACAATCACCTGTTTAATATGCTCATAAATTTTAAATACTTTTAACTCTTCTGTCCAGATATGCATAGAGGTATCTGGAAACAAAACACAAAGGACCTTTGATGATGTCTTTCAGAAAATGGTTGCAGCAGCACAACCAATTCCAGGATTTCGTAGAGTCAAAGGAGGTGAAGTATTTTTGTGGATTTATTATTGAAGAGAACATCTGAATTCTTATTTGTGTTGGGAAACAGGAAATTCATAGAAAAATAAATAAAGTATTTACTGCTATTCATGTGAAAATGCATGGCATGCATAATCAGAACTTTCATGTACTATTGACATTGTTTGATCGCCGTAATTTGTTTATTTTGTCATGAATTTCAGCGGTGAATTGTGTTCAATATGTTTTAAAGCCTCCAAAAGAATATTTTTTAACTGTTTTTCTCCTTATACTAATAGATTTTGACATTTTTCCTGTGTTTGTTTGGATGGTCAATTGCTGCTCAAAATTTTGAGAACAACCAGGAAAAACACCAGATGTAAGTTACTTTCTTTAATGATTCTGCAGCCATTAAATATTTTACCTATTTTTATGTAGTGTCGTTTACAATAGGAACCTTGACCAGTGGTGTTAGAGAAGAACACAGTATCAGTGATGAATCAATTAACCATGATGTTGATTTGTGTGAAAAATCAGATGAGTGTGGTTCTTCAGCTAGATATCTTTGGGTGTGGATACATGCTTCTACCTTTGAAGATGGATATGAAAATCTAAAATTGGCCTGCCATAAAGAGGTTACTTTTCTTCTTTAGATTCATATATAGACATCCCAATTGTATTTTGTTTCTTTTTTTTCCCTGTAGTGTGTATGTACTAGTACTAGATAAAAATGAAAACAAGAAGTCAGTGAGAACCTTACTTCACTAGGTTTATGTAACAAATAACTTCAGTTTACTCTACTGTAAGTGTTGTGGAGTGATTGGTAGTTTGTACATTCTTGAATCTTTATATATTATTTTCTGGTATGGGAACTGATGGTTTATATATATGCATTCTAGATACACATTCACTGATTATTTTCCATGCTGTAGGAAAATAATAGTTCTTTTACTCTACTGTAAGTGTTGTGGAGTGATTGGTAGTTTTTTTTTTTTAAAAAAAAAAGAACATTTAAAGTCGGGCGCAACTAACGTCCGACTTTAAAAGGCTTTCCACAGGCCATAATTAAAGTCAGAGTTTAGAAAAAACCCGACGTTAAAGGTTTTCCACAGGCCATAATTAAAGTCGGGCGCACTAATAATCCGACTTAAAAACGTACTTTTTAAGTCGGGCCATAATCCGACTTTAAAAAACATACTTTCTAAGTCGCTTTGATAGAAGTCGGGTGAATGTCCGACTTTAAATGTCCGAAAGGTCCGACTTTGAATCCCATTTTTCCACTAGTGAATGTTCACGAGAATTAGTATCTATGATCATATAATATGCTAAAAGTTTAGGAAGCTGAAATATTGTAATCTGCACGAACCCTATGGGTTTGCAACGGCAGCTAATTTGAATCATTATCACTAGCTTGCAGAAAAATATTGCTCTTAAATAAGCTTCCAATACCAGTTCTTTTATATTTTAAGATAACTTTATTTTTTACAAGTAATAGGTCAGAACTTAGAGGTTTGATTATGAGGGTTTGGATTTCTGAATAATGACAGACAGTAAAATATAATAGGCATTTTAATGTATATGTAGCCTATTTTACTCAATCCAACATTAAGACAAAATACAAAATTAGTAGTGTTTATTTTTTATTTTGACTAGTGAGATATCTAAGTATTCGTACGAGATGGATGCAAAATTCTGTTGTTTTTTGTTACAAATGCTAAAAAGGGAGAGAGAAAAAGATGGCATAAAGCCTTACAAACTTGTACCCTAAACATAGTCTCGACTAGAGACACTAACTCCCTAGGAGGGAAAAAAAACAACAAAAGATGACCAGCTACACTATGAGCACCCAATTCTAAATAACAAAAGATGCAAAAATTCTCTGTATTGCATGGCAAATTTAAAAAAATTGGGCATGTATTATCATGATTGTGATTTTTGCATTTTTTGCAATTATTTTTGAAGTCAATGTACAACTTGAGTATAATTTCATTGATCCGGTACAATTTCGATTGATCATTGCATTTTCTCAAGTTGGAGGAGCCCTGCTTAATCTCCCGACAAAATTCATCACGAATCCATCACGATTGACTTGGCTTTACCCATTTATGATGGAGTTATAGTCTTATTAGTTTAGTGAGCTAGAGAGATATCAAAGGAAGTTGTTGAAGATACACACTCTTGTGATAATTTCAAACTCAAGAAGCTGGAGTTGGTTGGATAAGGTAAAGAACTCTTTGTACACAACATTGGCACTAGTTGATGTTGAAGGCACCTCATCCACTGTATCTCAACCAATTAAATTGATTTCACATTCGGTTTTAAATACCAATGTTCGTTTTTGAAGCTTGACCATAACGTTTCGTGACTTTCTCGGGAAGCTCTCTTTCGTGCTAAATAGCACTACTCAAGTTGTGGTGGCAACTGCATGTGTGTGATTACCGATCATCAACCATAAGTACAATGCAAAGTGTGATTAACCATCTTTTTATCTTCCTCATGGAATGAGTTATTTGAGCTATACGTTATATTTTTAGGTTGAGGTCGGGATGCTATAGTCAACTCTCGTGATCAATGTAACACCCCATTTCTACCCGGCAAAATAATGCAGAGTTCATAAAAATCTTTTTCGACAAACAATGGAGTGCCACATTTGCTTCGTGAAAACAATATACGGGTTAATTCGCTTTTGAAAACATTTATATAACACGTTTGGATGAACCGATAAAAACAACCATTTTAATCTTCAGAAATAATTCATCTTTAAAAACTACGCAGCGGATTCACAACAAGTCAAATTAAATAATCGTTGCGTCTTAACAACTCAAGACAGCTCAGAAAACATCAAAATAGCCACATAACAGCTTAAAGCTCCAACAACGAAATAACAAGGCAAACAGTATTAAAACGCGTGTTCATTCCCCCCGAGTGTTACATATCAGAGCGACGACACCGACTCGATCAAACGAAGGTGAACTGCCTTCATTCGGGATTACCTGCACGTTACCAACATTGGGGTAACATTCAAACAGAAGGGGTGAGATATCGCACTATATAATCGGATACATGAAAAACAATATATAATTCAGGTCAATTCATCACTTAACAGCAGTCAAAATCATCTCAATCACATAAGATGCACATAATGCGAAATGTGACTCAACTCAGGGCCACCGCCCTATAATGCATGTGGTACCATAATTCAAACCCATAAATAGGGGCACAACACCGCAACATCGTCGTCGTGGTTTGAGCATAGCTCCATCGTAAAAATATGATATGCATGCGACGCTATGTAAATGCACAAACAAATAACAACGGTTACATAGCAACGCAACAACATCGGAAAGCAACGTTGGCCGTAGGCCTACAACACATCACCTGCCAATGAATAGAGGCAAATTCGTCTTCGTACAACATTTGTCGTCAACAATTTACAACTTAGCAATTTTCGACATTTTGGCAACATCGCAATATTTTAGCAACTTTCAACATTTTGGCAACTTTGGGCCTAATCACATATTCAACATCCCTTTCTTAGTCAACAAAGAACAATTAGGATGGTGAAATACATGCCATTTGACTATCTCACCCAAATTTGACACATTGATCGATCACTATTCACACAGGACACTTTAGAAAAAAATAACTAATACTTTATATTTTCACAACATAAGGGATTAAAATGAAACAAATAAAATACAATGAATTAATTAAATTAAAACCTACAATAAACTTTTTTTCTGAATTGAAAAATAAACTTTAAAGGACCAAATTAAAATTTAACAAACTACAGCTCACTTGACGAGCTAAAAGACCTTAAAAGACTTCAAAAAGCAGCTCAGTCGGCGAAGTAATAGAACTTGCCTGAAGGAAATTCAGAAAAAACAAACAAACTCTAATATCGGTATTTTTTTTTCCTTTTCAGACATAACGCATTTTTCCATAACCAACACTGGTCCGAACTCTGAAAGAAAGGAAAAGAAAACTACTGCGTACGGCACTGTGGGGTGATTCGTTTGAAACTTGCAATCACCGCCCGCCGTTGTTCGATGGATGCTCCTTCTACTTCGCCGTCTTCTCACTCCAATTCCAATGATTCCCTTCCAACAACAGAAGATAGTGGCATTCTCTTCATTCATCCTCCCAACAATCGGGACGCAACTCGACACAAGAACAAGGCGAGGATATCCTTACGTGCATCACTCAAACGAAGAAACCCTTATTAGATATATAGATAGTTGGTAGTTATAAGTGAGTTTGTTATTAGTTGGCATATGCCTATGAATAGGCTTCATGTAATCATTTTAGGAACACTTTTATCATTGACTTTGATGAATATTAGAGTCTCTTAATCTTTTCTCTCTTATCTTCTATGGATGCCATATTCTTCAATATGGTATCAGAGCAAACATGGTATCCTCCATGAGAGTATTTTCCGCTGCAGGTTCTCTATTATTTTACTAGTTTTTTTTTTCCATTCTTTTCTTTTTTCCAGTTTTCCTACTTCTTTTCTTTCTCAGTTTTGAGTCTTTCTTGTTCGCATTCATTTCGCGATTTACGTTTTTTTGCTTCCTCTGAATTCTTGCCACTTTCGTTTTCAATTTCTACAATTTCAATTTCTATTTGATGATTGATTTTGCTTGCGATTGTAATTCTTGCAATTTCGGTTTCAGTTTCATTTTTCTTTGATTTTTCCTCTTTCTTCGTTTTTGATTTCGTTTCTGGAATTCAAATTCGATTTTCACATTTCTGGTTTGATTCCGCAAAATTGTGGTTTCTATTTCGCGCTTTTTGCTTGCGGTTCCAGTTCTTGTCCGTTTGATTTCGCGATTCAAATCCTTTGATTGTCTTCTTTGATTTGCGATTTGTGATATGCAATTCGTAATCCCCTTTCTGAGTCTCAGTTCGCGATTTGCGGTTCTGAGTTTTTTTCCTTTTCTTGATTTCACAATTTGCAAATTCGTTTTCTGATGTGCGATTTGCAATTTCGTTTTCAATTTTTGCGATCTGGATTTCATTTTCTTCTGCGATTTGCATCTGCGATCTTGATCTGTTCTTCGAGTGTTTATCTCGATCGCGTTTCCTTTTGCGACAAACACTTTTCAGTTCGATTCGCGTTTTTGGTTCTCGAATCGGTTTGATTATTGGATCGTTCTCTCTTAATCTTCGTTGTTGATGTGCGCTGCGTTCTTTCTTCTATTAGGTTTTAATCACAAAAACCCAAAATACCATTATGTTCCAACGGCTAGTTTAGTTACAAAATAGCTATTGAGGAATAACTAAAAGTTGTTACAACAAATCAGTTACAACAATATAACTAACAGTTTGTTAAACAGCAACAAACTGATCCTATGGCTATATATATACACTTGTACAGAGAATTACACACACAAGTAATAAGAAATTTGACTTTGCATTTTATAAAAATATTCTCTCCTCCTTCCGTTCTTTGTATTCTGAGTTTCTAAGTTTCTGTGAGTATCTCTGAGAGTGTTGTTCAGGTGAAGTGTGCCTTGCAATCAAGAGAAGAACAAATACAAGTGAGCCTTTGTTCTATGATACAACATCACACACACCCCCATAAAAAAGGTCAAAAGGACAAACTAAAACCATATAAGATCCAACATCACACACAAATTTCACATGAATCAACTACAAATATGATAATAATAAAAACTTTCCCGTGGGATTTTATTTCTAGATTTTTAAATAATGATAATCGTATGACCTAGAATTGCTATGAAAAATAGTGTTTCCTAAACATACATCATCAGCAACATTAAACATTGAAGTAAATTGACAATAGAATTAACTTTTAATCAAAAATTTGTTTTTTTAAAGAAACAAATAGATGAGTAATTGGGGAACTCACCTCAACCTTGAGCAATGCCTTGACGTTTTCCACCTACAACATAAAAGGGGGGAAAGGGGGAATGAATCAATTAAAAGCAGTGATAAGAATTCTCAATTCCCACAAACCCTAGAAGCTGTGAAATTGATTGCTGCAAAATAAAAGAGGGAAATGGATAAATGAAAAAAAGAAATGAAGAAGATGGCAAAAACGAAAATGAAATGAAAATGTATAAACAAAATGCATAAACGAAAAAATGGAAATGCATCCAACGTTGAGAAATGAGAAGAACTGAAGTGAACAAAGGATTCTGAATTCTCGCCGGAAGGCTAGCAGCGGAACATGGAACAGAGGTGAATCCATAATTATTGGTATTTAAAAAGTATGACCTGAATGCAAGTTCATTCTACAGAAAAACTGAATCTGAAAAAGAGAAGGAAGCTAGCACGCACGGCAGGAAGAAAGGGAGGGAACGTGTGAAGAAGAGAAGGAGGCTGACCAAGAGAAGCAGGAAGACCAACACATGTGAATGAGGCAATTTCGGAAGAGAGAAACTTCCTCTCTTAATTTTTGTTCCTATGGCAAGTGGTTTGCGTGTGGGAAGTGTTTGCTTGTGTGAAGAGTGCATGTCAGAGATTAGGAAAGAAATGGAATGGATACAATGTACTTACAATATTTGGTGATGACGTTGATGTTTCTGACAATCACGTGGGTTGTGCTGTATTGAGCAGAACAAAAGTCACGATAGAAAGAAGCAATGTGACAAAGGATGGGAAAGCATTTTAGCGCCAAAAATCTAGTAGGGAAGAAGCATTTCAGCGCCAAATCTAAGCTGGCATCTGCGATGGCAGTAGCAGGACACACATGGTAGTAGTGGACTGGCGGCAGAAAGGGGGGAAGGGCTGGAAACTGAGGTGGAAGATCCTACGTGGAGAAGACCACAAGATGTAAATATAGAGATGAGGGGACTAGTCTCTTTGAAGGTCTCAATGTGGGTGATGTTCAATTAAACTGAGAACCTGCTGATAAAATTTGACTTCTCTATATATTGATTCAAATTTTCACAAGTTTTATGATGATTGACTTCTATGAGTTGCATTGAAGGCCAGTAGGCTATGATGATTGTTGCTCCTGGTTGAACTTTGGATGCTTACCACACGATGCTTCTACCGTCTTTGCAGTGTTCTCCTTGTAGCCTTCATGGCTCGTTTCTTTAGGTTGTTGCCTTAATTGGCTTTGTTGATGTTAACTTCTGCCTTATTGGTAGTTAAGAATTGTTGCTTCCTTGATGATTAAGCATTTGCCTTATGGCTTTTATTTTTTTGCCGATGTATTCCCGACATTTTTCCCGCTCACATATCATTGGTACTTTTCTTTCCACCTCTAACACTAACATACCCATTTTAAAGCATTTACAGGGTTGACTTAGTTATGTATCCCACGGTTACAAAAGAGAATTAAAAAAGTTGTAAGGGAATAGAGAACAAAGGGAAGAAAATTGGGCAGTAACATTTAGGAATAGAGATTAAAAAGACATAAGGATTCTGGTAGAAGGGGGATCATGAGAAATGAAGTGGAGCCTTTGGGCAGGGAGGAAGCAAACTGCTGAAGTTCTTTAATGTCTTTATCTTTGTTTTCTGTTTATCTGATGTGAGAGTGCTTTCATTTTGTGATTCTGATCTCTGTAAGTGTAACCTGGGATAATACCTATTTCTGTAATTGAATACCTGACTTTCTATTTTCACTTAGTTTCTTGTTTTCAAATATTTGTATAAAATGAAGTGAGTTTTTACTGTTTTCTTTACAAATCAGAAGAGAATAAAGTAAAAATAAGGTGACACTCTTTAACTATTAGTAGAAGGAGAAAATTTGGAAACAACTCCTTACCTACCTTTTTTACTTCTCCCCACTGAAAATATAAAATGGATATCACGAACTGTCTCAATAACTGTTTGTGTCCAGAACTATATGAACAGTGTCTCTACTGCAGATACCTAAGTTTACTTTGTAATAAAAATGGGAAATGAAAGCAAAAAAACCTTAATTTATTATTAAAATTGTCTATCCATTACCACATGGGAATCATCTTGCTATCTTTATAGGCTTCCTTTATGCGTATTTATTAATATATTTAATTTAATTTTGATTTGAGCCTTAACCGCTTGACTATTTGTTTCCCTTGTAGATTTGCACATCAGCTATCAAAGAATCTCTAGCCAATGTAAGCCAGACATCAATTTCTGATTCATCCCTTGATTGCAGTTTTACTACATTTCTCTCGCAGTTCATGTAACCATATAGCAAAATTCATTCTGCAAAAGTAATGTCCACGTGCACTTGTTTTGACTGACTATCCGGCCACAGGTTTTTGGAGACAGACAAGCTAGATGGTCTGAGTAGGAACTTTGAACAATCTTTTACTAGCACTTTGAGTACTCTCGGATTAATTTATGAATCATCAACAAGCAATGAAGGAATTAATTTTAGTACAATGAAGATGGAAATTCCTACTTTTAAATCGGCTCTCGACAAAGGAGATTGCTCAGGCGATTCTGTCATTGAAGATTTTAATTCAGAGGCAGTATTGCATGAAGAAACCCAAGATCAATCAAATAAATGCAAAGAGGTTGGAGTGAACTTTCATATGGATTCTGTCAGTCATAGCATTACTTTGCACAGGCAATCAAACCAAATGGTTTGTTTTCCTCCAAGCTCTTCTGGATCTGTAACTGATAACACTATGGTTAATGCGGTTGAGAAATCTGTTGTGGAGCAAAGTCGTTCAAATGACCTCAAGACATTAGAACTTGCCCTCACAATGAAAAAATTGAAAGTGAGGGAGACACAATTGGCTCTAAACTCAGGATCTGAATCATCTTAGAAGATCGAAGTTGGCCATGGGGATGTCAAAGGCATCTTTTGAAGTTGAAAAGTTTAAGAATCAATTAGAAGATCTGAGACACGGTGAACTGAATAAAAAGTGCATAGACTACCTTATTGCTGGTCTGCTTGTCATGTGCTCCTCACTTTTGTATGGTGCTTATGTTTTTTCCTATGAACGGATTGCTGAATCTACTGCATCATGTAGACCTTCAACCGAGGTAAGTATATCTTCTTTTACTACTTGTTCAGTTATTTCAATGCTTGCTTATGTCATGCCTAACTTTGGGTATCTATGATCATTTGGTTTAGCAATTAAAAGGAAAAGTTGGTCTGGTTTTTTTCCACAACAGATCTATAACTCGGAGCCCTTTCATCTGATATGAACTAGCTTGTAATGGTTATTCCTTTACAAGACTTGAATCTTGAGTTGTTTTGTTCTAACATTGCAGGGTAAGAAACATATAAGAAGAAGCATATCAGTGAAATCTAATTTTATACCAGAAATCAACTGTGTCTTGTATTTCCTTATCTAATATTTTAATTTTTTAAACACACCTCTGTCATTATTGAAGATACATTTGATTATCTTGTCCCTTTTTGATAGTATTACGATAATTTCAGCTACATACTATTTCAGCATTGCCTTAACTCAATTGGAAGACGTTAATGATGTTTTTTCCTCTTTTAGGGAACTAAATCCTGGTGGTCTCCGAAGTCGGTGATCTCTTTTGATTCAAGGTTGCATGTTTTTTGGTGTCAAGTTCAAGTTATGAGCCGAATGGCTTTTGGTGTCTTAATGATTTTTGCAATTGCTTATTTGCTAATCCAGAGATCAACAACAACATCACAGACAATGCCAGTTACTTTCATCCTTTTGCTATTAGGACTTGTTTGTGGGTACTGTGTGGCAAGCTTTGTGTAAATACTTTGGGAGGGAGTGGTTCTTTATGGCTCTTATATTGGGAGACTCTGTGCATGCTGCATTTCTTATCAATGGTCTGCACACCCATTTTGTTCCAAATCCTTTATGGGCCTGTCACTGCACCACAAAAAACAAAGCGGAATATAATTATTCCGTATTGGATTCGCGGATTTTGGTTCTACGCTACTTTGCTCGTGTTTCTACCCTTGTTTTGTAGTCTCACGCCTTTTGCTAGTCTTGGCCAATGGAAAGACCATTTTTTGTTGAAGTTGTCAGCATTCAAAAGATTCGAGTGAGAAGGCCGCCGTTTGGTCACGGAAAACTTTCTTTGCGTACACTTCTTACTGTAAATGCATTGCTTGTGATTAGCTAAGCAATCAAGGAAAAACTACATCAGTCGTATTTTGTTTCATAGAAAGGCCTATTTTGGAGACCAGACAGTGTCACTTGTTCTTTAAAAAAACAATTGGACGACATTTCAAACTTTGAACAGACAGTGTCCATACTTTGATGCAGAATGATCTGAGTTGTACATGAAACGACATGATTTTCTTCTAGATCAAATGCTCTGTATTTTGGGTAGTATTTTTGCCCAAAAACAAAGTATGAGTGGTGGGTAAAATACTTTGTTTTGGTGCTCTCTTTGGCCAAAAAACGTAGCATGGTTGCTACTTTGGTACAAGCAACAATACCCCTTATCTCCAACTACCTACTCATGATTTTTTTCCTTACTAGATGGTTGTATAGTCATTGTGTTGTCAAACTGAGCTTTGGTTGATTCACACATCAATGCAACGGCAGCGCCCTGCATTGATGGTAGTGCATCAACCAACCCTTCAAAAAAATTCTACTAGTCCCACCATCAAACAAGCAACTTTATAACATCTTTCACTTGTAGCTCGTATATGATATTTTCCAAAAGATTAAAAGTTAATATGACAACAAAGGGATCACCGTTTGTTTTCTTCGTTGTTTGCTGCTCATTGAGACCAACTATGCAAACCAGCTTGGCCCTTGTTGGTTCCAACTGTGGTTATGGTATGGTGCCCATCTTTCCAAACTATTGATGATCCATATTTTCACCGGTTAAATTCGCATCATATGGTTTCTTTGTTGGTGGAGTTGGTTCGTTTGACTAGTAAGATAGATATCCATTCCCTACATACACCCGACATTCTCTACCCAAAAACTCGCATCCGATGACTTCGGCAGCCGCGAGGGTAGGTCATCCAACCGTCCGAGTCCCATCACTTTCTAATGGCTGCTCTAGACAGTCTAGCCCTCAAATCATGCCCATCAAAGCGTCTACAGTTGGTTTTGGATTTCCTTGATTAATTCATTGAGTCGCCAACGACTTAGGTTCCATTTCAAGCTTCTCTTCTTCATTGGATATAGACAAGATGTCTCAATATTATTGAATTTTTTCAAATTTTTACTAATGCTGTGTGTTATTACTTGCAGGGGTGTATAAAACAACAGAGGGAGGTGCCACCAGTAATAAGCCCAGCTTATACTGGCCCAGCCCAATGATGAAAATACACACGGTCACTTATTCTCACTCTCTCACTCTATCAGAACTTCAAGAATCTTCTTTCTCTTTCTTGGTTTCCCGATCTCTTCCTTCTCTCTTCTTTCTTTCTCACAAACGAAACCCTAGTTACGCTGTTCTCACCGATCTCCGGTGATTGCAGCGGCGTAACTCTGGTTTCTTGGCTTATGATGAACGGTGATGATGATGAAAGCAAAACCTCACAGGTTTTGATCTGAATCACACCAAGCTGAAGCTCGTATTACCACTTCTCACTTCGCGATACGAGCTGAAAACTTGAAACCCTAACTGCTTCAATCTGTGCTTGATTTCACTAATCAATCACCCAGAAACACTTTAGGTACTCACACAATCCTTTGTTCACAATATCTCACACTTTCTTTGTTCGATCTTTGAATACACAGAAACCCTAATTTCTGTTTTGATTATTTTGCAGGTACACCTTAAGATTTTGGTTCCTCAGTACTCAGAAGGTAAGTCTCACACCTTAAGTGTTCTTGATCTATCTTTCTTGAACTGAATGGAACTCTAATCCTTATCTGTGTCACTTGCATATACTGTTTGAGTCACACTCAAACACAACTCAATGATTTACACCAGAACTCACCTTCAAAGAAACTTCTTTAAAGGTAATATCACCACTTCTTTTCACCCTTTACTTTCCTGTTTCTTTATCTCAGTCACTGAGATACTGATCAACCCTTTTCTGTTATGCGAGGTTCAACACACTTTGTTGAAGATGAGCAATTTCTCATAATTCTCAAGGGAAGGTGATAGGAGCTAATGGATTGTAGACATGAAGGATATTACTGATGTATATGGAAAACTGGTAGAACAAAAACTCTTAGAGACTTGTAAATCTAAAAATTCTTTATTGATTGTATTGTGTATATACAAATGCTGTACAATAGCATATATATAGACTCATAATAGGCACAAATGGACATGTTGGTTGGAGGAGTTAGGTAGAGCTAACAAACTTCAACCAAATAAACCATATAGGTGCACTATCACAACAAACTTGTAACTGTTTTCTGTTTGAAACTGATTGGTAGTTACTAGCTGTTATGACAGTTATTAATATGGCTTACAAAACAAGTGTTAGTTTTAGGGTTTTGAAATTACCGAAAAACCAACAAATATCCCGGCTTAAAATGCCAAAGTAATGCAACTAGGAATGTTCGTCATCTTGTCTGCATACCAAATGAGAGCACAGTTTCTCAGAGCCTTCACCGCCATGGATGGACACCTTCTCAATTTTCGTTGTTCTCCTTGAATCAAAGGGTTTCTCAATACAAATCAACCACCAATAAGCATCTTCTCCATCAAAAACTGGAATTAATTTGCTCCAACAACTCCTTACTCTCATAGCTTCCAATTTCTTATCCATGGCTCCATTTCGTTATTTAATTTTTATTAATAAAATACTAGATGCTCCTAGGCCTAGCATTGATGCTTGGATATTAGTTGTTAGAAACCGGTAATCATAACTAGGATTCCAAATTGATATGATAACTTTTAGTGAATGATTATGGTTAAAGTAACCATAATTTAGATTACCAATGGAAATCTCGTTTACAAAATTATAAGAGAGAAAATAAAGGGACAATCCCCCAAGTATTCGAGAACTTGGTCTCTCACAATCAAATATTACTATAGTTATAGTTTTAAGAAAATAAATACGATAATATATAACATTAAATAGGGTCTAAATATTCTTTTTACATCTAAAACACCATAAAACTAAGGTAATTGAGAGAATAAATAGAGAGAGGAAATGGAGAGGAGGTTGACTATTTACTCATAAAAATTCATAAATTCTTATAAATAATCAAAATTACAAGATACCTGTCTCGTGAATTTTATTAGTAAGGAGCTTAGCCTCATGCTTGGTTATTCAGAGAAAGAAGTGATAACAATACAATCTCTAATATTGTTTTGGAAAGGGTGGTAGGGTGAGAGTGATAAAAATTGTTTTGGTTTGAGTTTTTGACCGCACTATCGTCATTTTGCAGCTTCCTACCGTTAAGGGGAAAACAAATGTATCTATTTCGAAAGAGAAATGATTTTCTGGATTATGTTTTTTCCAAACAAAAATAATTCTCTTAAGAGAAACCAAAACGGGCAAGAGCCATGCAAATTGCAGCTCACAGAGCTTAGAAATTCTCTATAAAATGAGTCAGAAACGTCTCAATTCCTCTTACCACCTAATTCACTTCTCTAGGATTTCTGATTTCTGACCTACAATTATACATTGTATGTCTATTTAGATGACTACACTGGTAAAGAAAACTTGATGGAGCACCAAGGGGTTGCCTCCTAAACTTCATATATAGAACAAATTATCGGTAAACCAAGCCAGGAAAATTGTCCTTATTGTCTTGAAATCACAGAACCTCGTGAGCCTTTCCATAATACCTGTTTATGAACGGAGACTGCAAACACAAAATGATACCATTAGACATTAGTACATTGAAGGTGCAAGAAAAATTCAATCAGAACGAAATAAACAGAAATTCAAGTTAGAGTAAGTTTAATATGTTCAGTATCATCGCCCACCCTTCCCTAAATATGGAAATATCCATCCAAATATATGTTCTTTACTCAACATGAAAATGGTTACTCCCATAGCTAGTTTGCACCTCTGAATTTGGCATCTAGTTGATCTTTTAAGAACGATATAGCATGTCTTCTAATCTACTACTTGGTTACCATTCAAGAATGCAACGAGAAACCAAATATCTCTTTAGTGCTTTCTGGTCACCATAACTATCTTAATTAGACACACACATTAAGCATTGCACCTAAAAAATGCCTGACTTTCTTTCCCTCAACATGCACTCCAAATCTTAAATCTTCAATTAAGGAAATAACAAATTCAGAGAATAAGCTGACGCCTCAAGGCCAAATTAGCATATTTCAAGCAGAAACTGAAACTGCAGACTGCAATATCAGAGCAGCTACTTATAAAGGCAATTGGCTTCTAGTTTGGCACAATCCACGTGGTGCTTTTCAAGGGGTTTCCCTTACAAAATCAGTGGAGGGATTGGGTATCTTTTTTCATCAACGGTTTCTTTGTTCTCAAGTCCCCATAATATGTAATCCCCAATCCCCCATAAATATCTGTAATCATTTCTACATTTTGATAAATTTACTCTTTAATCAAAAAGGAAAAAGATCATATTTTAAAATGCCCAAATGGCTACCTTAACACTTGACACATCAGGTGCATCAGGAGATTGAACAGGGTAGAACTTATAAAATCTCATCGTCTCAAATGCAGCTTTAGTTTCCTGACTCATTTCTTCAATGGCTTTTCTCCGAGCTTCTCTTGCCTATAAGAGAAAAAATAGTTTAAAACATTAGAAACAACATAATATGTGCAGTGCCTCTGTCAACAACAAAAATCACCAAAAGTACCTCTCTATTGGCTTTCTTTGCTTCTCGAACCTTTTCCTTGACAAATTCCTGAAAAAAGAGAGGTATCATCCATACTTGCTATCTAAAAAAAGATGGAAATAATGAATCAACTCAATATCATTTTTTACCTTGAAGGCATCCTTTTGATCCTCTGATAACTCTTCCTCCTCTATGAGCTTATCAGTAAACTCCTGCAGAATAATTGAACAAATGAGGCCTTTATCCATCTATTACATTTTTCAATTGCCCCTAACTTTGACACTCTATTAGGAGGACAAGGACACACAATACAAAACAGTTCACCCCTCATCAGTCTAACAATCCCAATCCCATAGCACAGATAAGTTAAGATTTCGAGAACTCAACAACATCGCAGCGAGCAGACATATAAAGACAACAAGAATCGCAGAACAACAAACAAAATAATCATAATGTCTAAAATGCAATATCAAGCTGGCTTAATGACACCATAGAGTTAATCCATTACCTCAAGTTCGTCTAATTCCCAATCAAATTCACAGAAGACCTGCAACAAGTAATACATAATAAGTAAATATATGGAAAACCAAATACGGAACGAAACCAACCGTCTTGCTGATAAAAAGGTCATTTAGAAATCAGAACATTCATTACATAATCATACTTGAAGAAAAAATTATATCACAAACAATCCAAAGACTGTCAATTCAATTCACTAGGATGAGTTTTCTTAATCATAGTTACCGGCTTTGGCTCTGCTGGATATATTATAGGAACCTCGGTGCTCTGTTCAAGTTCATCTTCCTTGAATGGCTGATAGAAATCTGTGGAAACAATAGCAGTCATAAGCAACTATCTCATAAAAACATTAACATTAACTGATGATGAACCTTATGCCTCATACAAAAAGAAACAATAATTAATAATTGACCAAGCAAATAACAGCACTGTTGACAGTCCATGGTCCTCACCATTTCATCATTCTCGCTTTTAATTGAACTATTCAATCAAAATTAATTAACTTTTCCCCACTAGTAGTGAGGATGTGACATAAATAAATATGCATACACATGTGAACAATTGTAATATTCTAAAGCCAGAAAGCTTACAAGGTAGGCAGTACTCGTATTTCTTTAATCTATCCAACTTCAGGTGTTTTAAAGCAGACCTGTTACACAGATTAAACACCAGGTAAGATAAAATCATATGCATAGATGTGCTACATCATAAAATTAGATCAAGAGTGCGCGGAAACAAATCCTTACATGCAAAAAGCAAATAAAAAAATATTTAAAAGAACCCTTCAGAAGGCTTAGCATAGGAAATTAAGCAGCTAAAATATTAAAGTGATATACTATCAGTTTTTCCAACATCCATTTTAAACTTCCATGTACCCACACTACTGACAGTCACTTTGAAGGAAACAACTAATTGTAATTTTGACTCTATTTTCACACACCATGGACTAAAACCATGGTAAATGGAGGGTAGAAACACAAAATCATACAGAAAATGCCTTGTAGTGAGAAATGTGCAAATGAGTGTAATTGGTTGAATACAAGTGCTGGAGTGTGCAATAGCTTTCAAAACAACTTTTACATGGACCAGCCGATGTATTATTATACAACCAATGTTGTGCATTTTTTTTTCATTATTACCTTCATAACAATCTTTTTTGTACTAAATAACATTGCCGATTGAAAACACAATTAATAGTTTTTCGCAACATGTGGGAAAATTGAACAACACAACTACCAAACAAATTACAATATGATTTACCTTATCCTTGAAAAGTTAAAAATGTGGACCATAAATACAGACAAAAGTACAAAAACAGTATTATTTAGAAACAACCATTTACTCAACAGAGTTCTTTAAAATCATTACTTCTAATAAGCTGTCATCTTCAAACATAATACCTTTCTATACAATATTGCAAGCGAAAGGGTGAGGGGAAGGGAAAAAAGTTGTACCTTCGTTGGGTGCAACTCAAGATAAATATTTGAGACTTCAGTCTATCGACTTGGCTACCTCTGTTGAACACAAAATAATACAAAGAAATTTATAGGTGACAAAGGAGCAATGTTTCATATGAAGATTTCAAAGGAACCACCAAATATAAACAAATTGAGATGAGTACCGATCCTCCAGAGGAATGTATGGAACCCAGTCCATTTTCATTTGTTTCATGGGGATTATCTCTTCAGCCTCTCTCTGAACTGAGTTAATCCCAATTTTATCAGACGGTGGAAACGGTGATACAACCTGTTGACAGAAAGAAGTTGAAATGTTTTAAAAATTAAAATTACAATGAAAAATAAATTTCAACTCATCAAAATGGATACAAGATTGGTTCAACATTTTAAAACTGACATTTCCAGATAATATATTAACTAAAAGTCTAAAACATTAGGATATGAGGCTACACCTAAGAATCAGGTCTCACAAGGAAAGACATGCAAATTACTGCCTGAAGAAACATGTTAACAAAACAGCCAAAGCCTTTTCCCATTAGGTGAGGTTGGTGAAGGTGATCAAACGAAACCATGGCCAGAAGAATGTATTATTATTATTATTGCATTACACATATTTTCACGAGTAACGGTCTAAGTTCTATGTTGAAAACAAAAGCTCAGGGGCAATAACTAATTTGGTCAGCTCATCATCATGATTCATGATACATGTAGACAGCCCAGCTTGAGAACTTACGGCTACAACAACAGGTATGCAGACAACTTTGCTTTCGCCTTTATACATGACCAGTTGAGCTGCAGAGGTACAAAATTAATGTAAGATGAATATGATCAAATAAGAGGAAATCGATGCCAAACAGGCTAGTTGCTTAGCCCCCTTGCAAAAGGATTAAAACATAAATAAAAAAAGAACTTGCAGGCTACTCACGTTCAGTGCAACCAAAGAGATAAACCTTCTTCCCATGCAAAATACCACCCTCTTCAAATGCATTCTGAACACCAACACACAAACCATGATATCATCAGTAATTCCATCAAATCAAATAAAGCAGTTAACTTCTCACTCAAAGACGGGTCAGCAATGAAAATCCAAGTAGCCCAAATACTCACTTCTAGATTAGAGAAATTCCAGTTGATTTGATACACGGCATCCAATTGGTCCCACTGGCATTATAACAGAGGCAGTGAGAAAAACCCTAGACGATAATGAATAATAATCAACTCTCAAACAGACAAACAAAATATCAACCAACCTCAGTTCCGACAGGGAATGTGTCCTTCCACAAATCTTCCTACACAATCCAAATCAATAAAAATCATCCATGAGTTAAAATTAAAATTAAATACAATCGAATATCACAGCGAGGTCTCACGTATTTATACAATTGAAAAAACCTAAATTGTTATAGCCACTTCCAAGTATAGCTAAAGCTAAAAACGAAATCACAATTCGCAACGCATTAAGCAAACAAAAAGGAAAGTAAAGCAATCATTCATTGTCATTTCACCATAATAAATAAAATTGCGCCTTCTTCCACATTAAATTAAATAAAAGCTACATAATAGACACGACAAAATTAATCAAAAACTCTAACTAAAATCGACGTAATTCATATTCAAATTCAAACTTTGAAGAGCGAATCGTATTGATACTAACCAAGTTACGCTTATCTTCAAAGTATTCAGGTTCAGATTGGGGCTTAGAAGTCTTCTGCCGCTTAGCTAGAGAAGGTGCTTTTGTCGGTTGAATTTCGTTTTCTTGAGACGCAGTTACTGTCGGTGCTTCTTCGACATCTGGTTTGGGTTCTTCGGCGTGCTTCGTCGTCTTTCTCTTAGCTCCTTTCCTCATTGTAGCACAGAATTTGTGTGTAACAGAGAAGCGAAGGATAAAAGAGAGAAAGACGGAAGAGAGAGAAAGATAGGGTTTTGGTTTGGTGTTTGGGGTTGTTGAAAGAGTGAATCGAAGGCGCTAGATCCGGATTCAAATCGAGAGCTACTTTTTAAAGCGTAAATTTACCCCAACGCGTGTGCGTGAGAACAACGCTGTTACCTGTTTTTTTTTTTTGACTCAAACGTTGCTTCCTGTTTTTAACTCCAACGGATAGATAGCCTAAATTTGAAAGTGTTAAATTTTGAATTTTATTTTAATCTATTTCGAACCAAAAATCAATTAACAAGTTTAATCGGGTTTTGTATTTGAAATTATTGTGTGCATAAATTGTTAGATGGAAACATGCTAAATTCGCAAGTAAAAAAAATATATAGAGAGAGAGATACTTTTTAACAAGGACATTAAATTTGATCTTTTATAAATGATAAATATGTTGATGTTGTATTAGCATAGAACACAATATTTCTGATAAGAGGTGATATGTGGGCTTAATACGAAAAATTGTTTCAAATTTACGCCTCAAGGAAGAGGCGCTTTGTGATACGAGAGGTAAATTTTTTTCCTCTTTATCACTACTTTTCTGCAAACGAAGATTCAAAGCAAATGTAGTTGATATGGGGTTGCTATCTACACTTAGACTGCACCAAGTTTGAATTGATTATCGATATTTTTGAGTTTGTTCCCTTTCAGAGGACATAAAGATAATAATGAATCTTGTAATGCGGGGTTTTGGAAATGTGCAAAATCTTGTTGAGACTGTGAATGAGGCACAAGAAGTTGTCCAAGTTGAGTCAAATTGTATATAAAAATAACGTTGGCTTGCTGCAACAGAGGTTGATAGTTATTGTGAATGTGAGTTAATAAGGGCGACACGATCGGGAGCAATTTGCTAAGACTAATATGGAATTGGGATCCGGAAAAAAACTTTCACTTTTAATTAAAGGGTTAGAAGGATGCACACCAAAACAATTCTTGAGCCATAAAGGAAAGGGTGAATGATTTTGCTTTGAAGCTTAGGAATGTTGTGAGGCCTCGTGTTGATGAAGAAATGAAATGGTGACAGTAAGACAAACCCTAGTTTTACACACAAAAGGCCATTTCATAAATGCTTTTTTCCCCTTTTTACTGCAGTTATGAATTTATTTTTCAGTGGTTTTTTTTGTGAAAATGAATTAGCAATCTTGTTTATTAAAAAAAATCATATCAAAAGGGACAAATATATGTGTTAACTAGGGATAAATTTTGATAGGAATACATTTTTGCAGCCATAAGACTATAATAATGTTTTCCTTCTATAATTAAAAGAAAAAATAACAAATGTATGTACCCACCTTAAGATTACAAGCAACAAAAGGTAAAGTTCTCATCTTTTTCACCAATCATAAACCCTAACATTTTGTCCAAGAAAAAAATAAAACCTAATAGACTATTTAATCGTTATAAGTAAAAAATATTTAATTGGGATCACTATAGCAGTGTGAGTCCACTCATTTTTTTACAATATTTAATTTGAATCTACTCATACTTTTCTTTTATTACTATTCATGTATTTATTCCATGTCAAATCAAATTGTTCTGTCTACTATTTCTCCCTAGCTCTGTTCTTGAAGGTGAGTTAATGAGGGCGACACGCTCAAGGATAGATTGTTGCGACAGTTATGGAATTTGGACCAGAAAAACTTTCACTTATAGTCAGAGGCTTACAAGGATACAAACCAGAAGAATGTTTGAGCCATGAAGGAAAGGGTGAAGGATTTTTCTCGAAGCTTAGGAATGTCGTCAGGCCTCAATGTTAATGAAGGGATGAAATGGTGATGGTGAGACGAGCCCTAGACTAACACACAAAAACCATTTCATAAGTGCTTCTTTTTGCCGTGATTATGAATTAGCAATATTGTTTATTCAAAAAGAATGTCAAAAGGGACAAATATATGTGTAAACTACAGTGAATTTTGTTAGTTGTTTTAATTGGGTATATACATTTGTTAGTTGTTTGTCCCTTTTGACATATGTATTTGTCAGTTGTTTTAAAGTCCTGTATGTTGACACAAGTTTAATTGGGTACATACATTTGTTAGTTGTTTTAACAATAGATCTTTTTAAAGAATATACAAGTGATTATGTTGTACCATGAAATGCAACTTATATAAGACCCTGATTGTAAAATTTGATTTGCTAGCTTATAGTGAATTTTGACTAACGAATAACGGATGAAAAAAATTAGATGTGTTTGATAAATAGTAGCTGTTAGTGTTTTTAAAGTAGCTTATAGCATTTTTTGAAACACTACTTCAATCAGTGTTTGAGCTTATAGTTTATGGGGTCACATCTTTTTAGTTATTTTTACCCTTATTATTTTTATAATATTCCTTCTTGATCCTCAATAAAGTAAAATAATTTTTTTTACATCTCTAATTTTGAATTACAGTCTGTTCTCTTCTTTGTGTGAATTACTTGCTTCTCGTCTTTCTGAGTTCCACAGAAACACTGTCCAGGTACATACTTTTGTATCTTTTCTTCAATATTTTATAGATGCTTATCTTTGTACGGTCACATATTGTTTGTTGCTTACTTGTATGCTTTTGTTTCTTTCTGTTACTTAATAATACCTTATAAGTTATATCTCAGTTCTATTTGGAATTGGATCCATTACATTTAACACATCAAAGGTGTTGATCTCTTCTAGTATGTATCTTAGGGTTATCTTGTAATAATGACCTTATTTTATATGACTTGAGCCTACTATTCAGTTTAGATATTGAGTTGGGTCTAACTCCATCATACAAAACCGATTTGTAGAGTGAATGATGTCCCTCACTTATAAACTCTTCTTCAAACAATATCACATCTGATCTGATGTGAGATTTTTGACATGCAGTCCAAAATGTAGGTTCTCGAGTTAACCAATACATTTTGGCATCCCATGTCGTCAAACAACCAGAATGGGGTCTAGGAAAATAACTACAAAAAAATTATTCATTTTGTATTTGCATGAAACTATTCATAATGATGAATAACTAATTTCATTTTCCTCAAAAAAAAAAACTAATTTCATTATATCATAAATGACAATAATATAGTTTTCTTGGTCAGCTTTCCTTCTTTTCTTTCATATGCCTTTGGCATGAAGGATTCTCGGTTTCAGACATAGAATCCAAACCTAGACATTTGAGAAAGGCTACTCTAGCTAACTTGAAATAATAGCAAGGGTGGAGGAAATACAGTGATGAAGCCTCCCCTTCTCCAATCTCTTCTATCACTATGCCTGTACTTGCGCTTGTTACTATCTCGCCTTTAATACTTAAGTTCTCTACACCCTGCCAAAATAATTTCTGTTAGACCATATATATCCAATTAATTCAAATATATTTAAACAATGAAAAATAAGCTAATTGATCGATATGCGTAATATTTCTTTTCTCTGTATTGGTGATAATGTGTAGTCTTTAAACAACGAATGGAAACAATATACAATCTAATAGAAAAAATTTCAATATCATGAAAAATAATTTTTTATTATACGACAAATATATATTTATATATCAGACAATAATCAATGCAACCAGAGCAATCCCCAATGAGCACAGGTGACCAATGACAGAGACCCGAGATTAGCGGGTTCAAAATTGTGCTTTTGATACAATTTGAAGCAAACTTCAGAGTACTAATACAAATTTAAAATTTCAGAGGGTTGGACTAAAAAAAATCAAAGGGTTCAAAAAAAATTATGCTACTATAAGGGAATATAAATAGATTCTTTTTCTAGGGGTTTAAGTGAACCACTCAGTTTAACACAAGTCCGCCCTCCCGGTATGAGTATTGCTCTAAGTTTGAAGTACCCGACACCCATAAGCAAAACATAGTACTATTCTATTCGTAAGGTCTAGCTCAACTGTTAAATACCGAAATTATTCGGTTGGATATCATGTCCCGTGTTCGAACCTAAAACCTCAAAGTTGTGCGCGTGATTTTCTAGTCACTCCGTCTACGAACAAAAAAAAATAATACTATTCTGATATGGAAATGGTAAAGCATTAATTGTTTGAGGTTTGAACACGACCATTGAGCTTTTGAAGGTGAAAACCAGGATTGCAATATTGTGTGTAATTCAGTTTTTAGAATTTACTGTCCAGTAAATAGTGACACTGTAATTTTACAATTTTGCTGTTTTACCTATGTAAAGTGTAGACCAATCATAGTGTGACATGTGGCTATTCAATTGTCTAATAAATAAGTGAGTTAACCACCTTGGTTAGCAACCAATCCATTTTTACAATTCTGTTTTATCATTTTCTCTTCTCCCTTCGACAACCCCTCTTCTCCCTTCGACCTCTCTTTTCTTGTGCACATTCACTGCAATTCAAGAATTGTTCCAA
Organism: Astragalus membranaceus; assembly: GCA_039519185.1. Lineage (NCBI taxonomy): Eukaryota > Viridiplantae > Streptophyta > Magnoliopsida > Fabales > Fabaceae > Astragalus > Astragalus membranaceus. The sequence continues at coordinate 174,098,005 of CM076850.1, read as the reverse complement.
CAAACTGGTATTTCAGAGCTTTGATTCGCGATCGTGTTCGTGATCTTGAGGCGTGATAATGGCGAACCAGAACGCCAATCAACTTCCGGCGAACATTCTGGTTCTTAATTCCAAGAACTACGACAAATGGATTGTGCAGATGAAAGTGGTGTTCCGGTTTCAAGAAGTGCTTGATTTTGTGCGAGCCGGAATACCCGCAGAAGCTGCTGTAGATGTGCTTCGTGAATGGCAAAGGAAAGACAGTAAAGCACTGTTCTTGATCCATCAAGGTGTTGATGGCGAAGCCTTTGAGAAGATTTCTGAGTATGAAACGGCGAAGGAAGCATGGGACGCATTAGGCACAGTTTACTCCGGCGACGCATCGTTGAAGCAAGTAAGATTAAATACGCTGCGTAGGGAATATGAACTGCTTCAAATAAATGAGAAAGAGACAATTGCGGAGTATTTCAATAGATCGACATTGATTACAAACCAAATGCGCACCAATGGAAAAACTGTGACAGATAGGAGGAAGATTGATAAAGTGTAGAGAACCCTAATTCCACAATTTGATTACGTGGTGACTTCAATTGAACAATCCAAGGATTTGGATACATTGAAGGTGGCTGAATTGCAAGGAATTCTTGAAGCGAATGAAACAAGAATTCGTGCAAGAATTGGTGATAAATCAAATGAGAAAGCAAGTGAACAGGTGCTGCTGGCACAATCTCAGAACAAGAAAGGGAACTGGGGTAAGAACAAGAAAGGGAAAGGAAAATGGAACAAAGGTGGTGAAGGGTCAAATAAGCACAATGATCAGAAAAATGATTTCCAAAAGAGAAAAGAAGCCTGGAAGAAGAATAAGGGAGAGAACAAGAAATATAGCAAGAAGGAGGTGCAGTGCTATAATTGTGAGAAATATGGCCATTATGCAGATGAGTGTAGATCAAAGAACACTCAAGAAGAGGCACAATTGGCTAGAGGTGGTTGACTCTGATGATGAAGTGGTCTTGATGGCAGAAATTGGTGAAATTAACACTGAAAATGGAATACATGTGCAACAACAAGTGGCCAAACGAGTAAGTGATGATGAACTGGTGTTGATGGCAGAGTCAAGTGGAAACATTGAAGATTTATGGTACTTGGACACAGGGTGTTCAAGCCACATGACTGGAAATAGAAATTGGTTCATTGATCTAGATGAATCAGTGAAGAAGTCTATAAGGTTTGGTGATGATAGAGTGATAAATGCAGAAGGTTGTGGCACAGTGAGAATCAAGAGGAATGATGGCAAGACATACCTCATCACAAATGTGTTATTTGTTCCATCAATGAGAAGCAATTTGATAAGCCTAGGACAACTTCTAGAGAAGGGATGCTCAGTTCAAATGGAGAATTTGGAATTGAAGCTATATGATGTAGATATCTTGTGTTGCAGGCTAAGTTTTGATGATGAAGTGGTTAAGAGGTTTTGATGATGAAAAAGACAAAAGCTAAAGTTGATAATAGTAAAAAGGCCAAAGCCAAAGTTGATGGCCAAAGTTAATGAAAGTGACAAAACATCAAAGTCACAATCCAAGACAATCAAGCTCAAGAATTGAAGTTTCAAGATATAAGGGTAGTCCTTAGGGTTTGGGTGTGTCTTAGGAAAAAGTGTAAACTCTTACGAAGGTCAGCTCATCTCTCAAAGTCCCATGATTTTCAAAATGCATGCATGCACACGTAAACTTAAAAACCATTTTGAAAAAGAAAGAAATCGATTCACTACTTTTAACTAAACCTCAAAATCGATTTCTAACTCACTATGAAAGAAAGCAATCGTTTCATAAACTCTTTTCTAAATAAAAAAAAAATCGATTTCCAAGTTGTGTTTTCAAAGAAAAGAATCGATTACATACTTCCTTGAAACAATCGATTCATTGGAGTATGAATATACTCAATTCATTGAAACAATCGATTCATTGGAGTATGAATATACTCAATTCATTGGAGTATGAATATACTCAATTCATTGAAACAATCGATTCATTGGAGTATGAATATACTCAATTCATTGGAGCCTCTATTTTGAAGCAAATAATCGATTACATGCTTAGCTATCTCAAGCACATAATCGATTTGCAGTTGCACATTACTTGTTTTAAAGCACATAATCGATTACTTGCTTCCTTATTTAAATGAAAATCGATTTCAAACCTTTTCCTTTAAACTACATAATTGATTCCTAGCCCTCCTGAATCATAAGAATCGATTGTTACTCTTTCTCAAGTAAAGCAAAATCGATTCTCACTTAAAAGAAGTCATACATAAGAATCGATTCCCAGATCCAATACATTTTTGCATATAATCGATTCCTACATTATTTTAACGTAAACTTCTTTTTCTCATAGCCTATAAGTAGGCACTTCATAGTCTTCATTTTGTACAACCCAAGTTTACGATCTATCACATCTTTGAAAAACTCTTTACACCTTATTCTCTGCCCTTCTCGCACCGCTGGTCCGTTAGAGCTGATCTTTTGCTAAGAGTTAGTTGGGGTTGCGTTCTTCAAGTTGTATTATCTGCCTACGTTAGAGGTATTTCGGTCTTTACGTTTGTTATTGTTTATTTGTTGTATTTTGTACTAGGGAGTGGGGTATCTCTCTGGGTAGCTGTTTGTACTAGGAATTGGGGTATCTTTCTGGGGCAGTTGATTGTAACAGGGGTGGGGTATCTCTTGTTATTGTATTGTTAGATTTGAGGGCTCTTTATAGGTGGGGTATCCTAGTAGAAGAGTGCCTGAGTCTGTAAAGGTTTTCCAAGGCACCTGTAAGCCTTGTTGTTTGGTTAGTGGAAAATCTCACAAGGGTGTGAGGACTGGACGTAGGTCACTAGGAGGTGACCGAACCAGGATAAATCTCTGCGTGCTTTACTGCTTTCCTGCCTTACTGTTTTACCGCTTTATTGCTTTATTTTCTAATTCATTCGCTTCCATTTAACCTGCGCGAAAATTGATCTAAGTCATTGAAAAGGGGAAAACGTTTTCGAAAGTTATCAAAAGTTTTTAAATCTCAATTCACCCCCCCTCTTGAGACTGAAGCCACTTGGCAACATATGATCCTAAAGGAAGGCTACTGTTGAAAGCAACATTGAACAACAGGAGAACATTCAAAGTTGGCATGAGTGTAGTCAATGATAAATGTTTGAAAGCTGTCACTACTGATGAAGTGTGGAGATGGCATGAAAGATATGGGCATTTGAACTTTAGAGACTTGAAGAATTTGACTACTCAAGGTATGGTGCATGGCCTGCCTGCATTGAAGCTGCCTGATGAAGTATGCAAGCAATGCTGTGAATCCAATCAAGCTAGAAGCTCCTACAACATTGAAATGAAGATTCAAGCATCAAGGAGACTTGAAGCCATTCACTCAGATGTTTGTGGCCCATTTTAAGTGAAGACATTAGGAGGTAATAGCTATTTTGTTTCATTCATTGATGAATTTACTAGGAAGATGTGGATCTATCTACTTAGTAAGAAAAGTGGTGCTTGATGTCTTCAAAAGATTTAAAATAATGATTGAGAAAGAATCAGGATGTTACATCAGTAGACTTAGAATTGATGGAGGTGGGGAGTATACCTCCATTGAATTTGAGAAATTTTGCAAAGATGAAGGCATAAGGCATAAAGTCACAGCACCATATACTCCCCAACATAATGGTACAACAGAGAGATAGAACAGGACTGTATTAAACATGGTTAGGAGTATGTTGAAAGGTAGAAATATGCCAAGTTACTTCTGGGGAGAAGCAGCAACCACAGCAGTGTACATCATGAATAGAAGCCCAACTAAGAGACTGGATAGAATGACTCATGAACAGGCTTGGTGTGGTGAGAAACCAAGTATGAAACATTTGAAAGTGTTTGGGGCACTGTGTAACAGACATGTTCCAGACCAACTGAGAAAGAAATTGGATGACAAAGCTCAGCCAATGCTTCTATTAGGCTATCATTCAACTGGTGCCTACAAGTTGTATGATCCTAATAGACAAAAGGTGGTTATTAGCAAGGATGTAGTCTTTGAGGAATCAAAGGGATGGGAGTGGAACAATCCTGCACAGAGTAATACTGCCACTACTGTGTTACTGGAGCCTGTGCAGGACACACCAGTAGCAGTGACATTGAATGAGCACCATGATGTTGTGAATGAAGTGATGAATGAACCAGAGGGTGCACATGAGAGACCAAGAAGGAACAGACAGCTGCCACAAAGATTGAATGAATTTCAATTGTTCCCTGACAGTGCCATAGGAACTGATGGAGAATCGTTGCAAGAGTCTAAATGGAAGCAAGCAGTGGTAGAAGAGCTGAACTCAATTGAAAGAAATGACACTTGGGTGCTAGTTGATTTGCCCAAACAGAAAAAGGTTATAGATGTGAAGTGGGTCTTCAAGACCAAGATCAAACCCAATGGTGAAATTGGGAAGTATAAAGCAAGGTTGGTGGCTAAGGGGTTCCTACAAAGACCTGGACATGACTACAATGATGTCTTTGCACCTGTGGCAAGGATTGAGACAATAAGATTAATTGTTGCAATAGCCAGTTTTAAGAACTGGTCTATGTATCAGTTAGATGCGAAGGCTGCCTTCCTCAATGGCTACTTAGAGGAAGAGGTGTATGTCAACCAACCACCGGGTTTTGTGCTGAATGGCAAGGAAGAAAAGGTATACAAGTTGAGAAAAGCTCTTTATGGCTTAAAGCAAGCTCCATGAGCTTGGAATAAGAGGATAGATTCATTCCTATTGCAATTAAATTTTGTGAAGTGTGTGAATGAACATGGCATCTATGTGAAGGGATCTAATATAGAAGATTGGCTGGTTGTTTGTTTATATGTGGACGACATGCTGCTCACAGGAACCAGTGAGAAAGACATGCTGAAATTCAAGAAGTGTATGATGAGTGAATTTGAAATGTCAGACATGGGTGTTCTCACTTACTTCCTGGGCATTGAATTTACTGCTACAGAAGGCGGAATTCTGTTACATCAAAAGAAGTATGCTGCTGATATTTTAAGAAGATTTAATATGAATGATTGCAATCCTGCTGCCACTCCTACAGACACTGCAGTGAAGCTAGTAACTGATGGTGAAGGGAAAACAGTGGATGCAACTCTGTACAAGCAATTGGTTGGATCATTGAGGTACTTGTGCCATACAAGGCCTGACATATCATATGGTGTTGGGCTCATAAGCAGGTTTATGGAGCATCCAAAGACCTCACATTTGGTGGCTGCAAAACGTATACTGAGATATATAAAGGGGACTACTGATATGGGTGTGTTCTATCCTAGTGGAAGTGGAAGAAATGACACGGAGGTGTTTGGATACTCAGATGCAGACTGGTGTGGAGATAAGGGTGATAGGAAGAGCACAGCAGCTTATGTGTTTATGTATGGTAATGCTCCAATCTCATGGAGTTCAAAGAAGGAAGGTGTAGTGGCTTTATCATCCTGTGAATCTGAGTACATAGTTGCTGCTATGTCAGCATGCCAAGCACAATAGCTCAACATGCTGCTGAGGGAACTAAAATTGAAGAATGATGATGCTGTGAAACTTAGGCATGGCAGTAAAACCCGGACCCGCGGATACCCGCCCGAACCCGCCCCGATTTTGTCGGGGAAAACCCAGTTTAAACGGGTTCGGGTTCGGGGATGGGTTTTCCCCGCTTTGCTGAGTCGGGGACGGGGACGGGGACGGGGAATGTGATACCCAGCCCGAACCCGAACCCGAACCCGCCCCGCTAGAAGTTAAATTACTTAAATACCCATATATATATATATATATATCCCACAATAGAAACCCTAAATGTTCTGCGCCTCTCATCTTCCCTCTCCAGGCTCTCTCCTCTGCGTGCGACTCAGACTCTCCGCCTCTCCTCTCCGTGCGTTGCGCTCTCCGCCTCTCCGTGCGCTGCGCTCTCCGCCTCTCCGTGCGCTCTCCGCCTCTCCTCTTCGTGCTCCTCTCCACCTCGCCTCTCCTCTCCGTGCGCTGCGCTCTCCGCCTCTCCGTGCGCTCTCCGCCTCTCCTCTCCGTGCTCCTCTCCAGTCTCACGGTCTCACGCTCTTCTCTCTCGGTCTCACTCTCTTCTCTATTTGATTTGTTTTGTGTTTGTTGTTTGTGGTTGCTGTACTCTTTCTATTTTTTGTTTCCTTTCAATGATATTCTGCTGTCTGATTTTGTTTCCCTTCATTATTTCTCTGTTTTTCTTTCATAACAATGGAACGTCAAGAAGCATAAAAGTTAAAGAACATGTAGTTGATTTGATTTGATTTGTTCCCCCTCCCTCCCTTTCTACCATTTCTTCACCCATTCTCGTTTTCCCCCTTTCTTCACTGATTTTGAAACTTAGGGTTTGTTTTCCTTTGGTGAAATTTTCAATTTTCTACAAATTTTTGATGCTATTTTCGTTGTTCTGTGTTGTGGTTCTGCGTTTGTTGTTTTCTCTTTGCAAATGTTCACTTTTCTGCAAATTTTCATATGCATGTTCTGCTCCTGCAAAATAGTTCGAATTTTGTAAACTAATCTTTTCCTATCGTGTCACTGCTCTTTGCTAATAGTTCTAAAACTAATTTTTGGCAATTGGTAGCAATTCCTTTATATAAGGCTTAGGAATGGGCATTGATTTCAAAAGGTCATAATAAAACTCAACTCACACACACCATAACAGACACAATGGTGAGGAAGAGAATTCTTTTTCTCTGTTTCTACATCATATTGATACATTAACAGGTACATAGAAGGCCTTTTATAGGCTAGTGTTTTTAATTGGTACATAATTTCCTTCAAATGCTTGATTTAATTATAACAGGCATCAGCTAGCAGCCCCCCTCTGAGCAAGGATACCTGTAGAGGGCATCAACTTTTATTAGGGATGAAAATAGCAAATTGTTTGCTTCTGCAGCAAACAAACAACTTAATTAGTAGCAAAACTACTTGTTTTGCAAGGATGGGTGTGTACATGAGTGTTATGTACTCATTGCAGTGTTTGTCAAGAATGACTAAAACATATTTGTTGATGTTTAAGTGGTGTTGTGGCATTTATAGAACTTGATCAATATTAAGTGGTGTTGTTGTGTTGTGGCAGGTAAAGAAAGTAAGATTTATGGATTCTGCTGATTTGAGTATACAAAGTCAGTGAAGTTTTTAAAATTTCCCTTTTCAAGGTGTTATCTTCTCTTAATTTGGAGGCAGGAGCCTGGAGGTACTCTTTTTATTTCTTTAGTCCATCTGGAAATTCTTTTAGCATTTCACAAGATGCACACTGACACATGGAGTCAATTCTAGTATTAATTTCAATTTCAAAATTTCCATAAATATTAATACGAATCTCACATATCTTGTTCATGTCACAGGATACAAAAATGATGGATGCTGCTTGTAATTCCCCAGTGCCTAGTTCACAAAAATGAAGATGATCGATAGATGTTTTGGTGATAATTTTCATTTTGAAGATGCTAATTTGTAACACTAGTTTACTTGTTAGTCCCTATTTTGTAATGTTAGTTGTTTCGATAATTTGGAACTTGGTTTGGTTGTATGGTGACAAATTAGAATTGAGCATTTGAGCTTATTTTGTAACCAAAAACTTTGGAGCTTAACTTAATTTGGGTTTTTAATGATTTTGTTTCAACAATTTGGAAACAGACAATATGAAATTAATCTCTGTTTCAAACAGGTACTTAATATTGTGGCGGGTTTATTTCGGGTTTGGGGTCGGGTTTTTCCCCGCGGGATGAAAATTGGGTTTTACTCAACTGTGGAGCGGGGGCGGGGACGGGGCGGGGAAACCCGAAACCCATCGGGGGCGGGGTTGGGGATACATATTTCAACCCCGACGGGTTTGGGGTCGGGGTCGGGGAATGGGTAGTGTGGCGGGGTCGGGGACGGGGAGAGTAAAAACCGACCCCGCCCCGCCCCGTTGCCATGTCTAGTGAAACTGCTTGTGGATAACAAATCTGCCATAGATTTGGCCAAGCATCCAATTGCTCATGGAAGGAGCAGACACATAGAGACCAAATTCCATTTCCTTCGTGATCAAGTTGCTAAACAGAAGCTGAAACTCGAATACTGCAAAACTGAAGACAACATTGCAGATTTACTTACTAAGCCACTGAAGGTCAGCAGATTTGAAGATTTGAGGAAGAAAATTGGCTTACAAAGTGCTACCAAACTGATTTAGGATGTGTATTGTGTGTAATTCAGTTTTTAGAATTTACTGTCCAGTAAATAGTGACACTGTAGTTTTACAATTTTACTGTTTTACCTATGTAAAGTGTAGACCAATCATAGTGTGACATGTGGCTATTCAATTGCCTAATAAATAAGTGAGTTAACCACCTTGGTTAACAACTAATCCATTTTTACAATTCTGTTTTATCATTTTCTCTTCTCCCTTCGACAACATTCTTCCCCCTTCGACACCCCCTCTTCTCCCTTCGACCTCTCTTTTCTTGTGCACATTCACTGCAATTCAAGAATTGTTCCAACATGCAGTACATCTATTCATATTTTCTATGTTTCTATTTTTTGTTTTATTTAGTGTCTGCCTAAAAAAAAGTATGAAGCAGCTATTATAATTCATTTCAGTGTGATTAAAGACATAAATATACGTTTGGTAAGTTTGCCTAAATGTCCCGATAAAAGAATTGGGACGTAGAGAGTGATTTTATTTTCGTCAATTTACTTTCATCACCTAACTAAAGACATATATATATATATATGTTCCCTTCCAAAACATGAATGGGGAAAGTCAGAGCGCCGTCCCCATTCCATTCCAGATCAGACACCACCAGTCTATCTTAAAGGTAAAATTTAATTAATGGATAATGAATGGGGAATTATTGTAAAGGCAAATCCAATAATTATACAGTGCAATATCACACTCTCAATCTACCAGCTTTAAGATTTCTCAGAAAAGAATGATAGAAGATATAGCAAACTTAAGATGCCAAACAGAAATAAAAATGAACATACCTGTGTGATGTGAAGAGGGTTGGTAACAGTAACAGGAGGGGAATAGTGGTTGGCTAGTGATTGAATTTGAACGATAGATGCAGATGCAGAAGCAGAAGCAGCAGTTTCATCGTTGGTGGGATCTGAAACAATGATGGTGAAGCTAAAGAGGAAGGCAAAGATAAGAAGTAAGACTATAAGTTGAATCCATATAAGCCATTGAATTATGAATCTCTCTAAGGTCAGCTCCAACATATTATTAAAGTAACAACAACAACAACAACTCAACCAATTGTTATTGTGGAATGGAGTTTGAAACAGTATTGTAGAGGAAGCCACATCCTACAATCCAAAGTGAAAACTAAAAAATAAAGAAGACACTGACAGAGCAATGGTGGCTCGTGATATCGTGATGACTGGGACTGAGACAATGTTAATTATAATATCATTATTAGCAAATGATAGGATTTTTTTTTTTTTTTTGGTCAAAAATGATAGGATTTTAATTTTGAAAACTCCAAGCAAAGAGGACGCAAGCCCAATAGCTACGGGGGCCGATAAAAGTCCATTGGTCTCTATCAGGATCCCACCAAAACAGGACACAAAATCACCAAAAAAAAAGAGTTTTTTTCTTTTAACACACCCATTTTTCCATTTTTGCACCTCCCTCACACTTGGTACTTTGATATCCAACAACAAATTTTGCCACTCGGTATCAAGGTAAGTGTAAGGAAAGTGCAAAAAGGGAAATGAGGTGTCATGAGAATTTCCCAAACAAGAGGGTTTTTTAAAACTAAAACGGGCTAAAACCTGGGAAGCACGGACGCGGCCGCAAGCCGTCGTGTCGCCGCGTCGGATGCGGATCGAACACGGACTCACATACGATGCGCGTCGGAGTCATTTTTGCGGTGTCCGTGGGAAAAAAAACCGTGACACAGTTGGGACTCGGGTTGGATACCGATTTGTAGGACACGACCCATTTCAAAATCTAAAAAAAAATTAAAAAAAAAACAAAAATAGGTCAATATTTTACGGCTTAGTGACTTACACACGTTACTCAGAATTTAGAAATAGAAGTCCCTTTTTGGTTTAATTTTGAACGCTGCCGTCGTCTTCTTCAACGTGTGTTAAGTTCGGATAGATTTTGATATACTCTTGTCAGAGTCCCTAGATGGGCGAAGTGGCATCGCAAGATGTCACAATCTCGAAGCGGAATATCGAAAAGGTCGCAACCTCTGATGGGTGAGTTAAGTTCGGATAGATTCCGATAAACTCCTGTCAGAGTCCCTAGATGGGCGAAGTGGCATCGCATCACAACCTCGAAACGGCATATCGAAAAGGTCGCAACCTCTGATGGGTGAGTTAAGTTCGGATAGATTCTGATAAACTCCTGTCAGAGTCCCTAGATGGGCGAAGTGGCATCGCAAGATGTCACAACCTCGAAGCGGCATATCGAAAAGGTCGCAACCTCTGATGGGTGAGTTAAGTTTGGATAGATTCTGATAAACTCCTATCAGAGTCCCTAGATGGGCGAAGTGGCATCGCAAGATGTCACAACCTCGAAGCGGCATATCGAAAAGGTCGCAACCTCTGACGGGTGAGTTAAGTTCGGATAGATTCTGATAAACTCCTGTCAGAGTCCCTAGATGGGCGAAGCGGCATCTCAAATGTCGCAACCTCTAGTGGGGAATTCAAACCAGATCGATTCTGATAAACTCCTGACAGAGATAACATTGCCACGAAATGATAGGAGGTGACACGTTCAGAAGCGTGAAATATAAGCAAGACAAAGGAAACGTGGATATAACGTAAAATTATCAGTCAGGCTCCATAAAGCAAACGTACAACGAAATCCAACAGGACAAAAAGAAATTACAAGTCAAGAAAAACTGAACTTCTACAAGAAATAATCAGGGGGCAATGATGTCAAATTCAACCATGTTGGAACGATATCTAACAATCCTCCCAGCTATAGCCTCATGGTCAAACCGGAAGATGCTCGACTCAAGAACTGCATCCGGGTACATGCACTGAACATGACTTATTGCTTTATCGTAGGCAGCATAGGAGAAGTCCATGGCTTGCCCGGCAATCTCCCGCACCCTTTCCTCGGCCACATCTTTCTGTTTCTTCATACCGTCCAACTCAGATTGGAGCTCCTCCATTTGCTTCTGATAGTGGCCAGCAGCATCTCTTGCCCGACGAGCAGATTCCAGCGCTTCGTGTAAATCCACCTGAAGCCGGCTTACATCCATGAGAAGCCGATCCCTTTCCTCGATCACCCCTACGCAAAGAGAGAAACAGACACGACAAAGCTTAAAATCAATATCACCAGCGCCCATGAGGGCACCTGACAAAGCAGCCAGCGCCCATGAGGGCGCCAAGCAGGGCACCAAGGTCAAAACAGGCGGCGCCCATGAGGGCGCCCGGCAGGGGTGGTGGCCTGTGCAGGTTTGATGAATACCGTAAGAAATGACTCAAGAGGATTACCTGAACGATATCCACACTTCTTTTCAGCTTCCCACTTCGCATACAGGCCTTCCCCAATTTTAACCATGTGCGCAGCAAGTGCGAAAGGATGCTCACAGAAATGATCACGCTCTTTGGGAGAGAAGACAATTTCACCCTTCTTCGTCAGCAGGAGGAGGAAGCCCAACCGGGGGGGACAATCAGCAGAAGGAGGTCCCTGAGCACAACTTCTCTGGCGCTTGGACTTACTTTGAGTCCCCTGGGTGCTGGAGTCGACTGGAACCTTCGGCACCCCGGAGTCATCCTTTCCAGCACGACTTGGCGCTCCTAAGCTGAGGCGAGGTCCCATAGAGGGACGCGCAGGGGCAGATATAGTAGGAACTGGGCTCTTTACCTCGGTAGGTTCGGCATCCAAAGGTCTCCTCCGTCCGGCCTAAGAGGCCAACTCATTAAAAGAGAGTGGAGCGGCCATCTTATCTGCAAAACAACAAAGTAGCGAATTAGCAACATAAGTAAATAATTTATCAAAGAGAAAATAAAGATACATCAAGACCTAACAAGTAACCTAAGAGCTCGGCAGCTTCAGGAACCGTGGAAGCCTTGGACAGCTCACTGCACAAAAACTTTTGTGGCACAGTGGACAAGCCACCGACGATCTTCCTCAGCATGCTCAAAGTCCTCTGCTCGGGATCAGATAACGCAGATGGGAGGATGCGATAAGACCGAGAGGTGCGGTCAGCATCGACATTACACCACCCAAGGCGAAACTTGTCCCTAACCAGGCACCCTTGTTCATCAAAGAAGCCCATGCTGTCGACGGCCTTCTCACTAGAAGGAACGAGGTAAAAATACTTGAACCTCTAATCATGCTGGTTATCTGAGTACACTTGAAAGAAAGCATAGTTTGTCCAACATTTCAAATGCACAAACCCATAACGAATGACGCCATCCGAGGTATCTCGACGACGCTGCACCTCGAAGATAACCATAAAAACCCTCAAGCTGCATCTTCTTTGAAGAACTCTCATCACCAACTCGAAACACTTCACAAAACACCACGAATTTGGGTGGAGCTGAGAGGGAGCTATCTTAAGATGATTCATAACCTCCAGTTGAAAGGGTGTAAAGAAGGGGGAAACCCGCACTTTGTAAACTACACTGTGAAACATCATGAATTTTCTACCGTTAGGGACTCTGCACACCCTATCTTGGGGGTCGACCACCTCAACCCGCCAGTCGCCTCCCAACGTATCTTGCAGACAGCGGGGAGGTTCTTTCCCTGGAAGGTAGATGCTCCTGGAGGAGCAAACAACACGAGCAACCCAGTCATAGCTAATACCACCAATCTCCACCACTTCATACTCAAGCGGCAGATCGTCATCAGAAGAAGTATCAACAAGGCCAAGAACACCAGTCCCCTCCGAAGGCACGGTATCACCAGCTCCCTCTTCAAAGTCGTCAGCTTGACTCTTAGCAAGGTGAGCGGTAGGATGCATCCGAGTCGTCTTCTTCGTCCTTGCCATCTCTCAACTTATGGGACAGGGGGCAGAACAAGCAGTCACGAGACAGACAGGAAAACTTAGAAACAACCCCCCTCCCCCGAGGTTGGAGACTTTGAAAAACAAAACATGCTCAAAAGAACAAAGAAGCTAGAAAGATAAATTGAAGTTACCTCAGTAAATTAAAAGCCGCAAAGACTCGCGGGAACGTCAATGGATGATGATAAGAGCAACTCCCTTCGGCACCAAGCAATCCCTGAAAATTCATAGGTAAGAAGGCAGGTTAAGAGTCAGGAGGAATGGCAAAAATAAAACGGAGTGTCAAGTGCCCATGAGGGCACCTGACAGGACGCCAAAGAAAACAGCCAGCGCCTAGGAGGGCGCCTGGTAGGGCGCCAGTCAAGGCAGCTAGCGCCCATGAGGGCCCCTGGCAGGGCGCCAGTCAGGAGCAGCCAGCGCCCAGGAGGGCGCCTGGCAGGGGGCCAGTCAGGAGCAGCCAGCGCCCATGAGAGCGCCTGGCAGGGCGCCAGTCACGAGCAGCCAGCGCCCATGAGGGTGCCTGGCAGGAGGGCACTGTCAACAACGTAAATAAACGGTAACGAACAACAAATACTTACCAGGAAGAAAAGACGTTGAAACAAGTGGACTCTACTCCCTCCTCTTCTTTTTTAAGGAGACGCTAGGTTGGTGACTTGATCCCTACTCCTTCCTCCTCCTTGAAGTAGGCGCTAGGGTTGGTGACTTGGTCCCTACTCCTTCCTCCTCCTTAAAGAAAGCGCTCCAATGATGGATTGGTCCCCTACTCCTTCACGAAATTTTAAAATAAGAGAATGTGGACCACAAGACAGATACCCGCCTATTTATAGGAGTTAGCATTTCACGCAAACGCCACGGATCTGGAAAATCAACTTGGCCCATATCCACTACGTACGAGCCCAATACGCCTGTCACCTTAAGACATGCTCAAAAACACAAAAAAGACAAGATGAGCAGCGAAAAAATAAAGCAAAGTGCCAAGCACCCGTCTACACAAGTCGGCACCCAAGAGGGCGCCTGGCAAGGACCAGGAGGGCGCCCATAGGGGCGCCTGGCAGGGCACCAATGAGGCAGCCAACACCCGTGAGGGCGCCTGGCAGGGCGCCAGTCAAGGCAGCCAGCCAGCGCCTAGGAGGGCGCCTGGCAGGGCGCCAGTCAAGGCAGCCAGCGCCCATGAGGGCGCCTGGCAGGGCGCCAGTCAGGAGCAGCCAGCGCCCAGGAGGGCGCCTAGCAGGGCGCCAGTCAAGGCAGCCAGCGCCCATGAGTGCGCCTGGCAGGACGCCAGTCACGAGCAGCCAGCGCCCAAGAGGGCGCCTGGCAGGAGCAAGCAGCGCCCAGCAGAGGGGCGCCTGGCAGGGGGAAGTCTGAAAGAAAATACTTTGCAACAGGGTGGTCAACACTATGCAGTGAGACGCCCACGAGAGTACCGAACTTTGTCTCGCAAAATCTGCTCCACGATAAGCCATCCAACACACGCAAGCAGGGAACAACGCCCAAGGCACCTAGCAGGGCGCCAACTCTCAAAAACAAACAAGCATCTGGGAAGGCGCCCACGAGGGCACCAGCATCGGGATGTCTTAGCACCTTGGCCCAAGGCGCCCAAGAGGGCACCAGCATCAGGGGAGCATGGCACAAGGCGCCCAAGAGGGCGCCAACCTCAGAGCACTTGACACAAGGTGACGCCGACATCAGGATACTGTTAGACTATCTGATAACCTTAGAGGGGGGTGAATAAGGTTATGTGTAAATTTTGGATTCTTTTCAAAATAAATGATAAGTTTGTTTAAATCAAATGTTGAAAAAGTGATTTGAACTTATCAGATATATGCAAGCAGGCAGATCAGGCACAATGAGATATTACTCTATATTCAATATTCACAATAAGGTTGTTTTGTGAGTAATGCAATGATATTGAATATAGCAGATCTACAGTAGTGATAGAGAAGATGATAGATAAACAGATCTGTAGTACAGTGAGTATAATTATAACCAGATTAACAGATTTAGATCAGAGTAGGGATATAGTTATACAATAAATCCACTGAGTGATATTATAAACAGATCTAAATAGTATAGCTGTAAACAGATCTTAAATAGTATGAAGAGTATGATTATAAACAGATCTGAGTAGTATAGCTATAAACAGATCACAGCAGTATAATAATATGGACAGATATAAACAATAAGAAATGTAAAGAGATAGGGATAGAGATACACCGGGATTTAGCGAGGTTCGGGATAAAATCCCTACGTCCTCGGCCTCAAGCTTTGCAACCGTTGGACTTGATGGTAACCACTATATTGAAGAATTGTTACAAACAGGCAACTTCAAAATAGCAAATCTCAATTCCCCCGAACTGAGAACCTGAGCACCTAGCTAAGGATTTCAACACCGCTTCAATCTCCTGATTGAGCGACCCAAGATCACCTCCCAGGATTTCAAACCAACTCAATCTCCTGATTGAGAGACCCAAGAAAAACTTTCCAGGATTTCAAACCAACTCAATCTCCTGATTGAGAGACCCAAGAAAACTTCTCAGGATTTCAAACCAACTCAATCTCTTGATTGAGAGACCCAAGAACAAATCCCAGGATTTCAGAGTGACCCCACAAATAGAGTAACGAATACAAACAGAGATCTATGATCCAATCACCTCTGATATAATGACAATATAGTGACTAAGAGATGAGTGATATGGAAAATAGAAAATGATATGAAAGTTGAAGCTCTATTTTCTCTCTCTCTCTCTCAGATCTAGAAATTTCGTATGAGAGGAAGAGAGAATTGTTGAGAAGTGTGGTGTTTTGAGAAATGAAATCACACTTGTATTTATAGTGTTAGGAGAGGTTTGAAAAAATGAAACTCATTTAATACATAGTATAATCGATTAGGCCCTCATGTGAAGCATATGCATAATCGATTGTATGTTTAAATATGGAAACTTGGAATAGCTTGATAATCGATTATCACATGTATTTATATTGAGCATGTAATCGATTATTGTTGTCAAAAGGAAGGTAAGGGAAGCCACTAATCGATTATGATATATGGTTATTTGAAGCTATAATCGATTTTGGATGTAAAAAAGGAAAGAAAGGCAAGCCACTAATCGATTATGATATATAGTGCAAATGAGGCTCTAATAGATTTTGTTGTCAAAAAAGGAAACATTGGTTAGCTAGCTAATCGATTATATACTTCTTAAAAGGTTATGGTAATCAATTTTTGGCTTTAGAAAATGATAGGAATTGTTTTCAACCTTTCAACAAAACTATTTTTAGGGTTTAGGCTTTCAACAAAAATAGTTTTAGGGTTTTTGTTGCCACCTTATGCATGCATGCAATTTTATAAAATATTTTTCAAAACTATTTTGATGCACCATGCATGTTTTGAAAAACCCATCTCTCAGCTACTAAGAGTCATAGACCTTCAGTGATAGGACCTTACACAGTGTCCTAAAGAAAGCGGATAAACAAATAGGTCTTGAACTGCTGGGGTGGCTTCTTCTCCAAGCTGCTCCATTTTAATCTTCCTGCTCTTTGCTTTATGTCCTGTACTTAATTCAACTTGAACCATTAGTAGATAAGGTGTAATTTGTTATCATACAAAACAATGAGTGTTTGCCCTTGGTTCAACAAACTCCCCCTTTTTGATGATAACAAATTACATTATGCATAGGGGGTTTGATAGTAATGGAACTTTTTCAAAAAGCTCCCCCTAAGCATATGCATAATAAAATAAACAGTATATCAGCAGGATAGCAGCAATTATTTTCTCCCCTCACATATACCATGCATATATTCTCTCTCCCCTCACATATACCATGCATATATTCTCTCCCACATATAGCATGCATAATATTCTCTCCCCCTTTGTTTTCATCAAAAAGGAGGGGGGGTGAGCACATAGCATATGAGATAATCACAAACAGACATAATCACTTTGTAAACTAGCAAAGGAGCACATAGCATATGAGATATCAGAAACAGTAGTTCATGCTATGCTCCCCCTTACTTGGTGATCCCCCTTAATAATTTTAGAATGCACGGCTTTAGCAAAAAGAGGGTGGATCATCATGGTTTTAAAAATATGATACCCAAGATAATCATCCTTGGTTCAACAATATAGGTATCATCAAAAATATGTTGCATCAAAGATCTAGTATAATAGCACTTGAGAAAAAGCTTTGATGCATACAAACAATTACTTCACATAAGTGTTTAATACTTGATAAATATAGTTGTCTTTTCCTTACCCACACAACCTTTACCTATTAAGCAGATTTATAGTTGGTATACATTACAGATTCACTAGCTTTGTTGCTCAAGTTCAAGAGTAGTGAAGCATTACCAGATCCATGAGCTTTGAGTTTCTGCTATCAAGGTACCAATCCCCTATACCTTGAAGCATACCTGCACAAAAAAATCAAGTAGGAACTTTTGGTACCCATTTCTCTTTGGATCATTTGGGGTTAGTTATCAAGGGGGTTTTCACAATCCACATTGGTTTCTTACAGGCAGGTATAAGGGTACCAAGCTCACATAATTTACGGATAGGGCATCTAGGTGAGCTATGGTTTCCCTTTTGACAGTAGGTGCATGAGAAAACAATGAGTTTATAACTTGAAGTAGATGCAACAAAAGTTACTTTCTTGTTTAAAATGGAGGAGGTGGAATTACCTTTGTACCCAATTCCTCTCCTATTAACATATTGATGTTGAGAGTGAAGCAACTGAGTCAAGGTCTTTTCACCAACCTCAAACTTTTTCAATGTTTCTTTCAAAAGTTCATTTTCAACTTTGGCATTTTCAAAATTTTGTTTAAGCTCACAAAACTCAAGGTTGACAGATTTATGCAGTTCATTCTTTAATCTATCTACTTCATTTTCAAGTGTCTCAATTTGAGTGAGCATGCTTTTGTTGCTCTTTGTCAATTTTTTGGATTTTAACAAGAGAGCTTCATGTTCAAAATAGAGAGCTTCAAAAGCCTCACTTAAATCTTGACTACTACAACCATCATCAAGTAAATCATCATGCATAGAGGAATCAGAAAGACTAGAAGAGTTAAGGCTTACCTTAGATGAGTCATTTGCCATATTTGCAATTTGCTCTTCTTCGTCTGTGTCACTATCAGTGCCAAGACAATCTCATATAGTAGCCTTAGGTGTTTCACATGCCGTGAGACAAATGGCATTTGCAACCTCCTATTCTTCATTGTCAGTATAGTTGTTCCATGTAGCCTTCTTAGCTTTCTTGGATTTCTTTGAGTTGTTTCTCTTTTCAAATTTGTTGAATCTCATGAATTCTTCAAATAATTCATCCATGTCTTCATCATCAGATTCTTCATCAGACTCAACCTCTTTCCTTGCTACCTTAGGTGTTTTAGCAGCAAGAGCAAGAGATTTTCTTTCTTTTACCATTTCTGCTTCTTGATCTTTGTTAGCAGCCAATACAACCTCAAAGGCTAGAAGTGACCCGATAAGATCTTCTTGAGGCAGAGTACCAATATCCTTAGCTTCAGTGATTGCACATGTCTTTGGAAAGAACTCACTGGTTAGGGAAGCAAGGATCTTCCCATTTATATCTTTTGTGGAGTACTTCTTCCCTAGAGCCCTCAGGTTGTTCACGATCAGATTCAGTCTCTGGTGCATAGCTGCCACAGATTCATCTTCCTTCATTTTGAAGGCTTCATACTCCGAAGTGAGGATTCTGATTTTTGTATCCTTCACTTGGCTCGTACCGATATGAGTGGCTTCCAAGCAATCCCAGATTTCCTTTGCTGTTTGACATCCTTTGACTCTACCATATTCTTCTTCACATAAGGATAAGTGAATAATATTCATTGCTCTGGCATTTTGAGATATCTTATCCAACTCTGACTTTTTCAGCTCTTTCAGGTCAATGGCGTAGATATCCTCAACTGGGACTTCTTCTTCTTTGCCGGTAGCTTTACTTTTGATTTTCATTGGGATCAGTGGTCCATCTGCAATGATCCTCCATAAGGTGAAATCTATAGCCTGCACATGACATTTCATTCGACTACTCGAGTAGTCATAGTCAGTCCCATCAAACAGGGGTGGCCTAAATAAAGACATCCTCTCTTTCAAAAAAGAACCCATAATCACAGATATATAAATAAAATTTAAATTGCGAGATGTTAAGCTCTATATGCAATTTCTAGCTCTGATACCACTTGTTAGACTATCTGATAACCTTAGAGGGGGTGAATAAGGTTATGTGTAAATCTTGGATTCTTTTCAAAATAAATGATAAGTTTGTTTAAATCAAATGCGGAAAAAGTGATTTGAACTTATCAGATATATGCAAGCAGGCAGATCAGGCACAATGAGATATTACTCTATATTCAATATTCACAATAAGGTTGTTTTATGAGTAATGCAATGATATTGAATATAGCAGATCTACAGTAGTGATAGAGAAGATGATAGATAAACAGATCTGTAGTACAGTGAGTATAATTATAACCAGATTAACAGATTTAGATCAGAGTAGGGATATAGTTATACAATAAATCCACTGAGTGATATTATAAACAGATCTAAATAGTATAGCTGTAAACAGATCTTAAATAGTATGAAGAGTATGATTATAAACAGATCTGAGTAGTATAGCTATAAACAGATCACAGCAGTATAATAATATGGACAGATATAAACAATAAGAAATGTAAAGAGATAGGGATAGAGATACACCGGGATTTAGCGAGGTTCGGGATAAAATCCCTACGTCCTCGGCCTCAGGCTTTGCAACCCTTGGACTTGATGGTAACCACTATATTGAAGAATTGTTTACAAACAGGCAACTTCAAAATAGCAAATCTCAATTCCCCCGAACTGAGAACCTGAGCACCTAGCTAAGGATTTCAACACCGCTTCAATCTCCTGATTGAACGACCCAAGATCACCTCCCAGGATTTCAAACCAACTCAATCTCCTGATTGAGAGACTCAATCTCCTGATTGAGAGACCCAAGAAAACTTCTCAGGATTTCAAACCAACTCAATCTCCTAATTGAGAGACCCAAGAACAAATCCCAGGATTTCAGAGTGACCCCACAAATAGAGTAACGAATACAAACAGAGATCTATGATCCAATCACCTCAGATATAATGACAGTATAGTGACTAAGAGATGAGTGATATTGAAAATAGAAAATGATATGAAAGTTGAAGCTCTATTTTCTCTCTCTCTCTCTCAGATCTAGAAATTTCGTATGAGAGGAAGAGAGAATTGTTGAGAAGTGTGTGTTTTGAGAAATGAAATCACACTTGTATTTATAGTGTTAGGAGAGGTTTGAAAAAATGAAACTCATTTAATACATAGTATAATCGATTAGGCCCTCATGTGAAGCATATGCATAATCGATTGTATGTTTAAATATGGAAACTTGGAATAGCTTGATAATCGATTATCACATGTAGTTATATTGAGCATGTAATCGATTATTGTTGTCAAAAGGAAGGTAAGGGAAGCCACTAATCGATTATGATATATGGTTATTTGAAGCTATAATCGATTTTGGATGTAAAAAAGGAAAGAAAGGCAAGCCACTAATCGATTATGATATATAGTGCAAATGAGGCTCTAATCGATTTTGTTGTCAAAAAAGGAAACATTGGTTAGCTAGCTAATCGATTATATACTTCTTAAAAGGTTATGGTAGTCGATTTTTGGCTTTAGAAAATGATAGGAATTGTTTTCAACCTTTCAACAAAACTATTTTTAGGGTTTAGGCTTTCAACAAAAATAGTTTTAGGGTTTTTGTTGCCACCTTATGCATGCATGAAATTTTATAAAATATTTTTCAAAACTATTTTGATGCACCATGCATGTTTTGAAAAACTCATCTCTCAGCTACTAAGAGTCATAGACCTTCAGCGATTGGACCTTACACAGTGTCCTAAAGAAAGCGGATAAACAAATAGGTCTTGAACTGCTGAGGTGGCTTCTTCTCCAAGCTGCTCCATTTTAATCTTCCTGCTCTTTGCTTTATTTATGTCCTGTACTTAATTCAACTTGAACCATTAGTAGATAAGGTGTAATTTGTTATCATACAAAACAAGGAGTGTTTGCCCTTGGTTCAACAGATACGTCACCCTAGCTTGGTGCCGGGCACAAGGATTACACCGAAGGAGGTGTGAGTCACGGTCGCGACAAAATAATCTCGTACGACCCGTCAAGACAGACGAAGCAACACGTAGAAAAAATTTCTCCTATGACAGAACACGGCTGCTACAAAGGCAGTGTCCCGCGTAACCTTACAGAGCCGACAAACCGACGAAAATCCTTCAAGCCAAGACCATCATCCGGAATAATCTCGGCTTGGGGGGAAAATGTTCTGGAGTCAACCAGAGGGTCCCATTAGCAAAACCAGGAGGTGCGCTTAGCAAGTCATATGGATCAGCCCAACCAATTCAGCCCATATCCACCTCATGCGAGCCCAACATGCTTGGACGGTCAAGATCGACTCTACCCATCCAACGATCCACGAGAGGGCACGATTTCCTATAAATACAGACAAACTTTTCCCTAAGAAAGGTTCACTCTCTAATCCTTAGTACCTTCACTCATATATTCTATATACTGACTTGAGCGTCGGAGTGGCTTGCAGGTACCCCCCCCCCCCCCCGGGGGCGCTCACTGACCCCCTGCCAGGACAGCAAGAGACCTACCAACAGAAGCCGACCAAAAAGTTGCTAGGTACAGAACAATTGGGTAGTGTAACAAAGGAATTAGAAGTAGGTTTGATGAATATGAAGGTGTCTAAGGTGTATGCTATATGACAAGTAGCACCCGTATCAATAATCCAAAAATGAATGCCAAAAGATAGTTTCAAATAATTGAAAGAAGCAGTATTCAAGTAAACATTAAAGATAGCACCTGATGTGGTGGTTGAAGAAGTTGTTTCAGGAACTGCTGCCTGAGTCATTTGGCTAGAGAGGAGGGCCATCAACATCTTGCATTGATCATTTGAGAAGGCAGTGTTGGAAGTAGAATCATCATTAGCAGTGACCTGATTTGCCGTACTAGTGTTTGGTGTGGATCCAGAAACAGTGTGTTGCCTATTCTTGCCATAGCCAGGTGGATAACCATGAATCTTGTAACACTTCTCAACCGTGTGGCCAAGAAGTCCACAGTGAGTACACACAGGACGATCCTTCTTGGTGGAAACAGGTTTGGCTTGGTTCTTGGCTTGATAGGCCTTGACAGCAAAAGCAATTTGGGATTCAACAGAATTGCTTTTAGAGGTGGCACCTATTTCACGATGCTTTTCATCTTGTAGGACAAGGGAAAAGACTTTGGAAATGGGGGGAATGAGATCCATAGTGAGGATTTGTCCTCTAACCTGGGAGAAACCATCAGAGAGTCCCATGAGAAATAGCATTACATATTCACGGTCATTTTCAGCAAGAAGAGGTTTAACGCCACCACAATTACAAGTATTCTCAGCTTTGAATTGTTGTAATTCTTCCCAAAGAGATTTCAACTTAGTGTAGTATTGAGTAACTGATGAATTACCTTGAGAAAGATCATTGAGATCTTTGCAGAGCTGATACATGCGTGGACCATTGACTTGCTGGAAACGATTCTTGAGGTCGGTCCAAATCTCAGCTGCAGAATTAGCGTGGATGATGGAAGTGACGATATCCTTCGAAACTGCGTTGAGAAGCCACGAACACACGATATTGTCGTTGCGAGTCCAAGCAACCTTCGTCTTACTATCTCCATCTTCGGGGAAAGGGAAGGAGCCATCAACGTAACCGTATTTGTTCTTCCCTTTGAGAGCGAAGCGCATCGAGCGAAACCACGAGTTGTAGTTGTCGCCGGTGAGGGTTTGCGTGACGAGGACCAAACCAAGATGATCATTGGAGTGAATATACAATGGATCAGAAAATTGTTCATTCGTATCACTGGAAGACGCCATGGATTCAAGAAATGAATCGAGGATTTGCACAGTGATGAAGAAAAAAGGGAAATCGAAGAACGCGAACAGGAATCAAAGAACGCGAACAAGAGTTGGTGAAAAACGAAGGTCGCGAACAAAAACGAAGTGATTTCGAACTCGAATTGGGGAACGAAATCTAGAATTTTGCGGAGGCGAAGATCGGTTTCGCTTATGGTTGCGAAGAGGGGAAATCTTCAACTGATACCATATTAAACTCAGAATTCATCAGAATGTAATTTGGATAAAAATGAATTCATTGATGATGGTTGAATGTTTACAAGGTGATTTATACAACAGAAACTCAATCAACAGCAACTGAATCAGTTAGTGGAAAACACAGAAAGCTAACTGTGACCTAACTGGAAAATGAACTGAAAGAAAAGGATCTAATTATTACAAGGCTAACTATGGTTAACATAACCATATACATGAGTTAGAATAAAATAAAAGGTTAAATAAAATATTTACACTCTAATAAATAGGAAGCATAGGCACCTGATATAAAGCATCCTAGATGTTGACTAACTATGCATTTGTAATATTTGTATTTGCATTCATGGGGTGTGTGTGAAAATATTGTATTAAGACATTAGGAACTCCGACAAAAATGAGGATCGTATTTGAGATTCCAGCTATAATAGTGGGTGATTGTTTTAGTATATTTGTAAAAATTATAAAGATGGTGGAGGATGTAGTTTCGGGGCACATTAGTTCCATATTTAATTCAATGATTGATTATTTATCTAACTAAAAATAAATGTTGACAAATTAAAATATGCATCCAATACTTTGATACTAATCACTGAAATAATAGCAAAGTTATAAAACAAACAGCTTTTGCACATGTGTTACTAAGAGAGTTTTTAAAAAATGCATGAAATGATTAGTGTTTATACAGTATTGTTGCTATGCAACTCTTGGGCTCATTTGGAAATGATAATCATTCATACAGATAGGCCTCTCTCCTTAGGAGAAGAAACAAATAAGACTCAAGATACAAAAAGAAAGAAAATATAGAGTAAACTAATTCCTCAATGATAAGAAAATAGGTCGATAAAATAAAATAAGGAATGACATAAGAACCCCACGGTATTTTAAAAAATCCACTTAAAGATAAGGAATGACATAAGAACACCACAGTATTTTAAAAAATCCACTTAAAGATATAGGGTCAAACTATAAATGTCTAGCAAAGTCGTTGCATTGATTATATACTTGTTTTAAAGTCGTTGCCTTTTCTGCACAGCTTGCTTTTCACAGGGATAGCATTATTATGTATTTGTCAGGTTTAAGATGCATCAAATATAAGGTATGAAAAAACGATTAAAAAAAGTTGAGGCGCCAACAATACTAATGTACTGATTTAAAAGAGGAGAATATGTTAAAATATAAATATATTTAAATGATTATGTAAAGTTAGAGAAAACTTAAAATAATAGAAACAGATTTGGCAAAATATCCAAATGTAAATGGCAAACTTGTATGAGAAATGGCAAATTCACCACCTTAGCACAAAAAAAAATTAAATACCAAAATAGCACACTTTTTAAATTATTTACCAAACTAGCACACATCCAATTTTTAGTGTAGAAGTCGCCCCCACCAAAACGACTTCTGAACTAAAAATTGTAATTTTTTTTCATTTCTAGTTCAGAAGTCGCCCCCAGGGGGACTTCTGAACTGTGTTTTTTTATTTTTTCATTTTCTTCTATATTAATTTAAATAAATTTAATTTAATTAATTTAATTAATTTAGAAAATTAATATTGTTAATTCTAAATTAATTATAAATATTTTTGTGAAAAAAAAAAATTGAACACATTAGTGTATTTAAAAGTGTCGGCAAGATCTCGTGCAGCGAATTTGCCTAATATTTACGTAAAAAAATTAAGAGATTAAAAATTGGAACATAATATAATATAGAAAAAGACTGAAATAAACAACAAAATTTACAGAAATACAATAGAAAATAAAAAACGAAACGAGAGGAAAACATGATTGAAACTAATTCCACCAAACATTTTACGCTGGAGGGAAAACCCGACGGCGGAAATTTTGGTTTCGACGCACAATTCGATAGGACTCCGAGTATGAGGTTGAAACATCTCATGGTGCTGAAACATCTCTCGAACGTCGTCGTCGCTCTTGATAGTCATTACGCCCCACTGAATATGATTACGTTCGCCGATCCGGGGGAAGCGATAAACGATACGAGTGATTGTTTGCTCCTCACCCTCCAGCTGCGCCTTTTCCGTTAGATCACAACCGAGCTGTCTCGAACACGCACAACGTGGCAATTCACGATCATGCCCAAAAATTGTTCAGAGTGGAAGAAATTATACGACCACAAAGTGGGAGACCTGCGGGCACATTCGTGGTTAACTTCAGAGACAGGACGTGTGAGTGTGGGGAATTTCAGGCACTGCACTATCCTTGTTCCCATGTGATCGCAGCATGTTCAAAAGTTAATTACGATCACATGGAATTCGTGCAACCACAGTGCAAAATGCAGTATGTTTTCAATACATACTTTGAGGAGTTCCCACCATTGACATCTGAGTTGTCATGGTCTGATTTCAATGGCCCAGAACTGCAGCATGATCCATCTAAACGGAGAGATAAAAAGGGTCGTCCACAGTCTACCCATATTCGTACAGAGATGGATCAAAGAGAAAGGGGTAGTCGCACCAAGAGATGTGGTATTTGTAGAAATGAGGGTCACAACAAAAATAACTGTTCAAACCGCAATCTAGACTAGTTCAACGTTGTTGTAATCCACTTTTCAATCAATGTAATCCGTGTTTTTTAGTGTTCTTTACGATTATAATACATGTTCAAATTAAATCTGTATGTCATATTTCATAACTCAACACGATACCTCTTCTACACGGTAGATATTTTTTTTAAATAAAAAAATAAAAATATATGATTAAAAGTGGTCAAAACATAGTAAAAAACTAATTTTTTGCACTACAAAACAAACAGTTTTTTTAGTGTTCTTTACGATTATAATACATGGTGTGGGTATGCAGACCATATCAAGGAACTCCATTGTATTCTGAAGGGGATTCGCTAATCATCCTATTGCATCCAATCTAGAGTGATTGGTGGGGG
This sequence comes from Astragalus membranaceus, assembly GCA_039519185.1. NCBI lineage: Eukaryota > Viridiplantae > Streptophyta > Magnoliopsida > Fabales > Fabaceae > Astragalus > Astragalus membranaceus. Next base: position 174,071,956 of record CM076850.1, on the reverse strand, counting down.
CGAATCGAACCTAAAGCTTAGTGTCATACACGCCTTGGAGTCTAGTGCAATGATGAATTTAATTACATTCTCCTTGTTATTTATCTTACATGTCATTCACAATTATTGTTACTAATGATCTTCTATGTTTTATTGTTCTTCTTAGTTGCAGCATTATTCCCACCAACAAATTGTTCTCACAATCTTTAGGTTCGATTTTGCATTTGTGTTGAATGATGGCTGCAAGTTTTGAAGGAAGATATTTCCAAAATACATGACTTCATATATATTGAAGTTGAAGATTATTAATGGTAACAACTTTCTACTATGGTGAAAGGTACACAATTTCTCAAAGTAAATATATATATGAAATATGTTTGATGGTCTAAATTTATAAACACATGTATAGGTGAATTTTAATTCAAGTTTATTCATGAAAATGGTTTGTTTAAACTAAGGAAAACAATTTCTGTTTTAGAAATAATTTTCATGAATGTGGAACTCTAAACCATGTGTGGAAAATTTGTGAACACAGAGCTAATTATGTTTTAAAATTGGTTTGATGTATATATGATTACATGTTGTTTTATTTAATCTATAAAATAGTGCATATGAATTATCATAAATATCAAATTGATGGTTTGATGATATTGAAGTTTTGTGTATGAAATTAATACACTTTAAATTTGATGATCTCACATTATTTATAAATGTATGATAATATGAAAGTAATTTGCTTATCTTGATATTGAAAATAATTTGGGTAGGTTTTAGATTATTGTAACTTGACAAATGTTCATGGAAGGAAGTGATAGAAAATATTAATGATTTTGGTTCATTGTTGATTTTCTATTGTGATTATTATTTTGTTTTACCATAGAACATGCATATACATGAGACTTGAATTTTACACTTAGAATTTATGTTAGATATATTAGTTATGTGATAACTAATATGAAAATGTTCCTTTTCATAAAATAGAAATAAATTCTAAAGTATTGATTTAATTTTATGTGGAGTAATGACTTACATGTTTGGACTCACCTTATGAAATTAAAGGTTGATTATGACAAATCTTTATGATCATGGTTGTTGTTGATTTATATATTTAATGCATTGAATATATGATTTCTTTAATATATTTAAGTGGACGTAGAACTTCAAATTGAAGTGGTAATTAAATATTTAATAGCAAAGGAAGAATGACATAAAGTTTGTGTGTATGACACAATGAAATGACAAAAGTGTCATGGTGATAGTTAGTTTAGACTATCAAAAATATATAAAAGTCATAGCTATGTGATTGATTGAATATTCAAAGTTTATTAAAGTTGGAATAAAGTTTGCAATTCTTTGATAAAAGAGTTGACAATGATATGATGTTGAAGACATCATTGGGGATGTGATACAAGCCCATATCTAATTGATCACCAATAGTGGAAATCCAACTCACACTTGAGTAAAATTAAGTCTTGAGTTCAATGGGAAAAGTACACTATAGGAGTGATTGAAGTACTTGACAATAGATACATCCCAAGGGGCAAAAGTACTTGGACCGTAAGAATAAAAGTGGTAGGATGAGGTTTTCCTCTTAATGGACATATAGCATATATTTACTGAGGTGCATAATTATGGGTGCATTTCTGATATAGTCTACCTATATGAGAATGAAGTGGGGCCGCTTCATAGAGTTAAAGGGCCTGACTCTTAAATTCTCATGAAAAGGATATGAGACACAAGGCCTTAACAAATGTGTCATTTTTATAATTCGATCAATGGTACTGAGATTTCATGTGTGAGTTATGCACACTTTTTCTAATGAATAATTGGTTCAAAGCTTGTCTACCAATCTATTCGGGGATGAGTGAAAATTTAACTTACTAAGTAATGGTTCAAATCGCAAGATACCATTATCTGAAACCATGATATTTCCGGAATAATGGATTTAGATACATTTTGGAAATGGTGGGGGATTGTTGGAGAAATTTCCAAAATATATATTTGGAAAGATATAATTGGTTAAATACGATTAATGCTATTAAAAAGGCATGTTATTTCGTTTGGCTCAGTGGTTTAAGTGTGTTGCTCGGCTATAATGGCATCGGTTCGAATCTCATAGTTGACATAATTTTGGAAAATCATTTTATTGGTTTTACATGCGTGACAACTGTTATATTGTGTCATTTACTGAACGAGAATCATATTTAATGGTTTTGTTTCAGAATTGTAAAGACTCTTTTATGAGTTGTTTCCTTTCACCAAGTGGCATGAGTTTCTCTATAAATAGAGACACTTTTGGGCAGATAAACACAATACGAAATTCATATATTTGTATGCCAAATTTTCCCAAAATTATATCTAAGTCATTTCTTCTTTTCTCTAGTGCACGAGAGTAATTGAGGAAACTTTGTTCCGTAAACTACCATTGATCGATATGTTTGGTGTGGGTATGTAGACCATATCAAGGAACTCCATTGTATCCTGAAGGGGATTCGCTGATCATCCTATTGCATCCTGTTCAGTACCGTGCTTCCGATCTTGAGGATCGATATTATGCAGTTGGTAGATATTTTGTCCTTGATTCTATCTTTGTCTTCAGGTTTTGAGAGGAAGGTTTTGTTTGACCTGGAGATGTTCGATCTTGAGATGTTCGATCTTGAGGTAGTCGATCTTGAGGGGCGACGTCGTACCTGCAATGATACTCCGACGCTCAAGTCAGTATTTGAGAGAATGAGTGTTTGGTTAGAAAAGTGCTTACCATTAATGAGCATTGAATGGGGTATTTATAGAGTTTGGATGTGTTTGTGTTGGCGTTTTTGGGCCGTCCGATCTTGCGGGCTGATCTTGGCCATTGAAGATTGGACTCTCTTGATTATGATTGGGCTTCTCATCAATTGGGCTTTTGGAGAGGGGGTGTAAATAGAGAATAGTATAATTACCATAACAGTGGTCCCCCAAGTCTGGTCGCTATGAGGAGCGATCTTGACTTTGATGGGCGACGTAGCTTTTATATGTTTGCTTTTGTTTGAGTGGAGATCTTATTCGGTCTCGAGCTTATGTCGAGGCTGGGGCTCTCGAGCGATGTTAACTGTCCGCCGAGCTTTCGAGCGAGGTGGATGGTTTTTCCGAACTCAGTGCTGCTTTGGAATCAGTGTAATCTTGGAATCAGTGCCATTTTTACTGTTTCTGACAAGGTGTCTTTTCGTAGTGGCGGCGCATGATGGTGACGTTTATTCTTCAGCGTGCGGATTTTAATGGACCATGGTTTGGGCGCGACGCTTCGGCTTCCAGGCCCAGGCCCATTAGATTTGCCTTGCTATAAATAAGGGGTCTCACCTCCTCATTCGTTGCTTGTTGTTCATTTGTTTTTGATTTGCCGATCTTCGAGAGCTCCCGAGCTTCTTTAAAGTGAACGAGTTTGAAGAAATTTCGAAGTACTTTTAAGGTCGGTTTCTGAGGATCGACAACCGTTTATTTCCAGATATAATCAACTTGCGACATAGTTCCGAGGTTAGTCTATTTTGTTTTTTCTTTACTTTTCTTTTCATTTGTGCCTGGACCTCCCCCCGTCCCCTTTGATCTCAGAATGGGGGTCGTCAGGTCGGGTTCCGACTTGCTCGCGAACCCATTTTTCGATCTTTAATCCTGACATTTCGTCCCCCATTCCTGTAGATTCGATCTGGCGAGGACGAAACAAACTCGGAGAGACGTCACTCAGTACCGGAAAGAGTTTACGAACGCGATGGCTTCTGGTGGTGAAGTCCCTGAGGTTCGTACCGAGCCTCTTGAAGTCGCCGCCCCGGACGTGCAAGAGCATTCTGCTTCCGCCCCTATGAGTGATAAGGCGGAAGATAATTTTGAGAGTGAAAGTTCTTCTCCTGCGACCGATGCTAATGAGCCGAATGACGATACTCCCGAAGATGCGGAAGAGGATTGCTTGGTGGATGTGATGGCCATCACTTCTGAGTCCGATGAGGAAATCCCAGTGGAGGAATCAGAGGATTCCGAGGTCGATCTTGGGACAGGCTCCGAGGTCGATCTTGGGTCGAGTTCCGAGTCTGTCGATGAGTCCGATAGAGAGGGTGTTGGAAAACAAGTCGAATCTCGCCCTTCGAGTCAACCGGGTTCCAGCCGAGCTTCTGCTGCTTCTTTGGATGGGTACTCTAGTACTGGTTGTGGGGACCTTGACGTACCGGTGCGAGAGGTCTCTCAATATGATTGGGTTTCCAGAAATATTTTGGAGATCGAATCGTTGTACCCGCACGGGTTTAATTTGGAGAGGGTCGGGAGGAAAGCTTCGGGTCGGGAGGAAAGCTTCGGGTCGCTCGAAGCGAATTTGGAGAGTTGAGGGAATGAAAAAGGAAGAGCATGTGGCTTTGTGGCCTGGAGAGCTCAAGTTCACTTTGTATCATATGCTGATAAACGAGATGAATATCCGGCCTCCTTTCACTTGGTTCGAGCAGACGGTTTTGGCGACTTTGGATGTTGCGCCTTCTCAGTTGCATCGAAATGCGTGGGCTTTTGTTCGAGCCTATGAACTAATGTATCTTCACCTGGAGAGGCCGGTCTCGCCGTTGCTCTTTTTCCATTTGTTTGAGATCAATCGGAACAGCAGTGAAAATAAGTCCGGTCGTGAGAATGTCAGTCTTCGCTCGAGGCGAGGGGCCAAGATTTTCAAAGCCTATGCGGACTCATTGAAGGGGAATTGGAAGGAGTTATTTTACTGGGTCGAACCGGTGACCGACGAAGCGATCGAGAGAGTGGGAAAGTTTTCAGAGGATGGTCGGACGTTGGTGTCCACCAAGTTTCCCATTGGTTGGAGTCAGGCCCATTTTGAACGATCCACCAATTCCTTTTCTGTTAGTCAGAATCGATTGAACGCTGCCGATCTTCTTACCAAGAGGATCCTGATGTTTATTTCTGAGAGCATTCCGTTTTCAAAACATAAGTATCGGGGTATCCCTGCGGCTAAGATAGTTCAGGCTGGGAAGCGAAGACGAGTGCAACTTGTCTTAGGTAGTTCGTTTTTCTTGCTTTTGATTTTTGCACATCTTTGACTGTAGTTTGTATGACCAATTTTTGTTTCTTTTCCTAGATACCATGGCCCCAAAGAAACTCGCCGTAATGAAGGCGCTGGCGATGAGGAGTGTCGACATATCTGGAGATGCTGAGGAGGTGGGTGCTCCTCTTCCGACGTCTCCCCAGGTTGAGACTGTTGTTGGGACGGTAACTGCTGCTTCCCCGATCAACACTGTTACCCAGGAGGACCTTGCCTATGAGGCCCTGGTCGATCTTGTTTCCAGTTCTCCTCCCCCGGCTGCTCCCGACGTTGGTGCAGGGACCTCGGCGAAAAGGGTGCGCACCGAGGCAGGTGGCGAGCAAAGGCCGGAAAAAAGGAGTAAGACCTCGAGGAGACCGAGGCATAAGAACAAGGCCGTACCTTTAGAGGAGGGCTTTTTGGAGCAAAACTATGCCCAATGGCGGGAGGATCCTGTCGGGGCGTCTGTTAAATTGTTGGCGAATTTGGCCGACGTTCATAGGATCGAAAAAGAGAAATACGAGCAACGGGCTAAGGGTAAATAACATCACTTTCTTACATTCATAAAAACATCTCTTTCTTTTTAACCTGATTTTTCTTATTTCCGTGCTTGCAGTTTTGTTGGAGCTCGAGAAGTCAAAAAGAGTGAAGCTTGTGGAAGATGTGGCTTCAAAATCGAAAGAGCTCGCTCGAACAAAGCAAGAACTTCAGGCTCTGAAGGAAAGCCAAGGGGAGGTTGTACGTCGGGCGGAGTTCGCGGAGAATCGCGTAAAGGAGCTGGAAGAAAAGGAGAAAGTTTTGGAGGGGCAACTGGTCGAGGCTAATGAGAAGATTAAAGGTTTGGAGTTTCGTGTAGTTGGTTTGGAAGATGATTTGAAGAAAGCATCCGAGGCAAGGGTCGGTACAAGCGGCGATGCGGAGGCTCGAATTGCAGAGCTTGAAGCAGCCCTTCAGCAGAGCAGAAAAATGCTAAAGTGGCTACGAAGCTTGCAAACGAGGCTAGGAGGGAGGCTCGTGAAGCTGCTAACTCTGCAATTGAGCTCTATAAGGAGGGTTTTGAGTGTGCCCAGGAGCAAATTGCTTTGGTCAATCCTTCTGTGAATTTGGATCGGTCGATTATTGATGCCGACCACGAGGTTGAAGGGGGTAAGATCGTTAAGATCGATGCTCAGACGGAGAAGAAAACTGTGATTTTTTCGACCTCCACTGCCTGATGTTTTAACAGCGTTTCTTTTGCAGAAGTTCCTGGTGTATGCTTTTACTTATGTAGTTTTTTGTATAGATCCAACTTTTGGGATATGCCTATCAGGCCTTTACGAGCTTTAATGAATGCTTTTTGAATTTCGCATGTCATGTATGTCGTTTTTTGCGAGTTTTAACGAGTGCTTTTTTAATTCTGCACGTTGCGTATGATGTAAAAACGTCGGTAAACGAGGAACTCGATTTACCGGTTCGAACCTATAGGACAGTTTACTAGGACTCGGCCCAGATTTAACTCGCCCTATAGGGGTATCGGCAGTTGTGGCCGATGGTCGTTCTTAGGACGTTTCGATCCTTGAAGACCCGGTCTCTTTGAGATAGTTTGCCAAGACTCGGCTCGGATTTAACTGATTTCTCAAAGAGTTTGCGACCTTGGGTGGTCGCTTTTGGGTGGTCTCTGTGAACGACCTTGGTGTTGTATCTGGTTGCAACCTTTTGTTTGATGATCGCTTCTCGGAGCGAGGCCCGACCTCGAATTTCATCGATGAGGTCGAGTTCTTCTCTTAAGGCTTGATCGTTATTGCTTTGTGTTTTGGGATTTGCCGTTCTCCAACTAAGTTCGCCGATCTCGACGGGGATGACCGCCTCGCTGCCGTAGGAGAGCCTAAAAGGTGTTTCCCCAGTGGAGCTTTGGGGGGTCGTCCGGTATCCCCAGAGGACGTAAGGCAATTCTTCTACCCAATTTCCTTTAGCATCGTCCAAACGTCGTTTCAGCCCGTTCAGTATTACTTTGTTTGCAGCCTCTGCTTGACCGTTGGTTTGAGGGTGCTCTACTGAAGTGAAATGGTGTTTAATTTTAAGCTCGAACATTAGTTTGCGAAATCCCGTGTCTGTGAATTGCGTCCCGTTGTCCGTTACTACTACCTCGGGGATCCCGAACCTGCTCATAATGCTTTTTTTGAAGAATTTTATGCAGTTTTTTGCAGTGATGGTCGCCAGGGGTTCCGCTTCTATCCATTTGCTGAAGTAGTCTACGGCGACGATCAAGAATTTGACTTGTCCTGGTGCCTTTGCGAAAGGTCCGAGTAAGTCCATTCCCCACCATGCGAAGGGCCATGTGGAGGATAAACTCGTGAGGTCTGTGGGGGGAGCTATGTGCACATTGGCGTGGATTTGACATTTTTTGCACTTCTTCACATGATTACTAGCATCGCCGATCATGCTCGGCCAGTAGTAGCCGGCTCGAAGGGTTTTACGTGCTAAAGATCGAGCTCCATGTGCTGGCCGCAAATTCCCTCATGAATTTCTGTTAATACATAGGCCGCTTCCTCTCCCTCGATGCATTTTATTAACGGGGAAGAGAGGCTTCTTTTATAGAGCGTTCCGTTGATGGCTGAAAAAGCCGAGGCTCTTCTCCTGATATATTTGGCGTCGTTTCTGTATGGGGGTTCCGTTCCTGAGACGATGTACTCTAAAATTGGGGTTATCCAGCTGTCTGTTTCTTCGAGCATGCAGAAGGTCGGGTTAAAAAGAGGCTCGAGAGACACACTGGGTTTGTGTAGTGTTTCTTGGATGGTCGTCCTCTGGTTACCTGGGGTTTTTGTGCTTGCGAGTTTTGCAAGGATATTAGCTCGTTGGTTTTCCGTTCTTGGGACATGAACTATCTCGCTTGCTTCAAATTTAGCTATTAGTGACTGTACCTGAAGTAGGTATTTTTGCAGGATCGGTTCTTTGGTCTCGTATTTGCTTCCGATCTAGGAGACCACCAAGAGAGAGTCGGTATGGAGTTTAATTTTTTGGACTTGGAGGTCAATTGCCAGGCGAAGTCTGGCGATGCAAGCCTCGTACTCTGCTTGGTTGTTCGAGGTGGGAAAACCGAATGTAAGGGAAACTTCGATGATGACCCCAATCGGGCTTTCTAGCATAATCCCAGCGCCACTCCCTTTTGGATTCGAGGACCCATCGACGTATAGGATCCATATGTCAGATTCGGTGTTAGCAGGTGTCATCTCGGCGATGAAGTCCACCAGAACTTGCGCTTTAAGTGTAGTTCGAGCTTCATATTTGATACCGAACTCTGAGAGTTCCACGGCCCATTTGATCATTCTTCCAGCTAGATCGGGTCTGTGGAGTATCTGTCTGATTGGGTAGTTAGTTCGGACGACTACCTGGTGGGCGACAAAATAGGCTCGAAAACGTCGAGCTGCGACAATGAGAGCTAAGGCGATTTTCTCGATTTTCTGATAACGACTTTCAGCCCCGTGCAGAGCCTTGCTTGCGAAGTAGATGGGACTTTGCCCGGTTTCGAGCTCGCGTACTAGAACGGCAGCTAACGCCTCTTCTGAGACCGCTAGATATAAGTATAATGTTTCCCCTTCATTTGGTCGAGTTAAAATTGGAGGCTCGGAGAGAGATTTTTTCAGTTGTTTCAAAGCTTCGTCTTGCTCGGGCGTCCATTCGAAATCTCTTTCTTCTTTTTTGAGGATTTTGAAAAGTGGAAGAGATTTGAATGCTGCATTCGATATGAAACGAGATAGAGCAGCTATCATTCCATTGAGTTTTTGCACTTCTCTCTTGGACGTCGGAGTTCGCATTTCTGTGACGGATCGACATTTATCCGGGTTCGCCTCGATTCCTCGTTCTGTTAAGAAGAAACCTAAGAATTTCCCGGCTCGAACTCCGAAAGTTCATTTCTCTGGGTTTAATCTCATTCTATTCTTTCGTACCTCAGAAAAAATCGCTCTTAGATCGCTTATATGGTCGTCATCACTTCTGCTTTTGGCGATCATATCGTCGAGGTAAACCTCTACGCTTTTACCGATCTGGTTTTGGAACACTTTGTTCATCATTCTTTGATAAGTTGCTCCAGCGTTTTTTAAACCAAAGGGCATAACACGGTACGCGAAGTTTCCTTGGTCAGTGATGAAGGCGGTTTTTGCTTGATCTGGGGGAAACATGGCGATTTGGTTGTATCCGGAGTATGCGTCCATGAAAGATAACAACCGGAAACCGGAAGCGCTGTCGACCAAACGATCGATGATGGGGACCGGAAAAGCGTCTTTTGGGCAAGCTTTATTAAGATCGGTGTAGTCGACACACATACGCCATTTTCCGTTAGATTTCTTCACCAGGACTGGGTTTGATAACCAAGTTGTGTATTTAACCTCAGAGATAAAGTTGGCTCGGATGAGGTCGTCTACTGCTAAGGCGGCAGCAATGGCTTTCTCTTTGCTTTGGGCCCGCTTTCTTTGGGCGATCCATTTTGCTTCTGGGTTTATTGCGAGTCGATGGCAGGCAACCTCTGGCGGGATCCCAGGCATGTCTTCGGCCGACCAAGCGAAGATGTCTTTGAAATCTTTAATACATTGGGTTAAATCGATCTTGATCTTTTCTGGAAGGTCGATCCCTATTTTGACCTTTTGGGAGGGGTCTGAACCGAGCTGTATTTCGATGAACTTTCCATCAGGCTCTGGTCTTCTGATTTTTTGTTTGAGCTCTTTGGTTAGCTCGTCGACGTCTATCTGTTTTTCGACCTTTGGATCGCAGTTGGTTTCTACGTTAGTGGCGGTGTTAACTTCAGTTGATCTTCCTTTTGGCATTTTGGGAGTCGACAGTTCTTCCGAAGGGGGAGCTCCTTCATGCTCCGAAGCTTTTCGTTCGTTCTTAGTCCATAGGAAAAAACACCTGGAGGCCGACTCTAAGTCAGAGTTTAAAGTGATAACTCTGTCACAAAGAGAGTGGAACTTCATCTTTAAGTGCGTGGTGGATGTAACCGCCCCGAGCCTGCCGAGGGTCGGTCTTCCTATAATGCCGTTGTATATGGATTCACAAGGCAAGACGAGGAATTTGGTTCTGACGGTTCGAACCATTGGTTCGGTTCTGTAGGTAACCATCAGCTCCAGATGCCCAAGGGGTTTCGTTCGAGATCCGTTAAAGCCGGACAAAGCCGTCCCTCTATAAGGGGTGAGTTCCTCTTTATCGATCCCCATTTTGCTCAGAAGATCGATAAAGATGATGTCTGATGAGCTCCCCTGATCGACCAGGATTCTACGTACCTCCTTGTTGGCTATGACTGCCGATATCAAGAGAGGTACGTGTTTGTTAGCTTTTCCGTCAATAAGGTCGTTGTCACTAAAAGATAATGGAGGTCGATTAGTCTTGACCGGGGTTGTTGACGTTGAAGCCACGCACAACAATTCCTTCCATTTTCTCTTCATGGATTTTCCCGATCCTTCATGATCGAATCCCCCAGTTATCATCATGATAACCGAGCGTTTTTTATCCAGTTCTTCGCGGTCTGGGTCGATCACTTCTTTTCCTTTAGCCCTGAGATTTTCATTTCTTTCTCTTCCGACGTTGTCAGATCGTTCTCCCTCCCTTTTGACATAAGAAGATAGTTTTCCCCGTTTTATTAAATCTTCTATGTCATCCTTTAGGGCGTTGCAATGGTTTGTGTCACGGCCATTGCTTCTGTGGTATCGGCAGTATTTGTTGGCCTTCTGCCCAGGTCGGATAGGTAAAGGACCTGGGAGGCTTGACGTCCCTGAATTCGACGTTCCAACATTCCCCTAGTAACTGGGCGTTGGAGACGTTGAGTTCGGTGTATACCTGGTGACGATTTTTCTTACCGATGTTCCACGAGTTTTTACGAGGGTCGATCTCGATGTGGCGTTTCGACGGTTCTGCATGTGACGACGTTTTGTCGACCTTGGAATTTTCTTCTTCGTTAATAAAGCACTGGGATAGTTCGAGGAATTCTTGAAGGGTGTTAGGTTCCCATGTGTTGATGTGCTTTCGGAACGAGCTTCCAGGGAGCAGACCTTGGGCCATGAAGAAAATTCGAAAAGCGTCGTCTAACTGCCGAACCTGAAGAGCTTCGATGTTGAATCGCTCTATATATTCCCTCAGGGGTTCATTTACTTTCTGGATAATAGATGCTAGAACATTTTTGTTTTTGGGTTTGCTCTTGGAATGGGCAAAGTGCACCGAGAAGTGTTTTGCTAACTGGTCCCATGAGGAAATGGTATTCGACCTTAACGTCCGAAACGATTCAGAAGCCATTTTGTCTAGGGTCAAAGGGAATATTCGGCATTTCATTTCCATGGGTACATTTCGATACTGCATGGTCGTGTCAAATTGGTCTAGATGCCTGTCGGGGTCGCTCGTCCCGTCGTAAGTCTTCAATCCTCCAGGTGGTTTCTCGAGATACCGGGGGACCCGGAAGTTGTCGATCGATTTGGTGAAAGGACCTTTTCGCCCAGGTCGATTTGCTCGTGACAGTGATTGGCGTCTGTGATGGGGTTCAGGATGTCCGTATCGTCGTGTTTGATTGTTTTGAACGCTGTATAATATCTACCAACTGCATAATATGATACAAAGCGAATTTGGAGAGTTGAGGGAATGAAAAAGGGAGAGCATGTGGCTTTGTGGCCTGGAGAGCTCAAGTTCACTTTGTATCATATGCTGATAAACGAGATGAATATCCGGCCTCCTTTCACTTTATATCTGCATGCTCGAAGAAACAGACAGCTGGATAACCCCAATTTTAGAGTACATCGTCTCAGGAACGGAACCCCCAGATAGAAACGACGCCAAATATATCAGGAGAAGAGCCTCGGCTTTTTCAGCCATCAACGGAACGCTCTATAAAAGAAGCCTCTCTTCCCCGTTAATAAAATGCATCGAGGGAGAGGAAGCGGCCTATGTATTAACAGAAATTCATGAGGGAATTTGCGGCCAGCACATGGAGCTCGATCTTTAGCACGTAAAACCCTTCGAGCCGGCTACTACTGGCCGAGCATGATCGGCGATGCTAGTAATCATGTGAAGAAGTGCAAAAAATGTCAAATCCACGCCAATGTGCACATAGCTCCCCCCACAGACCTCACGAGTTTATCCTCCACATGGCCCTTCGCATGGTGGGGAATGGACTTACTCGGACCTTTCGCAAAGGCACCAGGACAAGTCAAATTCTTGATCGTCGCCGTAGACTACTTCAGCAAATGGATAGAAGCGGAACCCCTGACGACCATCACTGCAAAAAACTGCATAAAATTCTTCAAAAAAAGCATTATGAGCAGGTTCGGGATCCCCAAGGTAGTAGTAACGGACAACGGGACGCAATTCACAGACACAGGATTTCGCAAACTAATGTTCGAGCTTAAAATTAAACACCATTTCACTTCAGTAGAGCACCCTCAACCCAACGGTCAAGCAGAGGCTGCAAACAAAGTAATACTGAACGGGCTGAAACGACGTTTGGACGATGCTAAAGGAAATTGGGTAGAAGAATTGCCTTACGTCCTCTGGGGATACCGGACGACCCCCCAAAGCTCCACTGGGGAAACACCTTTTAGGCTCTCCTACGGCAGCGAGGCGGTCATCCCCGTCGAGATCGGCGAACTTAGTTGGAGAACGGCAAATCCCAAAACACAAAGCAATAACGATCAAGCCTTAAGAGAAGAACTCGACCTCATCGATGAAATTCGAGGTCGGGCCTCGCTCCGAGAAGCGATCATCAAACAAAAGGTTGCAACCAGATACAACACCAAGGTCGTTCACAGAGATTTCGATCCTGGCGATCTGGTACTCAGAAGAGCTGACGTCGGTCAGAAAAACGCCTCCCAAGGAAAGCTCGCCCCAAACTGGGAAGGCCCCTACCGAATTTTATCTAAAACCGGTACGGGAGCCTTTAAATTGGAGACCCTCCAAGGAAGAAAGATTGAGAGGACTTGGAACGCAACAAAACTGAAAAGTTATTATCCTTAGAAAGAAATCATTTACACCGATCTTATGTAAGCTCGAAACAAGTTATTAATCAAAAAAGAAACTTGATATTTCTTTCAAACGCTTTCGATGCTTCTCAAAAGTTCTTACCAAGTCTCCACACATTCTTGATTTTCATCAAACAGAATGAAGGGACCCAATTCCCCCCACCGGGAATCAACCGGGACCGATCTTAAATGATCTCCCCAAAAGCGACCACCCAAGGTCGCAAACTCTTTGAGAAATCAGTTAAATCCGAGCCGAGTCTTGGCAAACTATCTCAAAGAGACCGGGTCTTCAAGGATCGAAACGTCCTAAGAACGACCATCGGCCACAGCTGCCGATACCCCTATAGGGCGAGTTAAATCTGGGCCGAGTCCTAGTAAACTGTCCTATAGGTTCGAACCGGTAAATCGAGTTCCTCGTTTACCGACGTTTTTACATCATACGCAACGTGCAGAATTAAAAAAGCACTCGTTAAAACTCGCAAAAAACGACATACATGACATGCGAAATTCAAAAAGCATTCATTAAAGCTCGTAAAGGCCTGATAGGCATATCCCAAAAGTTGGATCTATACAAAAAACTACATAAGTAAAAGCATACACCAGGAACTTCTGCAAAAGAAACGCTGTTAAAACATCAGGCAGTGGAGGTCGGAAAAATCACAGTTTTCTTCTCCGTCTGAGCACCGATCTTAACGATCTTACCCCCTTCAACCTCGTGGTCGGCATCAATAATCGACCGATCCAAATTCACAGAAGGATTGACCAAAGCAATTTGCTCCTGGGCACACTCAAAACCCTCCTTATAGAGCTCAATTGCAGAGTTAGCAGCTTCACGAGCCTCCCTCCTAGCCTCGTTTGCAAGCTTCGTAGCCTCTTTAGCATTTTTTCTGCTCTGCTGAAGGGCTGCTTCAAGCTCTGCAATTCGAGCCTCCGCATCGCCGCTTGTACCGACCCTTGCCTCGGATGCTTTCTTCAAATCATCTTCCAAACCAACTACACGAAACTCCAAACCTTTAATCTTCTCATTAGCCTCGACCAGTTGCCCCTCCAAAACTTTCTCCTTTTCTTCCAGCTCCTTTACGCGATTCTCCGCGAACTCCGCCTGACGTACAACCTCCCCTTGGCTTTCCTTCAGAGCCTGAAGTTCTTGCTTTGTTCGAGCGAGCTCTTTCGATTTTGAAGCCACATCTTCCACAAGCTTCACTCTTTTTGACTTCTCGAGCTCCAACAAAACTGCAAGCACGGAAATAAGAAAAATCAGGTTAAAAAGAAAGAGATGTTTTTATGAATGTAAGAAAGTGATGTTATTTACCCTTAGCCCGTTGCTCGTATTTCTCTTTTTCGATCCTATGAACGTCGGCCAAATTCGCCAACAATTTAACAGACGCCCCGACAGGATCCTCCCGCCATTGGGCATAGTTTTGCTCCAAAAAGCCCTCCTCTAAAGGTACGGCCTTGTTCTTATGCCTCGGTCTCCTCGAGGTCTTACTCCTTTTTTCCGGCCTTTGCTCGCCACCTGCCTCGGTGCGCACCCTTTTCGCCGAGGTCCCTGCACCAACGTCGGGAGCAGCCGGGGGAGGAGAACTGGAAACAAGATCGACCAGGGCCTCATAGGCAAGGTCCTCCTGGGTAACAGTGTTGATCGGGGAAGCAGCAGTTACCGTCCCAACAACAGTCTCAACCTGGGGAGACGTCGGAAGAGGAGCACCCACCTCCTCAGCATCTCCAGATATGTCGACACTCCTCATCGCCAGCGCCTTCATTACGGCGAGTTTCTTTGGGGCCATGGTATCTGGAAAAGAAACAAATGAAAGGTTTTGTTGAGGGAATGAAAAAGGGAGAGTACCCATCACAGTTGGTAAAGAAAAAACAAAATAGACTAACCTCGGAACTATGTCGCAAGTTGATTATATCTGGAAATAAACGGTTGTCGATCCTCAGAAACCGACCTTAAAAGTACTTCGAAATTTCTTCAAACTCGTTCACTTTAAAGAAGCTCGGGAGCTCTCGAAGATCGGCAAATCAAAAACAAATGAACAACAAGCAACGAATGAGGAGGTGAGACCCCTTATTTATAGCAAGGCAAATCTAATGGGCCTGGGCCTGGAAGCCGAAGCGTCGCGCCCAAACCATGGTCCATTAAAATCCGCACGCTGAAGAATAAACGTCACCATCATGCGCCGCCACTACGAAAAGACACCTTGTCAGAAACAGTAAAAATGGCACTGATTCCAAGATTACACTGATTCCAAAGCAGCACTGAGTTCGGAAAAACCATCCACCTCGCTCGAAAGCTCGGCGGACAGTTAACATCGCTCGAGAGCCCCAGCCTCGACATAAGCTCGAGACCGAATAAGATCTCCACTCAAACAAAAGCAAACATATAAAAGCTACGTCGCCCATCAAAGTCAAGATCGCTCCTCATAGCGACCAGACTTGGGGGACCACTGTTATGGTAATTATACTATTCTCTATTTACACCCCCTCTCCAAAAGCCCAATTGATGAGAAGCCCAATCATAATCAAGAGAGTCCAATCTTCAATGGCCAAGATCAGCCCGCAAGATCGGACGGCCCAAAAACGCCAACACAAACACATCCAAACTCTATAAATACCCCATTCAATGCTCATTAATGGTAAGCACTTTTCTAACCAAACACTCATTCTCTCAAATACTGACTTGAGCGTCGGAGTATCATTGCAGGTACGACGTCGCCCCTCAAGATCGATTACCTCAAGATCGAACATCTCAAGATCGAACATCTCCAGGTCAAACAAAACCTTCCTCTCAAAACCTGAAGACAAAGATAGAATCAAGGACAAAATATCTACCAACTGCATAATATCGATCCTCAAGATCGGAAGCACGGTACTGAACAGGATGCAATAGGATGATCAGCGAATCCCCTTCAGGATACAATGGAGTTCCTTGATATGGTCTACATACCCACACCAAATATATCGATCAATGGTAGTTTACGGAACAAAGTTTCCTCAATTACTCTCGTGCACTAGAGAAAAGAAGAAATGACTTAGATATAATTTTGGGAAAATTTGGCATACAAATATATGACATTCGTATTGTGTTTATCTGCCCAAAAGTGTCTCTATTTATAGAGAAACTCATGCCACTTGGTGAAAGGAAACAACTCATAAAAGAGTCTTTACAATTCTGAAACAAAACCATTAAATATGATTCTCGTTCAGTAAATGACACAATATAACAGTTGTCACGCATGTAAAACCAATAAAATGATTTTCCAAAATTATGTCAACTATGAGATTCGAACCGATGCCATTATAGCCGAGCAACACACTTAAACCACTGAGCCAAACGAAATAACATGCCTTTTTAATAGCATTAATCGTATTTAACCAATTGTATCTTTCCAAATATATATTTTGGAAATTTCTCCAACAATCCCCCACCATTTCCAAAATGTATCTAAATCCATTATTCCGGAAATATCATGGTTTCAGATAATGGTATCTTGCGATTTGAACCATTACTTAGTAAGTTAAATTTTCACTCATCCCCGAATAGATTGGTAGACAAGCTTTGAACCAATTATTCATTAGAAAAAGTGTGCATAACTCACACATGAAATCTCAGTACCATTGATCGAATTATAAAAATGACACATTTGTTAAGGCCTTGTGTCTCATATCCTTTTCATGAGAATTTAAGAGTCAGGCCCTTTAACTCTATGAAGCGGCCCCACTTCATTCTCATATAGGTAGACTATATCAGAAATGCACCCATAATTATGCACCTCAGTAAATATATGCTATATGTCCATTAAGAGGAAAACCTCATCCTACCACTTTTATTCTTACAGTCCAAGTACTTTTGCCCCTTGGGATGTATCTATTGTCAAGTACTTCAATCACTCCTATAGTGTACTTTTCCCATTGAACTCAAGACTTAATTTTACTCAAGTGTGAGTTGGATTTCCACTATTGGTGATCAATTAGATATGGGCTTGTATCACATCCCCAATGATGTCTTCAACATCATATCATTGTCAACTCTTTTATCAAAGAATTGCAAACTTTATTCCAACTTTAATAAACTTTGAATATTCAATCAATCACATAGCTATGACTTTTATATAGTTTTGATAGTCTAAACTAACTATCACCATGACACTTTTGTCATTTCATTGTGTCATACACACAAACTTTATGTCATTCTTCTTTTGCTATTAAATATTTAATTACCACTTCAATTTGAAGTTCTACGTCCACTTAAATATATTAAAGAAACCATATATTCAATGCATTAAATATATAAATCAACAACAACCATGATCATAAAGATTTGTCATAATCAACCTTTAATTTCATAAGGTGAGTCCAAACATGTAAGTCATTACTCCACATAAAATTAAATCAATACTTTAGAATTTATTTCTATTTTATGAAAAGGAACATTTTCATATTAGTTATCACATAACTAATATATCTAACATAAATTCTAAGTGTAAAATTCAAGCCTCATGTATATGCATGTTCTATGGTAAAACAAAATAATAATCACAATAGAAAATCAACAATGAACCAAAATCATTAATATTTTCTATCACTTCCTTCCATGAACATTTGTCAAGTTACAATAATCTAAAACCTACCCAAATTATTTTCAATATCAAGATAAGCAAATTACTTTCATATTATCATACATTTATAAATAATGTGAGATCATCAAATTTAAAGTGTATTAATTTCATACACAAAACTTCAATATCATCAAACCATCAATTTGATATTTATGATAATTCATATGCACTATTTTATAGATTAAATAAAACAACATGTAATCATATATACATCAAACCAATTTTAAAACATAATTAACTCTGTGTTCACAAATTTTCCACACATGGTTTAGAGTTCCACATTCATGAAAATTATTTCTAAAACAGAAATTGTTTTCCTTAGTTTAAACAAACCATTTTCATGAATAAACTTGAATTAAAATTCACCTATACATGTGTTTATAAATTTAGACCATCAAACATATTTCATATATATATTTACTTTGAGAAATTGTGTACCTTTCACCATAGTAGAAAGTTGTTACCATTAATAATCTTCAACTTCAATATATATGAAGTCATGTATTTTGGAAATATCTTCCTTCAAAACTTGCAGCCATCATTCAACACAAATGCAAAATCGAACCTAAAGATTGTGAGAACAATTTGTTGGTGGGAATAATGCTGCAACTAAGAAGAACAATAAAACATAGAAGATCATTAGTAACAATAATTGTGAATGACATGTAAGATAAATAACAAGGAGAAGGTAATTAAATTCATCATTGCACTAGACTCCAAGGCGTGTATGACACTAAGCTTTAGGTTCGATTCGCCCCCACCAATCACTCTAGATTGGATGCAATAGGATGATTAGCGAATCCCCTTCAGAATACAATGGAGTTCCTTGATATGGTCTGCATAAGTGATTGGATGTTGAAAAAGTAAGATGCAGATTAACCTCGTCTCTCTCTCTCTCTCTCCCTCCCTTCCTTTCATCGACAATTTGTCAACCTAGCCCTTTTCATGGCATGTGCTTGCAACAGTAGGCTAGTAAATAAGTGAAGTTTCATCAACTTGAAAATATGTAGGTACCTAGCATTGATAAGTTGATGATTTACGTTGTAGCCATGCATTACATGCGTACTTTTGCTGCTCATGGAGCATTTTTTGCCGCTTATTTTGCTGGATGGCGGGTTAGCATTTAGAAGAAGAGATTATGCTGTTGCTATTGTTCTCTTATTATATTTTATCCATTCCTTTCTTTAATATATATTATTACTAGCGCGTGGACCCGTGCGTTGCACCGGGGCTAAAACTTTAGTTAATACAAAAAAATTTGTTGAGGTAAAATTTATTTCTTAAATTGCAATATAAAAAAGTTATATCTAAATTGAATGTCGGTAGGAATAAAAAACAAAATCATTTGCCTAAACAAAAATTTAAATACTTCCATACACAGAATTCATAGCCTTACTCAGAAAGTTAAAAGAAGCCGTGTTTGTATCAAAGTATGCTTGACCACCAATATATTGCAAACAAAGTGATACTAAAAAGGGAGCAATGAAAAAGGCCAATACTAAACAAAATAAAGAAACACAACACAAGTTCAACCTCTTCAACCTCTTTCAAACAGAATTGTTTATGAATATGAATAGACAGAGTTATAAAGATAGAATTATAATTACATGACACTTTTCCTAGATTAATGATATCTTGTAGAAGTATGTCATAAAATCACGAAATTAGGGAAGTCCAATTCCATCTAAATGAGACATAATTATCTCCTTTGGTAGTGTTATTTTTAACCAATTATAGACAAATAATAGGGGTGGGGTATATAGCCAAGGTTAAGCTGTTGGTCCAGGCAAAATAGAAAATAAAAGTGTTAATTGTAGGTACTCTGGTGATTTCCTATCCATATTTTGCCTTCGTATCGTTGTATCTCGTGAATCATGGTGATTTCTTCATCCCACATCCTTTTATTATCCCAAAATGTTACCACTACCTTAGAGGCTTAGACACTAACGGAAATATACAGAACTTATTCAATGAATACATAGGGGTTGCTACTTAGTACTTATTAAGATCTTAGTCCCTATTTTCTCTTCTTCTTTATAGCAGCAGCAAAGCCATAAGTTTGTGCTTAACAACAACCTCCTGTCATAAAGCAAAAGTGGTTTTAGTGGAGCTACAAATTGTAATAATAATATCCAACTCATGCTATTATTATTTCCAGAAAAGAATAGCAAGACCTATTAAATTGCTCAAAAGTGTGATGTGCATCTTTCACAAATCCTATTGTTGGATCCTCAATGAGCCTTAGCATTATTACTATTAGACTAAAAATAACCATTTCAGCAAATTGACGCATTTGTAAATAGACTTAAGGTCTTTTTTTACAATGTATGGGAACCTAAGCCTAACCAAAAATTAGTATGCTTCTGCTGCTATAAACTAAATAATGAATGGGTGTAAAGGATTTGGAACTTTATATCAACTTAAAAGATAAGTTCATAAGTCACCAAAATAAAATCAGCAGATTTCAAGTGGTACCTTATCATAGAAATCTGGAAGGTTATTATGGGGATGTGCTTCAAAATATCTTTCCAAAAGCATACTGTCAAGCTACATTCAACAAAAAGACGACCATCAACAACTGCTAACATCACATTATTAATCAATTAAGCATAAAAATACCTATGTATATAAAGAGTTGCAAAACATTAATTATAAATTTGTAAACCTTAGATACATTAACAGTGATTGGGGAGATTTAGAAGATACTGGTATCTTGCTGCAGCAGATATCTCCCATTTCATAAGTGAAGAGCCAGATGTAGTTACTATGTCGAATCCGAAATAGTGAAATTAGGCAACATGAATTTGAAGAAGGCGTCAGAATCAAAGAACGAATTCATAAAATTAGCAGCACACAGGATTCAAAACTCAAGTCACACACAAATGGAACAAAGAAAATGGAGAGGAAAGCGATGAAAGATGAGATTTGAGTAGAAAGCGAAGAAACTCAAATCGCACTCAAATCTGAAATGGAGTATAAATCGCCCTAACTTGAAGAGACTTAAATCACACCAAAATAACAGTTAATCAGAAATGTCGATGAGAGCAAGAGCAAGTGCAAGAGAACCTCACCTGCTGCAGGCAAACATGCATTATCAGAGATTTTTGCATCGTGATTAAGGAATCTCCAAATGCAAGTAAATATTGCAAGTGAAAAGCATATTAATTATCAGACTTGTAAACAACAAAGAACCAAAAAATTAGCATAGCTTAATCAAAGTTCAATAATGTCAACAACTAATATACCAAAATTTTCCATATAGGAACTAATTAATTTAACAACGAATACACGACAAAAAGTTGGAAAAATATCAAAGGAGCAAATGGGACACGAATAATGAAATAAGTAAATAAAGCAAGCAAGGAAATTGGAATAAGTTATGTACCAGAAGAAAAATTCGACTACCTTCCTGAAGGCCAACACCACCAACGAAGAGAAAAAGCAAAGAAAGAAGCTGTGGAAAAAGAAAAGCAAATAATCAGAGCAGCAAATCAAAAAGAAGAAGAAAACAATCGAATTAAAAGAGTACCCTAAAACAAACACTCCATTCAAATTGATGACATCAAAATAAACTTCTTCAAATCACTTCATTCAAATTGATGATATCAAAATGAACTTCTCCATCTGCACATTAACACCTGAAACAAACACAAAGCACCAGAAATTGAAGTTCAAATTATTCGAAGCAAAAAAAAAAAGCTAAAAAAACCCTAGATAAAGTGCATACCCAAATAAAGCTCCCCAAACGATCCATTCCCTATCTTCCTCCCAAGCTTAAATTTTCCACCAAAAAGATGATCCATGATTTAAATCTATTATAATTATCTCATCATAGATTCAAAAAAAATCATATTCTTCTATAGCAAAAGCAAAACGCTAGGTGAATAAAAAATGGCAGAATAGAAAATCAATATAAGCAGAATTTGCAGCTCTTTTTCATGGACATAACATTTCCTGGAAGCCTATGCAGTTAAGTTTTGTCATTCAAAGCAACAACTCTCTTGTACCATCTTCCTTCCATGCCTCTGCAGTTAAGTGTAGTGTAGTATGTGAGACTAATATTAAGAAAGAAGCAGCTATAGACATCACAGTTTATAAAAGTAAACCAAATGGTAAGAAAACCAAAAAAGATACGAAAGATAGAAAAGCAACATACTAATATTGCTGCTTAAATGAAAGTTTAAGCACATGATACTTGATAAAGCAAATAGTAGTTAACTATCCTCTGTCTGTTAGTAGTTAATTCATAGTATTTCAGCATTACCTATTTCCAATGATCAAAGAAGGAATCAAACGCAAAACTCAATCCTAATTCATCTATACCAATCACAACTTCACCAATGCAGAATTTAAAGAGGATAAAGCAAAAAAAATGGAGATCTCACTTTGTAGTTTGAAAGATATACCATAAATGAGCTGCTTCTCTGCCTTCTCGTTACAGTTTCCCCTTCACCATGGCATAAGACACTCTTAAGTCTTCACCCCTTCAACCAGACAGTGCAATAATCATCAAAACAATGATAATGGGTTCTTCCTAGGCCTATTAATGTCATGCTTCATAGCAGGTGGATGCTCCCTTGGCAAAAAAATCGTAAGGAATCTCCCCTCCCACCTTTGGTAGTTTGGTTTTTTGCATCAAATGATTCTCATCCTCGTACATGCAAAACCAAGAAGAACATCAAGAAGCCACTTCCAGTCTAAATAGTCTTAGGACATCTCATTTAAACAATAGAACCCTATGTTCTAAAACAAAAGTATTAAAATCAAACATCAAAAAGAAGTATCGCAGAAGAAAGAACAAAAGGGGATTAAAATATGCAGAAGACAAAAATCCAAATTACGTAAAGAAGATTTTTTAGCAAATTATGAAGCTGAAGATTTAACCAAGTATTGAGAAGTCACAAAAAACACATGAAAGAAGTTATTAGAAAGTAAAAACGAAGGAATAAACTTACCACACCATATTTTATAGAATATCCCCTGTGATGTTGTACCGACTCCTATGAAAATAAGTCATGAGAGGTAGAGCTGTAGATCAAAAGCCACTTATATGTCTCCTCGATGCTTCTGGAATCAAGAGAAGAGTAAAAGCATGTGAATAGCAAAAGCCAAAATAGTAATTGATTCCATGTTAGCTTCCAGCTGCTTACCAAAAACTGTAACATGTGCTTACAACCAAAAAGTAATAGACATTGCATTCTAAGAATATCTTTCATGAAAAATGACTTTGTAACAGCTTTAAATTCAATAGACATGTTGAAGAAACAGCTCTTGCAACCATAAGTACAACCATATCCTTGTCAACACCTTTGACAAAAATCTGCCAGATATTGATGATTGTTGGAAGGAAAAAAAAGAGACATATACATAGACAGGTGTAAACATGAACCGGGTCCAATGTGCAAATTTGTTTTTACCTATATTGCCTAATGTAGTATAAATTCAAATAAAGGCGTACCCAAAAAATACCCAAATGAGTAAGTATGCCCACGAATCAAATTAAACCAAAAAAATGTAAGGATTCAACAATGGAAGAAACTCCAATTTCAAGACCTTTTGAATAAACCATAAAATCAAGATTAAGAGGAATGAAAGAAGCAATAAGCCTTAAACATGTTCTTTTCCCTGTAAACTACCCAATACAAACTGCATGATGTACACTATCAGTTCTAATGGTACTTTATGATTCTTATTTAAATGTAATAAATGTAAAATTCAACATCAATGACTTCATTGGTCGTAGGTTTTGTGTTTGATACTAACAGATATGCACACTCTTTTGCAGTTATACATAAATAGTTTAATCTTAATCATTTTCTACTTGCAGTGGTGTAAGGAAAAATATAGCAAACTTGGTTAATCATTATTAGTTTTTAATTTGCCGGGGCTTAATTAGAAGAGGGGAAATGGGTGGGGAAGATAAGCAGAAACTGAGGAGTATTCTTTGGCACAAAAAGTTATGGCTTCTTTACCTCTTTTTCTCAGCGTCCTATTTTTGCTAAGGAAGGAGGAAGAGTTGTTGTGGTTTTTGTCTTCTTCACTGCAAAATGAAGAGAGTTATTGAAGCAATATGTTCTTATGGGGATTCAAGGTGGTGCAATGAAAAAGAAAAAAACATTCAGTCAGTAAGGAGGAGGGCAAGGCATGGGACTCACCTCAGTCACCTGAGATGCAGATTATGCTGAAGAAATATTGTTCCTTTGAACCACCACGGTGCGGCGCCGCACCGCCACCGGCCTCATAGCAACCACCGCGCCCTCTGTCTCACCTCAATAAACATCTCTGTCATCGCATTTTCCTTTCTCATCCCCCCTTTCCACATCTCTCCCTACATCCCTCTATCCCCAATGACCTGCTTTGCGTGTGCGAAATCCTTTGTGCATGCAACCCTTGAAGATGAAAAGCCTGAAACTTTATTGAATACAAATGAGAAGGATAGAGAAAAACAACACAAAATAGAGAAACAAATTAGGATTGAGGAAGATGAGAAAGTTAATCGAAAATGGAGATCCACAGCAATGCAGAGGAAGAATGAAGAAGCAGCGTCGCGGACAGAGGACATCGTGTTCGTCACGGGGGAGGAATGTTGAGGTCACGAACGGATTGAAGTGGAAGCTCGCGAACAGAGGGAAGAGGCGAGCTCGCGAACAGAGGCAGCTTGAGCTCGCGAACGGTGGATGTTGAGGTCACGGCGGAGGAGGCAGCTTGAGAGCTTGGGGTTGCGCGTACGGATGGGAGTGATTGGCGTGGATAAGGCTACCACAGTTTTGGGAAATGGTGTTAGGTTGATACAGCGAATGAAGGTGAAATGACGTGAGAGAGTGAGAGATGAGAAGCAACAGTGTAGTTGTTTAGCAAAGTGGTTCTCTTCTTTCTCTCTGTACCTGTCTTTTCAGCTGTACCTGTCTTTTCAGCTGACTAACATGGGAGTGGCAGGAAGACACATGGCATTATTCTATTGGCTGGAACTTTTGGGCGGGAAAGCTAAAAATTGGCGCCAAAATGCTGAGCTGGAGAAGCCCTCAGGATGTAAATGTAGAGATGCAGTGGATTTTGTTTTTTCTGCTTCCTTCTTTGTCAAGTTGGTCAAGCACTCAAGCCATTGTTTTTTTTTACCAAAGCCATTGTTTATTAATTATTACTTTATCAATATGTGCTTTTTCTTTTGATACAAAATATTAATGTGTGCTTTTGTTTGTGCGTCGGTATCATTGTTCTTTTTTCGATATCATCATACTTTTTTGATAAGTTTTGTGCTTTAATATTAGGCTAAATTGCAGTTTTGGTCATTTATCTTTGGGGTTGGTGTCACCTTGGTCCTTTATCTTTTTTTTTTCTCATTTTGGTCCTTCATCTTTTTTGTGTGTGTCATTTTGGTCCTTTTTTGTAGTTTTCCGTCCATGACTTTAACGGACGCCATGCTGGCAGTTAATTGCTGATGTGGCGTCTTAAACTCATTAAATGACGTGGCATAAAACAGAATTAAACAATTAAGTTTTTTCTAACATAATCAATTAAGTTTTTAAAATTATAAAAACATAAAACAAAATTAAACAAAAAACTAATAACATCAAAACAAAAACATAAAACACAATTAAGAGAAAAGGAAAACGAAATTTGTGTTCCCATTTCTTGTTCGATTTGGCAAGGAAAAGAACCATAGGCAGTTCTTTGATTTGGGTTTCAACAATCATTTTCTCTTTATTTCGTTTTCTGTCTGTGTTCCCAAATCAACAAGTCATTTTGGTGTTGAATAAACCCATATCTGCGTAAACATTAAAACAGAACCTAGAACCCAAGAATTCGATTTTGTTTTCTTTCAGATCGTCTTCATTTTCTTCAATCATCGTTTTAGATCCCAGAACTCTGCGTCTTCGTTTTCTTTTTCTTCGATTTCGATTTCGTCTTTGTTTTCGAAACTAAAACAGAAAAACACTAACAGATCAGCTTCTACCCAGATCTTCTTCTACCCAGATTTTACAAGGAAGAAAAACAACAACAAAAAATCCAGATTTGATTAACGAAGAAGAACAACAAAAAACCCAGCTTTTACACATCTGTTCATCTTGAATCAAACTTGAACCTAATCGAACCCGATTTTTAATCGAACCAATTTTCGTTCCTGGGTTTCGTTTTGCTGGGTTTCGTTCCTGGTGGTTTGATTTTTGGGTTGATGATGCGAAGAAGATGAAAGGAAGAGGAGAATTTTTGGGTTCCTGGGTTTCTGTTGATGTTCATGTTCATGTTTTAATTGTTCAGGAAGAGGAGAATTATGTTTTAATTGATTTATTTATTTTGATGTTTTTAATTCTACTGATTTTAATGTTTTAATTGTTTTATCAATTAAAAAAGTTTAATGCTGATGTGTTATTATCAATTGTAATTAAAAAATGTTAATTTTGCCACGTCATTTAATAAAGATGGACGCCACGTCAGCAGTTAACTGCCAGCGCGGTGTCCGTTAAAGTCATGGACGGAAAGCTACAAAAAAGGACCAAAATCACACACACACAAAATATGAGGGACCAAAACGAGAAAAAAAAATGACCAAAGTGACACCAACCCCAAAGATAAAGGACCAAAACTGCAGTTTAGCCTTAATATTATTATATTATATTATTATAGTATATATCTATTATTTAATTCAACTTTGGTATCTCTATTTATGTTTTCAATATCTTTATGGTTTGATTTTTGCATAGCTTCGTTCAATACAATTTGTATTGAAAGCACTCAATTTTTCTTGTCATTTTAGACTCTATAAATTTTACTCATAATTTATTTTATTGTATTAAATATAAATATATATAGCGGTGTCTCTGTGTCCTATGTTTTGGGTAATAGCCATGTCGGCGTGTCCGTGTCCGAGTCTGAGCTTCATAGGCTAAAAGCCTAAGAAAATTACAACAAAATAAAATTAAGTGATGAGTAGTAATTCCCATAATATTAGTTAATGATGTTATAGAAGGATTATTATAAATCCTTAGAGATGTCTTACTAGAGCCTCCTTAAGTTGGTCTGCTACCAAATTTGCTACCTAATACACACCAACAATTCTCACATTCCAATTGGTGGAAATGAGCATGAGACTCTTCTAAGACACTTCACTGTAATGATACTTAAATGCACTCAATGTAATAGTAATAGTGGCGCAGGGGAAGGAATTCAAGTATTGTGTATTGAATATGGTGTTCAATCCTTACAGTACAGTGAGAGCAGAAAAGGTTCAGATAGAAGAGAGAAATATGACAGTTAGAGGAGAGAGAACAATACAATCAAATCTCAGATATTTTTTCCTCTCACACTCCCACGCATTACTTAAGGGTATATTCTCTAAGGAGTACACTTGGCACACACACCCTCCCACTTGTGCGTGTCTTCACTTCTTTTGGCGCCTTATGCTCGGACCCTGTATTTGGCGCCCTGTCACTGAACCCCGTCATTGCCCGTGGACCCATGTTACTCTCGTGACTTGGCGCCACTTCCTTCATTACCATACCATCCCCTTTAAAAGCAATCTTGTCCTCAAGATTGAAAAAGGGCTAATGCTCCTTAAACTGATCAATATCCTCCCATGTGGCAGCATCGGAATCACCATCCTCCCACATGATTAACACTTGTGGTACTTGCAGTTCACCCCTCAATATTACTCTAGTATTGAGCACTTCCTTAGGTTGCAGTACTGGTCCCATCTCATTTGTAGTCATGGGTAATGGTAGATACGACACAGACTTCTCCCCTTGGAATAACTTCAGCTGTGAAACATGGAACACACAGTGTATCTTGGCCTGTTCCGGTAATGCTAATTTATATGCCACCGCACCAATTTTCTGTGTAATTTTAAAGGGTCTGAAATACCTCATAGCAAGCTTTTGGTTTCTTCTCAATGCTACTGAATGTTGTCTATACGGCTGTAGTTTCACCAAGACTAATCCCACTTCAAATTCAATATCTTTCCTTTTCTTATCAGCTTGCAACTTCATTCTCTGCTGGGCTTTATTCAAATTGCTCTTGAGTTGTTGTAACAGCAACTCTCTGTCACTGAGTTGAGCAATCACATCTGCTGGCTCATCATTAGCAAGTGCAGATCTAGTCAAAGTAGGGGGATCCCTACCATATAATGCCTTGAAGGGTGTCATGCCCAAACTAGCGTGGAATGCAAATTTGTACCAATACTGTGCCCAGGATAGCGCCTTGAACCAGCCTTTGGGATTCTCAAACGCGAAGCATCTCAAATACATCTCTAAACATTTGTTTAACACTTCGGATTGTCCATCTGATTGGGCATAATATGCAGAAGACATGGCTAATGTCGTCCCTTGGAGCTTGAGCAAATACTGCCAGAATGCACTTGTGAACATCTTGTCTCTATCTGATACAATTGACTTAGGAACTCCATGTAACTTCACAATGTAGTTCATAAAAGCCTCTGCTACAGATTTACTGGAATAGTCAGCTTTCATTGCAATGAAGTGAGCAAATTTAGACAATCTATCAATGACTACCATAATCACAGTGAATCCATGTGAATTAGGCAAGCCAGTGATGAAGTCCATAGCAACATCATCCCAAACCTGAGCTGGAATAGGCAAGGGATTCAATAATCCTGCTGGTAGTGTATTTGATGCTTTAGCTTGTTGACAGATGGAACATTGCTTCACAAATTGCTTAACATCTTCTCTGATTCGACCAATAAAACAGAGCACTGATCCTAGTAATAGATCTAGTAACTCCAGCATGCCCTCCTATAGGAGAGGTGTGATATTCTTACAAAATTTATGAATCAAAGCTTCTTGTTTTGGAATCATTAACCTGTCCTTCCAATATAGCAGCCCTTCTCTGTATACATATTCCACATTATTATTAGAATTATCCCTGCACTTCTCAATAATGGCTTGCAATTCCACATCTTGAGTGACTGCAGTTCTCAATTCCTGCAAAAATTGAGACTGAAATTCTGACCAGGCCATGAAAAACACTCTGCTCAAAGCATCAGCAGCTATGTTGTCTTTTCCTAGCTTATACTCAATCCTAAAATCATATCCAATGAATTTGTGCAACCATGCATGTTGCTCAGGTGTTTGCAGCGACTGGTCCAACAGAGTTCTTAGGCTCTTCTGATCAGTCTTAATCACAAACTGATGTCCTAGAAGATAGTGCCTAAACTTAGCCAATGCCTCAGTGATTGCAAACAATTTTCTAGTGTAAGCAGACTGTCTTTGCATCCTGGGAACCATCTTCCTTTAAAAGAAAGCAATAGGGTGTCCTTGCTGGCTTAGGACTGCACCAACCCCAATACCTGAAGCATCTGTCTCCAGTGTAAACGGTAGAGAAAAGTTAGGTCATGCTAGTACTGGAGCTGATGTAATAGCTTCTTTCAGCTGCTGAAATGCTAGCTCAGTACTTACAGACCACTTGAAGGCATCCTTCTTCAACAAATCCGTTAAAGGACTAGCAATTGAGGCATAGTTCCTAATGAACTTCCTGTAATACCCAGTGAGGCCTAAGAAGCCACGTACTTGTTTGACATTTGCAGGAGTTGGCCACTCTTTCACAGCTTGTACCTTATTGGCATCCATAGAAACTCCTGCTCCAGATACTCTATGACCAAGATAGTCCACTTCTAATAACCCAAAAGAGCATTTAGAGAGTCTTGCATACAATTGATGTTGTTGTAGTCTTCTCAACACCAATTCCAAATGTATTAAATGAGCCTTCCAAGATTCACTATAGACCAAGATATCATCGAAGAAAACCAACACAAATTTCCTCAATTCTCTCCAGAATATCTGATTTATCAGCCCCTGAAATGTTGTTGGCGCATTTGTGAGACCAAATGGCATTACAAGCCACTCATAATGGCCATGGTGCGTTCTAAAGGCAGATTTATGCCCATCTTCAGGCTGTAACAGAATCTGGTGGTACCCTGCTCTCAAATCCAGCTTTGAAAAATAACTTGCTCCATGTAGTTCATCAAGTAATTCATCCACAGTCGGCATGGGGAAGGAATCTTTCACAGTAATTGCATTCAAAGCTCTATAGTCAGTACAAAATCACCAACTCCCATCTTTTTTCTTAACCAAAACAATTGGAGAAGAAAAAGGGTTGTTGCTTGGTTGTATAATTCCTTGATCAAGCATTTCTTGCACCATTACTTCAATCTATTCTTTCTGGCTGTGTGGATACCGGTATGGTCTAGTTTTTACTGGTTTTGCATCTGGTACTAGTGTAATAGCATGATTCTTGTCTCTGTCAGGTGGTAATCCTGTAAGTGTTTGGAACACAGTTCTGTATGTATGCAGCAATGTAGCTAGCTCTGGTTCCACATCAGTTGGCAACTCCAGCAATTGGTCATCAGCAGTAACAGGACTAATCTGTTGAATTGAAAACAACTTAGAAATAGCATCAGTGCTAGCCATTATTTTTAGTTGATGAAAGTGTGTGTGAGTAGGATGCAATGATTTATCTCCTTGCAAGGTAATGAAGTTTCCCTGGTGTAAAAATTTGATGCTTGAGGCTGCATAATTAGCTACATGTGGTCCAAGTGTTGCTAACCATGTTGAGCCCAGAATTAAATCTGCTCCAACTACAGGTAACAGGGCTTTGGCTTATCAGGTAACAGATATACTGGCAGTTGTAATTGTTGTCCTTGCACTTGCACACACAGTTTAGAGATCCACCCATCTGTCTCCATATATTGACCATTGCCAATTAGCACTCTAAACTTAGGAATTGGTTCAATAGGTAATTTCAAAATTGTGCCACCCTTGGTTGCAAGAAACTCTCTGAACTGCCACCATCTAGTAGTATCTGCACTGGAATATGTCCAATGATGCCAGCAAATCGAATAGTTCCTGTGCATGTTCCTCCTTTCATTGCATTAAGAGATAAATGATGTTCAGTAGCATTGGAAGTATCTTGGTCTATGGTTTGTGTTTGGTCAGGGGGCTCAATGTCTCGGATATGATTTTTTTTCTTCTTCACTCATTTGTAACATGAGGATTTGGTGTCTATTAGGGAATCTATGTGTATATGAGAATTTCTTATCACAAAAATAGCACAGGCCTTTGTCCCTTCTCAATTGAATTTCAGCTAGTGACATGTTTTTCAACTGTTGTGTCCTTTGGTTATTGTTGAAAGGTTTGGATGTAGGTTTAGGTAGAAGTGGTGGTAAACTGTTTGGCTTATTTTGGTAGGATTGGTTATTGGTGTCTGGTTTGGTTTGTGGATTGTTGTATTTGTTCTGGTTTTGGTTATTTGGTTGGCTCAGGTTCTGTTTAGTGGTGTACGGGTAAGCTCTCTGTTTAGGTTGAGTTTGATATTTCTCTTCAACGAGTTGGGTCAATGTTACTGCCTTCACTAAGGAAGGGGGTGACAAGGACTTCACATCTCTACGGATATCATCATTCAAACCACCAATAAAACAGTCTAAAAGGGCTTCACTAGTCACACCTTCAGATCTGTTAGCAAGAGCTGTAAATTCTAAGTAGTATTCAGCCACCGTGCCTACTTGAGTCAATTTAAACAACTTAGCACGAGGACAATCAAAAGGAGAGGGACCAAATTCAGTTTCTAAAGCTGTAGTAAACTCATTCCATGATTGAAATGCATTAACCTTTTGCATCATTTGAAACCAAGGCACAATTTCTTGATCCAAATGAACTGATGCAATGATTATGCGTTCAATGTCTGGTGTAGCATAATAATCAAAAAATTGCTCAACCTTAAAGATCCATCCAACCACATTGCTACCATCAAAGCGAGGAAAATCGAGTTTAATGGATCTTACTTGAAATGCAGGCTTCTGGCTCACCACTGGTTGCGTCTCAGGTGATTGAATCTGCAGTGACTTCAATTTCAGCGACGATCCGCTACTCATCGTCGACTTCTCTGAGTGTATTCTCTTCATCTCTTCAAACATCGCTGTGACCTTGGCGAAATTTGCTTCTGCGCTAACGATTGCGTGTTGCATTTTCTCGAATCACCGCTGATTCGCAATCTCCTTGTGTTTAATGTCCGTTTGCAACTCTGCGTGGTTCTTCTCTACCGTCTCAGCTAGCCTTCGCAAATCGTTGTTGAGCTCCTTGAAACGTGTGTTCTCAGCCATGGCGAAAGGTTGATGAAAGCACCAATGTAATGATACTTAAATGCACTCAATGTAATAGTAATAGTGGCGCAGGGGGAAGGAATTCAAGTACTGTGTATTGAATATGGTGTTCAATCCTTACAGTACAGTGAGAGCAGAAAAGGTTCAGATAGAAGAGAAAAATATGACAGTTAGAGGAGAGAGAACAATACAATCAAACAGTGGCGGACCCAGGACCCCGGGGTCAGGGGTGTCAAATTTTTTAAGGCCGGTGTCAAATGGGTGCAAAACTTGGTCTACTAGTACAATTTAAAATTTTCAGGGGGGTCAAAACTAAAATTTCAAGAGATTTAGGCTATTTATATAGGGTGTTTAGTGCAAAAAAAAAATTCCAGGGGGTTCAACTGAACCCCCTGGATGTAAGCCAGGTCCGCCACTGCAATCAAATCTCAGATATTTTTTCCTCTCACACTCTCACGCATTACTTAAGGGTATATTCTCTAAGGAGTACACTTGGCACACGCGCCCTCCCACTTGTGCGTGTCTTCACTTCTTTTGGCGCTTTATGCCCGGGCCCTGTATTTGGCGCCCTGTCACTGGACCCCGTCAACGCCTGTGGACCCATGTTGCTCTCGTGGCTTGGCGCCACTTCCTTCATTACATTCACCTCTGTTCTTCTCATTTAAGTGTATCCATTTTTTAATTGCGCCAATTGCCCTATGAAAATCTCTCTATAAGGAAATTGTGAGATTAAAAAAGAAGCTAAATAGCTTGCTAAACCATACTAATAACCTCTACAATGGAAAGAGGTTCAGGCTTTGAGGAAAGAGCTTAGGCAACTGCAACAGAAAGTTTATTAAGTTCAAAAATGCACTTAGCGCAAGTGTATTTTATTGTAGAAGGATAATGAGGAACTATAGTAACTTGAATCATATGTCACTCCTTCTCCTTGTGACCCTCTATTCCAAGTAGCATGGAAATGGCATTGTCGCTAGAGGAAAAATCCAATGCTGTCACCCTGTGGCTCTGGTTGCCTAGTTTGTTCTCTGTTTTTAAATTTCAATTATCAATTATCATTATCAATTATGAATAATAGATAGAAAAAGAGGACCTCAGAATTTAAATGATGGGCGTAAGTGCTACGTATTCAACGCGCTTCCCGCAGGCATATGAGATTCTCGATCGACTGATTGACTATCATCATATGACTTTCTTTTTGTAACAAACATTCACTCCAAGTCCAACTATACCTCTCCACCTCTCACTAAAGCTCTTTATATACAAAAACCACGTTATAGAACAAACTCATCGACACGTAAGTATCCTAACCATCTATCCCCACACCTTGTATTGTACCTCCTTCACACCCTTTTTCATCACCATCAAATCGCACATCTTCTAACGTCTTCGTTACGCTCTCCTCCTCCTCCCTCTCTAATGGCATCTGCGATGCGTGTGGCTCACTGCGAGCTCCGGTCACCCAGACCGGAGGCATCTCGGCCGAGAGTTGAGAAATCCGGTCCGGTTCAGCTTTCCATTCCAAAACCCAAACCGGTGGAATCAGAAGCCGCTAATACAAACATCGTTTTGCAGCCGCGGTTATGCACTCTCAGATCCTACGGTTCAGATCCATTCGGCGGCGTCATGAAGACGACTAGCAAGGAAACCAATGACGTGTCCACTTTCTTCGCCACGCTTTCTGAATACATTGACAGCTCCAAGAAAAGCCACGATTTCGAAATCATCTCCGGTCGTCTCGCCATGGTAACTAACTCACTGTTACTATTTCAACATCCAACCAAAATAAACAATAAATCGATAATAATACAAAAAGAATTAATTATAACATTATTTTGATGATGATGATATAATTATAACATTAAAAAATTTTGGTGGTGCAGATGGTGTTTGCAGGGACGGTGACAGTGGAGATGGTGACGGGAAACTCAGTGTTTAGGAAGATGGATATTGAGGGAATAACGGAAGCGGGTGGCGTGTGTTTGGCGGCGGTGACTTGTGCGGCACTCTTTGCTTGGTTCTCCAGTGCACGGAACAGAGTTGGTGGAATCTTCACTGTTAGCTACAATTCCTTCATAGATTCCCTAATCGACCAAATCGTTGATGGTTTGTTCTATGAAACCGAACCCAGTGACTGGTCCGATGAACTCTGATGATGCACTTTATTATGTATGTGCAAAAATTATAGACACAGTTTGTGGAGGATTTCAGCTATATATGTGTGTATATATAGTTTAGTATATAGGCCAAGAGCAGCCAATGTGATGTCATTGCAACGAAAATAGTATATACTAATAATGAATGAATAATACGCGCATCAAATATTATTGATGTTTCTCTCTCCCTTTCTTAAGCATTTTCATAGATTGTATCAAGGATGGCTATAATACTTTGCTTATCTGTGTTATGATTTCAATATTCATATTATATATATCTTTCATCCCTTTGACATACCAAAATGCTAAATTCTATCATGGACCAGTATATGAAAATTAAGCTCCCTCTTTCTCTTGGGCAAAGGTTCAAACAAACGTTTTGCTATGATTGGATCAACACAAATGGCGGAAGAATTTGTCCAAATTAGATCATCATGTCAAAAAATTGGAAACTTGAATACTACTTATTGAGAGAACTGGAATCATATGCAATCGTGTATTTCTATAAACAAGAAAAGGATTAAAAAAATGTGACTTTTAGTGAGTAAAGTTTGTTTATACAGGAGAT
Source organism: Astragalus membranaceus (assembly GCA_039519185.1). Taxonomy (NCBI): domain Eukaryota; kingdom Viridiplantae; phylum Streptophyta; class Magnoliopsida; order Fabales; family Fabaceae; genus Astragalus; species Astragalus membranaceus. Next base: position 174,037,519 of record CM076850.1, on the reverse strand, counting down.
TGTATATATGTAACAACTATAACCGTTTAATGTTGGACTATGCTGCACTTTCGATTGTTTGAATGCACTCCAGTACGCTTGCCTTCTTTGCCATTGATGCCATTAAGGCTTCATGAATTGCCTTGTTATTTTTCAACAGAGAAGCAGCGAACAAAACCTGCAAACATAACCATAAATTTGTGGATGCATGAGATTGTGGTACTGATCAAAATGTTAAAAATACATCTATGATGCCATTTTGTGCCTAGCTCTGTGTTAGAGGAAAGAACCTACGGCCCATCTGGTGAGATTTTGTTGCTGATCTTTGCTGAGTTGTGGCTTAGATCGGTTTATAAATCTCTGTAGGAAAATAACATTTAATAGTATTATTTGAGACAACAGTGAATAGTTTCATATTCACATCTTTTGAAAATAGGGATATCATCAAACCTGGAGAGTGAAAAGATCAGCAGATTGACCGACCACCTTGTCATATGTTAAACCTTCTGCGGCAAGTCCAGCCATTGACACAACAGCCAATCTGAAAAAAATAATGGCATTGACAACGTAACCTATTTCTTCACAGCAAGTCATGGAATTGCAAACGGTTGCATTTTGGTACTTGGATCATGAAAATTTACAAATTGGGGTGGCTTCTTTCTTTATTGAGTAAGAATAATTGAAGTCACATCTTTGCTTTCTAAATTAAAACTGCCTGGTAAATTTACCTGTCTAGCTCTTTAGCATCAAGCTGACCACTATAGATAAGCTTTTCAAGCCTCTCATCTATGAGATTGACATGCTCTTTCCCAATATCCAGCGAATATCCCAAAATGGGTACGCCAAGCAGATAAGCAACTGAAATGAACAAAAGGCCAAACAGAAACTGAGTTAGATTACATGATGAATAGACATGTATCTGATACGGTGTATTTATACAAGCCAAAAGAAGGCAGTACTCAAAAAGTGCGCTGCTTCATGACTGGCAATCCTTTCTTGATAATCAGGAAAAACTGTTGAAAAGCTGCTAATAGCTACTTGGAGAAGCCTACACTAGCATATTAAAACATTAATGCTATAGTAACAAAATTGAAGGGGTTTGGTTTGGATCCTCTCCGATAACTAAAGAGTGGGATATGTAGAGAGAAAGACTGAAGAGGGCGCGCCCCTGCTACGTGGTAAGCGTAATTCTTACCCGGGGGATATGCTGCCCACAGCCAGAACCACTAAGGAAATACTCCCAATCAAATATGGTACAAAGAAGCCCCAATCCTACATGAGTAAAGACAGCAAGCATTAATCAGAGATAAAAAACGAGATTAGTAGATGGAAAGTAATAAGGAGGGAAAATAATGTTCAACCAAACTTATTTTCCACTTTCCTTATGTACTATTATTTAGCTATAACAAGCAAGTGTCCAGTAAAAAAAAACAAGTGTAAAGGATTTGCACTTCAAGGTTTTCGCTTTCCCACTACTCAACCAAGAACAACCTTAAGCTTCTGGTTAATTCATAAAGGTCATAAGTTAAATGCATGAGCTTCTCAACTTAGAAGAGGAGTCAATTTTTTATAGACCGCAAAGAACATACATATAAGTATCAACAATGTTAACAATTGTTCAAATGAAGTAGAATACAGTATGTAGAGTAGAATATAGTAGCAGGTGAAAAAGGAAAGAGTTGCTAGCTATATCTTCCACTTTGGCTGCTCTTAACTCTGATTAACAAGATAGCATTCATAATCTATAAAGTACTCTATTACTTGAAGTTCAACCATACATTGCCTTCCTGAATAATTTCGATTATTTTTGCAGGAATTAACTATGAGTCTAACTACAAGCCAAATAGGCTGCTAACACCGTATTCAAGTTTACAAATGCGTGCTTCAACACTACAGGACTTCATCATACTTCTAAAGACAGATTATCATGTGAGATTCTCAAACAGACAATCAGACATACATAACTAACAAAAAAGAAGAAGTGGTAGGGAATCAGGGATACCATACCCCGGGAAGCTGGCCAGCTATAACACCCAAGAATCCAGTTGTTCCAACCACAGTAAAGAGAAAAGCTGCCTGCAACATCAAAGATATATGTAATTTGTTGGACTTGGAATTGGAGCAAATTCACTATTCCATAAAGCATAAAATTAAGAAAATCAAATGCCACATTCTCAAAATCAAAGTCCATACTCCGAAATTTCAGAGTACAGCATGTTTGATTCTAAGATATTACAGACCAAAAAGTACAGCTGATTCAATTTGATACTACAAAAAACAAAAATTATCTGAAACTCACATCGTTTCTGACACTAGGGATTGCAAGGTTCTCAGCATTTTTAATTCCTAAAGTTGTAAGTTCCCGAAGCGATGTCTGGTGCACAAATTTAGAAAGGTTAAAACACAGGAATACATGATGTAATTGTAATGGAGAGTGAGCGTACCGTACGACGTGAAACATATGGCTGAGAACTCCATTTCTTGGCCCAACCAACTTCACTCAACTGATCAAGTGCTTCTTTAACACTATTGCTATCTTTCTGCACAAAAATATTTACATTCCTGTCAATTTAAGTTATCAATTTGATTGTGAATTGTGATATTAAGAAGATAGAAATTTGGAGCTAACAGAAGACCTTGGCAATGGCAGATTCAAGAGTGTTGAGGTCGACACCGGGGGCAGCAGAGGAAGCTCTTGTACATTTTGTGAGGTTGATGTTGAAGCATCTTCGATGGTCATAGTAATATGGTTTGGGAAGATATGAGTAAGCCATGCTTGTTGTTACCCACATTATCTCTTTGTTATCTGACAGCTTCCGATTCTTGCTAGATTATTGGAGGTTAGAGGATGCAGAAGATAAGGACTTGACGCGTGGTGGGGCTAAGGAACGAGTAAAATTAAAAACAAATTTGTTGAGAGTGGGATTTGAACCCACGCCCTTTCGGACCAGAACCTTAATCTGGCGCCTTAGACCAACTCGGCCATCTCAACTTTGATATCTAATAGGCTGTACAAGCTGTAATTAACCACACCGTATCTTATCTTATATCAAATTCCAGCACTGGCCTCCGGCCAAAAATGCAGCCTGTTATGCCCGTTTCACTAGAATATTACTCGCAACCCACACGTGCGATGGGTCCCATATGCAAGTTGCACACTCAATAAAATATAATAATAAAAATAATATAACACAAAAGTTCTAATTTACAAGTAAAATAACTAAAGATAAAAGTATGGTTTTTTTTTTTTTTTTGGTCAAGATGTATTGATTTCCATAGAAATGGGCAAGGCCCCAACCAATACAATCCAAAGAGAGATCAAACAGGCCTAAGAAAATTCCATGGCACCACACAAGATGTGGGCTCAGAAAAATTAAAGCCCAAAAACAACAAGCCCAAAAACTGTCAAACGGGTCCCATAACCAGAAAGAAGAGACAACTAGTTTGACCGAAAATACAAAAGAGCTGACACCAGCCCAAACAAGGAGAAACATACGACTTACAGAGCCTTTCTCTCGCAAGCATCTAAAAGGGAAAACCTTAAAATAGAGAGAAGAGCTGCGCTTCCACGGTGATCAACAAGAGCAACTACTCCACAAAATCACCATGATCAAAAGGAATATCTATTACACAAAGTCAACAAGATCTACTCCAACAATATCACCAAGTTCAACCAACAAAACCTAATCAGATGCCATTGAAGCTAACATTAATGCAATCCTCAGTGATTGCATGTCTTAGATCATCAGGAGGCTTCGACATCCAATCGCTCAGTAATAATCCCTTCGATGCAAGATTTGCTATTACATGAGCTGCTTTATTTCCATCACGCTTTGTCCAGGTAATCTCACATTTTGAAAAGGATTCAGATATGTTTGATATATCACAAACAATAGGATTGATTTCTTTGTGCCTTTTTTTCTTCTTGCAAACCTCAACGAGAGTGAGATTGTCTGTTTCCAAGATTACATTCTGAAGAAGGAGAGCCGTGGCCATCGAAGCTGCCTCTCTAAGGCCAAAAGCTTCAGCAACAATTGCAGATTCAGCAAACATTCTCTTGAAAGAAGCGGTAAGAACTGATCCTTTATAATCTCTGCAAATAATTCCTATGTAACTAATCCCTGTAGCTTTATCAAAAGCTGCATCACAGTTTAATTTTGTAACATGAGAAAGAGGAGGTCTCCAAACTGGAGGGACTTCTCTAGATCTAGGCACCGTGGGAATAAGGTTAGCAAAGTTTAATTTAGCAGAAGAGATTAAGAACTCAAAAACTAGAGCATTAATTCTATGGAGTACTTCAATAGGATTAGGCAATTTATTACTGAATATAGCATCATTTCTAGCCTTCCAAATGTTCCATAAGGTGAAAATAAGCCTTGTCATACCTTCTTTAGACCCTTGAAAGTAAGAGTTATTCATGCTCAAGCACCAATTATGAAAAGAAGTAAGACCATACGCATTGGGAGTAGGAACAAATTGAAGACCAAACCATAGGGCTCTAGTCCACGGGCAAAGAAGCATTAAATGTTCAGTAGTTTCATCCTCAGAATTACAAAAGACACATTTAGGAGAAATAGCTATCCTCTTCTTAAAAAGTGCTTCTTTAGTTGGGAGGAAATTTTGTGCTGCTCTCCACATAAAATGCCTCATCTTAGATGGAACATTTGAGTTCCAGATAAGCTCCCAATATTCAGAAGAAATGGAATTTGAAGAAGATGGGTTATGGCTAACCTGTTTAGGATCCAAAAGACATCTGTAGCCAGATTTTACTGTGTAAACACCATTCTCAGAGTGAGGCCACATAATAGAATCAACATTAGCAGACCAAGAAATTGGTGTCTTAATTTGTTCAATGGCAGAAGCAGGAGTAAGGTTGGATCTGAGCTTTGAAATATCCCACTCCTTATTAAGACTAATAAGCTCTCCCACCTTGGTAACAGTAGCTGAATTAATAAGACTAGCTTTAGAACCCGATGCTAACCAATTATCATTTGTAATGCTGACATTAAACCCATTGGCAATTTCCCATCTAGCCTCCTTCATAATAAGAGATCTTCCATGCATTAAACTTTTCCAAACCCAAGAAGATCTACTCCCAATGCTAGCTTGCCAAAGCTCTATAGAAGGAAAGTAGATAGCTTTGAGAGTAGAAGCCCAGTAAGAGTTTGGCTCATGAAAAAGTCTCCACACTTGTTTAGATAGCATTGCTGAGTTCATCTTTTGGAAGTCTTTAAAACCAATCCCACCTAAAATCTTAGGAGAACAAATTTCAACAAATTTCCTCCAATGTATTCCTCTATTTTTACCAAAGGATTTCCACCAAAATCTGGCCACTTCTGAAGTTAATGATGAGCAGAAGGTTTTAGGTAACTGCAGAATTGCCATTATATAGCTTGGGATGGCCTGCACAACAGATTTGATCAATATCTCCTTACCAGCAGGGTTAAGTAAGTTTCCTTTCCAACCTTCAAGCTTATTAGTTACCTTCTCTTTTAGCCAATTAAGGCCCAGAATTTTAGAACCACCCCACTCAGCAGGAATACCAAGGTACTTCCCTGGATGATTCCAAAGAGGAATGTTAGTGATGCCTGGATGATTCCCGGGGTCCCTTATCTTTATTTAAAGTAACGATTTGGTCCTTTATCTTTTTTTTGTCCCAAATCAGTCCTTTATGTTTTAAATTTTTGACACATAAATCCTTTTCTGTCCCAAATCAGTCCTTTATGTTTCAAATTTTTAACACATAAATCCTTTTTTTTGACACATAAATCAGCACTGTTAACGGAAAATGATTTATGTGTCAAAAATTTGAAAGATAAAGGACTTATTTGGGACAAAAAAAACATAAAAGACTAATTCGTTACTTTAAATAAAGATAAGGGACCCCAGGAGCACTTTAGCCTTTATTTTATTAGTAGTTTTCATCAAACCTTGCATGATACCCACATTTTTCGCTTTCTATTTGTGTTGCCATTTTTATTTTGGTCATTTCCCAACAAAGGTACTAGAAGTTTACATAAATTTGTGTTTACATTTTTATCTTTTTTCATATTTATATTTGATGAATTTGTGTAGCGACCGAAAAATCCGGGTGAGGATTCCTCGAAGGTTCAAAAATGAAGCCGCCACCAAGGTTTAGTTTAAGGGCAAACATTGGAAAATTCATTTTGGAAGGGATAATGGTCCTTGAGACCAGATAAGGGTTCGGGAGTCAGTTATGCGTTGGGAATGTATTAGCACCCCATGACATCTTTCCTAAGGAAGGTTTCCTAAGGAAGGTTACCTGCTAACTAGTTGTAGGAAAGAATATTAATTTTGAAAATGTATATTTTACCCCTTTATTGTGAATTAGAGGAAACTAAGAGAAAGAAAAGACTTGATATTTTTTGAATTGAAGAAAAGGATTATTTAGGAAAAGACTAAAAAAGGTTTTTTATTAGTGCAATTGACAGAGGTCGGCCGCCCTCTGCCCCTACATATCTACTGATAGAGAATCAAATCACACGTAGTTCTTGTTAGAAAACTTGATTTGTTGGTGTATTTTATTTAGGGATTTTAGGACTCTTGAGTGATCAGTTCATTTGTCCTAAAATGATGACTACTGTACAGTAGGCTTAGTCCCCTACTTTGTGAAAATGGAGTTTTTCGAAGTTTGGAAGATAGTTTGATGTGTGGTGGTTTGATTTTATTTGAATAGGGTTTTAGGACTCTTGAGCCGTACAACTCACTCGTCCTAGAACGCTGACTAGCCCGTCCGTACGGGTCGACTTAATCCCCTATTTTGAAAATTTGATTTGTGGAAAGAAATGTGTTTGTGTTTATTTTAATTTAGAAATTGTTTGTTTTGAATAGGCATTTTAGGACATGATCCGTAACGGTTCATTAGTGACCTAAAAAACAGACTAACCCGACTGTACAGTCGACTTAGTCCCCTATTTATATTTTTGAAAATGAAATATTCATCTATTTATTTTTATAGGTTTTTGTAAAAGTAATTGTTTTTTGAAAAGAAAATAAATAAAACGAAAAAGAAGGTGAAACAGTAAAATGGGGTGCAGTTTTGCAGAAGGGGGTTGTATTATTAAAACTGGAGGTGTGGGAAGCAATAGCCCAGTTTTAATTTCAAAGTAGCCCACAAACCATGGGGCTTTCCATGGGGTTGTATGGGGTAAAACGTAGTGGTGTGAAAAGCAGTCTGATATATTAAAAACAAAATTAAAAGAAATGAATATTTGGGTGAGCTATATTAGGCAACAACCGAATTTGGGAACCCTAATCTTCTATTCCCCTTCCAGCGCCGCATCCACCCTTTTTGAGAGAGAGAGAGAGAGAGAGAGAGAGAGAGAGAGAGAGAGAGAGAGAGAGAGAGAGAGAGAGAGAGAAAGATCCATGTGAGAGGGAACTAATTTCGTGGAGACTGAGAGAACGAGAGAGAGAAGACGAGATGGATAGGGAGAGGGACGGTGAAGGAGAAGGGGAGGCCGAAAGTGAGATAGAGGGTGGAGAGGAAGAAATACGATGAAGAGAGGGAGACACGGTGGTGGCGGCGAGGTACTCGCCAAAGGTCGACGACGACGGAACGGTTGTGGCCAAGGCGTTGGGGCGCCGGTGATAGCGAAGCACGTGGTGGTGTGAACATGAGGAGGGTGTTTCGACGGTGGTTCTGGTTTGGAAAACGACGGCGGTGGGAGCGCGATTCCGGTGGTTGGTGCGTTTTGGGGGGGACGACAAAAGGGAGATGACGGCGTGGTGGTCTACGGGCAGTTCACGGTGGCGATGACGGTGCGTTTTGGGGGGACGACCAAAGGGAGATGACGGCGTGGTGGTCTACGGGCAGTTCACGGTGGCGAAGACGGTGCGTTTTGGGGGGGACGACCACCGTCACGGTGGTCGGAACTGGTACGGTTCCTTCTTATATCCTTTTTTCTATTCTGTTCCCTCTATATTCTGATCTCTGATTCTTGTTTCTGGTTTTTATTCCTTTCCTAATCTATTTTGAAAATCAGTCTATAATGTTGTTCTATGTTCTAGTTACAAGCTTGATGATTTTTTTTAACGAACCTAATCTATTAACAATCCTAATTTAAACCCTAACTGTACATTTCTAGTAAAACATTGTAGCGACCGAAGAATCCGGAGGAGGGATCCTTCGTTGCTTTTGAACAACGGAGCCGCCATCAATATTTATTTTTAGGAAAACATTGAAAAAACCTTTGTTTTCGGGTTCGGGGGTCGATTAAGTGCGGGGAAGGTGCTAGCACCCCGCAACATCCTAAAAAGGTTACCTTTTAATTAAATGTGTAGAAAAAAAAACTAGTTTAAAGAAAACATTTTAATTTACCCTTTTTATTAATTAAAAAAAAACGGAAAGGAAGACTTAATAAAAATTTTAGTTTTTTTTGCGCTCGACGAGAGTGGGCCCCCGCTCCTACGTATCTCCGGGTGCGATGGAGAAATCAAAGCTACGTAGTTCTTGGGTAGAAAATATTTGTGTGTTGGTGTTTTTTATTTTTTGGAAAGTTTGGGAAAACTAGAGACCGTTCATGATGACCAAACAGATAAATCCAGAGTGGTCGTCATTAATGGCTTATTCGGAAAAGAAGGTATTTATAGCGTTCAAACAAGCAAGGCCCAGAGTGACCGCTATAGACAACCTATTTTTTGCGCGAATTCGATTTTTCGAAAGAAAAAAAAAAAGAACGGTTCGGAAGCGTCACGTTGTGAATAAAAGCGGAGTAAGTGATAAAAGGGGGGTGCAAATAATAAAGGAGTTGTATTAAAAAGGGAGGTGTGAATAGCGTTTTGACGCTAGAAAAAAAGTGTCACCGGGGGTGCAAATAGCGTTTTGACGCTAAAAGAAAATGGTTGCCGGGGGTGCAAATAGCGTTTTGACGCTAAAAGAAAATGATTGACGGGTTTATTACCTTTTTTACTATTCTACCCTAGAGCACGTGGTTCTTGAAACGCTTTTCCTTAAAAAAAACTAGACTAAACAAGTGGTATTTTGAAAGCGGATTATGGAGAAAAATTCTTTTGTTGTTTTTTTTTTTGTTGTCATAGTTATTATTTAATAAAAGGGGGCCTATTTACTTTTTTTTGAAAAAAAGATTTTTGTTATTATATTATTTTTTTTAGAAAAGAGTAGTGACACTAGTAACCATTTATTTTTAAAAAAATATTTTTTAGTATTTGAAAAAAGGCTTTATTTAAATCCGAAAATAAAAGGAACACATTTTTTTATCACTTTTTTTTTAAATCCGAAAATTAGAATAATTTATTAAAAAAAAGGCACAACATTTTTTTTTACTTTTTTTTAATCCGAAAAAATTAGTACCTAAATAAAAAGGAACACATTTTTTTATCACTTTTTTTTTTAGGTTTATTTTAAATCCGAAAATAAAAATAAAAACAAGGAACACATTTTTTTAACACTCTTTTTTTGGTTTATTTTAAATCCGAAAATAAAAAAGGGAATACATTTTTTTTACTTTTTTTTTTGTTTATTTTAATCCGAAAATAGTAACCATTTTTAAAAAAAACAAATTTTTTTTTATCACCTTTTTTAATCCGAAAATTAGTAATTATTTATTAAAAAAAGCACAACATTTTTTTTCACTTTTTTTTAATCCGAAAAAAAATGCAATATCAAAACATCAATAATAACAACATATATATATCTATAAAAACAGCAACTAAACTAAAAAAAACAGCAATAATATGTTCAAAAAAAAACAACCAATATTTATAAACACATCAACTAATATTTATAAAAAAGTCAATAACTAATATTTATAAAAAAAACAGCAACTAATAATTTTTTTAAAACGTGAACAACAATATTAAAATAAAAATGGCAATGATAATATGAACAAAATTACAATAACTAAAAAAAATTACAAAAAAGCAACAATATTATGAATTATTACATTTTGTACCTTGAACCAATCCAAGCTTTCTTCTTCGGATCTCTCAATACAACAAAATTTTAAACTAAAAAAAAAAATCTAAGAAGGAAGAAAAGAAGGGGAAGAAAATTTTCTAAAAGAAACTCTAAAAAAATTTCTTTCTTTCTTTGAAACCCTAGTTTTTTAGAAGATTTTTCCCCTTTCTTTCTAAGAGTCAATCGTAGCCCCTCCTAAGGTAAGGACCCCTATTTATACAAAAAACTTGCTTCCTTCGTTTTCCTTCTTCATCCACTCTTGGATAGTGATGATGACTTTTTGATATGATGGAGGGGAAGAAGTCGTAGGTATGGGGAGAGAGAGGAGGGAAGGGTTGAGTGTGAGTGGGGAAAAGGGGAATGAACTTGGCTTGTTTTTAGGGTTAGGGGGGAATGGTTAAAAAAAGAAAAAAAAATGTTTATTATTTTTTTTTTAAAAAAAAAAGGGGTGGCCGAATTTTGAATGAGAGAGGGGGGAAAATTAGGGTTTTGGTGGGAATTGGGTTATGGGTTGTGGGTTGTGGGTTAGTTTTTTTTTGTTGGGGTTGGGCCATGCGAATTGGTTAGGGTTTAGGAATTGGGTTGGGTTTTAGATGGCCCAATCCAATTGCACCTCTATTCTTTTTTTTTTACAAACCCCCCTTATTTCCTCCTTGGCTTATTTTTGTTTCTTTACTTCTAACAAAAATATTTTCTAGTGTTAAAAAACTTGTGACAAATAAAATAATGACTAAAATAAAATAATTGTTTTTATCAAAAGTAAATAAAAATTTCTCATTTTGGTTAGGACAAAATTAGGGTATTACAGCTGCCCCTCTTTATTTATATTTTACTAGGAAATCGGAGGGATTCCGAATTTCTCGAGGAAAATAGAAATAAAGATAGAAAGACGCTAATTTTGGCCAGACTGAGGTATTTTGGTTTTTTTGTTTTGAAAAATTTATGAAAACTGGGCTGATTTAGACAGAAAGTAAATAGGGATCGCTGGGGATCTGAAGGAGCACTGGGGCTCTGAAGAAGCACTGGGGCTCTGAAGGTCTAGCTCAAAATCAATGCTTGCCGCATCGACTTGAGTTCGACTGAGGGACCGTCGGGGTCTGAAGGGCATGCCTAAGCCTGAGGGACCGATGGGTCTGAAGGAGCGCAACTAGCTTATGGTACTAGTAATACGGTCTGGGGGTGGCCTTTTTCGAGCGGCCATTAGGGTTAATCAGGTCCGGAACTGATATAACCACGAAGGACGTGCACTGTGTTTTTTAGGCGGGCACAGCTAGTCTGAAGGGCCTGGGGCCGGATGATCCGTCGGTTGCTCGATTAACGCGACGTGCGATCTGGATTGAAGGACCATTGTTGGTCTGAAGGAGCGCCTGGGCTCTGAAGGACCGCTGGGGGTCCGAAGAATTGGTGCTAACGACACAAAATAAAATTATCTTAACAGACACTTGCAATGAATGATGCGTGCGTGCATGTAGTTAAGTAATTGATGACATGATGAATGAAATGTGGAATGATTTTGTTTTTTTTTTGCTTTTGTTCTTGGCCTCTTTTTTCTTTTTTTTTTTTCATTTTCTTTTCTTGCTCTTTTGCTCTTTTTGCTCTTTAGCTCTTTATTGACTTTGCTGGCATCATCAAACTCGCATGACTCTTGACGTGGGATACGAGGGTTGCCTCAAGCAGTGGTGCCAAAGTGCGGGTTATTTAAGATTTGCTGAAGTGATTATGCGTTTGTCCTTTTTGCAACTTTATGAGAGATCATCTTTTTTTTTGTGATTTTTAGAAATTTCGCAATGAATATAATGCTTTCGATTATGCACATGTTTCGCAATTCAATATCATCTACCATAAAACATCTTTTCAAAGTAAATAGGGAGGTGAGGGAATGAAGAAAGAGTTTAATATTCAAATGGAAACCGAGTGTGCCGAAGGTCACACTGGCTGAAAATTACATTGAGAGTTTAAACTAAAAAGAAAGAAGAAAAAGAAAAAGCAAATCTTTTGATTGTTTGTATCTTGGAGGTAACAATGCCAATCACCCACACACATGCCCTTGAGCATCCATCACCCAACTTTCGGAGGACTGCCTTTGCATTTGTTCCAAGTCCAACTTATTGACCCTAATTTTTGCCTGGACTGCTCTTTAGAGTTTTCAATCCACCAGGTCGCTCTAATTTTTGCCTAGGCCGCCCTTTCGGGTTTTCAACCTAGCGAGCTCATTTTTGCTTGGCTCATCTTTCTTTTTTTTTTTCATATATTTCCTTAGGCATAGTACTTCTTAACTGCATCTGAGTTCACTGGGAGTGGGAGGTCTTCACCGTCCATTTTTGTGAGAATTAAGGCTCCTCCAGAGAATGCTTTCTTTACCACATAAGGCCCTTCGTAATTTGGGGTCCATTTTCCACGGGAATCTTTTTGGATAGGCAAAATTTTCTTGAGCACTAGATCTCCTTCTTGAAACTGCCGGGGTCGAACTTTCTTGTCATAAGCTTTCTTCATTCTTTGCTGATACAACTGCCCGTGACACAAAGCTTCCACTCGTTTTTCCTCTATGAGTTTCAATTGATCAAATCGAGATTGAACCCATTCTGCTTCCTCTAATTTGGTTTCCATTAACACTCGCAGAGAGGGTATTTCGACTTCTACGGGAAGAACTGCTTCCATCCCGTATACTAGTGAGAATGGTGTTGCCCCTGTTGACGTGCGAACAGAGGTCCGGTACCCATGCAGAGCGAAAGGTAACATTTCATGCCAGTCCTTGAAGGTCACTACCATCTTTTGCACGATCTTCTTTATGTTCTTATTTGCAGCTTCGACTGCCCCATTCATCTTTGGACGGTACGGGGAGGAATTATGATGTTGGATTTTGAAGTCGTCACACAACTCTTTCATCATCTTGTTGTTCAGATTGGTCCCATTGTCTGTGATGATTTTATTTGGCAGACCGTATCGGCAGATCAAATCTCTTTTTATGAACTTGACAACCACCGATTTGGTTACACTGGCATAAGAAGCGGCCTCGACCCATTTGGTGAAATAATCGATAGCGACAAGAATGAAGCGATGCCCGTTTGATGCCTTAGGTTCGATGGGACCAATGACGTCCATTCCCCACATTGAGAATGGCCATGGTGCTGTCAGGACGTTCAAAGAAGCAGGCGGCACATGGATATTATCAGCGTAGATTTGACACTTGTGGCATTTTCTCACGTAGTTAAAGCAGTCGGTCTCCATTGACAACCAGTAGTAGCCGGCCCTTAGGATTTTTCTTGCCATGGTGTGCCCGCTAGAATGGGTTCCGAACGAGCCTTCATGGACGTCTTTCATAATTCTTTCTGCTTCTTCTTTTGCAACACATCTGAGGAGGATCATGTCGTGATTCCTTTTGTAAAGCACCTCCCCGTTTAGGAAGAAACCCATTGATAACCTCCTAAGTGTTCTCTTATCATTCTCAGTGGCACCGGAAGGGTATTCTCTATTTGTGATATAGTGTTTGATATCATAATACCAAGGCTTACTATCAGGCTCTTCCTCGATTGCCACACAATGATGCGCCGGTAGATCTCGATGCTGGATTCGGATGAATGTCAGACTTTTGTTGTTATTGATATTGAACATTGATGACAAAGTCGCCAAAGCGTCAGCCAACTGGTTTTCTTCGCGAGGGAGATGGTGGAAAGTGATCTCCTCGAACCGTTCAATCATCTTTTGGATGTGATCATGATAAGGAATCAATTTGGGATCCCTGGTTTCCCAGTCACCTTTTATCTGATGGATGACTAGCGCTGAGTCCCCATATACATCGAGTCTTTTGACTTTCCATTCAATGGCTGCTTTGATGCCTAGGACACACGCTTCATATTCTGCAATGTTATTGGTGCAATAGAAGCTCAGCCTAGCAGTAAATGGTATGAAGCGGTTATCAGGAGAAATCAACACAGCTCCAATCCCGTGCCCATACAAATTAGAAGCGCCATCAAATGACATCCTCCACCTTTCATCGTCTGGAGATTTTCCTTCTCCGAACAAAGCCATTATATCCTCGTCCGGAAAATCATACTGCATTGATTGGTAATCCTCAATGGGCTGATGCGCCAAGTATTCCGCTAAGGCACTACCTTTGATTGCTTTCTGAGTGACGTACAAAAGGTCATATTCGGATAGTAGCATTTGCCAGCGGGCGATTCTTCCTGTGAGTGCAGGTTTTTCAAAAATGTACTTGATGGGATCCATTTTAGATACCAACCAAGTCGTGTGGCTCAACATATACTGCCTCAGGCGACGTGCAGCCCAGGCCAAAGCGCAACATGTTTTTTCCAACAATGAATATCTTGTCTCGCACTCGGTGAACTTCTTGCTGAGGTAATAGATGGCATGTTCTCTCCTTCCAGACTCATCATGTTGCCCCAGTACGCAACCCATTGAGTTGTCTAGCACCGTTAAGTATAGAATGAGGGGTCTGCCCTGCACCGGTGGCATCAGAATCGGTGGATTTTGGAGGTACCTCTTGATCTTTTCAAAGGCCTCCTGGCACTTATCGTTCCACTTCGTTTCTTGGTTCTTGCACAGCAATTTGAAGATTGGCTCGCAGGTCGATGTCAATTGGGATATGAATCTGGAGATGTAGTTCAACCTTCCTAGGAACCCACGAACTTCCCTTTCGGTTTTAGGCGCTGGCATTTCAAGAATTGCTCGTACCTTGTCTGGATCTACCTCTATACCCTTCTGACTGACTATGAACCCCAACAACTTTCCTGATCTTACACCGAAAGTGCATTTGGCGGGGTTTAATCTGAGTTTGAACTTCCTTAGGCGTTCAAATAGCTTTCGCAGATTGACGATATGTTCCTCTTCAGTCTTGGATTTTGCGATCATGTCATCCACATAGACCTCTATTTCTTTGTGCATCATGTCGTGGAACAACGCTACCATCGCCCTCTGGTACGTTGCCCCAGCATTCTTCAAACCGAATGGCATTACTTTGTAACAGAAGGTTCCCCAGAGAGTGATGAAGGTGGTTTTTTCCATATCCTCGGGGGCCATCTTAATCTGGTTATATCCGGAATATCCATCCATGAAGGAGAAAAGGGAATGCTGAGCTGTGCTATCCACCAGGACATCAATGTGAGGCAAAGGGAAGTCATCTTTTGGGCTGGCTCTGTTCAAATCTCGATAGTCGACGCACATCCGAACCTTCCCATCTTTCTTTGGGACCGGTACAATATTGGCTACCCATTGAGGGTACTTTGCTACCGCCAAAAATCCTGCATCGAACTGTTTCTTGACCTCATCTCGGATTTTTAGTGACATTTCTGGTTTCATTCTTCTTAACTTCTGCTTTATCGGCGAGCATTCAGGTTTTACCGGTAACTTATGCTCGACTATGTTGGGGTCCAGTCCCGGCATGTCTTGGTATGTCCATGCAAAGATGTCAACATAGTCGATCAAAAGTCTAATCAATTTCTCTCGCTCACTGTCTTTTAAGGTGGTGCCAATCTTGACTTCCTTTTCATCCTCTTCCGTGCCCAAGTTGATTGTTTCGGTTGATTCCTCGTGGGGTTCGATTATTTTTTCTTCCTGTTCCATCATTCTCATTAACTCTGGAGGTGTTTCCCAGTTATCTTCAATATCTTCCTCAGTTTGATAAATGGGGTGCTCAAAGTCACAGTATGAATTATTGGCGTCGTTATTTTCAACGGTGTTTTTTTCAAATCTGCATTAGTATAAATTGACGGATTGAAAAACGAGCCAAAATAAAACGCAAGTGCAAAAGAAAACTGAAATTTATTGGAGAATCTGAAATAACATTTTATTGATATTGATATTGAAAGGAAACATGTGTGCCCGAATGAAATGCCCTAAGGCCTTGGGCAGAGCCATAGGATTGCATTACAGAAACATTACTTTGAACTAAAAACTACAGGAAAATCGACGATCTCCCAATTCTTGAGCTTTTTGCTTGCTGGACAATGGCGCACAAGACTGACACCGCCATTTTCAGCGTTTGAATCATCTTCAATAGCTGCAACCTGGTTAGGATCTAGCATTCCTGCGCTCTGAAACCTTTGCTTTATGTCGCAGATGACAATCTTCTTCATATTTGGCTCCCGACCCTCAAGTGTGGCCAACCTCCGCTCCTTCTTTTCTGCGGCGATCCTTCCTTTGTCAGTACGACTAGGCCGGTACCCTATCCCACATCTGTCCTTGTTTTCACGCGGCTGTATGGGTGTTAGGATCCCTTGTTCAGTCCTCCCTAAACCACTTCCTGCCTGATAACCAGTGCTTGTCATAACTTTAGCAATCATCAATGCAGCTTTGGACAGCTTTGGTTTTAATGATGGGGCCCCGTCCCCCACAAAGGTAGCATTTGCAATTTCTAGTGCTTGGAAGGCGGTCTCGAAAGATTCTTCTGCAGCCTCAACATAACGTATAGGAAACGGCTTATTGACTAGCAACTCTTCTTCTCCTGAAACGACCACCAACTTGTTGTTGACTATGAACTTGAGCTTTTGGTGTAGAGAAGAGGGCACAGCCCCTGCCGAATGGATCCATGGTCTTCCCAGAAGACAACTGTAAGACGGATTGATGTCCATCACTTGGAAACTCACTATGAAGACTTCTGGACCTACCTGTACAGGTAACTCCATCTCTCCGATAACCTCTCTTTTAGACCCATCGAATGCCCTGACCAGTGTAGAACTGGGTTTCATGTATGAACAGTCTACGTCTAGCTTGTTCATGGTTGATTTGGGTAGTACATTCAGGGACGATCCGTTATCGATGAGTACTCGAGCTAGAGAGTATTCTCCACATTTCACGGAGATATGCAAAGCCTTGTTGTGCCCTCTTCCCTCGACGGGGATCTCATCATCTGTGAAGGTGAGGTAATTGTTTGCAACGATATTTCCGATGATCCCGTCAAACTGACCAACTGTGATGTCGGGAGTGACATGGGCTTCATTCAGCACCTTCATTAGTGTTGCTCGGTGGGTTTCAGAATTGAGTAATAGCGATAGCAGGGATATCTTAGCGGGAGTCTGATTCAGCTGATCCACTGCCTTGTACTCGCTCTGCCTCATAATCTTTAGAAACTCATTGGCTTCTTGCTCAGATAGTGCCTTCTTGCCCGTATTTTTGTCAGATGGCTCCACTTCTTTGTCTTTGCCTTTATCGATCTTTCCTCTTTCATTTGATTCTCCTCCTCTGGGTCTTTCAGGGGCATAGATGCGCCCGCTCCGAGTCATTCCGCTGCTTCCCGAGACATTTGTGACATCAGGATTGCTCTGAGGACCTTCCACTTGGACTTTCGCATTGTAGTTCCAGGGGACTGCTTTGGTGTCGTTGTAGGGGAAGGGAGCTGGCACTTGGATAGTGATTGGTTTAGGCATACCCAGGGACGACTTGGAGTCCTTAGTATAGTGGATCTCTAGCGGCTTCCGAGTATCCTTGTTCTGGCCATTGCTCGATAGGATAGTTGACACCTGGTCCTCCCTCTTTTGAAAGCCCACTTGTATTACATGTCGATCCAACAGGTCCTGAAGCACTTGTTTAAACGCCTCACAATTCCCAATGCAGTGATGGTCATTGCATGGATTCTTTCCAGTGCATTCTCTCTCAATAATCCCAAAGGAACACAGATTAGCATGAATCACTTCCAGGGGTGTCTGGATGCATTCTACCCTCCTGATTAGGGACGGTTCTGCAGAATCCTCAATTGCATTAGTTGAGGGCATCCCATGTCCTGGTAATGGGTTGGTAGCCACATTAGGACCATTTTCCTTGAAGTTCAACCAGCCCGAGGCGATTAGATCTTGGACGACATACTTCAATGCTTTGCAATTTTCTATGGAATGGCCGACCGTCCCCGAATGAAATTCGCATGTGATGTTTGGGTCGAAGCCTCTAGGAAAAGGGGGCTGGATCTGTCTCATTGGGCGGGTGGTGATTAAATTATGGCTGAGCAGGTGGCGGAATAGGTCGGAGTATGACATTGGGATTGGATCAAAGTGGACGAACTTTCCGACTGAGTAGTTTTGTGTTTTATGGCCTTGGTTATTTTGGGTAGGTGGGGTAGATAGTGTTTGTGCTGAGAACGGATTGGTGTGAGAGGGATTGGAGTAGGAAGTTTTTCCGGTTCCTGTGATGGCATTGGCTTCTCCTTCTTTCTTTTTAGGAAATCCGGAGAAGGGCTTTCTCTGGCTAGTGTTTCCGGGGGAGGTATAAGCGATTTTCCCATTCCTCATTCCGTTCTCTAGCCTTTCTCCAATAACGACCATGTCCGAGAAACTTGACGATACGCTCCCGATCAGTTTTTCATAGAAGGGTGAAGGAAGAGTTTCCATGAACATAGATACCATTTCCCTTTCAAAAAGAGGCGGTGCTACCTGTGCTGCTAGTCCTCTCCAACGCTGAGCATATTCCTTGATGGACTCATTGTCCCTTTTAGTCATGTTTTGTAGCTGAGTCCTATCAGGAGCCATATCAGTGTTGTACTTATACTGCTTAAGGAAAGCATCAGCGAGATCCTTCCAACACCGAATATGAGTGGGTGTCAACTGCATATACCAATTTGAAGCTGCCCCAGCTAAGCTGTCTTGGAAGTAGTGGATAAGCAGCTTATCGTCGTTTGCGAATGCAGCCATCTTCCTGCAATACATAGTTAGGTGGCTTGCCGGACATGTTGCTCCTCTGTATTTATCAAAATCTGGCACTTTAAACTTAGGGGGAATGACCACGTTTGGAACGAGACATAAATCTTGTGCATTTCTCGCACCAACACTGAATCCTTCAACCGCTCTCAACCTTTCTTCCAGCATTTGCAGCTTTCCTTGGGCTTGAGGGTTCTCCATAGAGTAGTCGTGAGGAAGCCCACTCATACCATAGTAAGGATGCATCATCGGAACTATGGCTGGGTTCACATTTGGGGTATGTGAATGAGTGGGATTCCTGAGGTTGGAACCCTGAGCTTGAGCGTTAACTATCGGCGGTGGAGGGCAGCCAAGTGGGAGTCCTTGTGGTATGACGACGGGGGTCGGGTTTTGAACTTGTGGTGCCCCCGGATTACCGTCGTGACCCGTTGATGTAAGCTGCTGTTGGCCCGCGACTCCTGAGGGACTAGCATCGACTGTCGGAGGTGTGTAACCTTGTGGAAGTCCGTAAGGAGGCCATATGTAACCTTGGCCATTAGGCCCAGTATGGTGCACTGTATGCAGGATCCCGAGTCCATTGGGAGGAGGAGGGTTGGTAACTTGATTTTCTGTGTCCCCAGCGGAGTCGCCAACTGTAGCGACCGAAGAATCCGGAGGAGGGATCCTTCGTTGCTTTTGAACAACGGAGCCGCCATCAATATTTATTTTTAGGAAAACATTGAAAAAACCTTTGTTTTCGGGTTCGGGGGTCGATTAAGTGCGGGGAAGGTGCTAGCACCCCGCAACATCCTAAAAAGGTTACCTTTTAATTAAATGTGTAGAAAAAAAAACTAGTTTAAAGAAAACATTTTAATTTACCCTTTTTATTAATTAAAAAAAACGGAAAGGAAGACTTAATAAAAATTTTAGTTTTTTTTGCGCTCGACGAGAGTGGGCCCCCGCTCCTACGTATCTCCGGGTGCGATGGAGAAATCAAAGCTACGTAGTTCTTGGGTAGAAAATATTTGTGTGTTGGTGTTTTTTATTTTTTGGAAAGTTTGGGAAAACTAGAGACCGTTCATGATGACCAAACAGATAAATCCAGAGTGGTCGTCATTAATGGCTTATTCGGAAAAGAAGGTATTTATAGCGTTCAAACAAGCAAGGCCCAGAGTGACCGCTATAGACAACCTATTTTTTGCGCGAATTCGATTTTTCGAAAGAAAGAAAAAAAGAACGGTTCGGAAGCGTCACGTTGTGAATAAAAGCGGAGTAAGTGATAAAAGGGGGGTGCAAATAATAAATGAGTTGTATTAAAAAGGGAGGTGTGAATAGCGTTTTGACGCTAGAAAAAAAGTGTCACCGGGGGTGCAAATAGCGTTTTGACGCTAAAAGAAAATGGTTGCCGGGGGTGCAAATAGCGTTTTGACGCTAAAAGAAAATGATTGACGGGTTTATTACCTTTTTTACTATTCTACCCTAGAGCACGTGGTTCTTGAAACGCTTTTCCTTAAAAAAAACTAGACTAAACAAGTGGTATTTTGAAAGCGGATTATGGAGAAAAATTCTTTTGTTGTCATAGTTATTATTTAATAAAAGGGGGCCTATTTACTTTTTTTTGAAAAAAAGATTTTTGTTATTATATTATTTTTTTTAGAAAAGAGTAGTGACACTAGTAACCATTTATTTTTAAAAAAATATTTTTTAGTATTTGAAAAAAGGCTTTATTTAAATCCGAAAATAAAAGGAACACATTTTTTTATCACTTTTTTTTAAATCCGAAAATTAGAATAATTTATTAAAAAAAAGGCACAACATTTTTTTTTTACTTTTTTTTAATCCGAAAAAATTAGTACCTAAATAAAAAGGAACACATTTTTTTAACACTTTTTTTTTTAGGTTTATTTTAAATCCGAAAAAAAAAATAAAAACAAGGAACACATTTTTTTAACACTCTTTTTTTGGTTTATTTTAAATCCGAAAATAAAAAAGGGAATACATTTTTTTTACTTTTTTTTTGTTTATTTTAATCCGAAAATAGTAACCATTTTTAAAAAAAACAAAATTTTTTTTATCACCTTTTTTAATCCGAAAATTAGTAATTATTTATTAAAAAAAGCACAACATTTTTTTTTCACTTTTTTTTAATCCGAAAAAAATGCAATATCAAAACATCAATAATAACAACATATATATATCTATAAAAAAGCAACTAAACTAAAAAAAACAGCAATAATATGTTCAAAAAAAAACAACCAATATTTATAAACACATCAACTAATATTTATAAAAAAGTCAATAACTAATATTTATAAAAAAACAGCAACTAATAATTTTTTTAAAACGTGAACAACAATATTAAAATAAAAATGGCAATGATAATATGAACAAAATTACAATAACTAAAAAAAATTACAAAAAAGCAACAATATTATGAATTATTACATTTTGTACCTTGAACCAATCCAAGCTTTCTTCTTCGGATCTCTCAATACAACAAAATTTTAAACTAAAAAAAAAAATCTAAGAAGGAAGAAAAGAAGGGGAAGAAAATTTTCTAAAAGAAACTCTAAAAAAATTTCTTACTTTCTTTGAAACCCTAGTTTTTTAGAAGATTTTTCCCCTTTCTTTCTAAGAGTCAATCGTAGCCCCTCCTAAGGTAAGGACCCCTATTTATACAAAAAACTTGCTTCCTTCGTTTTCCTTCTTCATCCACTCTTGGATAGTGATGATGACTTTTTGATATGATGGAGGTTTGGGGGGAGTTGTTGAAGGGGAAAATAAAAGATGAAAACATGTGAGATGTGGGGGAGGTGATGGTCGAAGGTATGGGCATGGAGAAGGGAGTGCCATGTGTGAAGTGTGTGATAGGGAGAGGAATGGATGAGTGTGTGAAGAGAAAAGAAAATGAGTGTGTGAGAGGAGGGGAAGAAGTCGTAGGTATGGGGAGAGAGAGGAGGGAAGGGTTGAGTGTGAGTGGGGAAAAGGGGAATGAACTTGGCTTGTTTTTAGGGTTAGGGGGGAATGGTTAAAAAAAGAAAAAAAAAATGTTTATTATTTTTTTTAAAAAAAAAGAAGGGGTGGCCGAATTTTGAATGAGAGAGGGGGGAAAAATTAGGGTTTTGGTGGGAATTGGGTTATGGGTTGTGGGTTAGTTTTTTTTTGTTGGGGTTGGGCCATGCGAATTGGTTAGGGTTTAGGAATTGGGTTGGGTTTTAGATGGCCCAATCCAATTGCACCTCTATTCTTTTTTTTTTACAAACCCCCCTTATTTCCTCCTTGGCTTATTTTTGTTTCTTTACTTCTAACAAAAATATTTTCTAGTGTTAAAAAACTTGTGACAAATAAAATAATGACTAAAATAAAATAATTGTTTTTATCAAAAGTAAATAAAAATTTCTCATTTTGGTTAGGACAAAATTAGGGTATTACAAACATGAAACTGAAATTCGGTTTTTAACTCATAACGTATTTTAAATCATTAGTTCAAACAGCCTAAACAAAAAAAATGTGGAGACCAACCTGTTCTCCAACATCTGATATGCTCCTTATGTTTGTTTGCCGGCTACTGTTTCTTTCGTTTTGTCGCTGACTGTTGCCGCTCTCTTTTGATGCTTTGTTATTAGGGTTTCAGCGTGAAACCCTAATTTTTGCTCTGAATTTTTCTCAATTTCGTATCTGATTTTTTGTGTACATTTTCTGTCTGTTTTTTGGGTGTGTCCAGGCTTGTTTATATAGGCAAAAATTAGGCTTAGGAAATTAACAACTTGATTCTAACCTGATTTTATTTCCTTTTTTCAGATTATTGGACTCTTGGGCAACAAGAATCAGCTCATGGATCAGTTGCTGTTCTGTTTTTTTATCTTTTTTTGTTCATTTTCGGATTTTTGTTATTTTGTATATTTTTTGACTATTTTGTATTTTTGTAAATTAAATTTTAATTCTGATTTCATTTAATATTTTGGTGATTTATGATTTACATTTTTATTATTTTTTTAAAACAAAGTGAATAAAAACAAAGTGAAGTTGGGCCAGAACCAAAAACGAAAATCGGGCCCAATCAAACAACGCGTTAAAATGAGGCCCAATTAGAAGAAACATGCCCATTACAACACATTATTAGAGGTAGGCCCAATTAGAATAGGTTGCTAAAATCAGGCCCAACTAAAAACAAAATCTGTCGATAAGCCCAATTACGAAAGCACGCGCCCAATTAGATGAAAAGGTATCTCAGTCCAATCCAAATTAAAATGAGACAACATCAAATGAGCCCGAAAATTTTTCTCGTAGTAATGTCACCTGGGACTTCTGACGCGTGAACTAAATTAAAATGCTTGCGAAAAAAGTGATCGGACAAAATTGGGGTATAACAATTTGTATCTATATATTATATGCGGTTTAACGTTTAAGCAGATGAACTTCCGTTTTATTTCTCTTCTTCCATTTTATGCTTCAGTTTTTATATTTTTAGGTTTTGCATTTTTTTTCTTATTTATATTTTAAGAGGGAACTTTACAGTATCGAGGTACTTTTGTGTCAAAAAAAATAATTACATGTTCAAAGCAAGACATGAAAATACGTAAAATGTGATGTTAAACAGTGTTTTTTGGGGTACTTTAGCTTCGGAAAAAATTTAAATATTCAAATATAGAACTTTGTTTGTCAATAATAATTTCAACTCTGTATATGTGCTTCTATTTTATTTGTGGTTTTAAATCAAACTCTACATGATATCTACGTACGTATCTCACTTTCTAATTGTGTGTGTTGTCTTCTTTTCTCTTTACTTACGGGTTAAGTTTTTACATTTACATTTCATGAATATAGATAATGTTATTAAGGTTTTTTCGACTTTTTCTTGTTATTATCTATGGATGTTCAATTTCAATGTATTTGTTAATGTTCATTTTTAATTTTATAATTTTCTTATCTAATTTATTGTTTTAATTTAACTTTTTCACAGGAAATTCAGACATATTACAAGATTACTTAAATTGGTGTTTAGTTTTAAATCAAATTCTGTATGATACCTACATATATGTTTCACTTTTGTGTTGTCTTTTTTTCTCTTTAATTATGAGTTAAGTTTTTATATTTATATTTGATGAATAATAGATAACGTTATTAAATTTTTTTGATATTTTCTTATTATTATTATTAGTGGATGTTCAATTCCAATGTCTTTGTTAAAGTTTATTTTTAGTTGTATAATATTCTTCTTTAATTTATAGTTATAATTTAACTTTTTTCGCGGGAACTTCGGCCTCATTTACAATAGAACTCCCCAAAATTTTCTTTCAACTTTGTATAAATGCTTTTATTTTATTGGTGATTTTCATTCAACCTTGCATGATATCCACGTGTTTCACTTTATAATTGTGTTTTCTTCTTTATTTTGATAACTTCGCACTAACAAGTATTTGAAACATACTTAAATTGATATATGTATATATTTTTATCTTTTCTTTATTTTTGAGAACCGCGTTGCAACATTTACTATCGCGGGAACTTGCAGCATTTACTCCTCCGGGAACTTCCGCCACATTTACAATATAATCCCCATCATCTTCTTTCAACTTTATATGGCTGCATCTATTCTATTGGTGATTTTCGTCCAACCCTGTATAATACTCATGTGTTTCGCTTTCTAATTGTGTTGTCTTCTTTTCATTCTAATTATGGGTTAACCTATGAGAACTTCCGCCAAATTTACGGTAGAATTCCATCGTCTTTTACAAATTTGTATATCTGCTTCTATTTTATTGTTTGGTTTTCATCCAGCCCTACATGATACCCATGTGTTTCACTTTCTATTTGTGTTGTCTTCTTTTCTATCTAATTATGGGTTAAGTTTTTATATTTAGATTTATTGCATATGGATTATGTTATTAAGATCTTTACGCTTTTTCTTCTTATTATCTATGGAGGACGTTCAATTTAAATGTCTTTGTTAATGTTTCTTTTTAATTTTATAATCTTCTTATTTAATTTATAGTTATAATTTAATTTTTATTCACATTTATTAGATTTTATATTTTGCAGACTAGCACCACTGGCCCAATGATATAGGTTACCCTAGGACACGTGGGTC
Source organism: Astragalus membranaceus (assembly GCA_039519185.1). Lineage (NCBI taxonomy): Eukaryota > Viridiplantae > Streptophyta > Magnoliopsida > Fabales > Fabaceae > Astragalus > Astragalus membranaceus. The sequence continues at coordinate 174,012,888 of CM076850.1, read as the reverse complement.
GAATCGGTGCTCACGAGTTCAATTCCCATAGTGGACAAGCTTGATGTCGGCTAGTGCGAAAATTGCTCCTAACCACGATGAATTGTTAGTCTTTTGTTGAAACCAATAGAACTACCTTCTCCAATAGTTAAATAAATAAATTATATTACATGCAAAGTATAATGGGGTTAAAGGTATCCAATGTAGATATTGGCTATTGATGGTAATATAGAGAAGGTAGTTCTGTCGGTTGCAATTGCGATAAGGATAAAAAGCTTACCTCAATGCATTGTATCGTGTACCAATAATATAACAATAATAATTATTAATAATAATATAATAAATTTGATCAAAATAATAATAATATAATAATAGTAGTATTCCTATATTTTTAATAGATAAGAGAATTTAAAAAGGGCAAGCCCGTGGGGATCACGGGTGTTAGAACTAGTCTTTCTTGCGTTGAAACTGTTTTTTGTTTTGTCAACTTGCATTTCTTTTTTGGTCAACGTTTTGTCAGCTTGAGTTAAAAGTGAATAATGTTAAGTTTTGTAATTTTTTTCAAAATTATTACTAATGGGTGTTATTGAAAAAATGCAGGGGTGCAGGAAACAGAATGGACACGGCCCACTTGGCCCAGCCCAACTCACAACACTGTGGGTATTGCAGAGTCCAATTTTGCAACCCGGGTTGAAAGTAGAAACACGCCTTGTTCTCTCTCTCCCTCACTCAGTCGTCTTCCTCTTCACTCATTCTGTTTGACACTTCTTCAGAAGCTCTGCTAGGGTTTCCCAGGAAACCTAGCAGCTGACCTCCGATTCAGAAGCTGACACCAGCAATGGAAAGATCGCAGCTCCGCGATCAAAACCCCTCCTTCAGTTTCCAGAACTGAGCACTTTTCACAGAGCCCTAATTTCACCACTTTGGTGAAATTGCTAGATCTGTGACTCAGAAATGAAAGCTAGAAGTAAACGAAGGTAACGAAGATTCTTTGAACTCTTGATCTCTGTACTTTCTGATTTCAACGTTTAGAAACCTAACTGTGATACTATTTTGCAGGAAGCCGAAGGCACTACGCAGATACACGAAGACAAATGAGGTATAATCTCTTTCTAGTCACCTTCTTTTGTGATTTATCACTGAAACAACAACAAATCCTAATTTGTGTTGTTTCTTTGTCACATGAACCCTCACGCACTTGAGAGGGAAACTGAAACCTCACTTCTTTGAAGAATCAGAAACACACAGAACAGAAACAAGGTATATCTCCTCCTTTCTCACCCTTTATTTCCCTTTGAGTTTGACTTTCTTCTTTACAACTCAAACAAACCCTAACTCAGTTTATTTGTTGTGCGAGGTACACCTTTACCATGCAAGTTGCGAGGAATCTTGAACAAACAAAGGAACAGAATGTGATCTTGAAGAGAAAGGACAAGGATTTTGAAACCCTAGAAGATGGAAAACCAAGTCGGAAAGTAAAAGCACTTTTTTTATTTCTGTAAATCTGTAATGTATGTTATGTACAAAGTGTAAAGGTCATAAGACCTTATATAGGCACTAATAGGTTGAGTATGAGGTTGTTAAGTTGGTTACAAGTTGTAACTAACTTTCTAACTTCATAACAACTTGTTAGTTAGAGAATCGGCTGGTAAACAGTTTGTGTCTAACTGTTTGCACACTCCTGGGGGTATTTTTAGGTTTTTATTACTAAAACCAATACCCTCCTTTAATACAAAACCTTAAAATACATAGGGCTAAAACATAGACCTAAAAAGACTAGGAGAGGAAAAATAAAAATCCAGGACATGCCCCTGGTATTTGCAGATCTTAGAAAAACTCCTAGGACAGGCCCCTAGGAAAGCCTTTAGGACTTAGCTGCATTTAGTTGAATGCAACTAAGCCAATTTCCCTCCTTAGTCTTGTGAACACTTCTCCCTTTAGTGGTTTTGTAAACATGTCAGCCAGTTGTTCCTTTGTAGAGCAGTATTTTACCTTTAACTTCCCTTTAGAGACTTGTTCTCTAAGGTAATGAAACCTAGTTTCTATATGTTTTGTCCTGCTATGTCCCATTGGATTTTTAGCAAGACAAATAGTGGACTTATTATCAATCCATAGAGTAGTAGCATCTTCTAGGTTGACTTGAAGTTCCTTCAACAGGGCTTCTAACCATGCTGCCTGTGTTGCAGCACTACAAGCAGATACATATTCTGCTTCACAGCTAGATAAGGCAACTATTTGTTGCTTTTTAGAACTCTAGCAGATAGGGGCACCCAGAAACTTGAATAAATAACCTGATGTACTTCTTCTGTCAAGCTGATCCCCACACTAGTCAGAATCAGAATAAGCAACTAGAGTAGAGAATGACTTTTCTGTTCCTTTTCTCTTAGGGAAGAAAATACCATAGCTAAGGGTTCCTTTAATATACCTTAGGACCCTTTTTGCAGCATTCAGGTGAAGCTGCAATGGTTCATTCATGAACCTACTTAGCATTCCTGTAGCAAAAAGGATATCAGGCCTAGTGTGGCACAGATACCCTAGGCTTCCAATAACTTGCCTATAGTAAGTAGGGTCAACTGTAGATCCTTTTTCCCCTTCCTTTTTGCTTAAGATTCCTTCAGCAGGATTTAAAGCATAGTTGCAGTCAGCCATAGCAAACCTTGATAAGATTTCCTTAGCATATTTCCTCTGGTGCAGTATTAGTCCTTCAGGTATTCTCAGAAATTCAAGTCCCAAAAAGTAGGACAGCACTCCCAAATCTGTCATTTCGAACTCAAGCTTCATAGTCTCCTTAAACTTGTTGATTTGCTCCATATTGTTTCCTGTGAGCAGCAAATCATCTACATATAAAAAAATTAGAACTAAGTCAGTGTCCATAGATCCTTTTGAATAGACTCCATATTCATTGATACACTTAGTGAACCCTAGATTCACAAAGAAGGTATCAATCCTTTTATTCCAGGCTCTAGGAGCCTGCTTCAGACCATATAGTGCCTTGTGTAGGAGGCACACTTGGTCTTCCTTTCCTTTTTTCTCAAAACCAGGGGGTTGTGAGATGTAAACAGTCTCCTCTAGAGGACCATTTAGGAAAGCAGACTTAACATCTAGGTGATGCAAGTCCCAATTATTGTAACAAGCTAAGGCAGTCACCATTCTTATGGTTTCAAGCCTAGCAACAGGGGAGAAGACTTCTTCAAAGTCTATTCCCTGTTTCTGTTGGAAAACCCCTAGCAACAAGCCTAGCCTTGTGTTTGACCACCTTGCCATTAGGGTCCAATTTAAGTTTAAAAACCCATTTAACACTGATTGCCTTTTTTTCTTTAGGCAAATGTGTTAAAGTCCAGGTTCCATTTTTCTCAATGGAGGCAAGTTCCTCCAGCATAGCCCTTTTCCATTCCTTAGTTTTTAGGGCCTCCACATAATCAAGTGGCTCAACATCAGCTAGCATAGCCATATGTACCAAGTCACCATCATCATTTACTTGATTATCCATTACAACATCACAGTCCAGTAGCCTCCTAGGTGGTATTCTCACTCTTTGAGTCCTAGGAGGAAACTGTACAGCTTGGTTAAGTCCCTGTTCAGCCTCCCCATTCACCTCTTCATGTGGATTTTGGTCCTCATTAGGTAACATAGGTTCAGCAGTAGGTAGAACAGGTTCCTCATCATCAATACTTTCACTGCTAGGATTTGGTTCAATGTTGAAGACTTCCTCAATGGTAGTGGAGTCCACTGAACCACTCTGTTCAGCCCTAGTCCAGCCCCATTGCTTGTCTTCAAGCACAACCACATCCCTAGACACTTCAGTCTTGTTAGAGTTAGGGTCTAGTAGCTTGTAAGCTCCTGTAGGATGATATCCCACAAGAATTAGAGGTCTACTTTTATCCTCAAGTTTAGTTCTCTTACTATCAGGTATATGGCTATAGGCCATAGAGCCAAATACCTTCAAGTGAGACACAGAAGGTATATCACCACTCCACACACATTCTGGCACTTTAGCTTCCAACCCTTTGGTAGGACATCTGTTAAGGATATAGACTGCAGTTGTAACTGCCTCTGCCCATAGCCTTTTAGGTAGCCCTTTAGCTTTTACCATACTTCTGGCCATTTCCAGAATAGTTCTGTTTCTTCTTTCAACAATCCCATTATGTTGGGGAGTATAGGGTGAGGTAACTTCATGTATAATACCACTGGAGGTGCAGTATTCCTCAAACTCTTTTGAGGTATACTCACCCCCACCATCAGTCCTTAGTACTTTCAATTTTTTTCCACTTTGAGTCTCCACTAAAGCTTTAAACCTTTTGAAAATATTGAAAGTGTCACTTTTTACCTTTAATAGATATACCCAGATTTTTCTTGAGTATTCATCTACAAAGATAACAAAGTATCTGTTTCCACCAATGGATGGTGTGTCCATAGGTCCACATAAATCAGAATATACCACATGTAATAGATCTTTAGATTTATGTTCCATTTGATTTTTAAACCTCTTCCTAGGTTGTTTACTTACTAGACAAGTAGTACAAGCCTCTTTAGTTTCATTTATGCTAGGTAGTCCCTTAACTAGTTTGTTAGTACTTAGATTACCTAGTGCTTTATAGTGAAGGTGACCAAACCTCTTGTGCCACAGATTACTTTCACAGTCAGTAGTGGTACTTAGACACACAACCTCAGTTTTGCTTATGCTTGTTTTAAAAGTCCTATTATTTGCTAGGAGGGTAGTTAAAACTAGTTTGTCACTTGTGTCAAAAAGCTTTAACTTAGCATTCTTCATAAGCACTGAGAAACCCTTCTCAACAAGCTGCCCTAGACTTAAAAGATTACAACTAATCTCTGGTACAAATAACACATCATGGATTATTGCTTTTTCCCCATCCAGCCTAGTTAGTTCTATATCTCCTTTCCCTTTAGAAATTATAGATCTTCCATTAGCACATTTAATAGAAATTCTAACAGTAGGATCAAAATTAATAAGCCATTGCTTGTTTCCAGTCATGTGATTTGAACAAGCAGAGTCAAGATACCAGATTTCAGTAATAGTTTTACCATTTTTAGTGGTTACAACTAAGACAACACAGTCATCACTTTTCTGTTTAGTAGTAACCTTATTCATACTAGGTTTAGGCAAATGAGAATTTTCAAAAATCATACTAAAAGCAACAGTATCAGATTCATCAGAATCTGACCCAGAGTCTTCCTTAGCCACATTGGCTTCAAACACTGGTTCAGTAGGCTTAGAGCCTTTTCTAGTGGGACATTCTGTAGCATAGTGTCCCATCCTATCACACCTATAACACTGCACCTTAGATTTATCTTTCTTTTTGTGTGCATTGTTAGGTTTAGATGAATTTGATTTAGGGTTAGAACTACCTGTCTTACCCTTAGACCCACTGGCCTTTTTGTTGTTGCTTCCTTTGCTGCCCTTCTTGGATTTAGACTTGGCAGCATACATAGCTTGGTCCTCTTCATCAGATTCTTCTTCAAGGATCTCCAACCTGATTTCCTTGGCTTCTAGTTTCCCTTGAAGCTCTTCCAGCTTCAAGCCTACATTCTTTGTAGTTTCTTCAATGGTATTAGTTACCACATACCATTTCTTAGGCATTGACCTCAGAATTTTTCTGCAGATACTGTTCTCTTCAAGCTTCTCTCCTTGAAGAACCATATCATTTTTAATTTTCTTCACTCTGTTGAAGAAATCAGTGATTTTCTCATCTTTCCTCATCTTTAAACTTTCATACTGGGCCCTTAAGGCTTGTAATTTCTCTTCTTTGATAGGAGCTGACCCACAGTAGTAATGGTTCAAAGCATCCCATGCAGCCTTAGAGGTTTCACATTCTCTTATCCTTTCAAAATCTGCCTCTCCACAAGCTCTGTGGATTAGAGACAGTCCCTTGAAGTCTTTCTGCTCATTTTCAGTGAACTCTTTCCTTTGAGCAGGTGTAGCATTTGCTTCTAGGGGTGTAAGACCATCTCTCACAACATAGAGACAGCCATTAGCACCCAGAACTGCTCTCATTTGTATGGCCCAGGTTTCATAATATTTCCCATTCAGTTTGGGAACATAGCTATCATGTCCTCCACTGCTAGTCATTCTGCTAACACTTAAGACACAACAAGAATTAGTAATAACAGAAACCTGTACAGTTTCACACTGTGCAGGTATCAAGAAAATTTAAAGAACACTAAAGAATTGAAAAAGATAGAGATTTTCCCTGGATTGTCACCAGCTCTTAGATACCATGTTAAGTTTTGTAATTTTTTTCAAAATTATTACTAATGGGTGTTATTGAAAAAATGCAGGGGTGCAGGAAACAGAATGGACACGGCCCACTTGGCCCAGCCCAACTCACAACACTGTGGGTATTGCAGAGTCCAATTTTGCAACCCGGTTTGAAAGTAGAAACACGCCTTGTTCTCTCTCCCTCACTCAGTCGTCTTCCTCTTCACTCTTTCTGTTTGACACTTCTTTAGAAGCTCTGCTAGGGTTTCCCAGGAAACCTAGCAGCTGACCTCCGATTCAGAAACTGACACCAGCAATGGAAAGATCGCAGCCCCGCGATCAAAACCCCTCCTTCAATTTCCAGAACTGAGCACTTTTCACAGAGCCCTAATTTCACCACTTTGGTGAAATTGCTAGATCTGTGACTCAGAAATGAAAGCTAGAAGTAAACGAAGGTAACGAAGATTCTTTGAACTCTTGATCTCTGTACTTTCTGGTTTCAACGTTTAGAAACCTAACTGTGATACTATTTTGCAGGAAGCCGAAGGCACTACGCTGATACACGAAGACAAATGAGGTATAATCTCTTTCTAGTCACCTTCTTTTGTGATTTATCACTGAAACAACAACAAATCCTAATTTGTGTTGTTTCTTTGTCACATGAACCCTCACGCACTTGAGAGGGAAACTGAAACCTCACTTCTTTGAAGAATCAGAAACACACAGAACAGAAACAAGGTATATCTCCTCCTTTCTCACCCTTTATTTCCCTTTGAGTTTGACTTTCTTCTTTACAACTCAAACAAACCCTAACTCAGTTTATTTGTTGTGCGAGGTACACCTTTACCATGCAAGTTGCGAGGAATCTTGAACAAACAAAGGAACAGAATGTGATCTTGAAGAGAAAGGACAAGGATTTTGAAACCCTAGAAGATGGAACACCAAATCAGAAAGTAAAAGCACTTTTTTTATTTCTGTAAATCTGTAATGTATGTTATGTACAAAGTGTAAAGGTCATAAGACCTTATATAGGCACTAATAGGTTGAGTATGAGGTTGTTAAGTTGGTTACAAGTTGTAACTAACTTTCTAACTTCATAACAACTTGTTAGTTAGAGAATCGGCTGGTAAACAGTTTGTGTCTAACTGTTTGCACGCTCCTGAGGGTATTTTTAGGTTTTTATTACTAAAACCAATAAATAATTGTGCCCAAGTAACCCAATTCAATTGAGAAGAAAACTACACAGAAAAATTGTATCCTGTTTGTTTTTTTTTTCCTTTTTTTTTATAAATCTTTAAAAATCGTGAAATGAAGTAAAAAGTAAAAACAAAGTGATGATTTCGTAGTTAAAAGAAAAAGAAAATCAAACTAAACGACTCTCGGATATGAGATTGGAAATAGGTATATGAAAAGTTAGATTTGGATCTCTTGAGCATTTATATTATATCACCCAAGTAGTAAGAAATAATTAACATTTTTGTCAAAAAAAAAGAGAAATATTAACATATATCATATGAAATATTCCTTAAGTCCCTAGTTTCTTTTCCATTCCATTACCAAAAAAAATATGAAATATTCCTTAAATGTACTCAATTGCTAGAGTTGCTATGAAGTCCGGAGAGCTCAAATTTATTTAAAACTAACCCAAAACACACAGAATTTTTTCATCTGATTTGCATAATTGCATCTGCCAAATAAAGAACCTAAGTGACTGGCAATTTTGAGACCATTCTTTAATGGCGCTTAGTTGAATTACATAGGTATTTAGAAAATTTACGAATTTTCAATCCAAGTTATAGATCCAAAATCTGTGTGTACATATTCTTAAAGGAGTTTCAGGTAAAAACTCCAAATGAATTCTGCCTAATGATGAAAGTATAAAAATAAAGGGTAGTTCATCAGCAAAAAAATAAAGGGTATTAATTTTGTAATAAAAAATTCAACTAAAAGCAATTAAAAATATCTTGCTAACCATAAGGTAGATATTACAATATCATTCGTGTAATGATGGTTTAAAATATAAACTGTCACTTTACAGCATACAACTTCTTAATGGAAACTGTCAACAACCAAAAACACCTATTAATGGAAGGCACACAAGCTGATCAACTGAACACTGATTACAGTAAACACCTCGTGTTTGTCTTCGTATACCAGAATATATACATAACAGTAAACAAAACGTATTAATTAAATATGCTGTATTGCTAACACACTATGCATAAACATGCGTCATGTTACATTAACTTTTATGTTTATTTTCCACACAAAGACACTGCACAACAGCACGGCCTTAATTGAAAACTGGAAATTGAATTGAAAAATATAAACAATCAAAACATGCTTGCGTCCAAATTTTGTACTATCTTGCATAAATGTCATCTTCACCCTTCAAAAAGTTGCCAATTTGTTCTAGCGCCTGCGAGATACAATGGGATAAATTAGATATGAATCATCGACCCAAAAAAAGTTTAGATATGCATCAAATATACATATTTAGATTCAACTTAAACGCCCAGGAATATTTAAGTTTGCTCGAAGTAAACAAACTGAAATGGAGTTACAGGGGCATGAGGAAGGAATTGGTTAAGACCTCAATTGCAATAACAGTTGGAGACAAATCAGACAAATCTCTGTGGCCCAGTTTTGTTGCTATATCTGCACAAAGCAACAGCGCAACATTACGAGTTGTATTTAAATTCTTATCATGTAGGAAGCATATAACACGAAGAAATAATGATGGCGGAGCTAAAAAAGATTGCAACACAAGATCCTTCTTTTGGTGGAAGGCTGAAGGGGGTCTATATAAGATGAGTTTTAAAACCTCCAGAAATCCATAAATCACTGCTCACGCCATAGGATTGTAAAACTACATACAAAAGCCTATCTTGTTATTTCCTACAGATTCGGGAAATTCCGCATTTTTATTCCAAAACAGAAAAGAAGATTTGTAGACATACTTTCTAATGAGACTCTGGCATTGGCGTTGGCATAGGCTTCACCTCTTTCTTCAAAAAGAGCAGACAAACGCATCAAAGCCTGCATGTGAATTACAAATAATCAAATGTGGAAAAAATATTTTGATGCAAGTTCCTATGCTGCTCCAATTTGATGACCTAAATTATGAATAATTAATACATTGGGTTCACCAAAAAAAATCCCATAGATGAGAAGCAACTTACTGCTGTGTACGGATCCCCTGCTTCATAATGTAGAAGGGGGCGAGAATTAGTTCCTACAGCTGCAATTCTTTTTGCCAACGCTTCCACTGGTACATCCAACCAAACACTGACCCCCTTGTGCATATATTTCCTGGCAATTCATCCACATACAAGTAAAGATTAGGAAGGAGTTAATCATAAAAAGTGAAGCATGTAATTTCCTCGTTAGTATGTCAATTCTTATACCAATTGATGGGCCTCATAACAACACCTCCACCAGTAGAAATAACAAACCTACGCATCAGGGACAGCTTATGCAATGCCTCAGTCTGAAATGGTAAATAAGCAAGGAAAATGAATACGGAATTTGATGACAAACAAAACCACGGGAGAAAACAAGAACAATTCACAATAACTTAGTGTCTTTGATTCTTTGTAAAAGTAATTTGGAGATATAGTAGTAAGTACAAAGTAGTGACTTATCCAGCACATGCCCTCATCAGTGGTCAGACACTAAGCCAACTACTTCCAGTGGCGGATCTTGAGTGAAATTTTTAGAGGGGCCAAATTTAAAAATACTATTTATTAATATTTGCCTACGTTAAAACAAATGTTCGGCTTGGTGAGATGGTTAAGTTTATGCTGAACCATGCACATGACACGAGGTTCGATCCCCACCCACATTATCCCTTTGTTATCTGAGAGCTTCTGATTAGAAATCTTGGATGGGCCGTGGCCCTCCTTGCCCTAACTAAGATCCGCCTCTACTACTTCTGTTAACATCATATTCCAGAACTTCATAACAAGCTTTGACTGAACTGAAGGACCTGAGTTTCAACTTTCAACTTATATGCTAATACTACTACACTCAATATTACAGGAAATCAAATGATTCGGCATGTTCCCCGTGGATGTTTCTCTATAATTATTTCCTTCATGAGGACACATTATTCCTATGGGAGTTTAGTGAAATAAAGAGCCTCTCTTTTTTTGCTATTTCTACGTTACCGGTCCTAACAGGCCATAAAGACAACAATAATGATGACTTGATAGTTGTGAGTTGGGAGTTGGGAGTTGGGACACATACAGGGGTCGCATGACAACGCCCAGTGAACTGCAACCAGTAAGTCAGTAACTGTCTCTTAACGTAAGTCTTAAAACCTTTTTCAGAAAGGAGGATTTGTTTTTGGGAGTAGGCTAAGGCTTAGTTGCTTTATTAAAATATTATTTCAGAGTTAGGAATGTAGAAGAGAATCATAATCTAGAAGCCATAATGACACAAGAAGTGAAACTCCAGTACTCCACTATTGTGAATTCCGTGTCTAATACCGAGCTGATATGATCATATGAGACTTATGCTTTTGTGCCAAACCCATCAAGTTGGACAGGGTGGTCCATCCAGGCCACAGGTTGGATAAACCAGCCTCTGATATCGGTTAATGTAGAGGAGAACTCACTCCAATAAGCAGGTTGATAAGAAGGGAGAGCTTCCCCAGTATGTGTACAAAACAATCAATCAACCAATAAAAGTTCACGATCTTTCCTTAATCCTTACTTGCTCATTTTCTTTCTCTAACCGAATTTACTAGCATAAATCCAAACTCGTTGGAGGAATTTTTATTTCGACAAAGATCCTAAAACTGATGGCCGAAATTCCACTAACTTATGAAAAAGAAGTCAGTGACGCCAGTTGTACAACAAACAGGCGCGCGCACACACATATAGGGTGCATATTCAGAGTCTTTTTTAATTGAGAGTGGGAGGAGAAAATCTAGGACACAAAATGTATACACAGATGGTCAAGATTAAAACTTTTTAAAAGTTTAAGTCACATGCCAACTTAAAAAAGTCACTTCACTTTTTTTGTTTTAATCTTGACCATTCATTGTTTGATCTAATGGGTATGATGTCCTCCTCTCACTCCGACATAAATAAAGTTCTCTCATTTATATGTCCCCGATATATATATATATATATATTTGTGTCTGTGTTTGGTTTCTATTGATTTTATGTTCTATAATACTCTCCTTCCATCTCCTTGGTGCAGCTTATAATATAGGGATAGCTGAAAATGAGGGAACTGGATGTGATTAAAGAAATGGGAAAATCTAAAAGTTCAATCAATTTAACCAAAAATCGAAATACTGAAGAATACAAAAACTGGAAACATAGTCCTTTCCAACTGACCTCTTTATCACGAAAGAAAGATTCTCCGTAGTGCTTGAATATATCAGCAACAGAGTTTCCACCAACCTCTTCCTCCACCAATGTATCACTAAAACACCCATATGTGCAGAAAATACAGAAAATATTCAGCAACACCTCAAATATGGCCACAAACTTGAGTGACTGTTTTGTTATAGACAGATGCACACTATTATATAAGAATTTCAAACAGAACTCTCATATACTACCATAGACCATATTCCCCAGGATAACTGAGAGCCATCCTGTTTTCATCTATTGCATACAATCACACAAACATACATCTGTACAATACTAGGATGTCTTTAGATCCCTTAACATCATTGAATATGAACACCGATTGAAGCTCATATGAAATACTAAATATATTTTAATAATTAGACAGCAAAATGATAGAGATCCTTCATCACCAAAGACCATTTTTCTTTTTAATTATGCCAATCTCTATTGGGTATTCACATTATACACTATTTACTTGTTTTGAAAATTCATTATTCCATGTGAGAAAATACGAGCAATCGCCATACTAACCAATCACGAAATGAATAACCCAGCACTTGCGACATAATCTTCCCCACAGTTGTCTTCCCAGATCCCATCATTCCTGCATGTCAAATTGAAAGTATTTAAAATGCCAAAGCAATCATACTTGTAATGCATATCATGTAAGAGGGAGACAACAAACCAAAAAACTCACCAACAAGATATATACAGCGTCCATTTAAATAAGGCAGGATCCGTTGCGATCTACTCTGCAATTTTATTGATTCATGTAAGAAAATGGCATACAGAATTACAGATGCTTAGAAAAGCAACAATCTGAGCTAATATTATTATTTAGTGGTGCTTTTGCTTACTGGAACGGAAGAATATAAATCATCTAGATTGAATAGGCTAAAATTGATTTCAAAACGCTACAAACCACATGCTTTTACCTTCAGAATCAACTCTTCATCAAGGGGGGCATTATGGCCTCCAGATTCCAATATTGAAGCTACAAGATTAATATCAAAAACAAAATGTAAGCATTCAAAATGGGGCAGCAGGTTTTTTAGCCGCTAACAAACTAGATCTAATGCAGGGATATCTAAATACTACATCTTGTCAAACACCATGCATTCCTTGAAAGATATAAAGTAAGTTAGCTTTTTCAACTAATTAATCAATTAATCAAAGTAAATGTAATAGAAGCGGCCAATAGTAAAAACTAGCTTAAAATTGGGCAATGTAATTATCTGGTTCACCTTGATAGAAAATACTCTCAACGATCCAGCTAGAGTGAGTATTATGTTATTAGGCAGCAGTTATGTTACTAGATAGTTATAGAATAAATGACGAAACTGAAGGAAAAGCCTCAACCAATTTATTTGGGTCTGGATAGTGATTGGAAGAGACTAAGCTCTCTAATTCTTGGAGGTGTTGTACATTGTAATCAATCACAGACCATTCTACTTCCTTTCTTCTTTTATCTTCTCTCAATTATGTTGCTGTAATCGAAATTTTCAGTAATAATATAAATCATTTTCGCTTCAATTCTATCAATTTGTACCGTTTCTAATAAAATCCAAAACTAAAGTTTCAAAACCAACAAGGAAAATGGGGAAAAAAAACAGGTATATTTAAAATTAACCTGGAATGTTGTTATACGAACAAGCAACTTCCATAGCGGCTATCTTGCGCCGAGTCGTTGAATGCAAATTGTCCTCGTAAACAAACATCCGAAGCCTATCCGGTTCCCGGCGAGGTCGATTAAAAGAGCAACTTGGCCTTCCCCCAAACTTTTCGGGTCGAACCAGACCCGAAAGTGGCAGCATTTGTGCAGCTTTAGCATCCATTGATTTGCTTCACCAACCTGCACTACACAGTACACAATACCACTTGAAACGACGAGGATTTTTCCCAATTGGTCCTAAATAAACCACGGAACAGAAGGGAAGAAAACGACAGAAACTGAATCCAGAACGAATAAAAAGCAACGGAAAAAGAGAGAATTCCCAAACTAACCTGTTATTTTTTGTTGCGACTTTCACACACACAAAAAAAAGCACTGCAGAATCGAAGCGGAATCTAATAGGAATGGATCAGTGTGCAGCGTGTTGAAAGAGGAATAGTTTCATTTCATATTCTTTTGGTCTCTGCAGAATTTCCTCTCATACTGTTTTTTATGCACATTCAAGTTTCACGACTACGCACTTGTCAGGTAACTTCAATTTTTTCGCTCAAAATTAAAAAGTTGTTCAATTTTTTCTTCTGTTTTTTATAATTTAAAGTAAAATATGCACAGGGAAGAAAAAGTCCGCCGAGTAGATTTAAGAATAATGGGAAGTAAACCAAAGTGTGTCAACAATGCAGTTTTGAAACTGATACAAAGCAATTTTTTAAGGTGTGGTTGTCAACAATGAGAAGAACAAGTCTGCCGAGTGGAGTTAAGAATAATGGAAAGAAAATAGCAATTGCACAAACATTGATGAGCAAAAATCAAAAATTAGAGAATAAAAAAAAGAATTCTAATTCAAACTATAATTAGGGTAATACTATAATTTTTAAAAACTGAAACCCATAATTGAAAATAAAAAAACAAAAAATGAGTTGTAAAATAATGTGACTTAGCAATTTATAACTAAAACAACTCGTTAGTGTGCTGCACCCAACTTTTTCAGCCGCGTACATAAGAATTAGCCAATAAAATAAAAAAATCTACTACTGTTTTTGACCGAATAAAAAAATATACAAGCGTGTACTTATGGAGTCTCTTTGACATTTGATGGGGGTGGGTTAGATGGCGACCGTGGTAGGTAGGTATCATTTTGTATTTTCTTAAAGATCAACGTGAAATTTGTCAAAAATAAAAGAAAGGGAATTCAACTCACCACCCAAAAAAAGGAATTCTCTAAAAAAAATTTGACACAAAGGAATTTCAAACTTTTTGAGAACCTATCTTTCCCGAAAAAAATATTGTGGGTGCACGAATATTTTATATTATTGACTAACTACAATTGTCATGACATTATAATTAATAATAAATTTATACTATTTTGTATGTCACACATACTACAAATTATGATTAGTTGTGAATATAAAAAATTTACACTATTGGTGTATAATAATTAAAAATGACAGACTCTTGAAATGAGTCGTTATTATATATTAAGAATTTAATTTATATATACAAAATATGTATAGTGTTTTATATTAATTGATACGTCATTAAAAAGAAGATAGTAAATTAATAACTACGTTATATGTCAACTATTCTATGAATTGTTATTTGTTGTGGTTGTAAAAGCCTACATGTATGTGTACATGAATCAAGCTCATATATTAATTAGAGGTGATGTATTTCCAAAAAGAATGAAATTAATTTTGTTGTTATTTTCATTATTTTTGAAAATATAGAAAAATTCTCATTCCAATTTTATTTATGTTCTTGTTAGGAAATTAAGTTAACATAAAATTTAGAAAATGCTTTCTAAAAGTAAATTATCCCTGATAAGTATATCATTATTATTATTATAAACTTTTTTTGCTAAAAAAATTAAATACAAATCGATTAGAAAAAACTATTATCTATCTGTTATTTTAGAAAGTAGGCACTTTGTTTGTTTGTTTGTTTTTTTGATGAGAAGTAGGCACTTTGTTCATTTAATATTTGGATTGTTGGTAAATAAAAAACTGAATGGCTATCTCACCAACCACCGCCACTTGGAAGGTTAGTGAAAGTAGTGGTGTGCAGGGCTGAGCTCCCTTTTCAAACCAGGATTGACAAAATAGATCATCACAAGTTTTCGGTGATACAACCGTGTTGGATTTGGACAAAAAAAAACTTGTTGGTTGCTGGGTGAGTATCCTATCCACAAAATTTCTAATAGTTTGTTTTGTCTTTCGTATAATATAATAAAAACTTGTTGGTTGGTGGGTGGTGAGTATCCTATCCACAAGTTTATATTTTTAGACATTCTACTGATACTAATGCGCCGCGTGTCTAATTATTTAGTCATTTTAGATATTTTGTCACTAAAAATAAAAAAACTCAATTTTTTACAATTTTTTACCTTTTCTCTTACACATTTTGACAGTATCTCTCTCCTCTCTTTCTATTTATTTATTTTATTCTCTTTTCTCTCTCTAATAATATCCTCCCTATCCTCTTTCCTTTCTTTCTCTTTTTCTTCTCCCATCTCTATTTATTCTCATTTACTTCTATTTTATTCTACTTCAAACATATTTATCTAATATTAATCTAATCTAATCTAATCTAATCTAATATCTAATACTAATTAATACTATAGTATTATCAATTCATATGCTAACAAAATGTCAAAAATAGTTCACTTATACAATTGCTAAATGTCCAAAATCAATGATAAAAATGTAATAAAATTAAGTGTCAGCAAAATGTCTATTTTAGACATCTTCCAAAATTGTCGTGTCATTTATTTGGGGTATTTTGATAAAAATACTACTAAATGAAAAAAAAAACTGCTGCATAAAGCTGAAAAAGTCAACAAAAAAATATCAACAAAAAAAAACCTGCAAAACGCAGCAAAAAAAACTTACAAAAACATAAACAAAACTGGTGCGCGTATTGACGCGCCGTGTTAGATTTTTTTATAAAAAGTTATTTTTTCCCTTTTTTAAATCATTTTTTGTTAAAAATCAATATTTAAATCAATTTATTTAAATAGAATTTACTATAATCTACTCTAACCACTTAATTTAAGCACTACCAATTGTAAAAAAAGTGATACCGCTAGCAAAAATTCCGAAATAATTTTTTCTAAAAAATCAATAATTAAATCTCATTTACTTTTTCTGTGACCCGCAGGGGAGCGGCAATGAGAGCGGTAACAGAAGCGCAAACGAGAGAGCCAATGGGAGCATCAACGGGAGTGCCAACTGGGGTGTATATTTTATATTAAAAATCAATAATCTACTCAAGTTTTTTTAACTTATTTTTTGTAAAAAAATCAATAACTACATATAATTTAGTAAATTAATATTAAATTATGTAGAAATTACTATTTACTATAATCTACTCAAACTACTAAAATAAATTAATTTAACCACTACCAATTGTCCAAAAAAAGCGATACCGCAAAAATTCCAAAATCATTTTTCCGAAAAAAAATAATAACGAAAGCAGCAACGAGAGCGCCAACGAAAGCGCAAACGGAAAAGCAAAAAGGAGAACGAGAGAGGCAACGGAAGCGCCAACGGGAGCGTCAACGGGGGAGCACCAACGAGGTTCATATTTTATATTAAATCTCATTTTAACTTTTTCCAACACAACTATTTTAATAAATTTGAAATATAGTTTTTCCTTTTTCTTTTATTATATTTTTTGTAACTTTTAATGTATTTATAATTTCATTACAAATTATAACAAATACAGTATCACCCGTGCGTATGAACGGGTAAAATACCAGTTAATGAAAAGAAGTGAAAGAATACAAATAGAAAAAAAAATGAGATGATTATTTTAGAATAGAAAGTGGGAAGAAAAAATCATCAATGTTTGTAAAATGGTAAAATTAAGGCTAAAATTAAGGTTAAAGAAAATAAAAATTATAAAATATGATTTAATAGTGAAAAAAACAAAAACTTATTTATAACATGGTATAAGCCATTTAAAAAATATCAATATTTAATTTTTTTTAATCAAACAAGCTTCATGAATTTATTATTGAAAAAGAGGGAAAAAAGGAAAAAGCTCAAGGGGGACTAGAGACCGATACACTTGACAGAAGAGAAGATAATGTCAAAACAATAATAGGGAGCACCTAACAGAGCCCCCTAAAACACTCCATCCTAGATACTAAAATAAAAAAGCTAGCTAACAATAGTTAGATAAAAAAGACAGTGATAGAAGTTGTCATGAACCGAAATTATAGCCAACAATTCTATGGCCATATTCTGTTTTCTGAAATTCTAGGAGTAGCTTACAATAGTCAGATCAAAAAGAGACAGAGTTAGATTAACATTTAAATTATTTTTTGATTTGTTAATTAAAAAAAACATAGCATCGCTATTAATAAGGGTAAAATTGTAATTTAATAAGTTCAACACCTCTTTTTACTTGCTTTCCGTCCAATTTAAGAGGAGTAGAGATACGCGGCCGGGGCAATGGCCAGCACTTTTTAGGAAACGCGCAGGGGCAATGGGCAGCGCTTCTGCTGTAAGCGCTGCCTATAGGAGAACGCGTTGGGGCGATGGGCAGCGCTTTTTAGGAAACACCGCCTATAGGAGAACGCGTTGGAGCGATGGCAGCGTTTTTTAGGAAACACTGCCTATAGGAGAACGAGGATCGGGCGATGGGCAACGCTTTTTAGGGAGAACGCTTCCTATTACTAGTACTTTATTTCAATTCCCTCGCGTTCCTTTCTTTCCCTCTAGCTAACGTTCAGACTTCTCAGAAGCCCTTTCTTTCTCTTTTTCGCTCTCTGCTCAAGCTCAAGCTCAAACTCAAGTTCAAGCTCTCCCCTCACGTCCTCACGTCGTCGTTCCACCGTCTTGGTTCGTTGTTGCAACGCCGTCGTTCGTTCTCCCTACCTCTAACTATTTCTCCCCCGTAAGAAGGTGAGTTGGAATCCTTCACCTTTTTTGTTGTTCTTTTGATATTGTTTTATTAATTTGGCTTTGCATATTCTTCATTTTCATATTAATTTTTGAAGGTTAGTAAGAGGAACCAACACACAATGCTTGCGTAGGATTCCCTCTGGTATGGGTTTCAGTATTAATTTTTTCTTTTAATGTTTCGGATTTTTCTGACAATTTTAAGCTCTAATATGTACATAAAGTGGTTAATGTCTATTTCACAAATAAATTAATGGTGCTTACATATTTGTTCTATTTGCTCTTGCTGGATTGTTGTTGTTTAATGATAAAATCTGTCTTTCGTAGGTTTCCATGTTGATAAAATGTCTTCAGCCCATGTCTATGTGAGGCTGCACAAAGGTCAGACCAAGTTAAGCTATGTGATTTTGGAAGTGCAAAAATGTTTGTGTGCTATAGCAATTTCTTTTCTTACACTGGTATCTTCTCTGCTCAATAGGAAGCTGGGGAGCGCCCCCTCTTTTTGTAATTTTTGTATAATATATCTTAGTATAATGTAATTTTTGGATTGGATTCATTTTGGTAGTAATAGTGTTAAATTTATTTTTTAATTAGTTGTTAGCTAGTTTATATATATGTTGTTAAGTATACATAATGGATTGGATTGACTGTATATGACCAGGAAAATTGCAAATGTAAAAAGGAAAATAAACAAAAACAGGAAAAAAAATTAAATATATATATATACAATGGGCAGCGCTTGTAGGCCAAAGCGCTACCTATTCCTAAAAAGCGCTAAGGGAATGAGTGATAACTCATATTTATATGGGTTATTTATGCTCTTAATACGTAAATCAAACTGAGTTCTCAAGTAATTTTAGTACTTTAATATGTGAATATGTGATTAAAAGTATAAATATAGGTTCAGATGTGATTTCCTAAATATTGGGCATAATAAGTGCCTTTGTGAATATATTGATGTTTTGCCTGAGTGCTGCAGCGGTAAGCGCTATGCAGCGTGAGTGCTGCAGCGGTAAGCGCTACAGCGCTATGGGACGGTTGGCCACTTGGATATTTATGAAGCCACTTGCTGCTTGATGAGTCATCATTCTGATCTTCTTCTTCTCAGCCTAACATTGAAGCCTCCAAGTGGATTCAATAAGACACTTGGCGTGTCCTAATTGAAGCTCACGTGATAATTTGTGATGATTGTAATCATTGCTCTTTTTGTAAAGCCACTTTATGGAGTTGGAGATAATATCCAAGTATCTTCTTCTCCATAGGATAGAGATTAACATATACCATTCATAGATAGAGAGAGTTTTAGACGGGGAGAAAGAACTAACTTGACATTTTAGACTTCCTCCATTGTTGCTCTACTCTTAAGCTTTATTTTTAGTTTAGTTTTATTATCTCACCCACGGTTTGCTCACGCCATAGCATCATCCATCGTGTATGACTTGGGATTCTTGGAGTGCATCATTTGTAACCATTCTTCTCTTGCTCACCTACGTTAATATGAACTTTTCAGTTTATGTTGTGTTGATGATGCTTGTCATGAGCTAAACACTTGTAGTTGGATTGTTCTTAGTTTGTAATGAACCTTGAGTAGTGTTTATATAATATTATGATGTTTGCGTTTCATTCCTTGTGTTATAATGCTTTCAAACTTGTTTTGGGATTGATCAACTAAAATAAGGGGCTTCGTATGTACAGACATGGTTTACGAAGAGACTTCAAGGATTGATATGAATGAAAGGTCATTTAAAGACATTTAAATGACTTGTGCTTAACCCTAGACATAAGGGAGTAATAGTTCATAAGGTGAAAGCTGCAAGTTCTTCATTATACAAGGGTGAACTTATTTAGAGCCTAGACATAGGAGTCTTGTAACAAAACCCTGGCGACAGTGACTGAAAGGCATGCTTCCATACGCTACAACGCTTAACGCTACATCGTTTAATATTATAACACTTTACTATTGGGAATTTACATAACAAATGAGCTATCCAACTTACTCTTTAACACTTTAAATTCACTACTGTTTTACCACAAACTTATTATGTTTACAATTTCACATTTGTTATTGTCACTTGACTTGTTTCACTAAATTGCTAATATCTTAAACTCTTAAATTAATTCCAATCTCTGTGGGAACGATCTCTCTACTTATCATTGTATTACTTGTTGCGATTGTGTATACTTGCACAAACTACTTTTCGCACCACCAATGAGCAGCGTTTTGGCATACAAGCGCTGCCCATTGTGTTAGCGTCTTTTGGGAATGAGCAGCGCTTACGCTGAAAAGCGCTACCCATGGCTATCAGTGAGCAGCGCTTCTAAGCGCTGCCCATTGTAGGAGTGGAATCAGCAGCACTCGAAAGCGCTGCCCATGGCTAAAAAAAGAGCTGCCCATCCCCAAATCTGTTGCACTGACATGAAGGGATTTATGGTTGTCAACATTCCAATAGTAAATTACTGGTAAAGTTTATTGTGTGCTTGAATTGCCCTGCATTAGAGCAGCAAGACATGTCAAAAGATGTGAGAGGTATTAGCCTCTTAAAGAATTCAAAGCCCTTGCCTCGTCGTGACACTCTGTTTGTGGGAATAGACATCATGGATCCTT
This sequence comes from Astragalus membranaceus, assembly GCA_039519185.1. Lineage (NCBI taxonomy): Eukaryota > Viridiplantae > Streptophyta > Magnoliopsida > Fabales > Fabaceae > Astragalus > Astragalus membranaceus. The sequence continues at coordinate 173,992,148 of CM076850.1, read as the reverse complement.
TTCCATAATCCTTAAGATAAACTTAGTAGTCGTTAACAATTACATCATAAAATGGATTGATTTAGATGCCTTAGCTAAAATCGCATAGCAAAACATCATTAGGTTCACCCATTGATAGGTATCATCAACATTCAACATCCCATATATACACAATAGTAACCGACAATAAGACCCGGCTCACTAGTATATAAGAGAGTGTAGATCTCCTCAAATATATTTTTGTATTTGAATGAGTTGGTTTGGATTGGACCCGAACTTGATAGGGTTGGGTTAAACATCAGCTTGAGTTGGTTTAGATGAGTGGGTTCGTGGGTTGATCTGTACCCTTGAACACTACTAGATGTGTCACAAGATACAATCCACATACGATGCCAATAGACTTCCTAGTTGGCCACGCTTCACGAAGATTAGATGTAATCCTTGGCTTTTTTAATTTGTTATTAAATTATATTTTTAAATTTCTATACTGGCACAACAAATTTAAAACAATTTTCAATAATAATTTTTTTATAATGACACAATTAACATGCTGACATGGCGAATTATCCATATCACAAATCTATGTAATCTATAATTAAGAGTACACTTAATCAAATGCCTATTTTGATTAACTATGAAAAGGTAAATGACATAAACGAACATTTTAAAAGATAAATGATGAAAACAAATATTTTAAAAAAGATAAATGACCTAAACGAATATTTTAAAAAACATAAAGAACGAAAAAAAATTTATTAAATGGTCCAATAACACAGTCAACTACTTGCTTAACAAATTATCCATGTCACACTATCTACGTAAGCCTTAATTAACTGTCACTTAACAAAAAACCGTTTTAATTAATTATAAAAAGGTAAATGACGTAATGAACATTTTAAAAGATTAAGAACGAAAATAAAAAAATAGTGAACGATACATGACTAAAAATTAATGCATTTAGCCTTTATTATAAATATATAGTCTATCTTCTTTTGGCACACATTTTTTGTACTCACACACCGATACCTCATACCCCCACAACTTTTTTTATTCCCAAATTACCCCTACTATATTTAGCCCTTTTTTAAAGATAAATCCGTTTTAGTTTTTTTTCAAAACGAATTTATCTTTAAATTAAATAAATCCATTTAGAAGAAAAATGACAACACATAATTCCGTTTTTATATTTTTCCAAAACGGATTTACCTAAGCAACACATAATTCTGTTTTGTAAATTTATAATAACGGATTTATCTATTTACTAAATAAATCCGTTTTGAAAATATCCAAAACGAATTTATCTAATAATAGGTAAATCCGCTGTGTATTAAAAAATAATTTTTTTATTTAAATTTTTTAAAAAAGGTTATAAAAACACTACTAAAAATCCTTTAAAGAGTTAAAACTAATTTAAAAATTATAAAAACACCACTAAAAATTTAATAAAACCAAAATAAGGTTATGCAATTTTTTTAGAGTTTTTGGAGATTATGAACCCTGATTTTTTTTTCCAGATTTAATGGCTGTGGTTTTATTACAATTGGAGTAGGTTGTCCGAAAACCAATTTTTTAGCCTAAATTATTCGCCTGCGTACAACATCGTCACGTGTTAACGAATATCTACACACTAAACAGAATCAAAAGATCACCGATATCCATATCTATTTTTTTTAAATTATTATAAATTATTTAATTTTTTTTAAAGATTTATCGATTTTATTTTACAAAAAGGATTTATCTATTTATTAGATAAATCCATTTTGAAAAAATTCAAAATAGATTTATCTAATGACAAGATAAATCCATTATTAAAAAATTACAAAAACGGATTTATACTTATACGGGTATGATGTAAATCTGTTGTCTTATTTTTAAATACCGGATTTATGTTTTCTTTAAGTAAATCTGTTATGCATTTTTTTACTAAATCAGATTTATCTAACTAAAAAATAAATCCGTTTTAGTTTTTTTGCCAAAACAGATTTATCTTTTAATTAGATAAATCTGTTAGATCATTTTACTGAAGGGCATTCTAGGAATAAAAAAATTTGTGGAGGTATAGTGTATCGAGGTGGGGGTACGAAAAACGCGTGCCCTTCTTTTTTGGGTAAAAATCCATAAAATAACTAAACCAGCAACACGGGCACAGCCCATTTTCGCATTTATAAAGGCTTCTACTATTTTATATAGGGGTCCCATTTTTTGTACCCCACCTTTATATACCATACCCCCACACAAATTTTTTATCCCCATTTTACCCCCTTAAAAAATGTAAAACGGATTTATTTATTTTTAGGATAAATCCATTTTGAAAAAAAAATTGAAAACGGATTTAACAAATAAATTCGTTGTGCAATTTTTCAAAATGAATTTTGTCTATAAATAAATCCGTTTTGCAATTTTTCAAAACCGAATGTATAGTGGTGGGGTATACAAAATGGAACCCATTATATAGTTCTCCACCCGCTTCACCTTTTGAATTTGGCCACTTGAATGAAAACTAGAGCATGCATCCACCTAGTACATACAATACGATGCGAAGCCAACATCGACTGCTATTAGTATACCAATTAAATTTTCTTAGCAAAGTCAAAATGTGCCAAATTTCGCACTTTTCCACTTTGTCACCTCAATTTCTTCAATCACATGACCAATACATTCCTCCAACCACTGAACAAAGAAAAATTGGTCGTGAATTGGCCAACTTATTGCAATTGTCACGCCCAACAAACATTCCCATTCCTTGTTATTATTATAAAAAAATCCATGCCAAAATTGTGGTGTTGGGTTTTCATCAACATGATATCTTCCTTATTAACACCCTCTTGCACACTTACTCAAAACTAAACCTCCTAAGTGATGCACAGAAACTGTTTGATATTATGCCTCATAGAAACATAGTTACTTGGTCTTCCATGGTTTCTATGTACACTCAGCATAGTTGCAGCTTAGAAGCATTGGTGTTGTTCTGCAACTTCAGGAGAAATTGCAGTGAGAAACCGAATGAATACATTTTAGCTAGTGTCATTAGAGCTTGTACACAATTGGGTGGTCTCAGTCAAGCTCGCCAGGTTCATGGTTTGGTTTTTAAGGGTGGATATGTTGGAGATGTTTATGTTGGTACCTCTTTGATTGATTTTTACACCAAGCATGGTTGCATTGATGAAGCAAGGTTGCTTTTTGATGGCCTCGATGTTAAAACCACTTTCACTTGGACTACAATTATAGCAGGGTATTCAAAACAGGGAAGAAGTGAAGTGTCTTTAAAGTTGTTCAACCAAATGAGAGAGGGTGACGTCTGTCCAGACAGATATGTACTTTCGAGTGTTTTGAGTGCGTGTTCGATGCTTGAGTTTCTTGAAGGAGGGAAGCAAATTCATGGTTATGTATTGAGGAGAGGCATTGACATGGATGTTTCAATGGTCAATGGATTTATAGATTTTTACTTTAAGTGTCATAAAATAGAGTCGGGTCGGAAGTTATTTGGTCGAATGGTAGATAAAAATGTTGTTTCGTGGACCACGATGATTGCTGGTTGCATGCAAAATTCACTCCATTGGGATGCCATGGACCTGTTTGTTGAGATGGCTAGAATGGGTTGGAAGCCTGATGCATTTGGGTGCACTAGCATTCTCAATTCTTGTGGTTCACTCTCGGCTTTGGAAAAGGGAAGACAAGTGCATGCTTATGCTATCAAGGTTAATATTCACAATGATGATTTTGTGAAAAATGGTTTAATTGACATGTATGCTAAATGTGATTCGTTGACTGATGCAAGAAAAGTCTTTGACCTTATGGTTGCTATAAATGTAGTATCATACAATGCAATGATAGAAGGATACTCAAGACAAAGCAAGCTGCGTGAAGCATTGGATCTTTTTCATGAACTGAGGCTAAGTTTATTGCCAACAAATCTATTAACGTTTGTAAGCCTTCTTGGGGTATCTGCATCACTATTTTGCCTGGAATTAAGCAACCAAATCCATGGCCTGATAATTAAGTACGGCTTTTCTTTAGACGAATTTAGCGGAAGTGCTCTAATAGATGTCTATTCAAAATGTTCATGCGTTGGGGATGCAAGGCTAGTTTTTGAGGAGATACATGACAAAGACATTGTAGTATGGAATGCTATGTTTTCTGGATACACCCAACACTTGGAAAATGAAGAGTCTCTCAAACTCTACAAAGATTTACAAATGTCAAAACTAAAACCCAATGAATTCACTTTTGCTGCTGTAATCACAGCAGCAAGTAATACAGCAAGTCTGCAACATGGTCAGCAGCTTCACAACCAGGTTATAAAGACAGGTTTTGATGAAGAACCCTTTGTCGCAAATGCTCTAGTTGATATGTATGCCAAGTGTGGAAGCATCAAAGAGGCTCACAAAGCATTTAGTTCCACAAATTGGAAAGACATTGCCTGTTGGAATTCTATGATTTCAACATATGCCCAGCATGGAGAGGCAGAAAAAGCTCTTCAGGTGTTCGAACGCATGATTATGGAGGGAGCACAACCAAATTATGTCACATTTGTAGGTGTTTTATCAGCATGTAGCCATGCTGGACTTCTTGACCTTGGATTTCATCACTTTGAATCAATGTCTAAGTTTGGAATTGAACCGCGAATTGAGCATTATGCTTGCATGGTTTCTCTCTTGGGACGGGCTGGTAGAGTATACGAAGCTAAGGATTTTATCGAGAAGATGCCTATAAAACCAGCAGCAGTAGTATGGAGGAGTTTGCTCAGTGCATGCAGAGTTTCAGGTCATGTTGAACTGGGAACATATGCAGCTGAGATGGCAATTTCATGTGACCCAACAGATAGTGGATCATATGTATTACTTTCAAATATATTTGCATCAAAAGGTATGTGGGTATATGTCAGAAAGTTGAGGGAAAAAATGGACATAAGCGGGGTAGTAAAAGAACCAGGTTGTAGTTGGATTGAAGTGAATAATGAAATTCACAAGTTTATTGCCAGATACACAGCCCATCATGAGTCCACTCTTATATCTTTAACTTTAGACATTTTGATTCTACAGATGAAAGGGTTTGGTTATGTGGCTAACACTGACACACTCTTGCTTGATGATTGAGATGACTTATATAGTCAAGCATTGAGCTGATTGAGATTGAGATGACTTACACGAATTTTGTCCTGGCTAGCGAATGTAGTTTGTTTCAATGCCATTTGTTTCAGTCTCTCCGAAGTGGATGTGGAATTTCATTTAAACATTTTTATTGTGATTTCTATGTTGCTGTGTTTGATCTGTCTGCATCTGCAATTATATGTAACCTTAGGATTGGGTTTGTTTATTTCTCTATTTATTAATAAATCTTAGGTTTGTGGAATCATGGTGATGTCATTGGTTTGGGCATAGTTTTTCTCTGGGCTGGCTAGTGACTACTGTACTGAGTCATGATTCAATCCCTTTTCCAAGTTGATGATGAAGAAAGCAAAAATGCCCCAAGCACCAAGATAAGATACAAGCGCCATAAGATAGGTACTTTTTTTGCTACATGATCTGATTGGCGGTTAATAGAAATGAAGTGATATTTTGAGTTTTTTATTATTGATCGCAGGAGGATGTAGTGAAGTCTCTCCTTGTATAATTATGCAGCAAAACAGATTCTGCATGCGTTCTTGCACTATGGCACAACTACTTTATCCCCTTTCATGAGTTTTAGAGCAAAGTGAAGTAAGAATCATCTGCTTTCATTTATTTCCAGCTCGTTCCATTTTTTTAATCCTGGCTAAGCCATGACCCTATATTGCAGAGGTTATAACATCAGCAGAATTCCACCCTATACACATTGTTTTATGTTGGCATATAGCAGGTCAAGGGGATCAATCCATTAATTTCCAGCTGGTGTTGTCAAAGCTTATTATGTAAGCATTCAATCACAAGCATTTCTATCTACATGTGAGTTCCATTGTCCATTTATTTCATATGTTAAAACATTAACAGAAGTTAGATGTTGCTCAACTAATAGTCTATAATTTAACTACTAGTGCACGTGTATGCAATTTCAGGTGGTCATGATGCTGGCTATTTAAGAATTCCAAATGCTTTGCCAGGACCAGTGTAAATGTATCCAATGTCTTATATAGCCTTTCATACAAACTCTTTCCAGGTAATAGGTTATTGTTTGTATCCATGCTGCTAGAGGAAAATAATTCCAAACTTTTATGTTTGTTTCTAATTTTTGTTTGGATTTAATTTTCAATACTAAGAGGATCTAGTGTCTTTATCTTTACTCTTTATTCCGATAATGTTGCACTCACCTTATGTCAATTTGTCTTACACCTTGTTTTGATGCTCTAACTATCTACTTTCTAGCCATTTCTTTTATGATTTATTTGAGTTTGTTTTCCTTTGCAGCTTTTTTTCTTGTTTTGTATATCTAATTAAGTTGAGGTAGGTGTTCAACATTTCTAGCCATTTCTCTCATGACTTATTTTCCTTATTAATTTTGCTTCCTCTACATCTTATAGGCTACTATAGTAATCTGGTGTCTAGCAATGTTGATCTCCCTATCGTTAAAAGAGTTTGTTAGTAGTTGAGACTCAATTTCTTTATAAAAATTTAGGTAGATATTGCGAATTGTATAATATTTGGTATAATTATTTATTTCGGATAATGCAGATTGTTTTGCTTCCAAATTATAGTACTCACTGTAGGTAGTTGGTATGTTTCTTGTTGCATCTGACTGTTTAGCATAATAAAGAACAATATCTCTTGTTGCAACTTGGAATATTTCTTGAAACCAGCACAAACACAGTTAATTCTCTTTTGCTTTGATCTTTGATATTTGAGCTGAGTAAATTTTTCTTCGGTTATTTCAGACAGGTAAGACTGAAATGAGCCTAATTCGCCAATGGATGCAACAAGATCATTCGATGCTAGCAACATTTGATGTTTTTTAGGATCCTTTAGTATAGGATTTCTTTGAAGCTGTGATTTTGAGCCGTATGACATTGGATATTTGAGATACAAATGTTTTTTTTTGTTATGATTTTGAGCTGTATGACATTAAATATTTTAGATGTGATATTACATTTATGTCATCACAATTATATTCTTAATGAAATGTTTAGTTTTTTGATTAAGTTTAATAAGTGTTCTGTAAGATGTATGTATAGTTGCTAGTAATACAAATTTGGTAATGAGATAAGGAAAGAAATTTCTCACATTGCAAAAGAAATATTGTCTCTACATAATTTTTTTTTGACAACACTACATAATTGTTATAGGAGGTTGAAACCCAAAAAAAAACCTCCTGCAAAATCACTCAAGATTTCAGGAGGTTTATAACCCCTCAAAAAAACCTCCACTAATAGTGGGGGTTAAAAACCCCCGTAAATAGACTCGATACCAGCATTTTCTAAAAACCCGCGCAAAATAATCGTGACACTTGAAACTCCAGTGGTTTTTAAAACCCCCGCAGATTAATTTGTGGGGGTTAAAACCCCGCTATTTAATCTGTTTTTTGTAGTGAATAAAACGTCAAATCAGGATTTAGGGGACCTTAAATTTCTATGGACCGTAGATAAACAAATACAAAAAGTTAGACACATCCAAAAAAGTAAAAACACAAGTTTCGGTATGGGGTGTGGCGCAAGTGGTTGCTGTGTAACGTGTGTGGGTGTTGTAAACTCCAAGGTACTGAATTCTATTTCTACAAAGAACTGAAAGAGTGTGAAAATACAAAACCCGCGCGAGACTCACCTAGTTGTCGCACTTTCCATGCATATTCAGTTCAGGTTAAATAGCAATGTGTGGATGAAAATCATTAGCCAAGCACCTTGAATTGTGTCAAACACTGATTGAATCGTTTTCCACTATTTTTCTAAAAAACCGGAACATGTTAATTCGTGCTATTCAGGTCGATTTTCATTCAGCCAGTAGGTAGTTCAATTGACGAGCACATGGACACCGAAAGCGTATAAAAACGAGCTCCAAGATTCAAACTCTAAAAACTAACATTTCCTCTTTGGATTTTTCACATTTGGGAAACTCTGTACTTTATGTTAATTAAAAAAATTATAGTTAGGATTTTTCACATTTTGAAATTTCCATGATTAAAGTTATTTAAAATACAATTAGTCATGGTGGTGACTAGATTACTTATTTCTACAAATAAAATTCTGGAATAAAATTTAGTTCTAGAAATTTTAAATGTCGTTCTGCAAATTTAAAAAAATGAATTTTCCTAACTAATATTTGATTTGAATTTTTGAAAAACTTCACCTTATGTTCTGGATTTTTTTTATAAAAATTACTCTCATTAAAAAAATGAAAAAAGAGAGCATTACTTAGTACAGTTCTATAGGTGTTGTCAGTGTAGGATCCAAGATTAGTGGTCGATTTTTTTTTTTTAAATCACACATCACTAAAAATAAAACTTTAGTACATTTATTTAAATAAATGACACAATTCATAATTGTCTTCTATGCACACAAGAGGGAGAAGAATTGATAGGAGTGATTGTGTGAGTGTGGTGTAGTGTGTAGACCAGGTGCAAAATTAAGTACTTGGGTGCAGGGGTATGCTAAATAATTTTTTTATAGCAGTATAAGCCTAATTTTATTTCATTAGAGGGTACTTAATTACCTGGGTGTAAGCCTAATTTTTATGCAAAATAATTTTTTTATAGCAGTATAAGCCTAATGTGTAGACCAGGTGCAAAATTAAGGACCCGGGTGTTGTAAGTCGTGTTCCAGAGAAAAGTGTCTGATTTTTTACTAACAAATATAACAATTGCTAAAAATACATCTCTTTCACATTTTCTAGCCGTTGCCTAATTTTTTATGTGAGGAACATGATCACTAGTACTTATATTTATAGCATTGTATTTTTGGTTTGGACCATTGTTGGCTCCCCACAGAGTGTTCCAACACTTTCAACGAACGACTAATCTTTTCTCGTACTTAGGAGCAAATTTTGCACTGACCAACACCGAGTTTACCCACAGTGAGAATCGAACTCAATAGCACAAGATCTTAAGCCCCCGAGCCAACTGTGTCGGTTACTTATAGCACTATATATAAGTTTTTGAGGTTAATTTATGTACACATACTAGTGGAATACCCGTGCATCCGCACGGGTCAGTCGTGTTGTGTTTGTATTGAACTAAAGTTGTAAATTTGGAAATTGTATATATTAAAAAAATGTGAATGTTGCTGCAGTAGATAAGTTTGAGAAAATATGATTATAGTCTTAAAAACATAAAATAGTTTTAACAATATAAAATGTGAATGTTGCTACAGTATATATAGTCTTAACAATATAAAGATTGTAATAGTTTTGCTGTTGTAATTAGTCTGAACATTACCCCTTAAAAATCAATACAAATTTAAAGTAAACAAATTTAATTAGTTCGAATCTTACCCCGTGAACATTACTGACGAATTTAATTAGTCTGAATCTTACCCTGAGACAATATTGCATCCCCTTCAAAACATGACAATATAACTTTAATAGTTAGTAATACTGTATATCCCGTGACAAACATTCCCGTCAACTTATCACCAAAGTCACATAGATAGAGAATAAAAGAAATACGAAAACGTGGACAAAGGTGCACAAACCTTCTCGTGAATTGTGCACAACATTATCATAGTAGCAGAACATTATCTAGTAACTAAACTTCTCGAAGTAAATGATATATTTTAAAAGAAATATTACCATTCCTGTACACATCAAAAGCTAAAGAAAAACAAAAGATGGAGGGACTAATCAAAAACTATTGGTATCGTGAATTTGATTAAATAGATTGTGGGGAGATTATATTTCCTGACCTTTACAATGAACATCAAACCAAAAACAAAAATAAAACTAAAACAGATATACATGAAGCAACTTAATTAAGGTTTAATCTTTTTAACACCAAATGACTTGTACATATTTTCCTAACCATAATGAAATTGTTGTAAAATTATCAATATAAAATAACTCCAAGTGTATGAACTAAACTTTATGATCTGAAACTAATTTTGCATCTGAGAATAGCATAATGATTCTGACACAATGATTCTGTAAATTGATATCTAAGTTTTGTTGGGTTACTTGGTAGTCTAATTACAAAAAATGGCAAAATCAGTGGGTTTACGCTGAGTAGAATAACACCATGAGTAATGGTAACACCAGTAAGCAATTTCCAATGCACAAATAATGCATAATATAAATGATGAGTACATCTTATTTTTCCCCCAAAATGTGAATAGTTTTGACTGAATCAGTACTTATATTGTTCGATTCTTCACTCAGTTGAATAAATGGATTAGCCAAATAGTGTGAATAAACAAAATGAATTGGTTTAAAAAACACGACAGAAAGTTCATTACTTTATTCAGTTTTGGTGATGTGGTTGGCATATAAGAAAGAAGCTTTAAAAGAAAGAAGAAAAAAACTATTCTAGAGGCCAGAATCAGTTTCAATCATCAACACAAAACATGGAAGAAGCTTTGAAATAAAAATCAAGGAGGGAAGTGAACACAGAACTTGAAAGAGACATGGTTAAAGGAGGAGAAACAAACCTCAACTTGTACGGTAAGTGAGGAGGATATCGGTATTTCGATTTCTTCTTCACCCTTCTTCTTCTCCCTTCTTGACCACACACAACAACAACTTGAGTGTGTAGGGATTTGGGAAATTAGAGTTTTTACCGAAAGATGTGAAAATCGAAAAGAAGAGGGTAAATCAACTCACCATAGGCGTTTCCAACAACCCTTCTCCCGCGTGCGTTTCCAGCAAAACTCCAGCAACCATGTTTTTTTGTAGGTAACTGACCAATGATGAGAATATATGAAAGTCACTACTGCATAACATTAGAAACTCATGTTCTTTGAAGAGAGAAGACAGATTTGCGATCTCGAAAGAGAGAGTTTGTGAGAGAAGACCTGAGTTTGTAATGAACGAAGAAGAAGAGAGACTGAGGTGAAGTGAGATCGTGAGAGAGGAACACAGAGTAGCGATTCTGGTATTGTGAGAAGAAAATAGAGTGAGGTGAAAGAAGAAGAGATAGTAGCGAAGGTGAGAACAAATTTGAGAAAGGTTGAAGAAAGATTGAAGATGAAGAGATGAGAATGAGGGATGAAGAGGAAGAGATGAGAATGAGAGATTGTCGGGTGAGAGAGAGAGACGGAGGAACAGTTTTGAAAACTTGAAAAATTAGAAAAGAGGGGGGGAAAGTTTTAGAAAAAAAATGTTTTTGAATTTCAAAACATTGCAAATTGACCAAAAAGGTATAGTGATGTAACTAATGGAGGGAGGGCAGGATAGTAATTTTGGTGGAGGGTTAATGGTAGATAGTGTAAATCCTATGTTTTTTCGTAAAAAAATTGTGAATATAAGGTATATATACAATCTACTATAAATTGTTGCCAATTGACCAATTTGTTTTTTGATGTGTCGAGCTATAATTGGTAGATAGTGTAAATCCTATGTTTTTTCGTAAAAAAATTGTGAATATAAGGTATATATACACGGAGGTTTAAATGGGGACGTCGGCTCCCGAGTTCGAGCCGGTAGGAAAAAAAACCATGCTTACTCTCAAAAAGCTATCCCTTTTTTTCAAAAAGAGTTAACCGTTTAAACCCGACTAACCCGACGGGTCAGACCCATTTTTAGGGTAAAATTGGAGACACGCTCATTTGGTGGGAAATAAAAACACCAAACCCCTCAGCTTCTCTTCTTCATTATGTGACTCTCCGATATCCTCACTGCACTCTGTCTCTCTCCGGCGTTTCTTTCACGGTGAGTAGCTCTCCAATTCTCCATCTCCTTCCTCTCCCACTTAGGTCTTTACTTGAAACTGCCTTTCTTCATGTTTGTTAGCTTTTCATGCAATATAAGCAATGTATTTGAAAAAAACACAATCTACGATGTTGAAATGGATTCGAGAACAATCACGTAGTTTACAATGTTAACAACCTTTCACTTTCTCTAATCTCTATATCCTTTACTGAGTTGAGGTTTTTTTTTTTTACTTTTGCTAGAATCGGAAGAAAAAACGGAATCTTGCAAGGTAGATCAAATGGAACCACAGAATATAGATATGACTCGTGCATGTGCTGGAGTAATCATTGATGCTAATTCTTCCTTAGGTATGTTTCACTCTGAACATGCTAGGAACTTGATATTTTGTTTAAATCCACATGCTGTTATTCCTTCTGAAGAAGCTAATGAGGCCTGTATCTTGAATATGTACAAGGAAGAGAAAGAAAAACTCAAACAAGAAATGGCTAGCATTTCTACTGGAATTTCTTTAACTTTTGATATGTGGACTGCTGCTACTACTGAGTGTTTTTTATGTTTGACTGCTCATTATGTTGACATGAATTGGAAGTTAAATAGAAAGATTCTCAACTTCTGTGTCATGTATGAACCTGACTTGCCTGAGAGATTTCCTGAATTGTTGAATGATTGGGGAATAGAGAACAAGATTTTATCTCTCACTTTTGATGATTCCTTTGTTGATCACACTATGCAATCACAATTGAAAAGTCAACTTGCTTCACAAAATCCTTTGTTGTGCGATGGGGAGTTCTTTCATGTGCATTGTTTTGGACGCGTTTTAAGTCTGATGGCTCTAGAGGGGTTGGACATAGCTCGCGATGTCTTGCATAAAATTAGAAAGAGTGTCGATTATGTGAAGGGTTCAAGGAATAGAATGAATAACTTTAAGGAATGCATTGAGCAAGTTGGTGGTGTTGATATTTCGGTTGGCTTGCGTTCGGAAATGCCTCCAGGATGGAACTCGACTTATTTGATGCTTGAAAGTGCTCTTAAATATCAGCGCGTGTTTGCAAGTCTTCACTTGTATGATGATGATTATAAGATTTGTCCTTCACCAGAAGTGTGGAAAACCGGGGAAAAAGTTTGGGCATTCTTGTTGCCTTTTTATGAAACTACTAGCTTGATTTCTGGCACATCCTATCCTACTTCCAACTTGTTATTTTTGCAAGTCTGGAAAATTGTGTGTGTTGTAGTTGATAGTTTAAAAGATGAAGACAAAGTTTTAAAGAGCATGGCTGAAAAAATGTTTGGGAAAATCAAAAGATATTGGGATCAGTATCGTGTTCTTCTCGCATTTGGAGCGGTTCTTGACCCACGGATGAAGTTTTCAAAGCTTGTTGATTGTTACTCAAAAATTGAAGCATCTACTTGTGAAAGCAAGTTGGAAGAAGTAAAGAGTAAGTTGTCCGTGCTATTTGAGAAGTATTCTAGCAGAAGTACTTCTTCTGGTGTGCAAAGTACTGTTCAGACCCAGTCTTCTAGTATGCCAAAGGAATCCAACCCGTGTGCTGTAAGTGTGTGTGTTTGTGCATACATAAATATATATATATATATATAATATTTTGCATTTGTTTAACTTGCTTGCTTTCTATTTTACAGTGGTTTAACTTCGTCTTGCTTTTTCTCAACAGCTCGCTTCTGAAACCGGAAAGTCCGTACTTGATGTTTATTTGGATGAGCCGAATTTGGATGATTGTGATAATGAAAATTTGGATATATTACAATGGTGGAAGAGTAATAACAATCGATTTCCGGATCTTTCAACATTGGCTCGTGACTTGTTAAGCATTCCAGTTACCACCGTCTTATCTGAATCTCCATTTAACTATGGTTCATGCTTCCTTGACAAGTATAGGGATGATTTCGTGCCGGATAACGCGGAAGTTATGATTTGTACTCGTAATTGGATGTATGGTTTTGCTAGCAATGATGGTAAGTTTTAATTTAAATGTAGTCATTTATTATTGTACTGTTTTTATAAGATTTTGCAAATCAAATAATTTCCCTCTTCAATTGTGATATCTAGATTTAGGTGACGACCAAATTGAAGAAGAACTGGATTTGGAGCGAGCATTTAGTGATTCTGATGTGGAGGATGATGTTGATGATGATGTTGAAGATGATGGCGACAATAGTGCCAATGCTGACAACAACGGCGCTGCCAGCAACAGCGTTGATGATTGATTACTCGAATTTGTCTATAATGTTTGCTTTTGCTTTATGGTTTAAAAACTGAAACTAAGTAATGGTTGTTAGGTTATGGTTTGTGGAATTATCGGTGGACTTGTAGACTTGTTTTTTCACTTGCAATGTGGCTAGCTTGCTGGGATTTTAACTGTTTTGAGATGAGATGGTTACATTTAAAAACAATCCAATGTGAATGGGAACAAAAGTTTTTCCCAACAGGGGATCAAATGATGTGTGTGTCTTTTGAGCGTAGGTATTTTCTTAATGGTCTCTTCCTATTGTGCCTCTGTAGCTGATTCTCAAGCCATCTATAGAGTTTTTCAATTGCTCTTGATGGATACTTTAGCAGCGTGGCTCGTGTGAGTGATATCATAGGACCCCACTATAGCTAATAGCTAAATTTTCATCACTTTGCTAGAAACTTGTCTTGGAAAATTACAAGTATGGTCAAACAATCTACGATCCATTTGCTTCTAAAATAACAAAAGTGGCAATATTAGCTACTTCCTAAAAGTTACATCTATAAACACTGGTAACTTTTATCATCCTTCATTTACGAGAGCTTCATAGGCAAAGATTTTGATTCCGTCATTCTGATATGTTCATCTTCCTATACTTCAAATCTAATATCTTGAGAGAAATATTATGCGGTCTATGAAGTTCTTATGAGATACAACGAACCAACTTAGCATCACGACTGCTAAAAATGTATATATATTTTGTGCTTGAAAGAATCGACCTCCAAAAGCTGAACAGTATTTTTAGAATACCTTAATTAAAAAGAGCTTTCTCTTAAGTGTACTATTAATTATGGATTACATGGATAGTGGCATGGATAAATTGGCTGTGTAAGCATTCAGACTGAGTAATTGAGAAATGCTCTGTTGTGCTAATATAGAAATTGAAAAATGATAATTGAATAACAATTTAAAAAAATTGAGAATTAAAATTGAATAATAGTGACAAAAGTTAAATTTGCATTGATATACACGATGAGTTATCTGAACCGGTCGTTACAAAGACAAAAAACTGGTTTACGCTTATATCAAACTTAAAGACTTTATTACATTCTATTAATTTTTGTTTTTTTAATTCTTGACTTGTTCTATTTTAATTCCCGGCTTTTTTTAAAATTTGTTATTCAAATATTATTTTTCAAATTCTATATTAGCGTAACAGAGTATTTTTCAAAATTGTTATTCAAATTCTATTTTTCAAAATCTTTAAAATAAAGTTTGTTTATGATATTGTTGGCCAACAAAAAACACATTTTGTTTCTCATTTTAGAGGTAGTTTATGATATTATTATTATTGTTATTCTTAATCGAATATCACAAGACTTATTTATATGGATTTAATTTATATACACAATATGTGTATAAGTTTTTTTATACTATCTACGAATTAGAGGCTGGCATATCATCAAAAAGAAATTGGTCAATTGGTAACCACCAATTAGTCAATTAGTAACCAACCACTCCATGAATTATGATTGGTGGTGGTTGTAAAAGCCTCTGCACAATATGTGTATAGAAATTAAACTCTATTTATATTACTTAAAAATCTTAATAATAACAAAAAGTCTTTTAAAATTCTAGCCACTATTAAAGAGTTATCCCCTGCTTATATAAAAAAGGAGTTCCCTTTAAAAAAAAACAGTTAACCGTTTAACCCCGACTACCCGACGGGTCAGATCCGTTTTAGGGATAAATTGGAGACAAGCTTGGTTCATTTGGTGGGAAAAAAACACCAAACTCCTCAACTTCTCTTCTTCATTTTGTGCACTCTCTCGCCTCCGGTTTCCCCAATCGCTCAACTCTCCGTTTCTCTCTGGCGTTTCCGTTACTGTGAGTAGCCCTCCGTCTCCGTCCTCTCCAACTTAGGCTTTTTCCTTGCAACTTTACCTTTATTCAAATTTGTTAGCTTTTAAACCATGTAACTTACAATACTTACAACCTGGTTCCTTTCATCTATATGGTATAGTGTATACTATCATACTATCCTTGAAAATCTTTGGCTAACACCAGGTTTTTTTGACTTTTTGCAAGGCTATGAAGAGACCAACTAAAAACGTAAAGAAGCTGAATCAGTGTCATCCTCACCTGAAATGGAAGAAGAAGTGGAATCTAATGAGGTATTTGAAATGGAATCACAGAATATGGACCTGGCGCGTTTTTGTGCTTATCTTATCATTGCGAATAATTTTCCCTCATTAGGTTTTTTTGACGCCTTGGCTAGTAGAATATTTCCGAATTCCTTAATTCCACTTGAGCGTATTGCTTCTAGCAGTGCTACTAATGCCTGTATCATAAAAATGTTCATGGAAGAGAAGGAAAAGCTTAGCCAAGAAATGGTTAGCATTCCTACCAAAATATCTTTAACTTGTCATTTGTGTGACCGCTCATTATGTTGACAAGAATTGGATGTTAAATAGAAAGATTCTCAACTGCAGTCTCACATTTGATCCTGACTTGCCTGAGCAAATAATTGATTTGTTGGATGATTGGAAAATAGAGAATAAAATTTTATCTCTCACTTTTGATGATTCATTTCTTGATGATACTATGAAAGCAGATTTGAAAAATCAACTTGTGTTGCAAAATCCATTGTTATGTGATGGAGAGTTCTTTCATGTGCATTGTTTTGGAGGCACTTTAAGTTTGATGGTTAAAGAGGGGTTAGAAGTAGCTAGTGATGTCTTGGGTAAAATTAGAGAGAGTGTTGATTATGTGAGGGGTTCAAAGAGTAGAATGAAAAAATTTAAGGAATGCACTGAACGAGTTGGTGGTGTTGATATTTCGGTTGGCTTGCTCCCAGAAGATCCTACAAAATGGAACTCAACTTATTTGATGCTCGAAAGCGCTCTTAAATATCAGCATGTGTTTGCAAGTCTTCACTTGTATGATGATAAGTATAAGATTTGTCCTTCGGCAGAAGAGTGGAAGAGAGGAGAAAAAATTTGTGCATACTTGTTGCCATTTTATGAAACTACCAATTTGATTTCTGGCAGATCATATCCTACTTCCAACTTTGTGTTTTTTGCAAGTATGGAAAATTCTACGTGTTGTAGTTGATAGTTTAAGAGATGAAGACAATGTTGTAAAGAGCATGGCTGAAAGGATGATTGGCAAGATCAAAAAATATTGGGATCAGTATAGTGTTCTTCTCGCATTGGGAGCAGTTCTTGACCCACGGATGAAGTTTTCAACGCTGGCTTATTGTTACTCAAAAGTTGATGCATCTACTTGTGAAAGTAAGTTGGAAGAAGTAAAGAGAAAGTTGTACATGCTATTTGAGAAGTATTCTAACCAAAGTACATCTTCTAGTGTGCAAAGTACCGTTCATACCCAATCTTCCAGTATGCCAAAGAAATTCAAGCCTTTATCAAACAACCTGTTTGGTGTAAGTTTGTGCCTATATATATATATATATATATATATATATATATATATATATATAAATGTTAATAGCTTGTTTTAATGTTTGCTTTCTATTTTGACTTGTTTAACTTCATCTTGCTTTTGTTTCACTTGTGAAATACAATAGGAATTGAAAAGGCACTATCAACAGCTTGTTTCTGAAACTGGAAAGTCTGAACTTGATGTTTATTTAGATGAACCGAATTTGGATTTTCGTGATACTGAAGATTTGGATGCATTACAATGGTGGAAGAGTAATAATAATCGATTTTCAGATCTATCCGCATTGGCTCGTGACTTGTTAAGCATTCCTATTACCACTGTCTTATCTGAATCTCCATTTAACTCCGGTTCATGCTTCCTTGAGAAGTTTAGAGATGGATTTGTGCCGGCTATTATGGAAGTTAGGATTTGTATTCGTAACTGGATGTTCGGTTTCGATGGCAATGGTAATTTTTTAATTTAGATGTAATTATATATTGTTGTATTGTTTTTTTAACCATTTGCAAATAAATCATCTACCTCTTCAATTGTGATATGTAGATGAAGATGATGATGACAATGAAGAAGATATGGAAAATTCTACGTGTTGTAGTTGATAGTTTAATGGAGGACGCCAATGCTGACAAAGGCGGTGCTGCCACCAACAACAACTATAATTGATTACTCCTATTTGTCATTTTGTCTATAATGTTTGCTTGTTTCATGGTTTAAAAAATTAAAACTACTTAATGGTTGATAGGTTGTTTTTTTGTGGAATTATTGGTGGACTTGTAGACTTGTTTTTTCACTCGCAAGATGTGGCTAGCTTGCTGGGATTTTCACTGTTTTCTTTTTGAGATGGGATGGTTACACTAGCTGACTCACTAGGGAACTCATCACAAGTTACGGTTGTTTCATGTGTTTCATTGCAGAGGACAGCAACTCCTTTTCTTTTTGTCTATAGAGGAAATGTAATATTTTGAAAGAATCTTTGTTAACAATCCATTGTGAAGGGAACAAAATTTCTTCCCAAAAGGGGGAACAAAACAAATGACGCCGCTTATAATCTACTGAGAGTTTTTCAATTGCTCTTCATTGAAGAAATTCAAGCAAGCTTGCTGCTGTAACCGCTCCCTCTTCCTTGAGAGAAAATTTTCCTTGTCCTTTTCCATTGTTCTGACCATTACCCTCCAATTTCCCTATAAGGAAAAGACATGATGATTGATGGAGAAAAAAGACTTCATTTCAGAATCTGAGTCTTCACAGTTCCGTAGACTTCTCCATGACCTTTCAAGAAGCACATCACATATTCGAATTCGTAGTACTGTTTAACAGTTTTCAGCAAATCACAACTGCATTTTATTGCATATGTACAACTTGGTGTGTGTCTTAAAAACCCCTATTCCTCCCATAATGTTATTCATTAAAGAACTTTGAAACACTTCTCTTACCTTTTTCAATTGAATGAATTTCTAGAGGTCTGAATTTCTCAAGCGGCCCTCCTTAAAAAAATCTTTCGTTGAGTTCATCCCGCAGAACCTTGGCATTGCAATGTAGATTGTACTTTGAGCAATCTATGGCGCCAAAGTTCTTGCAGTCCATGACAAAACCATCACATTCCTCATGCTTTGAAATTCACATCACCTTGATTCAGAACTTGAATTTCTCCATTGAAAAAAAGGATTTATCTAGAATTTTAGCAAGCGTGTGGCTGCGGACGGAGAGTGAAAAGATCACTTTTTTTTTGTATAAATTGGGTATCATCTGCGTGCAACTGCCCAGACTAATCTCTCGAGCCGAGTAGGACCGCAATGTGATATTTTATAAAACAAATAGGTCCTTTATGTATTTTTTTCCGTACCAACTAAGTCATTTAAGTTAGATAACGTGTACGTTGTTAGTCCTTTTTAGTATTTCCGTTAAAAAAAATCACATCCCCCAACTTCATCTTCTTCGCCTTCCACAAGAACCCCAATTTTTTTTGCAGAATCCTCAAAAATCAAAAACACCAATCCTCAAAAGTAATACCAAATCTGTGTTCTGCGCAAACGTGGAAACACTCGACCCTCTGCGAACAAATAAGAAGGGAAAAAAGCTAAACATGACAAAACCCAAAATATTTGAGACGTATTATGAGGAATAATCCTAGTAGGGTTATACCTATATCAAAGGTTAAATCACTACAAAAAACAAACGCGTATTAGTGACGGACTTACGGCATTTTCCCTTGCTAACAACATGATTTCTATTGCTAATGGCAGTTAGCGACGGACAAAATTCGGTCGCTAAAATGATCGACACTAATGCGCAGCGACAGAATTTTGAATCTATCGCTAATTAGCGAGGGACAATTCCGTCGCTAATTAGCGAGGGATTCAAAATACCGTCGCTAATTCTAAATGACACGTGTCCTATTCTGACCGAAGCAAAGATGCTTTTTTTATATTTATCATTATATTAACAATAAATATTATATTATTATTATCAAGGTTCCCAAATTTACAGGCAATTTTAGAAATCCAAGAGGTGAAATATGGGAAGAGGTTTTGTGTAGAGAGACAGAGGGTGGGGACAGTTAGAGAGAGAGAGAGAGAGAGAGAGAGAGGGGGGAGGGTGGAAGTTAATTTTGTGGTGGTGGTGGTGGAGGTTAAATATGGGAAAATGGTTTGTGTAGAGAGAGATGGACGGTTAGAGAGAGAGAGAGAAGAGTGAGAATGAGAGGAGCTGTGTGGTGGTGGTATGGTGGTGAAGGGTGGGTTCGAGTAGAGAGAGAGAAGAGTATGGAAGAAGAGAGAAGAGAGAATAAGAGGAAATGAGAGTGGTTCGGTTAGATATAAAAAAAACTTAACATTAGCGAGGAAATTTCTGTCGCTAATGATTTCACTAGTTTAAAGGCATTGCAACAATCAGATTAAAATTAGCGAGGGAATTTTCGGCGCTAATTTCAGCGCTAATCACCTCGTAATTTGTGTTTTTTTCAAAATCCTGCTCAAAGTTAGCGAGGAAAATTCCGTCGCTAATCACCTCGTAATTCGTGTTTTTTTTTTCTTCAAATTCCCGCTCAATATTAGCGAGGGAATTTCAGTCACTAAACCCACCCAAATCTGTGGCTAACTGTTTTCGAAACTACAATCCATATTTGTCGCTAAATCCACCGCTACCAACTGTTTTAGCGACTGAATATGATTCTGTTGCTAATGAGTTTTTTTTTGTTTTTTTTGTAGTGAATCTTTTAGGAATAAAGGGGAAATTTATTATTGCCTTTTTGCGAACCCTGTCTATTGTCCTAGTGCGCTTCATTTTGTTCATAAGAATGATAGTGTTATTAGCTATGGGATTCAGACGAATTCAACTAGTGATGAGAAAATGCATGTTGTTTCTCTCTGATTTGGTAATCGAAGGTAGGGAGATAGGTGGGAGAGCATGCTGGTTGGATCGGGAGTTTTCAAAATTTGGGTTTTAGGGACTTTCTGGATTTGGGAATTGTTGAGGATGAAGATAAGACCCCTAATTAAATATGTAGAGTTTTTATTGTCATTGAAATTATCATTGAAATTATTATCGTTGAAGAGTTTTTATTATCATTGAAATAAACCCAAATATTTGTTCGGCGCAAATTGGACATTTAAAGTCAGGCACCAGCTTGACTTCTATTAAGCCGACTTCGTATGTCAGGACTTTTAAAGTCAAGCGATAGCTCGACTTCGTAAGTCTGTTTTAAAGTCAAGCATTCATTGGCCTGACTTTAATAATTGATGTTCCGCCAGGTTTAAATCCGTCTGACTTTAAAAGTTTTTTTTTTTTTTTTGCAAATTTTGGTTTAATCTCCCTACATACACCCTGGATATACGAATTTTGATCTATTCTCCCTGCATATACCAGCAAAACCAGCAAAACACAATAAAAGTACAAAAGCTAAATTACACACAGACAGAAGTACAAAAGTACATCCAAAGCTAAATTACATTAAAAGTACAAAAGCTAGAATTCTGCACTTAAAATTGGAGAAGTACATCCAAAGCTAAATTACATTAAAAGTACAAAAATACAAAAGGCCCAACAAACAGAATTCTACACTAAATTTACAATAATTTTGCACACACAAAATCTGCATAGCAATCCATCACAACCAGTCCAATTAAACAACTATCATACCGCATTCAAGCATTTCACAGGTGAACAACACCAGGCAGAGAACAACACCAGACAGAGGACAACACCAGTCCAAATAAACATCACTTAAGTTGTTTTCTTCGTTCTTCCTTTGAAGTGGGTTTACGCTCTGCATACAACTTTATAAAAAACTCTGCCCAAACTTGTCTAACGTGTGTCAACTCTTCATGCGTGAACGGACAACTCGAATTAAACATCTACAAAAACAAAAGTAACTCGTAAAATCGCAAGTAAAATCGTAAGATTTTACTAAAATGCAGATATTCCTATTAACTAATATAATGCATAAGTTCATAAGTCTTGATCAAAATAAAACAACCAACAAAAAAACCACTGTACAGAATAGGAAATTAACAAATTTACAAAAAAAAAACAGAATAACAGGAGCAACAAATCAACACAGCAGCAACAAATCAACACAACAGCAACAAAACCACAACACAACAGCAACAAATCAACACTGCAGGAACAAATTAACAACACAGCAAACGAATACACAGCAGCAACAAATCAACATAGCAGAGGCAGAGCAGATTTTGATAACTATGCTACAACATAATAATTACCTAGTAATCATCCTATAAAAGTTGAAAATTTATATTACCTTTTTCCAATTATTAGTGATAGTTGCGGAGACAATGGTCATCATATTTATCATCACATAATGGCCACAAGAATAACTATCATTTTGTTTCGGTCCCTATAAATGAATATCAAATATCAAAATTGAATATAATTTACCGTAACTAGTAGAAAATGAAAATAAAAATTAATGTATTAAATACTTACTTTAAGTGTCACCCAGTGAGGTTTTGTTTTTCTTTAACCCTTCATCCTATTATATCCATCCATAGGTTTGTAGGGTAACATCAAATAGTATGTTATTACAATTCTAAAGCATATTAAATCATAAAGTTGT
Source organism: Astragalus membranaceus (assembly GCA_039519185.1). NCBI lineage: Eukaryota > Viridiplantae > Streptophyta > Magnoliopsida > Fabales > Fabaceae > Astragalus > Astragalus membranaceus. The sequence continues at coordinate 173,969,688 of CM076850.1, read as the reverse complement.
GACAACAAATTATTAATAAAAGAAAACCTACTTGTCAACTATTTCAACTAGGGTCTCGTTTGGAAGGCGGTGAAGCGAACACATCCAAACAACTGTATTAACAGAATGACAAACGACAAACAATTGCCAATGTTTACTGCAGAATTGAAAAACAATAATTAAATCATAATCAAACAAAGAAATTATATATACTAGTAACCTTTGGACAATTTATACTTTACGCGAAAAAATATGGCGCTAGAAAGCATGTTTTGTTCTGGTCAATTAGCTTATTCAGAATATATGTTTGGACGGTCTCTTGTGTGTAGCCATAACTACCACAAATTTTGTATGGATCTAAAAATCCATACATATCACTAATTTCCCTTGCTATATATTCGCGATGCAAATACCTAAGATATTGAAAACAAATTATTCAGTATTTATAACTATTTATAATTGAAGTATTTTGGAATAAGTTTTACAAATAACTAATATATACTTACGTGCACCATATTGCCAAATGACTCATCTCAAGTTCCTCATTACCTTGAACCATTTCTACAATATCTTTATATCCAATGTAGAAATGTTCCTGGTGCTCATGGTCCAAGTCGAGCTTGACACTTGTTGACTTCTCATAAGCTAAAAAAATGCAACTCTTTCAACCAGTCATTCTTGGGCAGTTCCTCCACATGAGATGGTGAACAGCTAGCTTTAGATCCGATTGTATTTTTTTGAGATGGTGAACAGCTACGCAACGATCCCCACTTCTGCAAATCAAATATATTTATTAAATGTTATTCACAAAGTTATTAAAATCAATTCATAAACTATGTTAATGTTCATATATATACCTCTGTCAATGCTTCGACTATCATTTCTTTGTGTTTCTTTTCAAACTCTTGTGTTAACTCCTCCTGTTTCTTTGCAAACTTCTGTGTTAACTCCTCCTGTTTCTTTTCAAACTCCCGTGTTAACTCCTCCTTCAACTCTTGCTTCATGGCAGCTAGTTTCCCACTATCTGAGGTGAAGCTAGTACGAGAAGTAGGTCCAAAGTATTCTGATAGACCCACCCCTCTACCAGCTGCTCGTACACGACCATGAGGATCAGGTTTTCCAATGGCTATAGTCAAGATATCTTGACGTCCATGTGGAACAAATGTTCCCTGTTTGGCCTGATCAACTAACTCATCCTATAACAAAAACCATGTGCACTTTAGGCAACATTGTAAAATGTATTTCTTAAGGCATTGGTGTTTGAATAAAAATTTTAACTTACAATTTTTAAAGCAACAGAAGCTGACTCATCCGTTGTAAAAGATTCCGTTTTCCTCTAATGGGCCAACTTAAATAACTCATGACGTGGAGGAGATGGAGGTTCTACTACTAAGTCTGGATCACCGGATTCCTTACGCTTTGCTTCCACGTAGCTCTATTTCCACTTGCCCTTAATCATCTTATAACCACCACGAGAGGATGTGTGGTAGAAGTTATTGTGGGATTGAATTTTTTTGCCTCTTTCTCTTTTAGGCTGTCATAAATACCAACCAAATGTTATTAGTCATGACATATTAAACTAAGACGGAAAAATAAAAACTAAAAAAGACCAAATAATTACCTGAAACTGTTCTTCCATGCGACTCTTTACGAACAACTCCCATGTTTCAGTTGATATGAAACTGTATATCTCACATGGAGTTGTCACCCTGGTCCTCTTCAGGGATAAAGATAAATTTTCTAGTGAGTAATGACTTAAATTGCGTCCAACGCTCACCGGCATAAGCAATCCATGTTTTCTTCAACCTCTCATCATTGGGAATGTCAAGTGTTTCCTAAAGTATACAAAAAATGCAGTGTTAATATCACTCTGATATCATTCATTTGGGTGTATACCAATCAATATGCAATGAAAAGTTAATACCAAGATATCCAGCCAGATCAAGTCCTTGACCCCACCATCCACTTTTTCCCAAGCTTCTGATAATATGCTTGCCTTGTGTCGTGCTAGCAGAGACACATAACTCTTAAATTTGGCAGCCCATTTACCTAGAGGCTCTAGGTGTTCATCAAATTCAATCGGGTACCTATAACCTGGCAAGCGTCTAGACGTCAAATCCGGCAACGTCGTGGCACGTCTAGTCTTCTTCTTCTTTGTTGGGGGGTTGGTAGATGATTCAGCCATGATACCTATTTAAGAAAAACAAATGCGAGCAATCAATAGCAAATTAACTACACAAGCATCAAGAGCTAACATAAATCTGAAATTGTACTGAATTTGTAGTAAATGAATTGCATAAAGCTATATAACGGAATCAAACTAATCAACTAACAGACATAACAGAAATCAAACAAATCAACACATTATTCAGCTTCTGCAGCTTAAAACAAGTGTTAATTTGCTATAACACAACCAACTTAAAACAGTAGTACTAATGTTTATGCAAGCAGGTCAAGTGATGCCAAACACAACCAAAACAAGTGTTAACTAGCTTCTACAACTTATTCAGATTGATTCAGATAATGTGAGCTAAACCTGAACGGCAGAGAAGCTAATAACAGCAGGCACACGTCATATTTGATATGAGCAAAGACTTTAATGTCAATCACGTGCTGTCAAATAGCAATGTGTGGATGAAAATCATTAGCCAAGCACCTTGAATTGTGTCAAACACTGATTGAATCGTTTTCCACTATTTTTCTAACAAACCGGAACATGTTAATTCGTGCTATTCAGGTCGATTTTCATTCAGCCAGTAGGTAGTTCAATTGACGAGCACATGGACACCGAAAGCGTATAAAAACGAGGTCCAAGATTCAAACCCTAAAAACTAACATTTCCTCTTTGGATTTTTCACATTTGGGAAACTCTGTACTTTATGTTAATTAAAAAAATTAATAGTTAGGATTTTTCACATTTTGAAATTTCCATGATTAAAGTTATTTAAAATACAATTAGTCCTGGTGGTGACTAAGATTACTTATTTCTACCTATAAAATTCTGGAATAAAATTTAGTTCTAGAAATTTTAAATGTCGTTCTGCAAATTTAAAAAAAAATGAATTTTCCTAACTAATATTTGATTTGAATTTTTGAAAAACTTTACCTTATGTTCTGGATTTTTTTATAAAAATTACTCTCATTAACTAGTAAAAGAGTGAAAGGGTAAAGTGAGAAAAAAATGAAAAAAGAGAGCATTACTTAGTACAGTTCTATAGGTGTTGTCAGTGTAGGATCCATGATTAGTGGTCGATTTTTTTTTAAAAAAATCACACATCACTAAAAATAAAATTTTAGTACATTTATTTAAATAAATTACACAATTCATAATTGTCTTCTATGCACACAAGAAGGAGAAGAATTGATAGGAGTGATTGTGTGAGTGTGGTATAGTGTGTAGACCAGGTGCAAAATTAAGTAATTCGGTGCAGGGGTATGCAAAATAATTTTTTTATAGAAGTATAAGCCTAATTTTATTTCATCAGAGGGTACTTAATTACCTCGGTGTAAGCCTAATTTTTATGCAAAATAATTTTTTTTATAGCAGTATAAGCCTAATGTGTAGACCAGGTGCAAAATTAAGTACCCGGGTGTTGTAAGTTGGTTCTAGAGAAAAGTGTCTGATTTTTTACTAACAGATATAACAATTGCTAAAAATACATCTCTTTCACATTTTCTAGCCGTTGCCTAATTTTTTATGTGAGGAACATGATCACTAGTACTTATATTTATAGCATTGTATTTTTGGTTTGGACCATTATTGGCTCCCCACATAGTGTTCCAACGCTTTCAACGAACGACTAATCTCTTCTCCTACTTAGGAGCAAATTTTGCACTGACCAACACCGAGTTTACCCACAGTGAGAATCGAACTCAATAGCACAAGATCTTAAGCCCCCGAGCCAACGGTGTCGGTTACTTATAGCACTATATATAAGTTTTTGAGGTTAATTTATATACACATATTGTGTATAAACTTTTACAATCACAACCAATCACAATTCATTGAGTGGTTGGTTACCAATTCACCAATTTGTTTTTTTGATGTGTCAAGCTATTATTGGTAGATAGTGTAAATCCTATGTTTTTTCGTAAAAAACTTGTGAATAAAATGTATATATACATGGAGGTTTAAATGGGGACGTCGGCTCCCGAGTTCGAGCCGGTAGGAAAAAAAACCATGCTTACTCTCAAAAAGCTATCCCTTTTTTTTCAAAAAGAGTTAACCGTTTAAACCCGACTAACCCGACGGGTCAGACCCCATTTTTAGGGTAAAATTGGAGACAAGCTTCGCTCATTTGGTGGGAAATAAAAACACCAAACCCCTCAGCTTCTCTTCTTCATTATGTGACTCTCCGATATCCTCACTGCACTCTGTCTCTCTCCGGCGTTTCTTTCACGGTGAGTAGCTCTCCAATTCTCCATCTCCTTCCTCTCCCACTTAGGTCTTTACTTGAAACTGCCTTTCTTCATGTTTGTTAGCTTTTCATGCAATATAAGCAATGTATTTGAAAAAAACACAATCTACGATGTTGAAATGGATTCGAGAACAATCACGTAGTTTACAATGCTAACAACCTTTCACTTTCTCTAATCTCTATATCCTTTACTAAGTTGAGATTTTTTTTTTTTACTTTTGCTAGAATCGGAAGAAAAAATACAAATTTTACGGTAACCACAAGTTGGTAAAATTTTTGTAGACACTAAAAACAAAAAATCCATATATATATATTGATATATTAATTACTTTGATAACTAACCGTAGTGAAGAGAATACTCTGACTTGAAGGTTATCCCGAACTCAAACAAAGAGGAAAGAGGAGGAACCCAAACAATACCTAAACAAACAACACCACAATTAGTAACAAACTCATATTATAAAATAATTCAAAAACTAAAAATATTAACTAATGTTACAAACATACCTTATATCGAAGAAATTTGTCAACGAGAGAAAGAGATTAGTAGAGAAAAGTGGAGAAGGGATTGGTAGAGAGAAGATAGATTGGTAGAGGTGTGAAGAAGAAGAAGTGGAGAAGAGATTTATATAGAGAAACGAAAATCAACGGTCAAAACGCGAATCCGCTGGCGGATTTAGGGTGTTTCCGGCGGATTTTTGAAATTCCAAATTGGCGGTTTCAGGATTTTCCGGCGGATTTTTATCCGCCGCAAACTTATCGGCTGATTTATCCACCGCAAGTGTTTCCAGCGGATTTTATTTTTTTTTTAAAAAAAAATTTCGTAAACGCAAATCCGCTGGAAACACCCAAATATCTGGCAGAAATACCTAAATATTTGCCGGAAATACCTAAATATCCGCCGAAAATACCCAAATATCTGCCGGAAATAACCAAATTCAATATTCGCTATTTAATTAGTGTCGGCAAGATCTTGACCGTTAATTAGTGTCGACACTAATCACTATTGACTATTCAAGAATCACGCTGCCCTATTCACTATTTAGTGTCGGCAAGATCTTGACCGTTAATTAGTGTCGACACTAATCACCATTGACTATTCAATAATCACGCTGCACTATTCACTATTTAGTGTCGGCAAGATCTTGACCGTTAATTTAGTGTCGGCAACATCTTGACCATTAATTAGTGTCGACGCTAATCACTATTCATTATTCAACAATCACGCTGCACTATTCACTATTTAGTGTCGGCAAGATCTTGACCGTTAATTTAGTGTCAGCAAGATCTTGACCGTTAATTAGTGTCGACACTAATCACCATTGACTATTCAATAATCACGCTGCACTATTCACTATTTAGTGTCGACAAGATCTTGACCATTAATATAGTGTCGGCAAGATCTTGACCGTTAATTAGTGTCGATGCTAATCACTATTCATTATTCAATAATCACGCTGCACTATTCACTATCCACTATTTAATTAGTGTCGGCAAGATCTTGACCGTTAATTTAGTGTCGGCAAGATCTTGACCGTTAATTAGTGTCGACACTAATCACCATTGACTATTTAATAATCACACTGCACTATTCACTATTTAGTGTCGGCAATATCTTAATCGTTAATTTAGTGTCGGCAAGATCTTGACCGTTAATTAGTGTCGACGCTAATCACTATTCATTATTCATTAATATAAAATTTATTTATACCGGATATGTTGTTGTATTATTATGAGTATTATGGTTTTTATTATTTTTTATCCTTTATATATTTAATAAAAATATTAAATAATATATTTAATTAATTCCGGTTGAACCCCCGATTCAACCGGTTGAACCCAAGAACCCCTGAACCGCTACCTCTTCCGGTTCAATGTCTGGTCCAATTTTGATTACCTTGCTCTAAATAGAAAGTTTGAGGAACTCCAAGGACCTGTTGTTAAGTTGGAGGATGATACAGAGCGTTTGATGTGTGTAAATGTCTACACTCATCAAACCCTCGGCATCATCCCCTAACTTAACAAGAGAGGAATTCGTAGGGGAGGTTCATGACAATGTTACGTTTAACGAAAAAGATGAAGGAGATGTTAATGACAAGGTGGAAGTTTCTTTACAAAGAAATGGAGACATACGCCACTCTCTTGGAGCCGCTGCCGACAATGCTCAAGAGAGTGGTGTATGTCTCTGTTTCTTTGAAGAGAATGAGAGTATCGGTAGAGGTGTGAAGAAGAAGAAGTGGAGAAGAGATTTATATAGAGGAAACGAAAATCAACGCTCAAAAGGCGAATCCGCCGGAAATGTAATTTCCGGCGAATTTAGGGTGTTTCTGGCGGATTTTTGAAATTCAAAATTGGCGCTTCCATGCTTTTCCAGCAGATTTTTATCCGCCGCAAACGTACCGGCGGAATTAGGGACTTTCCGGCGGATTTATCCGCCGCAAACATTTCCGGCGGATTTCGAGGCATTCACGGCAGATTTTGATTTTTTTTTCAAAAAAAAAAATCGTAAACCAGATCCGTCGGAAATACCTCGAAATCCGCCGAAAATGTTTGCGGCGGATAAATCTGCCGGAAAGTCCCTAATTCCGCCGGTAAGTTTGCGGCGGATACAATCCGCCGGTAAGTCCTACAATCCGCCGGAAAGTTTGCGGCGGATAAAAATCCGCCGGAAAGTCCTGGCCGGTAAAACTGATTATTCTTGTAGTGTTTTCACCAACCTCAAACCTTTTTAAAGATTCTTTCAAAATTTCATTTTCAACCTTGACTTTTTCCAAATTTTGTTTAAGCTCAAGAAGCTCAAGGTTGAAAGATTTAGTTTTATGTAGCTCATTCTTCAACTTAGCTACCTCATTCTAAAGAGTATCAATTTGAGTGAGCATGCTTTTGTTGCTCTTTTTCAAATCCTTATATTTAACCAAAAGAGTTTCATGTTCATTATAAAGATCTTCAAAAGCCTCATTCAAGTCTTGACTACTATACACATCATCAAATAAATCATCATGCTCAAATGAATCATAAAGACTATGGTTATCAAGGATTACCTTAGGGGTGTCATTTGCCATAAGACAAACAACATTGGCAGCCTTCTCTTCTTCATCTGTTTCACTATCAGTGTCAAGATTGTCCCAAGTAGCCTCAAGTGTTTCACTATCACTGAACGAGTTGGTGGTGTTGATATTTCGGTTGGCTTGCGCCCAGAAGACCCTACAAAATGGAACTCAACTTATTTGATGCTCGTAAGCGCTCTTAAATATCAACATGTGTTTGCAAGTCTTCACTTGTATGATGATAAGTATAAGATTTGTCCTTCAGCGGAAGAGTGGAAGAAACTACCAATTTGATTTCTGGCAGATCATATCCTACTTCCAACTTGTGTTTTTTGCAAGTATGGAAAATTCTACGTGTTGTAGTTGATAGTTTAAGAGATGAAGACAAAGTTGTAAAGACCATGACTGAAAGTATGATTGGCAAGATCAAAAAATATTGGGATCAGTATAGTGTTCTTCTCGCATTGGGAGCAGTTCTTGACCCACGGATGAAGTTTTCAATGCTGGCTTATTGTTACTCAAAAGTTGATGCATCTACTTGTGCAAGGAAGTTGGAAGAAGTAAAGAGACTAAGTCATGACCCAATCCCTTTTCCAAGTTGATGATGAAGAAAGCAAAAATGCCCCAAGCACCAAGATAAGATACAAGCGCCATAACATAGGTAGTTTTTTTGCTACATGATCTGATTGGCGGTTAATAGAAATGAAATGATATTTTGAGTTTTTTATTATTGATTGCAGGAGGATGTAGTGAAGTCTCTCCTTGTATAATTATGCAGCAAAACAGATTCTGCATGCGTTCTTGCACTATGGCACAACTACTTTATCCCCTTTCATGAGTTTCAGAGCAAAGTGAAGAAAGAATCATCTGCTTTCATTTATTTCCAGCTCGTTCCATTTTTTTAATCCTGGCTAAGCCATGACCCTATATTGCAGAGGTTATAACATCAGCAGAATTCCACCCTATACACATTGTTTTATGTTGGCATATAGCAGTTCAAGGGGATCAATCCGTTAATTTCCAGCTGGTGTTGTCAAAGCTTATTATGTAAGCATTCAATCACAAGCATTTCTATCTACATGTGAGTTCCATTGTCCACTTATTTCATATGTTAAAACATTAACAGAAGTTAGATGTTGCTCAACTAATAGTCTATAATTTAACTACTAGTGCACGTGTACCAAATGCTTTGCCAGGACCAGTGTAAATGTATCCAATGTCTTATATAGCCTTTCATACAAACTCTTTCCAGGTAATAGGTTATTGTTTGTATCCATGCTGCTAGAGGAAAATAATTCCAAACTTTTATGTTTGTTTCTAATTTTTGTTTGGATTTAATTTTCAATACTAAGAGGATCTAGTATCTTTATCTTACTCTTTATTCCGATAATGTTGCACTCACCTTATGTCAATTTGTCTTACACCTTGTTTTGATGCTCTAACTATCTACTTTCTAGCCATTTCTTTTATGATTTATTTGAGTTTGTTTTCCTTTGCAGCTTTTTTTCTTGTTTTGTATATCTAATTAAGTTGAGGTAGGTGTTCAACATTTCTAGCCATTTCTCTCATGACTTATTTTCCTTATTAATTTTGCTTCCTCTACATCTTATAGGCTACTATAGTAATCTGGTGTCTAGCAATGTTGATCTCCCTATCGTTAAAAGAGTTTGTTAGTAGTTGAGACTCAATTTCTTTATAAAAGTTTAGGTAGATACTGCGAATTGTATAATATTTGGTATAATTATTTATTTCGGATAATGCAGATTGTTTTGCTTCCAAATTATAGTACTCACTGTAGGTAGTTGGTATGTTTCTTGTTGCATCTGATTGTTTAGCATAATAAAGAACAATATTTCTTGTTGCAACTTGGAATATTTCTTGAAACTAGCACAAACACGGTTAATTCTCTTTTGCCTTGATCTTTGATATTTGAGCTGAGTACTAGATAGTTTGTCGCACTTTCCATGCATATTCAGTTCAGGTTAAATAGCAATGTGTGGATGAAAATCATTAGCCAAGCACCTTGAATTGTGTCAAACACTGATTGAATCGTTTTCCACTATTTTTCTAAAAAACCGGAACATGTTAATTCGTGCTATTCAGGTCGATTTTTATTCAGCCATATAGCATAATAGCAATGCTTGCTTCTCCACTAGGTAGTTCAATTGACGAGCACATGGACACCGAAAGCGTATAAAAACGAGGTCCAAGATTCAAACCCGAAAAATTAACATTTCCTCTTTGGATTTTTCACATTTGGGAAACTCTGTATTTTATGTTAATTAAAAAAATTATAGTTAGGATTTTTCACATTTTGAAATTTCCATGATTAAAGTTATTTAAAATACAATTAGTCATGGTGGTGACTAAGATTACTTATTTCTACAAATAAAATTCTGGAATAAAATTTAGTTCTAGAAATTTTAAATGTCGTTCTGCAAATTTAAAAAAAAAATGAATTTTCCTAACTAATATTTGATTTGAATTTTTGAAAAACTTTACCTTATGTTCTGGATTTTTTTTATAAAAATTACTCTCATTAACTAGTAAAAGAGTGAAAGGGTAAAGTGAGAAAAAAAAATGAAAAAAGAGAGCATTACTTAGTACAGTTCTATAGGTGTTGTCGGTGTAGGATCCAAGATTAGTGGTCGATTTTTTTTTTTAAATCACACATCACTAAAAATAAAACTTTAGTACATTTATTTAAATAAATTACACAATTCATAATTGTCTTCTATGCACGCAAGAGGGAGAAGAATTGATAGGAGTGATTGTGTGAGTGTGGTGTAGTGTGTAGACCAGGTGCAAAATTAAGTACTTGGGTGCAGGGGTATGCAAAATAATTTTTTATAGCAGTATAAGCCTAATTTTATTTCATCAGAGGGTACTTAATTACCTGGGTGTAAGCCTAATTTTTATGCAAAATAATTTTTTTATAGCAGTATAAGCCTAATGTGTAGACCAGGTGCAAAATTAAGTACCCGGGTGTTGTAAGTCGTGTTCGAGAGAAAAGTGTCTGATTTTTTACCAACAGATATAACAATTGCTAAAAATACATCTCTTTCACATTTTCTAGCTGTTGCCTAATTTTTTATGTGAGGAACATGATCACTAGTACTTATATTTATAGCATTGTATTTTTGGTTTGGACCATTGTTGGCTCCCCACAGAGTGTTCCAACGCTTTCAACGAACGACTAATCTCTTCTCGTACTCAGGAGCAAATTTTGTACTGACCAACATCGGGTTTACCCACAGTGAGAATCGAACTCAATAGCACAAGATCTTAAGCCCCTGAGCCAACTGTGTCGGTTACTTATAGCACTATATATAAGTTTTTGAGGTTAATTTATATACCAATATTGTGTATAAACTTTTACGATCACAACCAATCACAATTCATTGAGTGGTTGGTTATCAATTGACCAATTTGTTTTTTGATGTGTCAAGCTATAATTGGTAGATAGTGTAAATCCTATGTTTTTTCGTAAAAAATTGTGAATATAAGGTATATACACGGAGGTTTAAATGGGGACGTTGGCTTCCGAGTTCGAGCCGGCAGGAAAAAAAACCATGCTTACTCTCAAAAAGCTATCCCTTTTTTTTCAAAAAGAGTTAACCGTTTAAACCCGACTAACCCGACGGGTCAGACCCATTTTTAGGGTAAAATTGGAGACAAGCTTCGCTCATTTGGTGGGAAATAAAAACACCAAACCCCTCAGCTTCTCTTCTTCATTATGTGACTCTCCGATATCCTCACTGCACTCTGTCTCTCTCCGGCGTTTCTTTCACGGTGAGTAGCTCTCCAATTCTCCATCTCCTTCCTCTCCCACTTAGGTCTTTACTTGAAACTGCCTTTTTTCATGTTTGTTAGCTTTTCATGCAATATAAGCAATGTATTTGAAAAAAACACAATCTACGATGTTGAAATGGATTCGAGAACAATCACGTAGTTTACAATGCTAACAACCTTTCACTTTCTCTGATCTCTATATCCTTTACTAAGTTGAGGTTTTTTTTTTTACTTTTGCTAGAATCGGAAGAAAAAACGGAATCTTGCAAGGTAGATCAAATGGAACCACAGAATATAGATATGACTCGTGCATGTGCTGGAGTAATCATTGATGCTAATTCTTCCTTAGGTATGTTTCACTCTGAACATGCTAGGAACTTGATATTTTGTTTAAATCCACATGCTGTTATTCCTTCTGAAGAAGCTATTGAGGCCTGTATCTTGAATATGTACAAGGAAGAGAAAGAAAAACTCAAACAAGAAATGGCTAGCATTTCTACTGGAATTTCTTTAACTTTTGATATGTGGACTGCTGCTACTACTGAGTGTTTTTTATGTTTGACTGCTCATTATGTTGACATGAATTGGAAGTTAAATAGAAAGATTCTCAACTTCTGTGTCATGTATGAACCTGACTTGCCTGAGAGATTTCCTGAATTGTTGAATGATTGGGGAATAGAGAACAAGATTTTATCTCTCACTTTTGATGATTCATTTGTTGATCACACTATGCAATCACAATTGAAAAGTCAACTTGCTTCACAAAATCCTTTGTTGTGCGATGGGGAGTTCTTTCATGTGCATTGTTTTGGACGCGTTTTAAGTCTGATGGCTCTAGAGGGGTTGGACATAGCTCGCGATGTCTTGCATAAAATTAGAAAGAGTGTCGATTATGTGAAGGGTTCAAGGAATAGAATGAATAACTTTAAGGAATGCATTGAGCAAGTTGGTGGTGTTGATATTTCGGTTGGCTTGCGTTCGGAAATGCCTCCAGGATGGAACTCGACTTATTTGATGCTTGAAAGTGCTCTTAAATATCAGCGCGTGTTTGCAAGTCTTCACTTGTATGATGATGATTATAAGATTTGTCCTTCACCAGAAGTGTGGAAAACCGGGGAAAAAGTTTGTGCATTCTTGTTGCCTTTTTATGAAACTACTAGCTTGATTTCTGGCACATCCTATCCTACTTCCAACTTGTTATTTTTGCAAGTCTGGAAAATTGTGTGTGTTGTAGTTGATAATTTAAAAGGTGAAGACAAAGTTTTAAAGAGCATGGCTGAAAAAATGTTTGGGAAAATCAAAAGATATTGGGATCAGTATCGTGTTCTTCTCGCATTTGGAGCGGTTCTTGACCCACGGATGAAGTTTTCAAAGCTTGTTGATTGTTACTCAAAAATTGAAGCATCTACTTGTGAAAGCAAGTTGGAAGAAGTAAAGAGTAAGTTGTACGTGCTATTTGAGAAGTATTCTAGCAGAAGTACTTCTTCTGGTGTGCAAAGTACTGTTCAGACCCAATCTTCTAGTATGCCAAAGGAATCCAACCCGTGTGCTGTAAGTGTGTGTGTTTGTGCATATATATATATATATAATATTTTGCATTTGTTTAACTTGTTTGCTTTCTATTTTACAGTGGTTTAACTTCGTCTTGCTTTTTCTCAACAGCACGCTTCTGAAACCGGAAAGTCCGTACTTGATGTTTATTTGGATGAGCCGAATGTGGATTTTTGTGATAATGAAAATTTGGATATATTACAATGGTGGAAGAGTAATAATAATCGATTTCCGGATCTTTCAACATTGGCTCCTGACTTGTTAAGCATTCCAATTACCACCGTCTTATCTGAATCTCCATTTAACTATGGTTCATGCTTCCTTGACAAGTATAGGGATGATTTCGTGCCGGATAACGCGGAAGTTATGATTTGTACTCGTAATTGGATGTATGGTTTTGCTAGCAATGATGGTAAGTTTTAATTTAAATGTAGTCATTTATTATTGTACTGTTTTTATAAGATTTTGCAAATCAAGTAATTTTCCTCTTCAATTGTGATATCTAGATTTAGGTGACGACCAAATTGAAGAAGAACTGGATTTGGAGCGAGCATTTAATGATTCTGATGTGGAGGATGATGTTGATGATGATGTTGAAGATGATGGCGACAATAGTGCCAATGCTGACAACAACGGCGCTGCCAGCAACAGCGTTGATGATTGATTACTCGAGTTTGTCTATAATGTTTGCTTTTGCTTTATGGTTTAAAAACTGAAACTAAGTAATGGTTGTTAGGTTATGGTTTGTGGAATTATCGGTGGACTTGTAGACTTGTTTTTTCACTTGCAATGTGGCTAGCTTGCTGGGATTTTAACTGTTTTGAGATGAGATGGTTACATTTTGAAAACAATCAAATGTGAATGGGAACAAAAGTTTTTCCCAACAGGGGATCAAATGAAGTGTGTCTTTTGAGCGTAGGTATTTTCTTAATGGTCTCTTCCTATTGTGCCTCTGTAGCTGATTCTCAAGCCGTTTATAATCTATAGAGTTTTTCAATTGCTCTTGATGGATACTTTAGCAGTGTGGCTCGTGTGAGTGATATCATAGGACCCCACTATAGCTAATAGCTAAATTTTCATCACTTTGCTAGAAACTTGTCTTGGAAAATTACAAGTATGGTCAAACAATCTTACGATCCATTTGCTTCTAAAATAACAAAAGTGGGAATATTAGCTACTTCCTAAAAGTTACATCTATAAACACCTGCAACTTTTATCATCCTTCATTTACGAGAGGTTCATAGGCAAAGATTCTGATTCCGTCATTCTGATATGTTCATCTTCCTATAGTTCAAATCTAATATCTTGAGACAAATATTATGCAGTCTATGAAGTTCTTATGAGATACAATGAACCAACTCAGCATCACGACTGCTAAAAATGTATATATATTTTGTGCTTGAAAGAATAGACCTCCAAAAGCTGAACAGTAAGTGTACTATTAATTATGGATTACATGGATAGTGGCATCGATAAATTGGCTATGTAAGCATGCATATTGAGTAATTGAGAAATGCTCTGTTGCGCTAATATAGAAATTGAAAAGTGATAATTGAATAACAATTTTAAAAAATTGAGAATTAAAATCGAATAAAAATGACAAAAGTTAAATTTGCATTGATATACATGATGAGTTATCTGAACCGGTCGTTACAAAGACAAAAAACTGGTTTTACGCTTATATCAAACTTAAAGACTTCATTGCATTCTATTAATTTTTGTTTTTTTAATTTTTGACTTGTTCTATTTTAATTCCCGGTTTTTTTTTTAAATTTATTATTCAAATATTATTTTTCAAATTCTATATTAGCGTAACACAGTATTTTTCAAATTTTTTATTCAAATTCTATTTTTCAAAATCTTTAAAATAAAGTTTGATTATGACAAAAAACACATTTTTTTCTCATTTTATGGACCGGAGGTAGTTTATGATATTATTATTATTATTCTTAATTGAATATCACAAGACTTATTTATATGGATTTAATTTATATACACAATATGTGTATAAGTTTTTTTACACTATCTACGAATTAGAGGCTGACATATCATCAAAAAGAAATTGGTCAATTGGTAACCACCAATTAGTCAATTAGTAACCAATCACTCCATTAATTATGATTGGTGGTGGTTGTAAAAGCCTCTGCACAATATGTGTATAGAAATTAAACTCTATTTATATTACTTAGGAATTATTTATATTACTTAGAAATTAAACCATGTAACTTACAATACTTACAACCTGGTTCCTTTCATCTATATGGTATAGTGTATACTATCATACTATCCTTGAAAATCTTTGGCTAACACCAGGTTTTTTTTGACTTTTTGCAAGGCTGAGAAGAGACCAACTAAAAACGTAGAGAAGCTGAATCAGTGTCATCCTCACCTGAAATGGAAGAAGAAGTGGAATCTAATGAGGTATTTGAAATGGAATCACAGAATATAGACCTGGCTCGTTTTTGTGCTTATCTTATCATTGCGAATAATTTTCCCTCATTAGGTTTTTTTGACGCCTTGGCTAGTAGAATATTTCCGAATTCCTTAATTCCACTTGAGCGTATTGCTTCTAGCAGTGCTACTAAAGCTTAGCCAAGAAATGGTTAGCATTCCTACCAAAATATCTTTAACTTGTCATTTGTGGATACCTGCAAATAATGAGAGTCATTTGTGTGTGAGGCATGGCAACGAAACCCATACCCGCGGGGACCGAACCAAACCCGCCCCGATTTGACGGGTTTTCCCCGCTTTGACTGGGTTTGGGTTTGGGTTTGGGTTTTCCCCGAAATTGAAAAACGGGGATGGGACGGGTAATGGGGATATAGGTCCCGTCCCCGAACCCGCCCCGAATATGGGAATTACATTAATACCCCTCCAAAATTAGAAACCCTAAAAATCAAACACCCTAACCTAACACGGCAAAGTTTCGACAGTAGCACCAAAAAAAAAAAATTTTACCAAAATAGCACACCTTTTAGATTATTTACCAAACTAGCACACATCCCATTTTTAGTGTAGAAGTCGCCCCCCCCCCCCCCCAAAACGACTTCTGAACTAAAAAATTTAATTTTTTTTTAAAAACTAGTTCAGAAGTCGCCCCCCCCAGGGTGACTTCTGAACTGTGTTTTTTAATTTTTTATTTATTATATATTAATTTAAATTAATTTAATTTAATTATTTTAATTAATTTAGAAAATTAATATTGTTAATTCTAAATAGAAATTATAAATATTATTGTGAAAAAAATATTATCGGCTATATTGAAATATGGAACCAACTGTATTACAACAACGGAAACAAACATAAATACTAAAACATGTCAGAAATAAATACACTTATTTTATACTAAATACTGAAAAGTGTGTTAAATAACTAATTTAATAACTAATTTATTTACTATAAAGTGTGTTAAAAATCATTTTTTCACCTAAACTTAAAATGGTTTTTTACCTAAAGTGTAGTGTCGGCAAGATCATGACCGTTTATTAGTGTCCGCAAGATCCTGACCGTTGAAACTGCACGTTGCACTAGTCACTATTCACTGTGCACTATTCACTATACGACACTGCACTAATCGACACTATGCACTATTCACTATTCGTTACTATGCACTATTTGACACTATTAACTATTCACTGTGCACTATTCACTATTCGACACTATGCACTATTCACTATTCGTTACTATGCACTATTTGACATTATTAACTATTCACTGTGCACTATTCACTATTCGACACTATTCACTATTCGACACTATTCACTATTCGACACTATGCACTATTCGACACTATTCACTATTCGACACTATGCACTATTCGAACTATTCACTATTCGACACTCACTATTCACTCCTATATATAGCCTTGTTACGGACCTCCTTCTCATCAACCATCAAACCTCCTTCAAACCTTCTTCAAACCATCAAACCTCCTTCAAACCTCCTTCAAATCTCCATCAAACCTCCTTCAATGGCTTTGTTACTAAACCATGATACTCACAGGTCCATGCATCTAACTGATGATGCAATGGAGTGTCACCACCACTTCAACATTGAACCAGATAAGGCGCTTCTACAAATATGCTGAGACAACATTGTAGGGCGTACCTACTGCGGTTGATTGGGGGCTTCATACTCCCAGATAAATCAACAAACAGAGTTCACCTCAAATACCTACCCCTTTTGAGACATTTAAATAAAGTTTCAAGATACAGTTGGGGGTCTGCATGTCTGGCAAATTTATACAGACAAATGTGTAAGACAGCTACATCATCCTCAAGCTGTATGGGTGGATGTACTATTTTGTTACAGTCTTAGATTTGGTACCGCATGCCGTTCCTAGCCCCAAGTTGCAACCGTGGTATTGGTTGGCCACTAGCAAAAAGGTAACAATTTTGCACACCTTATGAACAGACAAAAAATTTATCTTTGATTTATAATAATGTTTTATTTTTTTAATAGATGGGTTGGCGGGAGATTAGACCACACAAGATGTCCATCTGACCTTGTTGCATACAGATCTAGGATCGACCACATGAGGCAAGAAGACTTTCAGTGGTTGCCGTATCAAGGACTAGAGTTCACGCTGCCAAACATAGCATTCCAGGACAACTTCATATGGACTGCAAACACAACATTGGTCTGTTTTCAACATGTCGAATGGCACCACGCAGATCGAGTGAAACTGCAATTTGGCCTTGTCCAAGACATACCAATTGCACCAGTCAATTTGGACGACATGCACAACATCGACATGCGAGGACTTGCAGATGAGGACTGGTCTATAAGGCACGGAGGCTGGATTGAATTGTGGAATGAGAGACAAAGTAAAGTTATTGTGGGTCACCCGTTCCATGGAGTACCGATGAACTCCCAAGAATATATGCAGTGGTTTCTGAACAACTCAAGGCCATACATTTCTATCGAGCAACAGCTTAGGGACCCACGAGTTGTGGATGATCAAGAAGAAGAACCGACTATGCCAGAAGCATCTTCAATGCCAACCACTCAAACTGAACGTCGCAACCGTAACCGTAACTGTAGTCGACGTTGGCCACAAACTCAACATGCCAGCCAAATTTCCCCAACCTTAGAGGAAAGCCAACAAAATGTGCCTCATCGTCACTCTATTTCCCCAACCTATCAAGATTATCAGCCATTCAACCAGTCAGTAGAACATACTCCATTTCAAGATACCTATCGGCATTCTACGGCTGGCAGCAACGACGATATGTTCTATAATCTTTTTGGTGTCCACCCTGGTACGCCGGAATCAGTTGCATATCTTCGTAGCCTTCAGGAGCATCCCGGTGCTAGTACCTCATCACTTCACCAATACGAACAACCACCTGCCCTTACCCCGGCTGAAGAAGAAATACCAGCAGCACAACAGCGTCCGCGCCGTCATCGCCGACCACCACCATGTGTAACTGGCCATCATTTACAACGTTAATCACTTCGAGTTTTAAATTTCCTATCCTTGTATTTCTGCAATTTGTGTTTTTAATTTCTGTTCTTATCCTATATTAAATTCTGTTCCAATTTTTAATATCTTCATTTTTTACCGTAATTACTTTTTAAATACATTAACGTGTTCAAATATTTTTTTTTTCACAAAAAATTTAATAATTAATTTACAATTAACAATATTAATTTTCTAAATTAATTAAAATAATTAAATTAAATTTATTTAAATTAATATATAATAAATAAAAAAATTAAAAAACACAGTTCAGAAGTCACCCTGAGGGGCGACTTCTGAACTAGTTTTTTAAAAAAAAATATAATTTTTAGTTCAGAAGTCGTTTTGGGGGGGGCGACTTCTACACTAAAAATGAGACGTGTGCTAGTTTGGTAAATAATCTAAAAGGTGTGCTATTTTGTCAAATTTTTTTTTTTGGGCTACAGTGGCACACTAACACGTTCTCTCCAATCCCTCTCTCACGCTCAAGCCATTTTCTTTTGCGCTATCTTCCTCTTCGTCTCGCACTCTGAACGCAAGAAGGAGAAGTACGTCGCCGGAAATCGCAGAAGGAAATCCCCAACTCAGGTACTTTGTAGGGTTTGCTAGATTTATTTAAAGACCCATATAACTTGTCAAAAAAAGTGTTAATATCCCTTGAGTTTTTCTAATGTTGTCTCTTAATTTTGACGTTACTCACAAAAGCTTGAAGATGTATTTGATCTTCTGGATTAATACTTCATTTGCAGTATTCCCATGATTTTAAATTTGGTAGCATTTTATTTTGTTCTGGACTAATACTTCTCAACTCTTACCAGATAGCAATTCACGGATTCAAAAACAGGGGCCAAGCAACAAGTTTTCAAGAAGGTAAGCTTGATTTATTAATTTGTAAAAAAAATCTTTATGCTACAGTGTAGTAAAAATCTGTTTCAATTTGATTGTTAGCTAGTTTAAAAATCTGACTGTGTTTGGTTGTAAAACCATGTTTGTCTCTCTAGCTCTTAGTTTGTGAAAATCAGTTTTTAACCATGCATTTGTTGTGTTTGATAAAATGCCTAATAGAGTTTGATAAGAATGATTGTGAGGATCTCATCACTTGCAATGTCCTTTGACACTGTCGATTACTTTGTGGACATGCCCGCAGTAAGGATCTCATCACTTTTCAGTATAATTGATTATAATTGATTTTATGTTGTTTTGATTGTGAGGATCTCATCACTTGCAATGTCCTTTGACACTGTCGATTACTTTGTGGACATGCCCGCAGTAAGGATCTCTTACTTTGTTTTGATTATAATTGATTTTATGTTGTGTTAAATTTCGGGTTTGGGGTGGGTTTGGGTGTGGGATAAGTTTTGGGTTTGGGGGCGGGTTCGGGTTCGGGTTTGGGGGCAGGTTCGGGTTTGGGTTTGGGACAGGTAAAAACTACTTTTAAATTTTAAAAAATGAATTCCACTGCAGGGACGGGGTTGGGACGGGGATCCCCGAACCCGTTGGGTTCGGGGATGGGGATCAATTTTTCATCCCCGTTGGGTTTGGGACGGGGAACGGGGATGAATATGGGAATCGGGGATGGGGATGGGGAATGTTAAACCCGTCCCCGCCCCGCCCCATTGCCATGCCTGGCGCTCATTATGTTGACAAGAATTGGATGTTAAATAGAAAGATTCTCAACTGCAGTCTCACATTTGATCCTGACTTGCCTGAGCAAATAATTGATTTGTTGGATGATTGGAAAATAGAGAATAAAATTTCATCTCTCACTTTTGATGATTCATTTCTTGATGATACTATGAAAGCAGATTTGAAAAATCAACTTGTGTTGCAAAATCCTTTGTTATGTGATGGAGAGTTCTTTCATGTGCATTGTTTTGGAGGCACTTTAAGTTTGATGGTTAAAGAGGGGTTAGAAGTAGCTAGTGATGTCTTGGGTAAAATTAGAGAGAGTGTTGATTATGTGAGGGGTTCAAAGAGTAGAATGAAAAAATTTAAGGAATGCACTGAACGAGTTGGTGGTGTTGATATTTCGGTTGGCTTGCGCCCAGAAGACCCTACAAAATGGAACTCAACTTATTTGATGCTCGAAAGCGCTTTTAAATATCAGCATGTGTTTGCAAGTCTTCACTTGTATGGTGATAAGTATAAGATTTGTCCTTCGGCGGAAGAGTGGAAGAGAGGAGAAAAAATTTGTGCATACTTGTTGCCATTTTATGAAACTACCAATTTGATTTCTGGCAGATCATATCCTACTTCCAACTTTGTGTTTTTTGCAAGTATGGAAAATTCTACGTGTTGTAGTTGATAGTTTAAGAGATGAAGACAAAGTTGTAAAGAGCATGGCTGAAAGGATGATTGGCAAGATCAAAAAATATTGGGATCAGTATAGTGTTCTTCTCGCATTGGGAGCAGGTCTTGACCCACGGATGAAGATTTCAACGCTGGCTTATTGTTACTCAAAAGTTGATGCATCTACTTGTGAAAGTAAGTTGGAAGAAGTAAAGAGAAAGTTGTACATGCTATTTGAGAAGTATTCTAACCAAAGTACATCTTCTAGTGTGCAAAGTACCACGGTTCATACCCAATCTTCCAGTATGCCAAAGAAATTCAAGCCTTTATCAAACAACCTGTTTGGTGTAAGTTTGTGCCTATATATATATATTTAAATGTTAATAGCTTGTTTTAATGTTTGCTTTCTATTTTGAATTGTTTAACTTCATTTTGCTTTTGTTTCACTTGTGAAATACAATGGGAATTGAAAAGGCACTATCAACAGCTTGTTTCTGAAACTGGAAAGTCTGAACTTGATGTTTATTTAGATGAACCGAATTTGGATTTTCGTGAAACTGAAGATTTGGATGCATTACAATGGTGGAAGAGTAATAATAATCGATTTTCAGATCTATCCGCATTGGCTCGTGACTTGTTAAGCATTCCTATTACCACTGTCTTATCTGAATCTCCATTTAACTCCGGTTCATGCTTCCTTGAGAAGTTTAGAGATGGATTTGTGCCGGTTATTATGGAAGTTAGGATTTGTATTCGTAACTGGATGTTCGGTTTCGATGGCAATGGTAATTTTTTAATTTAGATGTAATTATATATTGTTGTATTGTTTTTTTAACCATTTGCAAATATTTCATCTACCTCTTCAATTGTGATATGTAAGATGAAGATGATGATGACAATGAAGAAGATGTGGATAACGAACGAGCATCTAATGATTCTGCTATGGAGGACGCCAATGCTGACAAAGGCGGTGCTGCCACCAACAACAACTATAATTGATTACTCCTATTTGTCATTTTGTCTATAATGTTTGCTTTTGTTTCATGGTTTAGAAAATTAAAACTACTTAATGGTTGATAGGTTGTTTTTTTGTGGAATTATTGGTGGACTTGTAGACTTGTTTTTTCACTCGCAATATGTGGCTAGCTTGCTGGGATTTTCACTGTTTTCTTTTTGAGATGGGATGGTTACACTAGCTGACTCACTAGGGAACTCATCACAAGTTACGGTTGTTTCATGTGTTTCATTGCAGAGGACAGCAACTCCTTTTCTTTTTGTCTGTAGAGGAAATGTAATATTTTGAAAGAATTTTTGTTAACAATCCATTGTGAAGGGAACAAAATTTCTTCCCAAAAGGGGGAACAAAACAAATGAAGCCGCTTATAATCTATTGAGAGTTTTTCAATTGCTCTTCATTGAAGAAATTCAAGCAAGCTTGCTGCTGTAACCGCTCCCTCTTCCTTGAGAGAAAATTTTCCTTGTCCTTTTCCATTGTTCTGACCATTACCCTCCAATTTCCGTATAAGGAAAAGACATGATGATTGATGGAGAAAAAAGACTTCATTTCAGAATCTGAGTCTTCACAGTTCCGTAGACTTCTCCATGGCCTTTCAAGAAGCACCACATATTCGAATTCGTAGTACTGCTTAACAGTTTTCAGCAAATCACAACTGCATTTTATTGCATATGTACAACTTGGTGTGTGTCTTAAAAACCCCTATTCCTCCCATAATGTTATTCAGTAAAGAACTTTGAAACACTTCTCTTACCTTTTTCAATTGAATGAATTTCTAGAGGTCTGAATTTCTCAAGCGGCCTCTTAAAATGTGGTTAAGGCCTAACTCAACCCCCACAAAACCAGCTTGTAAGGTGAGGGATGCCTCCCACTTATAAACTCATTTTCATGCCATATCACATCCAATGTGAGACTCTTAACACACACCCCTCACGCCCAGGACTAGACAACTGGAGCGTGACCCGAGTGGCCCAACAGATCTTGGATTGGCTCTGATACCATCTTAAAATGTGGTTAAGGCCTAACTCAACCCCACAAAATCAGCTTGTAAGGTGAGGGATGCCTCCCACTTATAAACTCATTTTCAGGCCATATCACATCCAATGTGGGACTCTTAACACGACCCTCCTTAAAAAAATCTTTCGTTGAGTTCATCCCGCAGAACCTTGGCATTGCAATGTAGATTGTAGTTTGAGCAATCTATGGCGCCAAAGTTCTTGCAGTCCATGACAAAACCATCACATTCCCCATGCTTTGAAATTCACATCACCTTGATTCAGAACTTGAATTTCTCCATCGAAAAAAAGGATTTATCTAGAATTTTAGCAAGCGTGTGGCTGCGGACGGAGAGTGAAAAGATCACTTTTTTTTGTATAAATTGGGTATTCTCTGCGTGCAACTGCCCAGACTAATCTCTCGAGCCGAGTAGGACCGCAATGGGATATTTTATAAAACAAATGGGTCCTTTATGTTTTTTTTCCGTACCAACTAAGTCATTTAAGTTAGATAACGTGTACGTTGTTAGTCTTTTTTAGTATTTCCGTTAAAAAAATTTCACATCCCCCAACTTCATCTTCATCGCCTTCCACAAGAACCCCAATTTTTTTTGCTGAATCCTCAAAAATCAAAAACACCAATCCTCAAAAATAATACCAAATCTGTGTTCTGCGCAAACGTGGAAACACTTGACCCTCTGCAAACAAATAAGACGGGAAAAAAAGCTAAACATGACAAAACCCAAAATATTTGAGACGTATCAAAGGTTAAATCACTACAAAAAACAAACGCGTATTAGTGACGGCATTTTCCCTTGCTAACAACATTATTTCTATTGCTAATGGAAGTTAGCGACGGACAAATTCGGTCGCTAAAATGCTCGACACTAATGCGTAGCGACGGAATTTTGATTGGACTGGGCCGGTCCAGCCCTGACCCAATATTTTGGGATGGGTTGAGCTACCAAAAACACAATCCAATAAGTTTACTTTGTTAGCCCAGTTTGACCCACTTTGCACTTTTGCCCATTGGACTAGGCCAAACGACCCTATTTGATGCTTTAAAATTAAACGTGTTTTGAACCCACCATTTTTGTATCATCTTTTTTGGCATGAATTGGTTTGCCTACACGCAATACAGAGACTAATCCATCGAATAGAATTACATGCACAATAAACATCTCCTTAATTTTTTTAACATTATTGCATTGATAAGATTTAGAACTCGAGACCGTTAAGAAACTAAAAGATACTCGTACCATTCCATTTAAGTGCTATCATTTTTTTACACTACCTAAGTACTATATTCAATAGGTGATGTTTGTGCTATTTATCAATTATAGTACACAACATGATTAAATTGTTGAATCATATTTTTTTTTATGGTAAATTTGTTGAATCATATTTTTATTATTAGATATGTAAGTTTATGTGTTAAATTGTGATTGAAAAATAATAAAAGCCAGCACAAGAACAAAACTAAGTTATGTCTTTTTTTAAAAATAAGTCAACGAGAATGTGAGTATTCTGAACTCTATTATTATTGAGGATGTGGAAATGATGTTCCACTTTTTTTTTTATAAACAATGTTAGTGGGGTGAGGGATTCAAAATACCGTCGCTAATTCAAAATGACACGTGTCCTATTCTAAATGACACACTAGTACTGTTTTATTTTTTTTAAGATGCTTTTTTTACTGAAGCAAAGATGCTTTTTTTTTATATTTATCATTATATTAATAATAAATATTATATTATTATTATCAAGGTTCCCAAATTTACAGCAGGCAATTTTAGAAATCCAAGAGGTGAAATATGGGAAGAGGTTTGTGTAGAGAGAGAGAGAGAGAGAGGGACAGTTAGAGAGAGGGGACAGTTAGAGAGAGAGAGAGAGAGAGAGAGAGAGAGAGAGAAAGAGAGAGCGGGGGAGGGTGGAAGTTAATTTTGTGGTGGTGGTGGTGGTGGAGGTTAAATATGGGAAAAGGGTTTGTGTAGAGAGTGATGGACGGTTAGAGAGAGAGAAGAGTGAGAATGAGAGGAGCTGTGTGGTGGTGAAGGGTGGGTTCGAGTAGAGAGACAGAGAGAGAAAAGTAGGGAAGAAGAGAGAATAAGAGGAAATGAGAGTGGTTCGGTTAGATATAAAAAAACTTAACATTAGCGAGGAAATTTCTGTCGCTAATGATTTCACTAGTTTAAAGGCATTGCAACAGTCAGATTAAAATTAGCGAGGGAATTTCCGGCGCTAATTTCGGCACTAATCACCTCGTAATTTGTGTTTTTTCAAAATCCTGCTCAAAATTAGCGAGGAAAATTCCGTCGCTAATCCCCTCTTTATTCGTGTTTTTTTCTCTTCAAAATCCCGCTCAATATTAGCGAGGGAATTTCAGTCACTAAACCCACCCAAATCTGTGGCTAACTGTTTTCGAAACTACAATCCATATTTGTCGCTAAATCCACCGCTACCAACTGTTTTAGCGACTGAACATGATTCTGTCGCTAATGAGTTTTTTTCGTAGTGAATCTTTTAGGAATAAAGGGGGAATTTATTATTGCCTTTTTGCGAACCCTATCTATTGTCCTAGTGCGCTTCATTTTGTTCATAAGAATGATAGTGTTATTAGCTGTGGGATTCAGACGAATTCAACTAGTGATGAGAAAATGCATGTTGTTTCTCTCTGATTTGGTAAGCGAAGGTAGGGAGGGATTTGGATCGTCTGACTTTAGCGCAGACATTTAAAGTCGGGTGAACTCCCTACCCGACTTTAAATGTCTCGATTTTCACATACATTTAAAGTCTGGTGAACAACCAGCCCGACTTTAAATGTCTAAATTACACACTAACTGCAACTGCAGTTTCCCGCGCTAAAGTCAGACGATCCGCCCCCAGGTAGGGAGATAGGTGGGAGAGCATGCTGGTTGGATCGGGAGTTTTCAAAATTTGGGTTTTAGGGACTTTCTGGATTTGGGAATTGTTGAGGATGAAGATAAGACCCCTAATTAAATATGTAGAGTTTTTATGGTCATTGAAATTATCATTGAAATTATTATCGTTGAAGAGTTTTTATTATCATTGAAATAAACCCAAATATTTGTTCTGCGCAAATTAGACATTTAAAGTCAGACGCCAGCTTGACTTCTATTAAGTCGATTTCGTATGTCAGGACTTTTAAAGTCAAGTGATAGCTCGACTTCGTAAGTCTGTTTTAAAGTCAAGCATTCATTGGCCTGACTTTAATAATTGATGTTCCGCCACTGAAATCATTTTTAAAGTCGAGCCTGAGTCTGACTTTAAATCTATACTTAAGTCAGACATTATTTCGCGTGACTTTAAAAGTGTTTTTTTAAGTCAGGTTTAAATCCGCCTGACTTTAAAATGTTTTTTTTTGCAAATTTTGGTTTAATCTCCCTACATACACCCTGGATATACGAATTTTGATCTATTCTCCCTGCATATACCAGCAAAACACAATAAAAGTACAAAGGCTAAATTACACACAGACAGAAGTACAAAAGTACATCCAAATAAATTACATTAAAAGTACAAAAGTACAAAAGCTAGAATTCTGCACTTGAAGTTACAGAAGTACATCCAAAGCTAAATTACATTAAAAGTACAAAAATACAAAAGGCCCAACAAACAGAATTCTACACTTAATTTACAAGAATTCTGCATACACAAAATCTGCATAGCAATCCATCACAACCAGTCCAATTAAACAACTATCATACCGCATTCAAGCATTTCACAGGTGAACAACACCAGACAGAGGACAACACCAGTCCAAATAAACATCACTTAAGTTGTTTTCTTTGTTCTTCCTTTGAAGTGGGTTTACGCTCTGTATACAACTTTATAAAAAACTCTGTCCAAACTTGTCTAACGTGTGTCAACTCTTCACGCGTGAACGGACAACCCGAATTAAACATCAACAAAAACAAAAGTAACTCGTAAAATCGCAAGTAAAATCGTAAGATTTTACTAAAATGCAGATATTCATATTAACTAATATAATGCATAAGTTCATAAGTCCTGATCAAAATAAAACAACCAACAAAAAAACCACTGTACAGAATAGGAAATCAACAAATTTACAGAAAAACCAGAATAACAGGAGCAACAAATCAACACAGCAGCAGCAAAACCACAACACAACAACAACAACAAATCAACACTGCATGAACAAATTAACAACACAGCAAACGAATACACAGCAGCAACAAATCAACACAGCAGAGGCAGAGCAGATTTTGATCACTATGCTACATATAATAATTACCTAGTAATCATCCTATAAAAGTTGAAAATTTATATTACCTTTTTCCAATTATTAGTGATAGTTGCGGAGACAATAGTCATTATTGTAATACCCTAATTTCGTCCGTCAGACTAACGCAAATGATTTCAATTCGCACCTAGCGTGTGCGGGTCGCTTTTAATTGTGCACGCATTGTCGTTCTCGTTGTGCCACATTTCTCTCTTAATTGTGCACGCATTATTGTTCTCGTCGTGCCACGTTTTTTTAATTGTACGCGCGTTATTGCTTTCGTTGCGTGAGCGTGATTGTTTCTCGTGGCATACGAACCTTTTTTTGGTACTCGTTTTTTTTACCGCTATTAAAGTCATTTGCTATTAGCCTAATTATCATTATTGTTATGAAAAAATCTAATAAAAATCAATTTCTGAATTAATGTTTTTATTATTATAAACAGTTTTTTTTTACAAATAAGAGGTACGACCTAAGTCAACTTTGATGTAGGTGAAGACAAAAAAATTAATTACAATTGGTACAAAAATTAATTAAAAAGCAAAAAGAGTACAAAAAAAAATAATAAAGCAAAAACCAAAAAAAGACAGCAGCCTGCGACTTGCTGCCTTCCCTCTCCATGAAGCTACAAGCCCAAACTTCCTTCTTCTTGTCCCTTTTCTTGCCTCCCATTTTCAGCAAAGGAAACCTGGCAGCATTGGCAGGTACCACCCTGCAAGCTGCTGCTCCACTGCTTCAATCTGCTCCACTGCTTCAATCTGCTCCACTGCAACAGCTTGGTCTCCTGAGGGTTTTGATTCCCTGCTCCAACACCACCCCTACACCAGAATTCCCAGCCTATAAATACCAATGAACTGAAATCAGTTAATACACACACAGCAACTGAAACACAACTGAGATACCATAAAATTAGAATTCATCAGAGTTCTAATACACTTGAGCAATAAAAGGGGGAGAAGCAGTCAGTAGGAGAGTAACAGCAAGCAGCAAGGAAATTTTCAGAAGCTGTCAAAAGAGGTTGGTCTATATATACTTTTTTTAGCTCATTTAGGAAAATAAATTTAGCATTTAATTGAAATGTTTGTTAGCTAAAATTCAGTTTCAGACATAAGAAAACCTGTAGGTTTAGATTGTTTTTCTATTCTATTACCTATCATAAAAAAAAATGAAATAAATCAACTAGGATTTCAGATCAGGGTTCAGACTTAACTAAAATGAAATTCCTAAAAAAATTTTCAAGTTTTCAAGAGAAAGGGGAAAGGAAGGAAACGAGGTAAGGAGGAAAAATACATTAGTTACCTTCGGCCACCGTTTACGGCGGCCACCGCCGTGAGCCACCGTGAGCCGTGAGCCACTGTCCCTCACCGCCACTGTTAGCCCCCTCCAAAATCTTGGCCATCCTCCCTCCTCGCACAACCACTGTCCACCCTCCCTCCTCGCACAACCACTGTCCACCCTCCACCTCAAACAACCACCTACCACCATCACCCCTCCACGGCCCTCCACCTCAAACAACACTATCAACCACCGTACAAACCGAAACCACCAATCACTGCTCACCGACCGACCACCCCTCACACCATCATCTCTCCTCTCTCTCACGGCCCCCGCACCCCAAAGCTACCACTGTCCAAAAAACGCCACCACTTCACCACTATGCCGCAACCCACATCGCACCGTACGGCCACCGTCGAGATCATCACTTCACCGCCTCGCCGTAGCCCCATCACCACCACCGAGCCGAACTGCACCACCAACGGAAACTCGATCTAAGAAAGAAAAAGTGAAAACGGAGGAGAAGAGAGAATGGGTCGGCGAGGAAGGAAGAGGAGTTGAGGTCACGGAGAGTGGCGCGGTGGAGAGAGAAAGAGCTTAGGGTGAGAGAGGAAGAGCTTAGGGTGAGAGAGGGAGAGATACGGTGCCAAGGGGAGAGAGAAGATTTTTTTTTTAGGGTTGGACGATTTTGGGGGTGGGAGGCGCCGTGGATGAAGAAGGATTTTTAGGGTTTCTATTTTAGGTTTAGATATTTATAGTATGGACCTAAGGGCAGTTTGGTCTTTTCACATTTTTTTATTTTTCAGATTTCTATTCACACCCCTACGCTTTACTTCGCACGCCTCCCCTCTGAAGCCCACGATTTTGAAACGGACCAGCCCAGTGAAATAAGAAATGGCCTACTGTTTACACCCCAGTTTTAATAATACAGCCCTCCTACCATTTACACCCTTATTTTACTGTTGCACCCCCTGTTCCCTTTTTTTAAATTTTGTTTCTTTCCCCTAAGTAAACCTTTTTTCTCACCAACCTTTTTTCCAAATAACGAATAAATGTTTTCCTAAACATAAAATTAGTTTGTTATTAATGGTCACTCTGAGCTTAGCTTGTTTGACCGGTGATAACAGCTTTGATTTTCAAGCGAGCTATGAGCGACGACCACTCTGAGTTTTACTTGTTTGGTCGTCTCGAATACCTCTCCCGATTTCAAAAATAAATAAAAACATCAAACACACAAACATTTTTTTTACCCCAAGAACTACGTAGCTTTGATTTCTCCATCGCACCTGGAGATACGTAGGAGCAGGGGCCCACTCCTGTCAAGCGCAAAAAAACTAAATTTTTTATTAAGTCTTTCTCTTCAATTTTGCAAATAATAAAAAGGTGAATTAAAGTATTTTCTTTAAATTAAATATCTATCTACACATTAAATTAAATGGTAACCTTTCTCTTGAAAGGATGCTGTGGGGTGCTAACACCTTCCCCGCGCATAATCGACCCCCGAACCCAAAAATAAAGGTTTTTTCAATGTTTTCCTATTTAATAAATATTGATGGCGGCTTCATTGCAAAAATGACGAAGAATCCCCTCCTTTGGATTTTTCGGTCGCTACAGCTGGCGACTTCACTGGGGACATTTTTAAGAGGGTCAAGCCTAATTTAATTAAATGTGTAGATTATTGTTAATTTAATACTTTTTACCTTAGCGTTCATATTTGCCAGTCCATTTTTATTTTTCTTTATTTGTTTATTTATTCATGGCTTTATTGAACCTTAGGGTAGAAGACTTTTGTACTATTACCCGTATTTCTTTTGCAGCTTGTGTGGTCTAGGTATTATGCCCGTGTCACACACGTCACCTACACATGTTTATTCACACACTTTTGAGTGGGGCCTTATACCCAGGTCTGAAAAGTAACCTAGGACGAGTGGGGATTATTAGTGACAGTCATTCTGGATTTTATCAGTCTGACTCTCATGAAAGTCTCAACCAGAGTACGCTCTTTCATGGTATCCCACACCAGGTAGCTCGCTATCGTTGTGGATCATATCATGAAGGGGATTTTAGCTCTGGAAACCTTTGCGAGGAAGTGAATAGAGCCACCTGAGAGATTGATCACGTAAGCGACCCTAGACCGTGACCTATATATAAGACATAACCTGTTTAAGACAAAATGGCATTTCACCTACCCGCTGCATCATTACAGTTTTTTTTTAATTGTTTTTTATCCTTTTCCCAAAAAAAAAAAAATCAAATCATCTAAACCGTTTTATTATTACTATTGTTCTTTTTTTCCTTTTAAATATATAGGATGTGACACATAGTTAACACCTTCTCAAAGATGAATCACCAAGTTTTTCCTTATTTTTTTTAACACTCGTGACATCATTCTTTCATCCATCATATATCATCATTATTTCACAAAATATAAAAAAAAATCCTCACATGCATGTTATTCATCTCATTTAGGTTTGCCGAGAATTGTAAGAGGCTCAAAAATTGTGTCATAAGCAAGGCAATATGGGATCAAACGGTGAAGCAGTTCAAACCCTGAACTACCCTACAGTGAAACAGCCCAATCTGACTAGCTTAAGAGAATGTGCGGGTTGGTTGCCGCCCATCGAGCGCAGGTCTTTCGATAGAACTTATGGGAAGATTATTATGTTATTACGGTTGGAAGTGCAAACAAATGCCATTGTTGCCCTGAGCCAATTCTACGACTCTTCTTTGAGATGCTTCACTTTCAAAAATTTCCAGATAGCACCTACCCTGGAAGAATATACGCAGATCCTTGGTTTTCCTCAACGAGACATTAGGCCCTACCAGTACCAGGGGCATTACTACACAGATGAGAAACTTGCCTCAATGTTACAAATCAGCAAGGAAAGTTTGAAGCTCCAGAAGAAAAACCGAAATTGCATTGTAGGGTTCCCGCAAGAGTACTTGGAAAGTCAAATGAAGTCCTTCGCCAATGCTAGAAATTGGGGTCCTTTCAAGCAAGTGTTAGCTTTGACCATCTTTGGGATTGTGCTATTCCCACGCCTTGAAAGATATGTGGACACAACCGCTATTGGTGTATTCCTATCCTTCAAAGATGAAGAAAACCCAACCAACCCAATTCCAAGCATTCTTGCAGACACTTACTGTACCTTCACTCATTATAGTGAGCTAAAGGGAAAGAGGATATCCTGCTGCCTACAAGCCTTGTATGTTTGGCTTCTCACCCATGCCTTCGTCAACAAAGTTAAGGTAGAAGGCCCAATTGAAGACGCTAGAGGGTGTGATGTGGAGTCAATGAATACCGGTGAATGGTTGCAAGTGCTAAGGGGCCTCCATGAATACAAGGTTCGTTGGCACCCATCATGGTGGAAAGACAGGCCTACAGTAGTCTTTCAATGTGGAAGCTTTCAAAATGTCCCACTCATGGGGACAAGAGGATGCATAAATTACAACCCTTCTCTGACTCTAAGACAGCTAGGGTACCCCATGCGAAATCCGCCCACCGAAGACATGTTAATCCCTTTTTACCTCCATGAGGGAAGCCCAAAAGAGGTTGACATGCTCCGAAAGATTTCTCAAGCGTGGGACATGGTTGTCCGCAAAGGACAAGAGCTTACTAAGAGGGGCGGCGATAAGGAACCCACCTTTCGTCAGTGGCTCCAAAAAAGGATCCAAGACACCCGATTGCCTTACCGAAGCGCACTACGGGTTGAGGAAGAAATAGCTGAACTTACCCTTCCCACTGTCGAAGAGTTAGATAAGCTCAAAATGGCTTTGTCAAAAGCTGAAGAAGAAAAGAAGGGCTTACAGGCAGAATTAGAGAAAGTGCTTCTAAGAAACCAGAAATTGGAGGAGGAAAATACAACTAAGTCATCGGCCATTGAGGATAGCCGCAAGCAACTTAAGATTGAAGAAAAGAATAAACAAGAGGTCCAGAAATACCTGAGAGGGGCAAAGGAAGAACTAAAGCGATGCAACCTGAAGATGAACCAAGCCATTGATGATGCGCACGAATGGAAAGAGTTATGGGAGGAGTCAATGATTGCAGAAAAAACCGCACAAGGCTTGTTGGTGAAATCAAAGATAGAATCTCGGATATTGATAGCTGAGTTTGAAGATCAAGTGAAAAGTATCCGGCGGGATAAAGAGACCATTGAAGAAATACTCCGAGAATACCAACAAGCCTTGAGAAGGGAGCATGAGAAATCTGATGAGCTGAAAGACCACATCAGATATCAAGAGGAAGTTTACCACCAGCTGAAGATTGAAAGCATCCACTGGGAGAGCCGCTTTGTAGAATTGGTCAGCAGGATAGAAAACCATGAAGTCTTCATAGAGTTGAAGAATGAAAGCTTATATTGGAGAGACAGATTTGCAAAGTTGGCATGGCTGGCCGATCAAGCTATCATGGGTATCCCAAAGCGTCTAAAAGAGGCTGACGCAGCAATGCACCCGTTCAACACCCCGGTCCAAGTTTCCGAATTTATGGAATTTTGCAAAATCCTGATTGCCGAACTTAGGGAGAAGGCTGGTAGCACCACTAGTAGAAAAAGAGAGAGGAGTGGAAAAATGAAAGCTATATGTATTTGAGCGAGATTTAAAAAGAGCATTGTAATGTTTTTTTCGAATTTTTTATTTCAAGAATGCTGTACTTTTCCCCCATCAATGAAGTTTGTTTGTTCCACCTATTGATCCTCCTTTGCTTGAAACGTTAGTTTACGTACTTATGACAAATCAAGACGCGCTTACAATTCTCGGCCTAAAACAATAAAACTCATGCACACATGCATCACTCATTTTTCATCCATTCACATACTCATATCATGTATCCCGTCAACAGAGAATAGAAGACAAGCTGGTGCGTCAACATCGCTATTGGACTCGTTCTCAGGCCAGATACATAGAAGTAAATCAGGACAATCCGCCTCAAGATAACCTGGATCAAGGCGATCCACATCAGGACGACTTAGGTCAGGGTAACCAGAACCTAGGCAATCAAGAGCTTAGGGCAGAAATAGATGTGATGAAGCAACAGATGGCTGAGATCTTAAGGGTCCTACGAGCTTTGAGGAGTGGGAATGCAGATGAAGATGTCTCCGCTGGGAACACTGAAAATCAAGCTACCAACCCTCCTCTTCCCAATGGACTTGGAATCCCCCATACAGTGTACCCTACTGGGGCTAACGAACAGGGTTACCAATGGCCTCCTTATGGACTTCCGCAAGGTTACACACCTCCGACAGTCGCTGCCAATCCGGAAGATGGTCCCTCAGGAGTCGTGGGACAAGGACATCCTGCGCCGATAGGTCACAACAGTAATCCGGGGGCACCGCAGATGCACAACCCGAGCCCTGTTGTCGCACCGCAAAGATTTCCACTCGGCTACACTCCACCGCTGGTAGTCGATGCTCAAGCTCAAGGGTCCAACCTCAGGAACCCCACTCATTCACATATCCCAAATGTGAACCCAGCCATAGTTCCGATGATTCATCCTTACTATGGTATGAGTGGACTCCCTCACAACTACTCTATGGAGAACCCTCAAGCCCAAGATAAACTGCAAATGCTGGAAGAAAGGTTGAGAGCAGTTGAAGGATTCAGTATTGGTGCAAGAAATGCACAAGATTTATGTCTCGTTCCAAACGTGGTCATTCCCCCTAAGTTTAAGGTACCAGATTTTGATAAATACAGAGGAGCAACATGTCCGGCAAGCCACCTAACTATGTACTGCAGGAAGATGGCTGCATTCGCAAATGACGATAAGCTGCTTATCCACTACTTCCAAGATAGCTTAGCCGGGGCAGCTTCAAATTGGTATATGCAGTTGACACCCACTCATATTCGGTGTTGGAAGGATCTCGCTGATGCTTTCCTTAAGCAGTATAAGTACAACACTGATATGGCTCCTGAGAGGACTCAGCTACAAAACATGACTAAAAGGGATAATGAGTCCATCAAGGAATATGCTCAGCGTTGGAGAGGACTAGCAGCACAGGTAGCACCGCCTCTGTTTGAAAGGGAAATGGTGTCTATGTTCACGGAAACTCTTCCTTCACCCTTCTATGAAAAACTGATCGGGAGTGTATCGTCAAGTTTCTCGGATATGGTCGTTATTGGAGAAAGGCTAGAGAACGGAATGAGGAATGGGAAAATCGCTTATACTTCCCCCGGAAACACTAACCAGAGAAAGCCCTTCTCCGGATTTCCTAAAAAGAAAGAAGGAGAAGCCAACGCCATCACGGGAACCGGAAAAACTTCCTACTCCAATCCCTCTCACACCAATCCGTTCTCAGCACAAACACTATCTACCCCGCCTACCCAAAATAACCAAGGCCATAAACCACAAAACTACTCAGCCGGAAAGTTCGTCCAGTTTGATCCAATCCCAATGTCATACTCCGGCCTATTTCGCCACCTGCTCAGCCATAATTTAATCACCACCCGCCCGATGAGACAGATCCAGCCCCCTTTCCCTAGAGGCTTCGACCCAAACACCACATGCGAATTCCATTCAGGAACGGTCGGCCATTCCATAGAAAACTGCAAGGCATTGAAGTATGTCGTCCAAGATCTAATCGCCTCGGGCTGGTTGAACTTCAAGGAAAATGGTCCTAACGTGGCTACCAACCCATTACCAGGACATGGGATGCCCTCAGCTAATGCAATTGAGGATTCTGCAGAATCGTCCCTAATCAGGAGGGTAAAATGCATCCAGACACCCCTGGAAGTGATTCATGCTAATCTGTGTTCCTTTGGGATTATTGAGAGAGAATGCACTGGAAAGAATCCTTGCAATGACCATCACTGCATTGGAAATTGTGAGGCGTTTAAACAGGTGCTTCAGGACCTGTTGGACCGACATGTAATACAAGTGGGCTTTCAAAAGAGGGAGGACCAGGTGTCAACTATCCTATCGAGCAATGGCCAGAACAAGGATACTCGGAAGCCGCTAGAGATCCACTATACTAAGGACTCGAAGTCGTCCCTGGGTATGCCTAAACCAATCACTATCCAAGTGCCATCTCCCTTCCCCTACAATGACACCAAAGCAATCCCATGGAACTACAACGCGAAAGTCCAAGTGAAAGGTCCTCAGAACAATCCTGATGTCACCAATATCTCGGGAAGCAGCGGAATGACTCGGAGTGGGCGCGTCTATGCCCCTGAAAGACCCGGAGGAAGAGAATCAAATGAAAGAGGAAAGATTGATAAAGGAAAAAACATAGAGGGAGAGTCGTCTGACAAAAATACGGGCAAGAAGGCACTATCTGAGCAAGAAGCCAGTGAGTTCCTAAAGATTATGAGGCAGAGTGAGTACAAGGTAGTGGATCAGCTGAATCAGACTCCTGCTAAGATATCCATGTTATCACTATTACTCAATTCTGAAGCCCATCGAGCAACACTAATGAAGGTGCTGAGTGAAGCTCATGTCACTCACGACATCACAGTTGGTCAGTTTGATGGGATCGTCGGAAATATCGTCGCAAACAACTACCTCACCTTCACAGATGACGAGATCCCCGTTGAGGGAAGAGGGCACAACAAGGCTTTGCATATCTCCGTGAAATGTGGAGAATACTCTCTAGCTCGAGTACTCATCGATAACGGATCGTCCCTGAACGTATTACCCAAATCAACTATGAACAAACTAGACGTAGATTGTTCATACATGAAACCCAATTCTACGCTGGTCAGGGCATTCGACGGGTCTAAAAGAGAGGTTATCGGAGAGATGGAGTTACCTGTACAGGTAGGTCCAGAGGTCTTCATAGTGAGTTTCCAAGTGATGGACATCAATCCGTCTTACAGCTGTCTTTTGGGAAGACCTTGGATCCATTCTGCAGGGGTTGTGCCCTCTTCTCTACATCAAAAGCTCAAGTTCATAGTCAACAACAAGTTGGTGGTCGTTTCAGGAGAAGAAGAGTTGCTAGTCAATAAGCCGTTTCCTATCCGTTATGTTGAGGCTGCAGAAGAATCTTTCGAGACCGCCTTCCAGGCACTAGAAATTGCAAATGCTACCTTTGTGGGGGACGGGGCCCCATTGTTAAAGCCAAAGCTGTCCAAAACTGCATTGATGATCGCTAAAGTCATGACAAGCAAGGGTTATCAAGCGGGAAACGGTTTAGGGAAGACTGAACAAGGGATCCTAACACCCATACAGCTGCGTGAGAACAAGGACAGATGTGGGATAGGGTACCAGCCTAGTCGTACTGACAAAGGAATGATCGCCGCGGAAAAGAAGGAGCGGAGGTTGGCCAAACTTGAGGGTCGGGAGCCAGATATGAAGAAAATTTTCATCGGCGACATAAAGCAAAGCTTTCAGAGCGCAGGGGTGCTAGATCCTAACCAGGTTGCAGCTATTGAAGGTGATTCAAGCGCTGAAAATGGCGGTGCCAGTCTTGTGCGCCGTTGTCCAGCAAGCGAAAAGCTCAAGAATTGGGAGATCGTCGATTTTCCTGTAGTTTTTTAGTTCAAAGTAATGTTTCTGTAATGCAATCCTATGGCTCTGCCCAAGGCCTTAGGACATTTCATTCGGGCACACATGTTTCCTTTCAATATCAATATCAATAAAATGTTATTTCAGATTCTCCAACAAATTTCAGTTTTCTTTGGCACTTGCGTTTCATTTTCTTTTTGCTCGTTTTTCATTCCGTCAATTTATACTAATGCAGATTTGAAAAAAACGCCTTTGAAAATAACAACGCCAATAATTTATACTGTGACTTTGATCACCCGATTAATCAAACGGAGGAAGATGTTGAAGATAACTGGGAAACTCCTCCAGAATTAATGAGAATGATGGAACAAGAAGAGAAAGTGATTCAACCCCACGAGGAATCTACTGAGATAATAAACTTGGGCACAGAAAAAGATAGGAAAGAGGTTAAGATCGGCATCACAATGAAAGATAGTGAACGAGAGAAGCTAGTTAGGCTCTTGTTCGACTATGTTGACATCTTCGCATGGACATACCAAGACATGCCTGGACTGGACCCCAACATAGTCGAGCATAAGTTACCAGTAAAGCCCGAATGCCCGCCGGTAAAACAAAAGCTGAGAAGGATGAAGCCAGAAATGTCACTGAAAATCAGAGATGAGGTCAAGAAGCAATTCGACGCCGGGTTCTTAGCGGTGGTAAAATACCCTCAATGGGTAGCCAACATTGTCCCGGTCCCAAAGAAAGATGGAAAAGTTCGGATGTGCGTCGACTATCGAGATCTAAATAGAGCCAGCCCTAAAGATGACTTCCCCTTGCCTCACATTGATGTCCTGGTAGATAGCACAGCGCAACACTCTTTGTTCTCTTTCATGGACGGATACTCCGGATATAATCAAATCAAGATGGCCCCAGAAGACATGGAGAAAACCACCTTCATCACCCTTTGGGGCACCTTCTGCTACAAAGTAATGCCATTCGGCCTAAAGAACGCCGGCGCCACGTACCAAAGGGCAATGGTGGCTTTATTCCATGACATGATGCATAAAGAAATTGAAGTCTATGTGGATGACATGATCGCAAAGTCCAAGACTGAAGAAGAACATGTTGTTAATCTGCAGAAGCTATTTGAACGCCTAAGGAAGTTCAAACTCAGATTAAACCCCGCCAAATGCACTTTCGGTGTAAGGTCAGGAAAGTTGTTGGGGTTCATAGTCAGTCAGAAGGGAATAGAGGTAGATCCGGACAAGGTACGAGCAATTCTTGAAATGCCAGCGCCTAAAACCGAAAGGGAAGTTCGTGGGTTCCTAGGAAGGCTGAACTACATCTCCAGATTCATATCCCAATTAACATCGACCTGCGAGCCGATCTTCAAATTGCTGTGCAAGAACCAAGAAACAAAGTGGAACGATAAGTGCCAGGAGGCCTTTGAAAAGATCAAGAGGTACCTCCAAAATCCACCGATTCTGATGCCACCGGTACAGGGCAGACCCCTCATTCTATACTTAACAGTGCTAGACAACTCAATGGGTTGCGTACTGGGGCAACATGATGAGTCTGGAAGGAGAGAACATGCCATCTACTACCTCAGCAAGAAGTTCACCGAGTGCGAGACGAGATACTCATTGTTGGAAAAAACATGTTGCGCTCTGGCCTGGGCTGCACGTCGTCTGAGGCAGTATATGTTGAGCCACACGACTCGGCTGGTATCTAAAATGGATCCAATCAAATACATTTTTGAAAAACCTGCACTCACAGGAAGAATCGCCCGCTGGCAAATGCTACTATCTGAATACGACCTCTTGTATGTCACTCAGAAAGCAATCAAAGGTAGTGCCCTAGCTGAATACTTGGCACATCAGCCCATTGAGGATTACCAATCAATGCAATACGATTTCCCAGATGAAGATATAATGGCTCTATTCGGAGAAGGGAAATCTCCAGACGACGAAAGGTGGAGGATGTCATTTGATGGCGCTTCCAATTTGTATGGGCACGGGGTCGGAGCTGTGTTGATTTCCCCTGATAACCGCTTCATACCATTCACTGCCAGACTGAGCTTCTATTGCACCAATAACATTGCAGAATATGAAGCGTGTGTCTTAGGCATCAAAGCGGCCCTTGAATGGAAAGTCAAAAGACTCGATGTATATGGGGACTCAGCATTGGTCATCCATCAGATAAAAGGCGACTGGGAAACCAGAGACCCCAAATTAATTCCTTATCGTGATCACATCCAAGAGATGGTTGAGCGATTCGAGGAGGTCACCTTCCACCATCTCCCTCGCGAAGAAAATCAGTTGGCTGACGCTTTAGCGACTTTGTCATCAATGTTCAATATCAATAACAACAAAAGTCTGACATTCATCCGAATCCAACATCGAGACCTACCGGCACATCATTGTGTGGCAATCGAAGAAGAGCCTGACAGTAAACCTTGGTATTACGATATCAAGCACTATATCACAAGTCGAGAGTATCCTCCTGGTGCCACTGAGAATGATAAGAGAACACTTAGGAGGTTGTCAATGGGTTTCTTCCTAAACGGAGAAGTGCTTTACAAAAGGAATCATGACATGGTCCTCCTCAGATGTGTTGCAAAAGAAGAGGCAGAAAGAATTATGAAAGATGTCCATGAAGGCTCGTTCGGAACCCATTCTAGCGGGCACACCATGGCAAGAAAAATCCTAAGGGCTGGCTACTACTGGTTGTCAATGGAGACCGACTGCTTTAACTACGTGAGAAAATGCCACAAGTGTCAAATCTACGCTGATAATATCCATGTGCCGCCTGCTTCTTTGAACGTCCTAACAGCACCATGGCCATTCTCAATGTGGGGGATGGATGTCATTGGTCCTATCGAACCTAAGGCATCAAATGGACATCGCTTCATTCTTGTCGCTATCGATTATTTCACTAAATGGGTCGAGGCCGCTTCTTATGCCAGCGTAACAAAATCTGTGGTTGTCAAGTTCATAAAGAGAGATTTGATCTGCCGATACGGCCTTCCAAATAAAATCATCACAGACAATGGGACCAACCTGAACAACAAGATGATGAAAGAGTTGTGTGATGACTTCAAAATCCAACATCATAATTCCTCCCCATACCGTCCAAAGATGAATGGGGCAGTCGAAGCTGCAAATAAGAACATAAAGAAGATCGTGCAAAAGATGGTAGTGACCTTCAAGGACTGGCATGAAATGTTACCTTTCGCTTTGCATGGGTACCGGACCTCAATTCGCACGTCGACAGGGGCAACACCATTCTCACTAGTATACGGGATGGAAGCAGTTCTTCCCGTAGAAGTCGAAATACCCTCTCTGCGAGTGTTAATGGAAACCAAATTAGAGGAAGCAGAATGGGTTCAATCTCGATTTGATCAATTGAACCTCATAGAGGAAAAAAGAGTGGAAGCTTTGTGTCACGGGCAGTTGTATCAGCAAAGAATGAAGAAAGCTTATGATAAGAAAGTTCGACCCCGACAGTTTCAAGAAGGAGATCTAGTGCTCAAGAAAATTTTGCCTATCCAAAAGGATTCCCGTGGAAAATGGACCCCTAATTACGAAGGGCCTTATGTGATAAAGAAAGCATTCTCTGGAGGAGCCTTAATACTCACAAAAATGGACGGTGAAGACCTCCCACTCCCAGTGAACTCAGATGCAGTTAAGAAGTACTATGCCTAAAGAAATATATGAAAAAGAGAAAGATGAGCCAAGCAAAAATGAGCTCGCTAGGTTGAAAACCCGAAAGGGCGGCCTAGGCAAAAATTAGAGCGACCTGGTGGATTGAAAACTCTAAAGAGCAGTCCAGGCAAAAATTAGGGTCAATAAGTTGGACTTGGAACAAATGCAAAGACAGTCCTCCGAAAGTTGGGTGATGGATGCTCAAGGTCATGTGTATGGGTGATTGGCATTGTTACCTCCAAGATACAAACAATCAAAAGATCCGCTTTTTCTTTTTCTTTCTTTCTTTTTTAGTCTAAACTCTCAATGTAATTTTCAGCCAGTGTGACCTTCTGCGCACTCGGTTTCCATTTGAATATTAAACTCTATCTTCACTCTCTCACTTCCCTATTTGCTTTGAAAAGATGTTTTATGGTAGATGATATTGAATGGCGAAACATGTGCATAATCGAAAGCATTACAATCACTACGAAATTTCTAAAAATCACAAAAATGAAACGATCTCTTATAAAATGGCAAAGAGGACAAATGCATAATCATTTCAAGCAACAAAGCCCAATAACCCGCGCTTTGGCACCACTACTTTGAGGCAACCCTCATATCTCACGTCGAGATATCCTGCGAGGTGATGAGATCAGTAGAAAAGTCAAGAAAGAGCAAAAGAGCAAAAAGAATCAAAAAAAGAAGAAAAAACACAAAGAGAAAAAGCATCCCACATTTCATTCATCATACCACCAGATATCGATCGTTGCACATGCTTACACTGCATGCACGCATACATCATCCATTGCATCCTTAAAATGCGTTCAAATATAGATTAGTTTTTTTTTTATCTGTCAAAAAATTTAAGTTATAGTGTTAGCACTAAGCCTAGCATCAGCCTTTTAGACCCCCAGTGGTCCTTCAGAGCCCTAGCGCTCCTTCAGATCAACACTTGATCCTTCAATCCAGATCGCACGTCGCGTTAATCGAGCAACCGACGGATCATCCGACCCCAGGTCCTTCAGACTAGCTGTGTCCGCCTAAAAAGCACAGTGCACGTCCTTCGAGGTGTGCAAATCAGGTCAACGACCTGACCTTGCCACCCATGGCCGCTCGAAAAAGGCCATCCCCCAAGCAGACCGTTTTCCTAGTACCCCGTTGCTAGTTTGCGCTCCTTCAGACCCATTGGTCCATCAGGCTTAGGCATGCCCTTCAGACCCCGTCGGTCCTTCAGTTTGACTCCAATCAATGCGCCAAGCATCAATTGTGAATTAAACCTTCAGAGCCCCGGTGCTCCTTCAGATCCCCAGTGATCCCTATTTACTTTTGTTCTATGTAAACCCATTTTTTTTATGATTTTTTTTTCAAAAAAGGAAAAGGTTTTGACAAAATTAGTGTTTTTATCTTTATTTCTATTTTACTCGAGGAATTTGAAAACCCTTCATATTTCCTAGTAAAATATAAATAAAGAGGGGCAGCTGTAATACCCTAATTTCGTCCGTCAGACTAACGCAAATGATTTCAATTCGCACCTAGCGTGTGCGGGTCGCTTTTAATTGTGCACGCATTGTCGTTCTCGTTGTGCCACATTTCTCTCTTAATTTGTGCACGCATTATTGTTCTCGTCGTGCCACGTTTTTTTAATTGTACGCGCGTTATTGCTTTCGTTGCGTGAGCGTGATTGTTTCTCGTGGCATACGAACCTTTTTTTGGTACTCGTTTTTTTTACCGCTATTAAAGTCATTTGCTATTAGCCTAATTATCATTATTGTTATGAAAAAATCTAATAAAAATCAATTTCTGAATTAATGTTTTTATTATTATAAACAGTTTTTTTTACAAATAAGAGGTACAACCTAAGTCAACTTTGATGTAGGTGAAGACAAAAAAATTAATTACAATTGGTACAAAAATTAATTAAAAAGCAAAAAGAGTACAAAAAAAAATAATAAAGCAAAAACCAAAAAAAGACAGCAGCCTGCGACTTGCTGCCTTCCCTCTCCATGAAGCTACAAGCCCAAACTTCCTTCTTCTTGTCCCTTTTCTTGCCTCCCATTTTCAGCAAAGGAAACCTGGCAGCATTGGCAGGTACCACCCTGCAAGCTGCTGCTCCACTGCTTCAATCTGCTCCACTGCTTCAATCTGCTCCACTGCAACAGCTTGGTCTCCTGAGGGTTTTGATTCCCTGCTCCAACACCACCCCTACACCAGAATTCCCAGCCTATAAATACCAATGAACTGAAATCAGTTAATACACACACAGCAACTGAAACACAACTGAGATACCATAAAATTAGAATTCATCAGAGTTCTAATACACTTGAGCAATAAAAGGGGGAGAAGCAGTCAGTAGGAGAGTAACAGCAAGCAGCAAGGAAATTTTCAGAAGCTGTCAAAAGAGGTTGGTCTATATATACTTTTTTTAGCTCATTTAGGAAAATAAATTTAGCATTTAATTGAAATGTTTGTTAGCTAAAATTCAGTTTCAGACATAAGAAAACCTGTAGGTTTAGATTGTTTTTCTATTCTATTACCTATCATAAAAAAAAATGAAATAAATCAACTAGGATTTCAGATCAGGGTTCAGACTTAACTAAAATGAAATTCCTAAAAAAATTTTCAAGTTTTCAAGAGAAAGGGGAAAGGAAGGAAACGAGGTAAGGAGGAAAAATACATTAGTTACCTTCGGCCACCGTTTACGGCGGCCACCGCCGTGAGCCACCGTGAGCCGTGAGCCACTGTCCCTCACCGCCACTGTTAGCCCCCTCCAAAATCTTGGCCATCCTCCCTCCTCGCACAACCACTGTCCACCCTCCCTCCTCGCACAACCACTGTCCACCCTCCACCTCAAACAACCACCTACCACCATCACCCCTCCACGGCCCTCCACCTCAAACAACACTATCAACCACCGTACAAACCGAAACCACCAATCACTGCTCACCGACCGACCACCCCTCACACCATCATCTCTCCTCTCTCTCACGGCCCCCGCACCCCAAAGCTACCACTGTCCAAAAAACGCCACCACTTCACCACTATGCCGCAACCCACATCGCACCGTACGGCCACCGTCGAGATCATCACTTCACCGCCTCGCCGTAGCCCCATCACCACCACCGAGCCGAACTGCACCACCAACGGAAACTCGATCTAAGAAAGAAAAAGTGAAAACGGAGGAGAAGAGAGAATGGGTCGGCGAGGAAGGAAGAGGAGTTGAGGTCACGGAGAGTGGCGCGGTGGAGAGAGAAAGAGCTTAGGGTGAGAGAGGAAGAGCTTAGGGTGAGAGAGGGAGAGATACGGTGCCAAGGGGAGAGAGAAGATTTTTTTTTTAGGGTTGGACGATTTTGGGGGTGGGAGGCGCCGTGGATGAAGAAGGATTTTTAGGGTTTCTATTTTAGGTTTAGATATTTATAGTATGGACCTAAGGGCAGTTTGGTCTTTTCACATTTTTTTATTTTTCAGATTTCTATTCACACCCCTACGCTTTACTTCGCACGCCTCCCCTCTGAAGCCCACGATTTTGAAACGGACCAGCCCACTGAAATAAGAAATGGCCTACTGTTTACACCCCAGTTTTAATAATACAGCCCTCCTACCATTTACACCCTTATTTTACTGCTGCACCCCCTGTTCCCTTTTTTTTAAATTTTGTTTCTTTTCCCTAAGTAAACCTTTTTTCTCACCAACCTTTTTTCCAAATAACGAATAAATGTTTTCCTAAACATAAAATTAGTTTGTTATTAATGGTCACTCTGAGCTTAGCTTGTTTGACCGGTGATAACAGCTTTGATTTTCAAGCGAGCTATGAGCGACGACCACTCTGAGTTTTACTTGTTTGGTCGTCTCGAAT
Source organism: Astragalus membranaceus (assembly GCA_039519185.1). Classification (NCBI taxonomy): domain Eukaryota; kingdom Viridiplantae; phylum Streptophyta; class Magnoliopsida; order Fabales; family Fabaceae; genus Astragalus; species Astragalus membranaceus. Next base: position 173,925,644 of record CM076850.1, on the reverse strand, counting down.
ACCTCTCCCGATTTCAAAAATAAATAAAAACATCAAACACACAAACATTTTTTTTTACCCCAAGAACTACGTAGCTTTGATTTCTCCATCGCACCTGGAGATACGTAGGAGCAGGGGCCCACTCCTGTCAAGCGCAAAAAAACTAAATTTTTTATTAAGTCTTTCTCTTCAATTTTGCAAATAATAAAAAGGTGAATTAAAGTATTTTCTTTAAATTAACTATCTATCTACACATTAAATTAAATGGTAACCTTTCTCTTGAAAGGATGCTGTGGGGTGATAACACCTTCCCTGCGCATAATCGACCCCCGAACCCAAAAATAAAGGTTTTTTCAATGTTTTCCTATTTAATAAATATTGATGGCGGCTTCATTGCAAAAATGACGAAGAATCCCCTCCTTCGGATTTTTCGGTCGCTACAATTATATTTATCATCACATAGTGGCCACAAGAATAACTATCATTTTGTTTCGGTCCCTATAAATAAATGTCAAATATCAAAATTGAATATAATTTACAGTAACTAGTATAAAAAGAAAATAAAAATTAATGTATTAAATACTTACTTTAAGTGTCACCCAGCGAGGTTTTGTTTTTCTTAAACACTTCATCCTATTATATCCATCCATAGCTCTGTAGGGTAACATTAAATAGTATGTTATTACAAGTCTAAAGCATATTAAATCATAAAGTTGTGACAACAAATTATTAATAAAAGAAAACCTACTTGTCAACTATTTCAACCAGGGTCTCGTTTGGAAGGCGGTGAAGCGAACACATCCAAACAACTGTATTAACAGAAGGACAGACGACAAACAATTGCCATTGTTTACTGCAGAATTGAAAAACAATAATTAAATCATAATCAAACAAAGAAATTATATATACACTAGTAACCTTTGGACAATTTATACTTTACCCGAACAAATATGGCACTAGAAAGCATGTTTTGTTCTGGTCAATTAGCTTATTCTAGATATATGTTTGGACGGTCACTTGTTTGTAGCCATAACTACCACAAATTTTGTATGGATCTAAAAATCCATACATATCACTAATTTCCCTTGCTATACATTCGCGATGCAAATACCTAAGATATTGAAAACAAATTATTCAGTATTTATAACTATTTATAATTGAAGTATTTTGGAATAAGTTTTACAAATAACTAATATATACTTACGTGCACCATATTGCCAAATGACTCATCTCAAGTTCCTCATTACCTTGAACCATTTCTACAATATCTTTATATCCAATGTAGAAATGTTCCTAGTGCTCATGGTCCAAGTCGAGTTTGACACTTGTTGACATCTCATAAGCTAAAAAATGCAACTCTTTCAACCAGTCATTCTTGGGCGGTTCCTCCACATGAGATGGTGAACAACTAGCTTTAGATCCGATTGTATTTTTTTGAGGTGTTGAACAGCTACGCAACGATCCCCGCTTCTACAAATCAAATATATTTATTAAATGTTATTCACAAAGTTATTAAAATCAATTCATAAACTATGTTAATGTTCATATATATACCTCTGTCAATGCTTCGACTATCATTTCTTTGTGTTTCTTTTCAAACTCCAGTGTTAACTCCACCTGTTTCTTTGCAAACTTCTCTGTAAACTCCTCCTGTTTCTTTTCAAACTCCTGTGTTAACTCCTCCCTCAACTCTTGCTTCATGGCAGCTAGTTTCCCACTATCGGAGGTGAAGCTAGTACGTGAAGTAGGTCCAAAGTATTCTGATAGACCCACCCCTCTACCGGCTGCTCGTACACGACCACGAGGATCAGGTTTTCCAATGGCTATAGTCAAGATATCTATAAATACCACAACAACCTTAATCGCAAAGATCCACACACAACCGATCACAACAATAGCTGATTTGTTTGAAAAAAATTGTCCCGTCCAAAAATGAGATCCAACATGGCTAATACCCATGATCTGCTTTCATCTATTAACAATAGCAAAAAAAACTAAAGGGTTTTGGTACGAGTTGTAACGCCCCAAAAATAATTGATTAATTTATTTAATTAATTTAATAGGATTTGTGTGGTAGAAATAATAATATAATTATATGTTATTAATAGTTAGTCCATTAGGGGTTAGTAATAGTGATTTTAAGTGATTGGCCCATGAGTAATTCGAATAAGTGATGAAAAAGCCCATAAGACCAAATAAAAATATAAAAGGGCTAGGTTAGGGTTTTGTTGTCATTAGAAGGAAAAAGAAAAAAAAATAAGGATTGAGAAGAGAGAGCTAGGAGGGGGCGGCGCTAGCACAAGAGAAAGAAGGAGAGAAAACGTGAATCAAGAGGAGAGAGAGAAGAAGCTAGGGTTTGAATCATCCATCAAGCTAGGGTTGTGTATTCATCTAAGGCTAAGGTTCATGCTTTATAAGGGTTGGTATGAAGGGTTGTATGTGGGGTTAGGGTTTTGATAATTACCATATGTGTGTCATGATTTTTATATGTTGATGATTATGTCTTGATGCCAATTTTGTTGCCAAACTGTCTTGATGCCAATTTTGTTGCCAAACTCATTGTTTGGGGTGATCTGGGTATAGGTTCAGTTATACAGTAACTGGGAACAATCTAGCGGTCCAAAAATTATGTGGTTTACCTTTTCATAAACTAGATTTAATGCTTGTTAATTTGGCACTGGTTTGGTTTCATTTGGAGTTGTATAGCTCGAGTTATACGTGTCACAAGTTAGGTTAAAATTCTGGAAATGATCTGGATGTAGGTTCGGTTATACAGTAACTGGGAACAATCTAGTGGTCCAAAAATTATGTGGTTTACCTTTTCAGAAACTAGATTTAATGCTTGTTAATTTGGAACTGGTTTGGTTGCATTTGGAGTTGTATAGCTCGAGTTATAGGTGTCACAAGTTAGGTTAAAATTCTGGAAACAATCTGGATATAGGTTCGGTATTTCGTGTATAACGTTTTCGTTTGAACTCCTTTTTGAATGATTCTTGATTCATTGTAAACTACACTCAATTTTTTTCGGGTTAGGCTCAAGTCCCATGTCATTTGACTGAGTTTTGATAATTTTAGAGGTGCCACAAGCTAGGTCATGGTGGCTGTCCTGTTTTCTGAACCTTGTTGCTTATTTACTAAAACTGTACGAATTGGACCATTATTTTGCAAAATAAAAATTATAGTCAGGAACTAGACATTCTTAGCTTTCCATGGAGGGGTCCTTTGCTAAGTTTCGATGCCGTTTGATAGGTTAATTAATTCACCGAAGTAGAGGTAGGTTGCTAAAAATCATGTTGCTGTTGCTGTAAATTAATGTTGCTGTTTACTAAAAATCATGTTGCTGTTGCTGTAAATTAATGTTGCTGTTTACTGAAAATCATGTTGCTGTTGCTGTAAATTAATGTTGCTGTTTACTGAAAATCATGTTGCTGTTGCTGAAAATTAATGTTGCTGTTGCTGAAAAATTAATGTTGCTGTTTGCTGAAAAATTAATGTTGCTGTTTACTGAAAATCATGTTGTTGTTGGTGTAAATTAATGTTGCTGTTTACTGAAAATCATGTTGCTGTTGCTGTAAATTAATGTTGCTGTATACTAAAAAATCATGTTGCTATTCCTGAAAATTAATGTTGCTGTTGCTGAAAAATTAATGTTGCTGTTGCTGAAAATCATGTTGCTGTTTGCTGAAAATCATATGTGCTGTTTCTATTTAGTGGGCTATTCCTAATTTGGGGTGGTTGTTGGCTGTACCTATTTTTGTGGGTGGTTGTTGGTGCCCTTAGCGCCCTGTTGTCTTGTTGTTGTCGGCCGGTGGCCATTGTTGAATTGTTGATGTTGCGTGTCGGCGCATTAGCGCCTATGTTTGTTGTCGTTGCGTGTCGGCGCCTTAGCGCCTATAGTTGTTGCTTGTTGTTGGTGCCCTAGCGCCTATAGTTGTTATTTGTTGTGGGTGCCTTAGCGCCTATTGTTGTGGCTGAGCCGTTGGCCTGGATGATGTTGTTTTGTTGATGTTGTTGTCGTTATTGTCGTGTTGTTGATTATGTTGTTAAATGTTGTTGTTGACTTTGTTGTGGGTACCGCCGAATGGCCCACATTGTTTGGTGGTGGGTACCGCCGAATGGCCCACATTGTTTTGTTGAGGGTATCGCCGAATGGCCCAAACTGTTGATGAATTTTTGTGTTGAAGGCCTATGGCCAGTGTCGAGTCTTATGTCGTTGTTGTGCTAGGCGCCCTGCTCCTGGGCGCCATGTCTGTTGTTGTTGCTGTTGTGCTAGGCGCCCTACTGCTGGGCGCCAGTTCCTGGTTGTTGCTGTTGCCTATTGGCACCCTGTTGCTGGGCGCCAGCTGGATGATGTTGTCTGTTGGCGCCCTGCTGCTGGGCGCCAGTTCTTGCCATGTCCTATTTGGTTGTTGGTGGCTGGGCGCCTGGGTGGCTGTCCCGGTGGTCGTTGTCATTGGTGTTGTAAATTGGTATTGTCATTCGTGTCGTATAATTGTTGTTGGCATTGATGTTGTAAAATCGTTGTTGTTCCAGGTGATGTAAATTGCCGTTGTTCTCGGTGTTGTAAAAAAATTGTTGTTGTCATTGATGTTGTAAATCTATTGGTGTCTTTGGTGTCGGTGGTTGTTGATCAAGTTGTTAGACTGCCCTATAGGTGTTGGTGTTATTGGTGATGATATAACATGTGATGTGCCTATTTAATTGGCTAAGGTGATAGGTGGTGGGTCTATGACCATTTGTTGCTATTGGTGTTGTTGTGTCACTTAGATGACTATTGTTGTTGATTGTCTCTGGTGCATTGTTCATGGTGTCGCATACATTTCATATGCATTATTTTGGTGATGAAGGCTTCGGCCTTGGAGCTATAGGTGATGCTGATGATGCTCAAAAACTTGGTAATGATATAGGTGATGATGCCCTTATTGGCTAATTATTTGGTGATGATTGGTACCACATGCATATACCCGTTGGTGTGAGTTGCATCTCATTCATTTACTCATGACATTGGTGATGATTCTTGGTGATTGCAATTTGATGTTGTTGTGAAGATATATGCTTGTTGTGCTGATGTTGACTATTGTGATGATAACGACTGTTATGTCCAAGCTGTTGTTGACCTGTTGACTGCTGTGACGATATCTGTCTGTGGTGACTATCTGATATTCTGACCTGTGTATACGGTCTTTCATACGATTCTTCATATTGTTTGATATCTCACCCATTCTGTTTGAATGTTACCCCTATGTTGGTAACGTGCAGGTGTTCTCGAATGAAGACCATAGTTCTTCGTTAGTTCGGTGTCGTCGCTCTCATACGTAGCACTCGGGGGGATGAACACTATTTATATTGTTTATGTTATTTTGTGGATTTTGATGTTATAAATCTTACATGGTCGCTACGTTTGTTTTAGTTGAACCCTTATGATTTTCCGCTGCGTGAATGAGTAAGAGTTGGTTTGTTTTTAAGACTAAAAATGTTGTTTGCCGGTTCATCCGAGTGATGAGTGTTATGTATCCGTTTAAGGTTTTTTTTAAGTCGAAAAATGTGACGCTCATTTGTTTGCGAAAACTCTGATATTTTATTAATAATTACCGGGTAGAAATGGGTGTTACACGAGTACCTGAAATGTGGTTGATGAGATTGACAAATAAAGTGCCATTTGCTATCAAGTTGGTCCTCATTGGTACACAAGTTGCACTTTTGGTCTGAGAAGTTTGTCTTTTCCGATGAACTTTCTATTAATTTAAATAGCAATTTATCAATAACTACATCTCATTATATTTCACTTTTGATTAGCAAAACCCGGTTGCTATAATTTTATTGAAATTTCATATTGAAAAACTGCAACTGAATGAACTATTCTTTTAGGTTCATTGAAAATCTGAAAGCACTAGGGTTTAGAGGGGGGCATATGTGAGTATTCGAATATCAAGTGTAAAAAATTTCTCATCAAGAATATGGCTCTGCCATAAAAATAGTACATAAATCGGTATATTATTCTATTTGTGTTTAACAAAGATCCATTTTGCGTGATGGTGGATAAATCCGTCTTGAATAATAATTTATCTCAGACTTGATGAAATTATTTATTTTAGTCGGAATAAAAGTTTTGCATGATGGGCCACGACAACAAGAAAATACCAATATAATTTTTTTTCATGCGACCAATCTACTTGCATTTGACAACATTATTGCAACTAGAAACGATAAAAGGGATAATAGTGATTGATTTCAAACAAATATGACTAAGGCTGGATTTGTATTAGTGAAACTGTATAGGAAATAAAATGACAACGATAACTAATCGTACCTTGGTATAATCAAAGTTTGAGGAAGCTCAACACTAACGACTAACTGAATCGTCTATACCTATTGAAATTGTAGTTGCGACAGGACCTAGAAAGAAGAAATTCGAAGGATTACCAACAATTTTGAACCAAACTTTAAACGAATAAGAAGAATAGTTGTTTGTGAGATATGAAATATTTCCAACAAACCAGAGTGAACAACATTACCTACACTATTGGGAGAGAGAACGTCTCGACCATCAATGAAAGGCGGTTTCTTGGATACAATATTCCAACTTTCACCAAAAGAGAAACCCTAAGACAAGATAGAAACAAAATTCGCGACTTTTTCTCTACTCTGTCACTACTATATATCCCACTTAATTTGGGATTTTGCTCGAACCCAACCAGATGATTGGTACAACTAAACCTATATAATTCGCGATGTACTAACTAAACCTAATAATGAGTAATACCAATTGAGATTACTAAGATCTTTCTAGATAGTTAGAATCTAATGTAATATAATATATCCTTATGTTTTTTTTCAATCTTAATGTACCAAAAAAATAAAAAATTTCAATCTTCAACTAGGTTTGCAATTTCTATCCGTAAATGGAGATCCCTGTGGGCATATCCATTCGGGGGGGGGGGGGGTCTATGCAAGAGATTTTTTCCCATGGTGAATTCAACAAGGGAGAAAAATCCCTACGATTAATTTAGGAATGGGACGGGGACGATATTTCCTGCCTTGGGGGGTCGACGCTGCCCCGAATATATTACATAAATATTATTATCATATATATATATATATATATATATATATATATATATTATTTTATAAGTAATTAATTTTTTAGTCTTTTATGTGTTTTTAATTTAAAGTATTAATAAAATATTAAAATGTGTTTTTTTTTATACTGTACTTTTATACTTTTAAATATTAAAATATCAAAGTAAGACTAACTTCTATATTGAAATGTTAAATTTTTATTTTTTAGTCTTAATTTTAAATATTTTTTCAAATTTATTATATGTTAATTTATATTTTTGCTAACTTTTAATAAATTTTCGAGATCTCTGTGGACGGAGGATGGGGATGGGGAGGAACACTCTCCGAAGCGGGGATTATGGACGGGGACATGGGACAATTTAGGAGGCGGGAATCGTGAACGGTGACAAAGGACAATTTAGGAGGCGGGGACAAGGAGTGGGGGAGTACTCACCACCCCGTCCCACCCCATTGCCATCCATACAGTTCAATTATGTTTTAGATCAAGTCTCACCTATAAATATTCGTCAATTAGAGAAGTTAATTTTGATTTTATATATACATTTAAATATATATATATATATATATATATATTATAAAATGGCACTAAAATTTTAAGTTTTGTTAATAAGTTGTCCATGTAATGACTAAAAGCTTTCAAATTAACACACAAAATATGTTTACAATTTTAAAATTTGCCATAACAAATATGTTAAAATTTTAGTCACCATCATATACAATTTGCATGTGGTTACAAATACTATATCATCTATTTATAACACTAATGTCATTCCTTAATGATATTGCCAAAAAAAATGTCATTCCTTAATGCATCTATATAAATATAACAAAATACTTATGTATTTTAATATAAAAAATTATGATCGATTAAAAGATTATGTATACCCGTGCATCGCACGGGTCATCAGTGGCGGACCTGGCTTGTATTCAGGGGGTTCAGTTGAACCCCCTGAAAAAAAATTGCACTTACCATCCTATATAAATAGCCTAAATCTCTTGAAATTTTGATTTTGAACCCCCTAAAAATTTTAAATTGCACTAATAGACCAAATTTTGTACCCATTTGACACTGGTCTTAAAATATTTGACACCCCTGACCCCGGTGTCCTGGGTCCGCCACTGCGGGTCATAGGCACTAGTTAGGGACATTCTATAAAAAAAAAAATAGGAACACACTACATTGGCCATTTATTGGTCAGATTACAATGGGCTTGGACCTATAAACAAAAGAAAAACAAGCCATGGGCCGAAAGCAGTGATCCTTTGGCCCGTTACATAGATTTAATTCCACATCAGTATCTTCCTCACTCTCATTTGCGCAAAGACCAAAAATTAGGGTTTCTAGTTTGCAGCAGCAGCAATGGCGCCGAAGCAAAGAGCACCTAGGGTTAGCAGAAACCCCGAATTGATTAGGGGAATCGGAAAGTACTCTAAGTCACAGATGTACCACAAGAGGGGCATCTGGGCTATCAAGGCTAAAAACGGCGGCGCTTTCCCTCGCCACGATCCCAAACCTAAGCCTGAAACTCCTGCGGAGAAGCCACCCAAATTTTACCCTGCTGATGATGTCAAGAAGCCCATTCGCAACAAGCATAAGCCAAAACCTACTAAGCTCAGGTAGTGCCTTTTAACTCTGAATCCTTCTCTCACTTATGTTTTTCAATTTGATTTTATGTTGATGTTGATGTTTGCAAGTTAATTTAGGATCTTGAATAATTTGTAGTTTATTGGGATAACTGTTGTCAGTGTTTGTTAGATTCAAATGATGAAATGAATTCCTGTATTTATGTTTTTAACAATTATTCACATGATTTATCAATTTGTTTATTTATTTATTTATCTTTTACGTGGAGCTTTGTTTGTGATTTTGTATTGGGTTTGTTTCTGTTTTCAGGGCCAGCATTACTCCAGGGACAGTGTTGATTCTTCTTGCTGGTAGATTCAAGGGAAAGAGGGTTGTGTTTTTGAAGCAGCTTCCTTCCGGCTTGCTCCTTGTAACTGGTAGCTTTTCTCATTAAATATGTTAAATCTTATTGCTGTTAACTGGTGTGGTATATTTGATTGTAGAATTCTTCGTATGCTAATGATCATTTTGTTCTTGTGTGTTTCTTGGGACCATCAATTGTTAAATTTATATTTTTACTCAAGTAGGTTTATTGAATAACTCATGTATTTGGTCTATAATATAGGCTAGATACATCAGTTATTCAATGAACCTAAAGCTGCAATTTTTTCTTATAATAGGGACCAGAGTATGTACTTGTGTTCCAACATGTATTCAATGCTGTTTTTACTGTATTACCTTTCCCTTTTGTGTATTTGTTATATGTTGTTGTATTACATAAGTTTTCTAGGGTATACTTAAAAATTGTCATACCCATCGATGTCAAAATTGAAGATCATGTGACCTTTGATTTCTCATGCCTTCGATTTTTCATACCCATTGATGTCCTCCCTTATTTTTCTTGGTATCTCAGGCCCTTTCAAGATTAATGGAGTTCCTTTGAGACGTGTGAATCAGGCCTATGTGATTGGAACATCAACCAAAGTAGATGTCTCTGCAGTTAATGTTGATAAATTTGATGACAAATACTTTTCAAAGGAAGTCCAGAAAAAGAAGAAGAAGGGAGAAGGAGAGTTCTTTGAAGCGGACAAGGAGGTGGGATTGTCTCTTTACTTATTATGTCGACTTTTCCTTGTTATTCTCAATTTTCAATTGCATCCGTGTGCTGATCTCTGCCTTCTTTTTTATGCAGGAGAAAAATGTGTTGCCCCAGGAGAAGAAAGATGACCAGAAAACTGTGGACACTGCTTTATTAAAAGCCATTGAGAGTGTTCCAGACTTGAAGACATATCTGGGTGCCAGGTTTTCCCTTAAGGCAGGTGTGAAGCCCCACGAGCTAGTCTTCTAGAAGAAGAAAGAGGGTTGTTATGCTTGTTCTATTTTATATGTTTTTAATTGAACTTAGTCCAAATAGTTTCAATGTTTTAAGTCTTAACTTGAAGAGCCTAGGAAATGGAATTATGCCGGCTGGGCAACATTCCTTTCCGATTTTTGTGATTGTGAACGTGTTTATTTATTTTATGAATTTTAGATATTTTGTGAGGCTAACATCTTAGGTGGTCTCTAATATAGATCTTATCCAACCTCTTGGTCATTTTTGTTTGCATTTACCTCTTGACTTCTACAACACAACACTGGCAAAGCTAACTGCAGTAAGCATTTTGGCCAAAAGTTTCTAGAAGTCAAGTCCTAAGTATTCTAAGCAAGCTTTCTCTAAGTTTATTCTGTTGGTTACATCTTTGTTTTTTTGTATTGAACACAAATATAGAATGAATAATTTCTCGAAGGATAGTAGTAGTACCACAACTTAGACTTTTGTGATAAGTTTAATTTGTATTTCAAAGACTTATTGGCCCAAATTCCTTAAACTGTTTAGGGCAATCAATTTTTGGAATAAGCCGTAAGAGTTCTTGCAAACTGCTTAGGGCAGTCAATTTTTGGAATAAGAGCTGTAAGAGTTTTTGCAAACTGCTTAGGGCAGTCAATTTTTGGAATAAGAGCTGTAAGAGTTTTTGCCAGTAAGGCAACAAGTCATGAGTTTTGAAAGGTTGCATGGTCTAAGCTGTTAATATTTCATCTCTGTAGACATGTTGAGTAAGAAAGAACCCTTACTTGATCCTTATCTAACTACGGTATGTCTCTAACTTCAAATGTTGAGGTAAAATGTTAAAATTAAAGAGCAGAACAAATTTTGGAAGAAAGCTTTTTAACTTACTAGAGAGTAATATCTTCAGTACTCAATGATAGACCCGTTTCCCTTCCCGCTCTAGGAGAATCAGCTAAACTACGTTGGTCCACGATATTTGATTCGATAAGGCGTAAACTCTACTTTGAATAAAACTGTATATGCAGACACATGTCGCTGTAGGTTTCAACAGTTAGTGTAAATTGAAGAAGAGAGGGATTATAAATAGTAATATAGAGAGAGGAAATAACCAAATGATCCCTAAAAAATTAGTAAATGTAGGGGACAAAGTTACTAAATGCAGGAGACTGCGGGTGTTATGACTGCGGTGGATCCGTATCCGTTGGTTGAAGTAGATAATTTCTTGGGAGTTGGTTGGGACAATAACTACATATAGCAGTTAGTGAGGCATAAGACTTGTGAAAAGAGAAAAGAAAGATAAAAATGTGACACATGTTATGAAAAGAAAGACTATACATGGTTGGACTTTTTTGTTGTTGACAAATACATGGTTGGATTTGATCTTGGATTTTGGGGAGATTTTTATAGAAATAGGGTACTATTATCTTGTTTTCGTTCTTTTTGAAAGAAGTTCTTTCTCTCACGTTTTGGCCTAGTCTCCTGTGCTTTTTGTATTTTATTTTTTACTCATTTTTTAATATAATTGGTGTTATGCAGATAATTGGTATTGTTCAGATAATTGATATTGTTTGGGGTGCCAACATAGTTTTTTTTACATGAAATAAGTACCAACATAGTGGGTGGGAATGTCTTGCCGGCGGTGCCTAATTTTATTTATAAAAAATAGAGAGAAGAAAGATAATTAAAAGGAGATGTAAACCAAATGTGAGAAAAGTGATGTGAAGAAACCACTAAAATTTTGTTAGAATTTCTTGCGAAGGAAATGGGTGGTCCTAGGGGAACAGATTGGGCGCGCATGCCTTGGTACCTTTCCTTACTTTTTATCCATTGGATCAATCCTGCGGTTGTAAATTTGACACGTGTCCGTGCTTTAAACAAAAAGAAACAAAACGTGTTCCCGTTCCTTTCCTTTCCTTTCCCGCCGAAAACAAAAAGAAACAGCAGCTCCAACCACCACGCCGCTCCACGTTCTCCGCTGCGCCGCGCCGCCGCTCTGTCGCGCCACCGCGCCGCCGCCCAGCCCCACTGTTCCGATTGCCACGGTTGTTGAGGTATGTTCATCTCTGAAACTGAAACTGAATATATGTATTAGTTTTAATGAACTTCTTCAAATATTAGAAACAGAGCATGTATGTGATAAACATGTATGTTGATTCTGATGGTTTGATTCTGAAGGGCATATTAGAAACAGAGCATGTATGTTGATACTAGTTGGAGCCGCAAGGTTTCTTATTGATCAAACAAAGAGCTAAAGAAACAAAGAACTAAAGAAAGCAAGCCTGCATAAATAAGCATAAATATAGAATTTCATTGTTTTCCTAGAAATGAAACTGGGCTTTGTCAGTCTTTAGATCTTGCAAATTCTGAATATTGGTTGTGGAGATATATTTGTGTTTACTATTACATTGATGGTTTGATTCTGAAGCTTTGAAGCATATTACTATTACTAATTTTGTTTTGGAAATTCCATATAACTAAGCCAATATGATGAAGTTTTGTCTAAAAAAAAAAAGAGCAAGTGAACTTAATCTGAACATTTTATATTTTGACTTATTAGGTTTTTTATTTGGGAATTGATCAAACACGACTTCTTCAAATGTTGATTGGAAGCCGATGATTGGAATGGAATTTAACGATATGGAGCAAGCTTATCAATTTTGGCTCACGTATAGTGCCCGTGTTGGATTTGGTGTTAGAAAACGCTATGCGAACAAGAGTAAAAAAGACGGTACTATATTGTCGTGTAGATTTGTTTGTTGCAAGGAAGGGCTGCGAAAAATGACGGATATTTTAGTTACCAAGCGAAGAGCGGAGACTAGAACCGATTGCAAAGCAAGGATTACGCTTTTACTAAAAAATGGAAAGTTTGTCATCCATGAATTTATAGAGGATCACAACCACCCTCTACAACTTCCAGAGACAACACATATGCTTGCTTCGCACAGGAAAATAATTGAAGTCCAAGCACATGAAATTGATATGGCTGATGACTCTGGATTAAGACAGAAGTCGACATTTCAACTTATGAGCACTAATGCAGGGCATAGAGCTAATCTCGGATATCTACGGTTAGATGTAAAAAATTACCTCAATGCAAAGAGACAAAGAAGTATGTTGTACGGTGAGGCTGGATGTCTTTTGCAATATTTCCAGCAACAATTGTTGGATAATCCGTCTTTCTTCCATGCATACCAGATGGATATAGATGAACAAATTACAAATGTGTTTTGGTGTGATGCAAATATGATATTGGATTATGGGCATTTTGGTGACGTTATGTCATTTGATACTACGTATTGTACAAACCGTGCTAATAGGCCGCTTGCTTTTTTTTTCTGGTTTCAACCACTACAGGGGTTCAGTTATTTTTGGTGCAGCACTTATGTATGATGAGACAATTGAGTCCTTTAAATGGTTGTTTGAGACATTCTTACAAGCACACAACCAAAAAAAACCAAAGACCGTATTTACTGACCAAGCTCAAGTAATGGCTATTGCTTTTGCTGAAGTGATGCCCGAGACTCGCCATGGTTTATGCACGTGGCACTTGATTAAACACCTAGGCAACTTGATGAAGGGAGGAAGTTATCTTTTAAGAGACTTCAAGAGATGCATATATGACATTGACGTTGTAGCCGATTTTGAGACAGCTTGGACCTCCTTGATAAAAGAATATAATGTTAGTGAAAATAAGTGGATCAAATAGGTTTATGCTATAAAAGAAAAATGGGCTTCGTGTTACATGAAAGAAGCATTCACTCTTGGCATGCGGAGTACACAACTTAGTGAAAGCTTGAATGCTCACTTCAAGTCTTGTATGAAACCAAATGTGGATATTATTCGATTCTTCAAACATTTTGAACAAATTGTTGATGAGAAGAGGGGAAATGAGCTGACTTGTGAGTATGAGTCTCTACATAAGCTTCCAATATTAATCTCTGATATGTCACCAATACTAGTACAAATGGCAAAATTATACACACACACTGTCTTTGAGTTATTTCAGAATGAGTTTAAGATATTCTTGGGTTTATGCATATCAGAGAGAAATGAGTCTCAATCTTTATGTCAATATGTCATCACTATGGTAAACCACTCAAAATCTTGGATGGTATCGTTTGATCGTGTATCTTCCTCAATATCTTGTAATTGTAAAAAATTTGAGACATTTGGCATACTTTGTTCACATGCATTGAAAGTATTTGAAGCGAATGATGTCAAGGCAATTCCAGAGAAGTATATTTTAAGAAGGTGGACAAGAGAAGCCCGTTACGGTGTTGTGAAAGATTTGAGGGGGAAAGAGGTCGAGGGAGATCCAAAACTATCTAGCACAAGGAGATTTAGACAAGTTGTTTTTAAGTTCATCAAAGTGGCTGCCGATGCTTCAATTTTTGAAGAACACCACAAGGTTGTAGATGACGGTGTGGACGACATTTGTAAAAAAATAATGAAACTTCGCTTAAAAGTCAAAAGCAATGAGAGCCATGACAATGATAACCCAAAATCTTTGAGTAATGTTACGCAACCGAAAGGATTCAAACAACGGCGTGGCTTAACGGGTCGTACGCGAAAAAAGAGTTGGGTTGAGCTACAGTCGAAAAGAACAAAAAGATGTCCACCTAGAATGTCTCAGGTATATAAGTCAATGTGTAGATCACTTGTTTTAATTTTACATAGATTATGACTTGTTTAATTTCCAATCATTGTTTTAGGATAAAGAACTAGCAAGTCAACTGCCTGATGGAGTATCTTGTTCCGCACCTCCAAGTTATAAACCCCGTCAGGCACAAGAGGAACGAATTAGTTACACAGAACTTTTGATGGCACCTCTTAATGATCCATGATCTACACAAGAGTTGAAGCTTTTATTTACAATGAAGAAGTTATTGGGCATCTTTTGCATTTTTTATGTACATTTTTTGAGATGTTATTTGCAACTATGTTCATATTGATTAACTGTAATGTTCCTTTTGGGAAACAATGAATGAGTTTGGAAAATGAATTATATAGAATGAATTATATTATTATGATGGTTACTGCATAATTGTTCATCTTGAACTCTGCATAACCGTTGAAAATTTTCTTAATTATTTTCTTTCCTTGAGGTTAGAGAAATTGCAGAATGTGGAGGATATGTTCTTTTATGTATTGACAGTAAAGAGGAAATTGATAAAAGTTTATCTTAAAGATGAAAAGATGATATAAAAATAGAGAACTTTTCTCCAAGTAAATAGGCCCAAATGAATATTTATATGAAACTGGAAATTGATAGAACTGGTGAAAATTGAGACAATGGTTGTACTATATATTCTTGCCAATGCTGATATAAATGTTGCTTCACCATCCGTTGTGTATATATGAATCACTTAGAGTCCTCCTTGTTGATTCTCATTTTCCCATTGATTATATATAGATCAATAATTCAATTCAATATGACTCCTGATTCTGAACTCAAATTCTCCTTTTTGTAGTTTTTAGCAATTGTGCTCTCTTCATTGTTCAACTTGGGTCATACAAAAAGGGGCAAGCATTACGCACAACAAAATGCTAAAAAGTTAGATGATAGTTGGGATAGTCCATACTCTTGGCAGCACATAAACAAAATGACAAAAGTCATTCCTTAACAATACACCAAGATTTATCATAGTTCAAAGAATTGTTATTCCAAATTGAATAATTACATTACTCTGCATAATTGTTATTCCAAATTGAACAATACACCAATCTTAAACAAAATCAATTAACAAAATAAAGTCTTAAACTAGAATCTGCATCTACACTAAAATCAAACCAATTCTGCATCTGTCAAAAATCTGCATCTACACTAAAATCAAACCAAAGCCCAATCAACCTTCTCTCCATTTTGTGACAACGATCAAGGAAACTACAGATTCCACAAATTACAGATTCCATATTCACAAATTTCAATTCAAAGATACTGGAGCAGAGGCGACGTGGTGTGGCGACCGGAGCAGAGGCGGAGTGGTGCGGCGACCGGAGCAAAGGCGGAGTGGTGCGGCGACCGGAGCAAAGGCGGAGTGGTTGTGCGGCGACCGGAGAAGAAGCAACGCAACATTTGTATCAGTTTGGCGTACCGGAGCGGCGCGATCGCAATCTCGTTTTAGCGTCACGTTTTTGCGTAGCTGTGGCCACCGGAAGAGGGAGAACGGAACGGAACGGAAGTGCGGTGGGGCGGCGTGGGGGGCGATGGGTGTGCGTGATGGTGTGAGGTGGAACGGAACTGGAAAGGAAGAACGGAAGAGGGAGGACGGAAGAACTGCAAAGGGAGAAGGGAACTGATTTGGTCTTGTTTTAATTAATTTTAAATAGAGGGGACACGTGGCACATTTACAACCACTTGATTGATCCAATGGATAAAAAGTAAGGAAAGGTACCAAGGCATGCGCGCCCTCAAGGCATGCAATCCGTTCCTGTGGTCCTAGCCTGGACAATCAAAACTGTATATATTGGCTGAAGTACTATTAACGCCTGACCACTAAACTAATATTGAACAGAAATCCTCTTTAGTACGAGCAGAAACGTAAGAATCACGTGGTTAACTTGTAAGCCACTGATCAAAGCAAAACCAACTAAATATCATGCGGCTGAGGTGTAGTTAGAGCTGTCAATTTGGCCCACGTGGGCCAGCCCACCCTAGGCCCACATGGCCCATGGACCAAAAAGCCCATGGGCCAAAAAGCCCACCACCCTAAGGCCCACATAGGCCCCAAGCCCATAAGGCCCATGTGGGCCCAGCCCCGCCCATAGGCCCTGAATATTTATTTTGCAAAAAATGACCCACTCAACTTTGATGGCCTAGTTTAGCCCATGGGCCCTGAATATTTATTTTGCAAATAATGACCCACTCTTGGTGGTGGTGGTGGTGGTGAGTGTGAGATAGTGATGATGGTGGTTGTGGTGAGAGGGAGAAGAAGGTGGTGGTGAGTGAGGGAGAAGAGGAAGGGGGTGAAAGAATGAAAGTGGATGTGTAAATAGTGGAAAAATAGGTGGTGGTGGTTGGTGAGAGGAAAAAGGAGGTGGTGGTTGTTGTGTGATGGTGGTGAGATGGAAAAGGAGGTGGTGGTGGTGGTGAGAGAGAAAAGAAGGTGGTGGTTAGTCGAAGATGGTGGTGGTGGTTGTGGTGAAAGGGAAAAGGAGGTTGTGGTGAGAGTGAAAGAGAAGAGGAAGAGGGTGAAAGAATGAAAGTAGATGTGTAAATAGTGGGAAAATAGGTGGTGGTGGTGGTGGTGGTGGTGGTGGTGGTGAGAGGGAAAATGAGGTGGTGGTGGTGAGTAGAAGATGGTGGTGGTGGTGGTGGTGGTGGTGGTGGTGGGAGTGAGAGAGAAGAGGAAGTGGGTGAAAGAATGAAAGTAGAGGTATAAATAGTGGGAAAAGAGGTGTGGTGGTGGTGGCGAGAGGGATAAGGAGGTGGTGGTGGTGGGAGGGAAAATGAGGTGGTGGTGGTGAGTGGGAGATGGTGGTGGTGGTTGTGGTGAGAGGGAGAAGAATGTGGTGGTAAGAGGGAAGGAGAAGAGGAATGGGGGTGAAAGAATGAAAGTAGAGGTGTAAATAGTGGGAAAAAATGAGAATAAAATTTGGGGGCCAGCCCACAAAGCCCTGGCCCCAACCCACTAAAAAATTTAAAAGTGTGGGCTGGGGCTAAAAAAAGCCCCATTAATAGGGGGCTTCAATTTTATGGGGCTTGATTGGGGGCCAATGGGGCTGGGCTTGGGGGCTTGGGCCAAATTGACACCTCTAGGTGTAGTGTTATAAAAACCAACTAAATATAAGGCAAATTCTTACAATTCGCATGCAATGCTATTCGTACTTAATAACATTGCTCATGATTGAATCCCTGCAGTGACTTGAGATTCGTTGAAACTAAGAGTGAAAATGAATAAATACAGTTGGTTTGTGTGTGATTACTGATTACTGGTTACTCTTTGTACACACTGGAAACATATCATTTCTGAAAATGTAAAAAATAATGAATCCACCTAAGAATAATCAGTCATAATTCCAATCAATTTGTAACTATTCTCAAAGAACAAAAATAAAGGAAGATTGTAATGCTAAATGCATAGTTAATCATACACCGGAGCGCCCATTACATGAATACCACCATCTTTAGTTACCTCTAATTAGATTAACCAAACTTCAACAAAGGATAACATGTAATTAACATACAGAGGAAGAGTAGGGCTGAAAAGGAAATTTTTTTTTTCCTTGTTAAGTCAAGAACAAAGGCTAATTAAATAACCATCACCAAATGAGCAGAAACATAATTGTCCATATACAGAATCTTCAGAAAACAAGAGAAGGACTGTACTTGTCCATAGATATTAGGGCTGAAAAGGAAAGTTTTTTTTTCCTTGTTAAGTCAAGAACAAAGGCTAATTAAATAACCATCACCAAATGAGCAGAAAACAAGAGAAGGACTGTACTTGTCCATAGATATTAGGCCTTCACACAACAGTTGAAGTAGCTGAGGAAGCTCTTCCTTGTCTGTAAGGGCAAAAAATAATAATTAGATAAAAATGATGTAAAAGATGCTATGCCATAAATAACTCAATAATTTGGCAATACCTCAGGGACCACAAATAATTGTACCAGAGCAATATATTGCGGATCTAGAAAATGAATCTGATAGCAGAAAACTTCAAATTATTACTTCCAGTGAAGATATTTGTATTGGGTTTCTTTCTTTATTTTATACAACTAGGCTTCTCATAACCACATAAAGGTACATTTCCCCAATGACACATGAGCAACCAACCGATCACCACCATATATTCTATAATGCATTGCTCTCTGAAAAGAATGTAATTTCCCCAAACATCCATTGCATGTGCAGGTTCAGCAACTAGAATTACGTGTTGCCTAGGTATCTACATTCATCACCTTCCATATACCTTTCAAACCAGTTAATACAGGTCCCACAATAAAATTTCCAGTAGTTTATTATAATTAAGTATGCCTTCTTCTTTGTTTGGTAGAAAAATATTTGTACAAGTCTCCACTACATTATTCTTCATCTAGTAGAAAAGTCGAAAATTACGGCTTCATTATGTGGCTAGCGTGTTTGTCAAGACTGTGATATCTTGAATGCGTTTATTCTTCAATAGTGTTCAGCTCATCGTAATAAAGAATTGTTATAAGTTTATAACTTTAATAAAACAATAAACACTAAAGTTTCTACCGTAAGAATAGTTCGCTGTGTACTCATCACATGGCTCCGTAAGAAAATAACTTTTTTTAAGCAAATCTGACTCAATCCACCAATTACAGCTGGTCCTGATGCAAATTTCAGTTACTCATAGCTTGAATGCAACTAGTACTGTTTTTTTTATGGAAATAATGGACAATAACAAAAGAAAGAACAACATACAAGGGTGTAAAAGAATCTTACAGTTGGAGAGTGGGTCTGATGGTGGTCAGTGGCACTGCTGTGGCCGGTGCTAATGCTGCTGGTGGTGGAGATTGAGGTGGTTGAATCTACAAACTCTTCTTCATTGCCAAGACTTGCCCTCGAAATATTAGTTTTGTTCTGCTTCCTTGTTTCCCTAATTTTTGAGAAATCAAGTGAATAGTCCGGTACTTGTCCCCTCTGATCCCAATCCCCAAACTGTGGCACTGATAACCAACCACCATTTTTCTGTATTCTCAACATTTACACCTTAATCAGCTCAGAGATCATTGAAATGATAATAACAATAATACTAATAATTAGATAAATTATTGTGGCACCCTAATAACGAATTTGACTATTTCGTTTCTTTCGAAAGAAGTGTGTATGCTTAATTGCTTGTATGACTACTGCAACACTGCTAGCTATCATCGTTTCAAAGAAACTGCAGAGGATGGATCTTCAATTAAAAAACACAATGAATAGTAAAAAATTGTGGCGTTACAAACTATGTGTAATTGAACAACCGGTGAATTTCAAAGATTGAAAACCAAAAATGATTAATAGAATAGTATATCAATTAAGGCGAGGTGGAGGGGAATTATACCAATAATTGATAACTGTGGATGCATGCATGGCCATTGATAATTACTTTTGTGGCTGAAATTGAATATGAAATATATTTCAAGGTTTTGCCTTCTAACCAGCAATTAATCTTGTTAATTAATTCCTAATGAGTAGAAACAGAGTTTTCTTTGAACGTGGATTTCAAAATTGAAAAAAAAATTATGCTGTCTCTGTTTCTAGTTCATGAATCAAGCAGTATCAGCAGAACAGAAGTAGAACCGTGTGTTATTAACGAATACAGATAATTAGAGAGAGAGAGAGAGAGTAACCTCTTTACGAGCGTCCATGTTGAAACTTGAAAGTGGTTAGTGGGATGAGGGATATGCGAAAGGGTTGAGAATTATTATTATTACACTAATACTAATAAATCGCGTGTACTCATAAAGTAGCTGTGAATAATGAAAGAAAGAGGGGAAAAAAGAGGTCCCCAATATATTGGAGGAAAGGATATTCAATTCATTGGTCACCACCACCTTCTTTTTCTTGTTCTTGTTAGGTGATTCATGATATATATATATATATATATATATATATATATATATATATATATATATATATATATATATATATACAAAACCACACAACACAACACTAAGATGTGAGCCACACACACTATTAGGTGTGTTCAAAACCGAACCAAACAAATAGAAAACCGCAAACCGAAGCAAATCAAATCGAAAACCGCAAAAAACCGCATCTTATTGGTTCGGTTCGGTTTTTTTTCATTGCACCGCGCGGTTTGGTTCGGTTCGCGGTTTGGTTACAGAAACCAAACAAAACCAAACCAAACCAAACCAAACCAAACCGCAAGTAACACTAAGACTTATTGACTTACAGCATTCCTTACTAACTTACTAGCTCAAATGCAACTAAAACCCAACTCTCACTCACTTAGTAGCCCAAATCTAACTAATTCTTTGACTCACTTACAAACGATCCATATTGTTATGCTATATTTAAAAATTACAATAAAATATTAAACTCAAATTCTTTTAAACACTGTCTTAGCTATATTAAAAGAATTAAAAGAGCGTAATTTATATACTACATATATTTGAGTAGATTTTTTCTTAAAGATTTATGTTAGCCATTTTTTATGTTAGTTAATTTTAACTTCGTTTTAAATTATGTTTTGTCTTGGAAAAAACCGAACCAACCGAACCAATCCAAACCGTATTAGTTTTGTTTGGTTTTGTTCGGTTTTATTTTAGGAAGCCAACCGAACCAAACCAAACCGCATGTAGTTTTACCTTGCAGTTCAGTTCACTTTTTGTCTCAAAACCGAACCAAACCGCACCGCGAACATGCTCAACACTATTCCATTACTTAATTCATACTTTTATTAATTTATCACTTCCTTTACAAATATGTCACTCTTGCACACGCTCTGCATACGTGTTGTTAGTCACATTCACTTTGACGAATTAGGATCTTTTCCATTTCTTTTCTCAAAAGAAATGAAGAAATGAAGAATTTTAAATAATATTAGTATTAGGATCTTAACACGCTCTGCATACGTGTTAAGACACAAAAGTTTTAAATAATAGTAGTATTTTTTTTAACCAGTTATCCTCTGCGCGCAACTGCACACCTCGAACCGGGTAGGACCACACCAGATTCGAACCCAAGACTTTTGTTAAGCTGGAAAAGACCCACACCATCTTATACAAGCGCTCTTAGGTATAAGCGCTCTTAGGTATAGTAGTATTTCTTTTAAGAAATAAAGAGAATCACAACTCAACTTTGAATAAACTTTCATTTCTTTTATTAATATAAATAGTTAATTTCGTATTAAGTCTATGAGACATTATCACTATAGTTGTAGAAATTTAAAAAATATCTTGGAGTATGACTTCTTTTAATAATATGGGTTTTTTTTTACCCCCCATTATACTTCATACCCTCCAAATTGACAAAACGGACGATATTACCCCTGACTTCAATTTTTTTCTGGAATTACGTCCATAGGTATAAATCCGGAACTCATATTATTGGGATTTCCGGAAATACCCTAAAATAAGATAAATCCGGAAGAAATTTTTTTTTGGTTTTCTGGAATTACCTCATTTTAGTGTAATTCCAGAACACAATATACCTTCCGGAATTACACTAAAATGAGGTAATTCCGGAAATCCAAAAAATATTTCTTCTGGATTTATCTCATTTTAGGGTATTTCCGGAATTCAAAAATATGAAATTAAACATTTATTTTATTAATTAAAAACACCGTCTACAATGACTGAAAATAACAGATTACAACAATAAACAAAACAAAAACATGGTCTAAAACTACTGAGCTCAAAGAGGAATCCACGTGCTCCCTAGAAGAAGGATCTCTCTTCACATATCTTTATTCTTCTTCTTTGGTGCACCCCTAGTCTTGACTTTGTGCTTAGGTGGAATCAAGGATGTAGTGCTTGGGAAGACATAATCATCAAGACCTCTCTTAAAGACAAATCTCTCCTCAAGAGACATCACAGCCCATCGCCTCCAAATCTCCTCTATTGTATAACTTATGTCACAATCAAGTGAGACTTGTTTCACGCGCTCCTCGTCCATACTCTCCAAACTGAGCCTCATCCAATGAGAGTCTACCATCTCCAATGAGATTGGACGACCATGTAGGTGCAAATAACCAAGCTCACAAGAACAAGGTAACCCATGGGTAACTTTAATCACACAACCACCACAACGGGTATTATCGGTGCCTACTCCACCCAACATGCCATCAAACTCATCAGCTATATGATTCAATGCCTCCAGACACCAAACCGTGTAGACTCTTGTAAAATGGAGTGTTGTGTCGGGCATGTTGTATATGTTAAGCCCTGTATTCGGTTCTGTCTGTATAAGTAATAGGTCAGTGTTGTTTAGTAATTGGGCCCAGTAGTTTTTGGGCTGGCCCATGTGTACTGTGTTGTATTCCTTGTATTGTAATCAGTCTGTTTAGTTGCTTGTTAGCAGATAGACGTAATTGTATATATGATACATTGATGAAAGTAATAAATGATATACTGAGTTTTTGCAAATTGCAAAACTCAATTCCGTACGCATTTCCCCTACAATTGGTATCAGAGCTCCACCCGGGGCCTGTGTCTGAAGAAATCAAGAACTGCAGTTTTGTGAAGTAGCAAGATTTGCAAGAAGCGGCGTCCATGGCGAACAAAGAAAACGGAACCTTCGTGCAAGAAGGTGTTTGTAATGGAAAATTTGATGCGATCTAAAGAATACTGGGAAGTGGTTGAGAATGGCGTTCCAACCCTAAATCCCAATCCCACACCAGAAGCGAGGAAAACAACGGATGAAGCAAAATTGAAGGATCTCAAGGCCAAGAACTACCTATACCAGGCAATTGAAAGAGGAGTGCTAGAAACAATCTTGACGTAAGATTCAGCGAAAGAAATCTGGGACTCGCTCAAGCAGAAGTATCGTGGCTCGAACAAGGTGAAGAGGGCCCAACTACAAACCCTAAGGCGCGAATTCAAAACCCTGAGTATGAAAGAAGGTGAGTCTGTTACCGATTACTTTTCAAGAACTCTATCAATTGTCAATAGAATGAAGAGTCTTGGTGAACTTGTGACACAAAGTGCTGTAGTTGATAAGGTCACAAGATCAATGACCCCTAAATTCAACTACGTATTTTGTGCTATCGCACAAGCCAATAATATGGAAACCATGACAATCGACGAGTTACAAAGCAGCTGTAGCGACCGAAAAATCCGAAGGAGGGATTCTTCGTTGTTTTTGAACAATGGAGTCGCCATCAATATTTATTTTTAGGAAAACATTGAAAAAACCTTTGTTTTTGGGTTCGGGGGTCGATTAAGTGCGGGGAAGGTACTAGCACCCCGCAACATCCTAAAAAGGTTACCTTTTAATTTAATGTGTAGAAAAAAGTTAGTTTTAAAAGAAGATATTTTGCTTACCCATTTTGATTGTTTACGAAAATCGGAAAGGAAGACTTAAAAAATTTAGTTTTTTTGCGCTCGACAGGAGTGGGCCCCTGCTCCTACGTATCTCCGGGTGCGATGGAGAAATCAAAGCTACGTAGTTCTCGGGTAGAAAATATTTGTGTGTTGGTATTTTTTTATTTATTGAAAGGTTTGCGAAAACTAGAGGCCGTTCATGGTGACCAAACAGATAAATCCAGAGTGGTCACCACTAATGGCTTATTCGAAAAAGAAAGTGTTTACAGCGTTCAAACGAGCTGGGCCCAGAGTGAACGCTATAAATACCCGGTTTGCGATCGAGCGTTTTGTTTGAAAAAAAAAAGCTTACTGGGAAGTGTGATTTTTTTTTTAAAAGGGAGTTGAGATCACGTTTGTATTCTATTAACTGAAAATTTCTTGAAGTTTAGGCGGGTGTTTGCGATGATCAAACGAATAAATTCAGAGTGATCACCGCTACTAATCCGCTTTGAAAAAAGAAGGTTCGCCCTATCGGTCAAACAAGCTAAGCTCAGAGTGACCATTAGTAACAACCTATTTTTTTTTACGCGAGTTTGATTGTTTGAAAGAAAGAAAAAACGGTTTGGAATCATTATGGTGTAAATAAAAGCGGAGCGAGTTATAATTAAAAGGTGGGTGCAATTAACAGGGGTGTTGTATTAAATGGAAATGGGTGGTGGGCTTAGTAGCAGCCCAAAACTGAGTATTTGGTTTTTTGGACCCTTGCGCGAAAATTGGGCTGAAAGCGGGGAGTGCTGCATTACTAAATGTGGGGGGTGCGAATAGCGGTTTGACGCTAAAAAACGATTGTTTGACTTTTTTTTTTTTTTACCATTTCATTAACTTACCCTAAAACATATAATTCTGAATCGCTCCTTTTTTAAATACCTAGACTAATAAGCATTGGATTTGGAAAAGATTTGCTCATTTATAAAGAAATGCCCCTTCTAATTTGAAAATAATTGTCATGTTTATTGTTTTAAAAGGTGCCTTTGCTGTTTTTTTTGGGAAAATAAATATTGTTATTATTCCTCTTTTTTTTTTACGAAAGGTAGTGGTATTAGTAACCATTTATTTTGGAAATTTTTTATTTTATTTTATTTTAAAGGACTTTATTTTAATTCGAAAATTACAGCAACATTTAAAAAAAAGCAACAATTTAAATAAAAAAACAGCAATGATATGTATAAAAAAAATTACAGCAACAATTTACATAAAAAAAACAGCAACAATTAAATAAAGAAAAACAGCAACAAATATATACAAAAAAACGATTTACTAGAAAAACAGCAACAAATTAATAAAAAAAATAAAAAAAATAGCAACAAATAAAAATGAAGAAAAACAGCAACAAATAAATGAAAAAAAAAACAACAACAAATATATACAAAAACGATTTACTAGAAAAAACAGCAACACATAAAAATAAAAAAAAACAGCAACAAATACAAATGAAGAAAAACAGCAACAACTATGTATATAAAAAAAACGCTACAGCAACAAATAAAATAAAATAAAACAGCAAAAATAGCAACAATGTATTGAATCCGAAAATCACATTACAGTACCTTAAGAAAAAAAATCTGGAAATGTTGGGGACACGAATTCCTCCTAGGATCTCTTTAATACAACGGAATTTAAACTAAAAAAAAAAAAAATTGGAAGGAGAAGGAATTTAAACTAAAAACAGTGAACAAATCTCACTGTTTTTTTTTTGAAGATCTAAACTCTCTTTTTTTTTGCTCCGAAAATTTTCTTTTTTTCTCTAAGAACTTCTTCTTTGAAAAACTCTTTTTTTCGAAAATCTTCTCCTCCTCTTCCAAAACCGTCCTCTCTTCAAAGTCATGGCCCCCCTATTTATACAAAACGTTCCATCTTGCTTTCTCCTGCTCTTCACCATACCTTGTTTCTTCTTTGCTTTGAGACTGGCTTGACATGACAGAGACAGCAGAAATTTCTGAGGAGGAAAAAGGGCATGGTGTCTTAGGGTTTCGTGAGAGTGGTTGGTGAAGGGAAAGGTGAGAAGAGGGCTTGTGAGAGGAGAGGTATGGAGGCATGTGACAGAGAAGGTGTGTGCAGAGGAGAGAATGATGGCCTTTTTTTTGTGTGAGATAGAGGGGGATCCGTGAGTGGTGAGGAGTAATGTGAGGGAAGAAAAAAAATGATGGAGTTTAGGGTTTAGTGGGAGGGGTGTGCGTGGAGATGGGAGAGAGGAAGTGTGTGTGAGTGAGGAAGTGTGTGTGAGTGGGAGAGTGATGAGAAAGATGAAGTGAAGTGTGTGATAGGAGAGTGTGAGAGAGAAAGGGTCGTAGGGTGTGTGAGGAGTGATGTGAGGGAAAGGTTGAGTGTGAGTGGGAGAAAGAGAGAGAGATAGGCGTGAGATTGAGGAGAGAGAGGGATGGGAGCCGTTGAGTGGGAGAGAGAAGGAAAGGAATCGTATATGGGGAAGAGGAATGTGGGGAAGTGGGAGTTGAGAAAAAAGAGGAGAGGTGGAGTGTGGGAAAGAAAAAATGCAATTTCCAAGGAGGGAAAAGAGGGAGTGGGGTCGAATTTTTTTGGGAAGGGAGTGAATGAATGTGGATGATTTTTAGGGTAAAGGGGGGGAGTTAAAATTTTAGGGTTTTTTGAGTGGGGTGGCCGAATTTGGCTAGGAGAGGAGGGAATTAGGGTTAGGTGAGGAGTTGGGTCATGGGTCATGGGTTGGTTGGATGGGTTAGGGTTTGGTGGAGGAGATTTAGGGTTAGGCGAGTTGGGCTAGCCTTTTTCTGTTGGGTTGGGTTTCTGATGGCCCAATCCTGATTGCACCTCCATTCTTTTTTTTTTGCAGACCCCCTCCATTTCCTCCTTTGCTTATTTTTTGTTTCTTCACTTCTAATTAATATATTTATTATTATTATTTTTTGGTTAAAAACTTGTGGCAACTAAAATAAAATAATACATGACATGAAAATAAAAATGATTATTATTTTTATTAAAAATAAAATCTCTCATTTTTGATCTGACAAAATTAGGGTATTACAGCTGCCCCTCTTTATTTATATTTTGCTAGGAAATCGGAGGGATTCCGAGTTTCTCGAGGAAAATAGAAATAAAGATAACAAGACGCTAATTTTGTTCAGACCGAGGTTTTTTTTTGGTTTTTTTTTTGACACATATGAAAGCAGGGTTGATTCAGACAGAAAGTAAATAGGGATCGCTGGGGATCTGAAGGATCGCTGGGGATCTGAAGGAGCACTGGGGCTCTGAAGGAGCACTGGGGCTCTGAAGGTCTAGTTCAAAATTAATGCTTGGCGCATCGACTTGCGTTCGACTGAGGGACCATCGGGGTCTGAAGGGCATGCCTAAGCCTGAGGGACCGATGGGTCTGAAGGAGCGCAACTAGCTTATGGTACTAGTAATACGGTCTGGGGGTGGCCTCTTTTCGAGCGGCCATTAGGGTTAATCAGGTCCGAAACTGATATAACCACGAAGGACGTGCACTGTGTTTTTTAGGCGGACACAGCTAGTCTGAAGGGCCTGGGGCCGGATGATCCGTCGGTTGCTCGATAACGCGACGTGCGATTTGGATTGAAGGACCATTGTTGGTCTGAAGGAGCGCCTGGGCTCTGAAGGACCGCTGGGGGTCTGAAGAAATGGTGCTAACGATACATACTAAAATTATCTCAACAGACACTTGCAATGAATGATGCATGCGTGCATGTAGTTAAGTAATTGATGACATGATGAATGAAATGTGGAATGATTTTATTTTTGGCTTTTGTTCTTGGCCTTCTTCTTTTTTTTCATTTTCTTTTCTTGCTCTTTTGCTCTTTTTGCTCTTTTTGCTCTTTAGCTCTTTATGCTCTTTTGCTCTTTCTTGACTTTGCTGGTATCATCAACTCGCGTGACTCTCGATGTGGGATACGAGGGTTGCCTCAAGCAGTGGTGCCAAAGTGCGGGTTATTAAGATTTACTGATGAGATTATGCATTTGTCCCTTTTGCAACTTTATGAGAGATCATCTCTTTTTTGTGATTTTTAGAAATTTCGCAATGATTATAATGCTTGTGATCATGCACACGTTTCGCAATTCAGTATCGTCTACCATGAACGTTATTTTTACGATAATAGGGAAATGAGAGAATAAAGGAAGTGTTTAATATTCAAATGGAAAACAAATGCACAGAAGGTCGCGCTGGCTGAAAATTACATTGGGAGTTTAAACTACAAAAAGAAAGAGAAGAAAAAGAAAACAAGGAAAGCTGATCTTTTGATTGTTTGTATCTTTGAAGTAATAACGCCAATCGCCCATTAACATAACTTTGAGCATTCATTATCCAACTTTCGGAGGTATTGACTGCCTTTGTAGCTCAAAGTCCAACTTCTGACCCTAATTTTTGCCTGGACTGCTCTTTAGAGTTTTCAGTCCACCGGGTCGCTCTAATTTTTGCCTAGGCCGCCCTTTCGGGTTTTCGACCTAACGAGCTTATTTTTGCTTGGCTCATCTTTCTCTTTTTTCCATATATTTCTTTAGGCATAGTACTTCTTAACTGCGTCCGAGTTCACTGGGAGTAGGAGGTCTTCACCGTCCATTTTTGTGAGAATCAATGCTCCTCCAGAGAATGCCTTCTTTACCACATAAGGTCCTTCATAGTTAGGGGTCCATTTTCCACGGGAATCCTTTTGGATAGGCAACATCTTCTTGAGCACGAGGTCTCCTTCTTGAAACTGGCGGGGGCGCACTTTTTTATCATAAGCCTTTTTCATTCTTTGTTGGTACAACTGCCCATGACACAAAGCAACTACTCTCTTTTCTTCTATGAGGTTCAACTGATCCAGACGAGCTTGAACCCATTCTGCTTCCTCCGATTTTGTTTCCATTAGCACTCGTAGGGAGGGTATTTCCACCTCGATGGGAAGAACTGCTTCCATCCCATATACTAGTGAGAATGGTGTCGCCCCTGTTGACGTGCGGATAGAGGTCCGATACCCGTGCAAAGCGAAGGGAAACATTTCATGCCAGTCCTTGAAGGTCACTACCATCTTTTGTACGATCTTCTTTATGTTCTTATTTGCTGCCTCAACTGCCCCATTCATCTTTGGACGGTATGGGGAGGAATTATGATGCTGGATTTTGAAGTCGTCACACAACTCTTTCATCATCTTATTGTTCAAGTTGGTCCCATTTTCCGTGATGATCTTATTTGGAAGACCGTAGCGGCAAATCAAATCTCTCTTTATGAACCTGACAACCACTGATTTTGTTACACTGGCGTAAGAAACGGCCTCGACCCATTTGGTGAAATAATCAATAGCGACAAGAATGAAACGATGTCCGTTTGATGCCTTGGGTTCGATGGGACCGATGACATCCATTCCCCACATTGAGAATGGCCATGGTGCTGTTAGGACATTCAGAGAGGCAGGTGGTACATGGATATTGTCGGCATAGATTTGACATTTGTGGCATTTTCTGACGTAGTTGAAGCAGTCAGTCTCCATTGACAACCAGTAGTAGCCAGCCCTTAGGATTTTCCTTGCCATGGTGTGCCCATTAGAATGGGTGCCGAACGAGCCTTCATGGACATCTTTCATAATTCTTTCTGCTTTTTCTTCTGCTACACATCTGAGGAGGACCATATCGTGATTCCTCTTGTAAAGCACTTCCCCATTTAAGAAGAAACCCATTGACAGCCTCCTAAGTGTCCTCTTATCATTCTCGGTGGCACCAGGAGGATATTCTCTGTTTGTGATATAGTGCTTGATATCGTAATACCAAGGTTTACTGTCAGGCTCTTCTTCGATTGCCACACAATGATGTGCCGGTAGGTCTCCTCGATGTTGGATTCGGATGAATGTCAGACTCTTGTCGTTATTGATGTTGAACATTGATGACAAAGTCGCCAAAGCATCGGCCAACTGATTCTCTTCGCGAGGGAGATGATGGAAAGTGATCTCTTCAAATTGTTCAACCATCTTTTGGATGTGATCATGATAAGGAATTAATTTGGAATCCCTGGTTTCCCAGTCACCTTTTGTCTGATGGATGACTAAAGCTGAGTCCCCATATACATCGAGTCTTTTGACTTTCCATTCAATGGCTGCTTTGATGCCTAGGACGCACGCTTCATATTCTGCAATGTTGTTGGTGCAATAGAAACTCAGTCTAGCGGTAAACGGTACGAAGCGGTTATCAGGGGAGATCAATACAGCCCCGACCCCGTGCCCGTATAAATTAGAAGCGCCGTCGAATAACATTCTCTACCTTTCGTTGTCCGGAGGATTCCCTTCTACGAATAGAGCCATTATATCTTCGTCTGGGAAATCGCACTGCATTGATTGGTAATCTTCAATGGGCTGGTGTGCCAAGTACTCAGCCAATGCACTACCCTTGATTGCTTTTTGGGTGACATATAAAAGGTCGTATTTAGATAGTAGCATTTGCCAGCGAGCGATCCTCCCTGTGAGTGCGGGTTTTTCAAAAATATACTTGACTGGGTCCATTTTAGATACCAACCAAGTCGTGTGGCTCAGCATATACTGCCTCAAACGACGTGCAGCCCAGGCCAGAGCACAACACGTTCTTTCCAACAATGAGTATCTTGTCTCGCACTCGGTGAATTTCTTGCTTAGATAGTAGATGGCATGTTCCTTCTTTCCGGATTCATCATGTTGCCCCAGTACACAACCCATTGATTTGTCTAGCACTGTTAGATACAGGATGAGAGGTCTGCCCTGCACAGGCGGCGTCAGAATCGGTGGATTTTGGAGGTACCTCTTGATCTTTTCAAAAGCTTCTTGGCAATTATCGTTCCACTTTGTTTCTTGGTTTTTGCACAAAAGCTTGAAGTACCGGCATTTCTAGTATTGCTCGTATTTTGGCTGGATCTACTTCTATTCCCCTCTGACTGACTATGAAACCCAACAGCTTTCCCGATCTTACACCGAAAGTGCATTTGGCAGGGTTTAATCTGAGTTTGAACTTCCTGAGACGTTCGAAGAGTTTTTGCAGATTGGCGATATGCTCTTCTTCAGTCTTGGATTTTGCAATCATGTCATCCACGTAAACCTCTATTTCATTATGCATCATATCATGGAACAATGCGACCATTGCCCTTTGGTATGTTGCACCAGCATTCTTCAGTCCGAATGGCATTACTTTGTAACAGAAGGTTCCCCAGAGAGTGATGAAGGTGGTTTTCTGCATGTCTTCGGGGGCCATCTTAATTTGGTTGTATCCGGAGTATCCATCCATGAAGGAGAACAGAGAGTGTTGTGCCGTGCTATCTACCAGGACATCAATGTGGGGCAAAGGGAAGTCATCTTTGGGACTAGCTCTGTTCAGATCTCGATAATCAACACACATCCGAACCTTCCCGTCTTTCTTTGGGACTGGTACAATATTGGCTACCCATTGAGGGTATTTGGCTACCGCTAAAAACCCAGCATCGAACTGCTTCTTAACCTCATCTCGGATTTTCAACGACATCTCTGGTTTCATCCTTCTTAACTTTTGTTTTACCGGCGGGCATTCTGGTTTTACCGGTAACTTATGCTCGACTATGTTGGGGTCCAGTCCAGGCATGTCTTGGTATGTCCATGCGAAGACGTCAACATAGTCAAACAACAACCTAACCAATTTCTCTCGCTCGCTGTCTTTCAATGTGGTGCCAATGTTAACTTCTTTTTTGTCTTCTTCCGTGCCTAAGTTGATCGTTTCAGTTGATTCCTCGTGGGGTTCGATTATTTTTTCCTCTTGTTCCATCATTCTCATTAACTCTGGAGGGGTTTCCCAATTATCCTCAACATCTTCCTCAGTTTGATTGATGGGGTGATCAAAGTTACAATATGGGATTATTGGCGTTGTTATTTTCAAAGACGTTTTTTTCGGATCTGCATTAGTGTAAATTAACGGAATAAAAAAAAACGAATGAAAGAAAATAAGAAGCGAATGTAAAAAGAAAAGGAGAACGGGGGTTTATTGGGAACTGAGATAACGTTGTATTGATATTAATACTGAAAGGAAAACATGCGTGCCCGAATGAAATATCCTAAGGCCTTGGGCAGAGCCAGATGATTACATTATAGAAACATTACTTTGAACTAAAAACCACAGGAAAATCAATGATCTCCCAATTCTTGAGCCTTTTGTTTGCGGGACAAGGGCGTACAAGACTGACGACGCCTTCTTCAGCGCTTAGATCGTTCTCAACTGCGGCGATCTGATTGGGGTTCAACATTCCCGCACTCTGAAAGCTTTCCTTGATGTCGCAGACGATGATCCTCTTCGTATTTGGCACCCTGCCCTCAAGCCTGGCAAACCTCCGCTCCTTCTTTTCCTCCACAATCCTTCTCTTGTCAGTGCGATTGGGCTGATATCCTATCCCATGCCTATCTTTGTTCTCCTCTCGCTGTATTGGCGTCAGGATCCCCTGTCCGGTCTTTCCCAAGCCTCCTCCAGCTTGGTAGCCTTTTCCTATCATGAACTTAGCAACCATCACGGCCGTCTTGGATAGCTTGGTTTTTAACATAGCAGATGTATTGGCGATTTCCAATGCTTGGAAGGCAGTTTCAAAAGACCCTTCAGCAGCCTCAATGTAACGAGTGGGAGAGGACCTATTTATCAGCATTTCTTCCTCACCGAAAATAACCACCAGCTTATTGTTGACTATGAACTTGAGCTTCTGGTGTAAAGAAGAGGGAACTGCCCCTGCAGAGTGGATCCACGGCCTCCCCAAGAGACAACTGTAAGATGGGGCAATATCCATTATCTGGAAGGTCACCGCGAAGTGCTCCGGACCTACTTGCACAGGTAATTCCATTTCTCCGATGACTTCCCTTTTCGATCCGTCAAAGGCCCTGACTAATATGGAGCTTGGTCTCATGTATGAACAGTCCACATCTAATTTCTCCATGGTTGATCTGGGTAATACATTCAAAGATGAACCATTGTCAATAAGTACCCGAGCAAGAGAGTAATCTCCACACTTCACAGATATGTGTAGGGCCTTGTTGTGCCCCCTTCCTTCAGTTGGAATCTCATCATCAGTAAAGGTGAGATAATTACTTGCAACAAGGTTTCCGACGATCCCATCAAATTGGCCGACCGAGATGTCATGAGCGACATGGGCCTCATTCAATACTTTTGTCAATGCTGCACGATGGGCATCGGAACTGAGCAATAATGACAACAAAGATATCTTTGCGGGAGTTTGGTTCAGTTGATCAACCACCTTATACTCGCTTTGTCTCATAAGCTTCAGAAATTCACTGGCTTCTTGCTCGGATAACGTCTTCTTTTCTGCATTCTTATCGACAGGTTCCTGCTCTATGCTTTTGCCCTTACGGGTTCTTTCCTCCCCTTCTTTTGTTCGGTCCTCACTAGGCCCTCCAGGGGTATAGAAACGCCCATTTCGAGTCATCCCACCGGTCCCTGAGATGTTAATGACATCAGGAGTAGTCTGAACTTTCACATTGTAATTCCACGGGACCGCATTGGTGCTTTTAAAGGGAAAAGGGACTGACACTTGAATAGTGATTGGTTTAGGCACAACGGTGGTTAGCTTTGTGTCCTTTTTGTAATGGATTTCTAGTGGTTTCCGGATACTCTTGCTCTGGTCAATGCTTGACTGGAGAGTCGACACGCCTTCCTCTTTCTTTTGAAGACCTATTTGTATCATGTGTCGGTCTAATAAGTCTTGCAGGACTGGCTTGAATGCTTCACAGGCCCCGACACAAAGGGGATCAGCACACGAGCCCTTTCCGGTACATCCCTTCATAATGATTCCGAAGTGACACAAATCAGCATGGATGAGGTCCAGGGGTGTGACAATGTCCTCCACCTTTCTGACCAATAATTGCCCCTCAACATCCTCAATGGCATTGACGGAGGGTTTCCCGTGCCCCGGCAGAGGGTTAGTGGCAACATTCGGACCATCTTCTGCGAAGCTTAACCATTTAGATTCAATTAAGTCTTGTACTACATATTTCAATGCCTTGCAATTTTCTGTTGAAAGGCCAACTGCCCCAGCGTGGAATCCACAGCTAGCCTCTGGGTCATAGCTCCTAGGGAAAGGAGGTTTAAGGGGTCTCATTGGACGGGGAGTGATCAAGTTGTGACTGATGAGGTGATTGAATAGGTCTGTGTATGACATGGGTATTGGGTCGAAATTGGCGGGCTTTCTTTCTTGGTAGTTTTGTGGTCTATGGCCTGGGTTGACTTGGTGAGGTGGGGCTTGTGGTGTTTGAGTAGGTATTTGGAAAGTCTGTCGGGGGTTGTTGTAGGGAGGCTTTCCGGATCCAGAGAAGGCATTAGCTTCGCCCTCCTTCTTTTTAGGGAAACCTGAGAAGGGCCTTTTTTGATTGCTGGTTCCAGCGGAGCTATATGCAATCTTCCCGTTTCTCCATCCATTCTCTAATCTTTCTCCGATGACGATCATATCTGAAAAGTTCGAAGACACGCTCCCAATCAACCTGTCGTAAAAAGGTGATTGAAGGGTATCCATGAACATGGATACCATCTCCTTTTCTAACAAAGGTGGTACTACCTGTGCAGCCAACCCTCTCCAGCATTGGGCATATTCTTTGAAGGACTCATTATCTCTCTTCGTCATGCTTTGCAGCTGTGTTCTATCGGGAGCCATGTCAATGTTATATTTGTATTGCCTCAAAAATGCATCGGCTAGGTCTTTCCAGCATCTGATATGGGCACGTTCTAATTGCATGTACCAGTTCGAAGCTGCCCCAGACAGACTATCTTGGAAGTAGTGGATGAGCAATTTGTCGTCGTGAGCAAACGCCGCCATCCTCCTGCAGTACATGGTTAAGTGGCTTACAGGGCAAGTCGACCATCTGTACTTGTCGAAGTCTGGCACCTTAAATTTTGGAGGGATGACCACGTTAGGGACGAGGCACAAGTCATAAGCATCTCTCGCACCAACATTGGATCCCTCGACTGCTCTCAACCTTTCCTCAAGCATTTGTAGTTTGTCTTTGGCTTGAGGGTTCTCCATAGAGTAATTGTGAGGGAGCCCACTCATACCATAGTAAGGATGAATCATCGGAACTATGGCTGGGTTCACATTTAGGGTATGTGAATGAGTGGGATTCCTGAGGTTGGAACCCTGAGCTTGAGCGTCAACTATCGGCGGTGGAGGGCAGCCAAGTGGGAGTCTTTGTGGTATGACGACGGGGGTCGGGTTTTGAACTTGTGGTGCCCCCAAATTACCATCGTGACCCATTGGTGTAAGCTGTTGTTGGCCCGCGACTCCTGAGGGACCGTCTTCTGGATTAGCATCGACTGTCGGAGGTGTGTAACCTTGTGGAAGTCCGTAAGGAGGCCATATGTAACCCTGGTCATTAGTCCCAGTGGGGGGCACTGTATGCGGGATCCCGAGTCCATTGGGAGGAGGAGGGTTGGTAACTTGATTTTCCGTGTTCCCAGCGGAGACATCTTCACTTGTGTCTTTGCCCTTCAAAGCTTGTAAAACCTTTAAGATTTCAGCCATCTGTTCTTTCATCCCATCTATTTCTGCCCTAAGCTCTTGATTGCCTAGGTCTTGAGGTGGATTGCCTTGATCCAGGTTATCTTGAGGCGGATTGTCCTGTTTTCTTCCATGTTTCTGGCCTGAGAACGAGTCCAGTAGCGATGTTGACGCACCAGCTTGTCTTTTACTCTCTGTTGGTGGGACACGTGGTATGAGTATATGGATGAAAATGCGAATGATGCATGTGTGCATGAGTCTTATTGTTTTAGGCCGGGAATTGCAAGTGCATCCTGATTTGTCACAAGTACACCGATTAAAGTTCCACAATATTTTCAAGATAAAGGATCAGCATGTGAGACAAACAAACTTCATTGATGGAGGAAAGTACAACATTTTGGAAATAAAACTTCGAAAAGAAAAGTACAATGTTCTTTAAATTTTACTCAAATACATATGGCTTTCATTTTTCCACTCCTCCCTCTTTTTCTACTAGTAGTGCTGCCAGCCTTCTCCCGGAGTTCGGCGATCAGAACTTCGCAAAACTCCATGAATTCGGAAACTTGGACCGGGGTGTTAAACGGGTGCATTGCCGCGTTAGCCTCTTTTAGACGTTTGGGGATTCCCGTGATAGCTTGATTGGCCAGCCATGCCAACTTTGAGAATCTATCTTTCCAGTATAAGCTTTCATTCTTCAACTCTATGAAGGCTTCATGGTTTTCTATCCTGCTGACCAACTCCATAAAGCGGTTCTCCCAATAGATGCTTTCTGTCTTCAACTGGTGGTAAACCTCCTCTTGATATCTGATATGGTCGTTCAGCTCATCAGCTTTTTCATGCTCCTTTCTCAAGGCTTGTTGGTATTCTCGGAGTATCTCTTCAATGGTATCTTTATCCTGCTTGATACTTTTCACTTGCTCTTCAAACTCGGCTGCCATCATCCGAGACTCTCTTTTTGATACCATTAGCAGGCTCTGTGCGGTCTTTTCAGCAATCATTGATTCTTCCCATAACTTTTTCCACTTGTATGCATCATCGATGGCTTGGTTCATTTTCAGTTTGTAACGTTTTATTTCCTCTTTCGCCCCTCTTAGGTACTTTTGAACATCTAGTTTGTTCTTTTGTTCAATCTTGAGCTGCTTGCGGCTGTCTTCAATGGCCACTGACTTACTTGCGTTCTCCTCCTCCAACTTCTGGTTTTTTAGGAGCACTTTCTCTAACTCTGCCTGCAAGCCCTTCTTTTCTTCCTCAGCCTTTGACAATGCCATTTTAAGCTTATCTAAATCTTCGACAGTGGGAAGGGTAGGTTCAGGTATTTTTTCTTTAACCCATAGTGCACTTTGGTAAGGCAATCGGGTGTCTTGGATCCTCTTTTAGAGCCATTGACGAAAGGTGGTTTCCTTATCGCCGCTCCTCTTAGTAAGCTCTTGTCCCTTGCGGACGACCATATCCCACGCTTGAGAAATCTTCCGGAGCATGTCAACCTCTTTTGGGGTTCCCTCATGGAGGTAAAAAGGGATTAACATGTCTTCGGTGGGCGGATTTCGCATGGGGTACCCCAGCTGTCTTAGAGTTAGAGAAGGATTGTAATTTATGCATCCTCGTGTCCCCATGAGCGGGACGTTTTGAAAGTTTCCACATTGAAAAACTACTGTGGGCCTATCTTTCCACCATGATGGGTGCCAACGAACCTTGTATTCATGAAGGCCCCTAGCACTTGCAACCATTCACTAGTGTTCATTGTCTTCACATCACACCCTCTGGCGTCTTCAATTGGGCCTTCTACTCTAATTTTGTTAACGAAAGCATGGGTGAGAAGCCAAACATACAAGGCGTGCAGGCAGCAAGATATCCTCTTTCCCCTTAGCTCACTATAATGAGTGAAAGTACAGTAAGTGTCTGCGAGCATGGCTGGAATCGGATTGAGTGGGTTTTCTCCATCCTTGAAGGATAAGAAGACACCAATAGCTGTTGTGTCCACATATCTTTCAAGGCGTGGAAATAGGACAATGCTAAAGATGGTCAAAGCTAACACCTGCTTAAAAGGACCCCAATTTCTAGCGTCGGCGAAGGATTTCATTTGGCTTTCCAGATACTCTTGTGGGAATCCTGCAATGCCATTTCGATTTTTCTTCCGGAGCTTCAAGTTCTCTTTGCTGGTTTGTAACATTGAGGCGAGTTTCTCATCTGTGTAGTATTGTCCCTGATACTGGTAGGGTCTATTGTCTTGTTGAGGAAAGCCGAAGATCTGTGTATATTCTTCCAGGGTAGGTGCCATCTGGAAATTTTTGAAGGTGAAGCATCTTAATGAAGAGTCGTAGAACTGGCTCAAAGCGGCAATGGCCTCCGTTTGCACGTCCAATTGTAGTAACATAATAATCTTCCCATACGCTCTATCAAAAGAGCTGCGCTCGATGGGCGGCAACCGACCCGCACATTCCCTTAGACTCATCAGATTAGGCTGTTTTACTATAGGGTAGTTCAGAGTTTGGATTGCTTCACAGTTTGATCCCATATCGCCTTGCTTATGACAAAACTTTCGAGCCTCTTACAATTCCCGGCAAACCTAAATGAGATGAATAGCATGCATGTGAGGATTTTTTTGTATTTTTTTGTGAAATAACGATGATGTAGGATGAATTAAAGAAAGACATTACATGCGTTAATAAAAGCAAATTTTGGTGATTCGAATTTTGAGAAACATTAACCATGTCACATAAAATATACGTAAAGGGCAGAAGGAGTAAATGGTTTTCATTATTTGATTTTTTTTTTGAAAGATAAAAAGTTTTTGCGATGATGCAACGGGTAGGTGAATTGCCCTTGTGTCCTAAACAGGTTAGGTCTTATATATAGGTCAAGGTCTAGGGCTACTTGTGTGATCAATCTCTCAGGTGGCTCTAATCACTTCCTCACAAGGGTCTCCAGAGCTGAAATCTCCTTCGTGATATGACCCACAACGATAGCGAGCTACCTGGTGTGGGATACCACGAAAGAGCGTACTCTGGCTGAGGCTTTCATGAGAGTCAGACAGATAAAATCCAGAATGACTGACACTAATCGCCTCCACTCGTCCTAGGTTTTTTTTAGACCCGGGTATAGGGCCCCGCTCAAGAGTGTGTGCAATAAACAAGTGTAATTGATGTGTGTGATATAAGTAACCTAAACTACCCATGCTGCAAAAAGAAATACAGATAATAGTGCAAAGGTTTTCTACCCTAAGGTTCAATAAAGCAAATAAATAGATAAGTAAAATAGACATGCAAATAGAAGGGCTAAGGGTAAATAAAGTACTAAACTAACAAATATCTACACATTTAACTAAATTAGGCTTGACCCTCTTAAATAGTCCCCAGTGGAGTCGCCAGCTGTAGCGACCGAAAAATCCGAAGGAGGGATTCTTCGTTGTTTTTGAACAATGGAGTCGCCATCAATATTTATTTTTAGGAAAACATTGAAAAAACCTTTGTTTTTGGGTTCGGGGGTCGATTAAGTGCGGGGAAGGTACTAGCACCCCGCAACATCCTAAAAAGGTTACCTTTTAATTTAATGTGTAGAAAAAAGTTAGTTTTAAAAGAAGATATTTTGCTTACCCATTTTGATTGTTTACGAAAATCGGAAAGGAAGACTTAAAAATTTTAGTTTTTTTGCGCTCGACAGGAGTGGGCCCCTGCTCCTACGTATCTCCGGGTGCGATGGAGAAATCAAAGCTACGTAGTTCTCGGGTAGAAAATATTTGTGTGTTGGTATTTTTTTATTTATTGAAAGGTTTGCGAAAACTAGAGGCCGTTCATGGTGACCAAACAGATAAATCCAGAGTGGTCACCACTAATGGCTTATTCGAAAAAGAAAGTGTTTACAGCGTTCAAACGAGCTGGGCCCAGAGTGAACGCTATAAATACCCGGTTTGCGATCGAGCGTTTTGTTTGAAAAAAAAAAGCTTACTGGGAAGCGTATTTTTTTTTAAAAGGGAGTTGAGATCACGTTTGTATTCTATTAACTGAAAATTTCTTGAAGTTTAGGCGGGTGTTTGCGATGATCAAACGAATAAATTCAGAGTGATCACCGCTACTAATCCGCTTTGAAAAAAGAAGGTTCGCCCTATCGGTCAAACAAGCTAAGCTCAGAGTGACCATTAGTAACAACCTATTTTTTTTACGCGAGTTTGATTGTTTGAAAGAAAGAAAAAACGGTTTGGAATCATTATGGTGTAAATAAAAGCGGAGCGAGTTATAATTAAAAGGTGGGTGCAATTAACAGGGGTGTTGTATTAAATGGAAATGGGTGGTGGGCTTAGTAGCAGCCCAAAACTGAGTATTTGGTTTTTTGGACCCTTGCGCGAAAATTGGGCTGAAAGCAGGGAGTGCTGCATTACTAAAATGTGGGGGGTGCGAATAGCGGTTTGACGCTAAAAAACGATTGTTTGACTTTTTTTTTTTTTACCATTTCATTAACTTACCCTAAAACATATAATTCTGAAGCGCTCCTTTTTAAAGGACTTTATTTTAATTCGAAAATTACAGCAACATTTAAAAAAAAGCAACAATTTAAATAAAAAAACAGCAATGATATGTATAAAAAAAATTACAGCAACAATTTACATAAAAAAAACAGCAACAATTAAATAAAGAAAAACAACAACAAATATATACAAAAAAAACGATTTACTAGAAAAACAGCAACAAATTAATTAAAAAAAAATAAAAAAAACAGCAACAAATAAAAATGAAGAAAAACAGCAACAAATAAATGAAAAAAAAACAGCAACAAATATATACAAAAACGATTTACTAGAAAAAACAGCAACACATAAAAATAAAAAAAAACAGCAACAAATACAAATGAAGAAAAACAGCAACAACTATGTATATAAAAAAAAACGCTACAGCAACAAATAAAATAAAATAAAACAGCAAAAATAGCAACAATGTATTGAATCCGAAAATCACATTACAGTACCTTAAGAAAAAAATTCTGGAAATGTTGGGGACACGAATTCCTCCTAGGATCTCTTTAATACAACGGAATTTAAACTAAAAAAAAAATTTGGAAGGAGAAGGAATTTAAACTAAAAACAATGAACAAATCTCACTTTTTTTTTTGAAGATCTAAACTCTCTTTTTTTTTGCTCCGAAAATTTTCTTTTTTTCTCTAAGAACTCCTTCTTTGAAAAACTCTTTTTTTCGAAAATCTTCTCCTCCTCTTCCAAAACCGTCCTCTCTTCAAAGTCATGGCCCCCCTATTTATACAAAACGTTCCATCTTGCTTTCTCCTGCTCTTCACCATACCTTGTTTCTTCTTTGCTTTGAGACTGGCTTGACATGACAGAGACAGCAGAAATTTCTGAGGAGGAAAAAGGGCATGGTGTCTTAGGGTTTCGTGAGAGTGGTTGGTGAAGGGAAAGGTGAGAAGAGGGCTTGTGAGAGGAGAGGTATGGAGGCATGTGAGAGAGAAGGTGTGTGCAGAGGAGAGAATGATGGCCTTTTTTTTGTGTGAGATAGAGGGGGATCCGTGAGTGGTGAGGAGTAATGTGAGGGAAGAAAAAAATGATGGAGTTTAGGGTTTAGTGGGAGGGGTGTGCGTGGAGATGGAAGAGAGGAAGTGTGTGTGAGTGAGGAAGTGTGTGTGAGTGGGAGAGTGATGAGAAAGATGAAGTGAAGTGTGTGATAGGAGAGTGTGAGAGAGAAAGGGTCGTAGGGTGTGTGAGGAGTGATGTGAGGGAAAGGTTGAGTGTGAGTGGGAGAAAGAGAGAGAGATAGGCGTGAGATTGAGGAGAGAGAGGGATGGGAGCCGTTGAGTGGGAGAGAGAAGGAAAGGAATCGTATATGGGGAAGAGGAATGTGGGGAAGTGGGAGTTGAGAAAAAAGAGGAGGTGGAGTGTGGGAAAGAAAAAATGCAATTTCCAAGGAG
Source organism: Astragalus membranaceus (assembly GCA_039519185.1). Classification (NCBI taxonomy): domain Eukaryota; kingdom Viridiplantae; phylum Streptophyta; class Magnoliopsida; order Fabales; family Fabaceae; genus Astragalus; species Astragalus membranaceus. The sequence continues at coordinate 173,884,343 of CM076850.1, read as the reverse complement.
GGAAGAGAGGGAGTGGGGTCGAATTTTTTTGGGAAGGGAGTGAATGAATGTGGATGATTTTTAGGGTAAAGGGGGGGAGTTAAAATTTTAGGGTTTTTTGAGTGGGGTGGCCGAATTTGGCCAGGAGAGGAGGGAATTAGGGTTAGGTGAGGAGTTGGGTCATGGGTCATGGGTTGGTTGGATGTGTTAGGGTTTGGTGGAGGAGATTTAGGGTTACGCGAGTTGGGCTAGCCTTTTTCTGTTGGGTTGGGTTTCTGATGGCCCAATCCTGATTGCACCTCCATTCTTTTTTTTTGCAGACCCCCTCCATTTCCTCATTTGCTTATTTTTTGTTTCTTCACTTCTAATTAATATATTTATTATTATTTTTTTTTGGTTAAAAACTTGTGGCAACTAAAATAAAATAATACATGACATAAAAATAAAAATGATTATTATTTTTATTAAAAATAAAATCTCTCATTTTTGATCAGACAAAATTAGGGTATTACAGCAGCGTTCTTGTTAAGGAGCAACGTATGAATGGTCAAAAGGAAGAAGAGCAGGCACTGAAGGTTATGGGCAATGTTAGGGGCAGAGGCAGAGGAAGAAATGGAGGAAGAGGAAGGGGAAGACATATCTCCAAAGAACACATTGAATGCTATAAAATGCCGCAAATTAGGGCACTACCAATATGAGTGTCCTAGTTTGGAAGGCAACATAGCAGACTATGCTGGCTTTGATGACGAGGAAGAGATGTTGCTAATGGCACAGACTGACTCAAGGGTCACAGAAGGAGGAAGAGTTTGGTTCCTTGATTCAGGGTGCAGCAACCACATGTGTGGTGAAAGAAACTGGTTCTTTGAACTTGATGAAACTTTCAAAGAAACGGTAAAACTTGGAGATAACAGAAGAATAGAGGTGAAAGGAAAAGGGAGTATACGACTTCAGATTGAAGGAAGGATCCAAGTTGTCACTGAAGTGTATTATGTCCCAAATCTGAGGGACAATATACTGAGCATTGGCCAGTTACAGCAAAAGGGTCTGAAGGTAATCTTTGAAGATGATAAATGTAAATTGTACCATAAGTAGAAAGGTCTGATTATGACCTCATACATGGCCAACAATAGAATGTTTGCCATAATGGAAATCCCACTCATTACAACATGGTTGAAAGCTAGTACAGAGGACATCTCAGAGCTATGGCACAAACGTTTTGGACATTTTAGTTACAAAGGGTTGAAACTGCTTGTCCAAAAGGAAATGGTGAGGGGCCTGCCAGAAATCAGAGTCTGATAAAGTTTGCACAGAATGTCAAGTGGGAAAGCAAAGTAGAGAAAAGATCTCAAAGCACAGCAATTGGAGAGCTTCTAGGAAGCTAGAACTCATACATTCAGACATATGTGGCCCAATTAATCCTCAATCAAATGGAGGAAAGAGGTATTTCATTTCCTTTATTGTTACTTTCAGTAGAAAAGGGTGGGTTTATTTTCTGTCAGAAAAATCAGCAGCCCTAGAAACCTTTAAAAGATTTAGATTAATGGTTGAAAAAGAATCACAATGTACCATTAGTTGCCTAAGAACGGATAGAGGGGGTGAATTCAACTCTAGTGAATTCTGTGAAACTAATGGTATTAGGAGACAACTTACAACTGCCTACACACCTCAACAAAATGGTGTGGCTGAGAGAAAAAATAGGACAGTAATGAATATGGTTAGGAGCCTATTAAGTGAGGCAAATCTCTACAAAAAACTTTTTGGCCAGAGGCAGTGAAATGGGCCTTTTATCTGCTTAATAGATATCCTACCATATCTGTCCAAGATGTCACACCAGAAGAAGCCTGGAGCAATGTGAAACCGTCTGTCAAGCATTTTAGAATTTTTGGGTGCATTGCACACATGCACATTCCTAATGTAAATAGAAAAAAACTTGATGATAAGAGTCTGAAATGCATTTTTTTAGGAGTAAGTGAAGAGTCTAAGGCATATAGGCTCTATGACCCTATAACTAAAAAAATCATGATTAGCAGAGATGTTGTTTTTGCTGAACAAGAAACATGGAATCCCAAGGAGACAGATAAAAGTAAAGAAACAGCTACTGAACTTATTGATGATAGTGAGGTGGAAATGCAAAACAAAGTGAGGAGGTCACTGAAGTTGGTGAAAGCAGCACTCATGTTGAAGTAAACAACCTGAATCAGAATGAAGCAGTTACTGAGAGTAATGAACAGGAGAACACTAACATTGCTACAGTAAAAACAACCAGTGGAAGAAATGTGTGTAATCCTAGTTGGCACAAAGACTATTATGGGCTGTGCGGTGACAGAAGAAACTGACATTGATGGTGTATATGAAAGTGATCTGCTATACAACCTAATGATATGTGAAGAGAATGACCCTACTACCTATGAACAAGCTATGAAAGAAGACAAGTGGAGGAAGGCTATGGATAAGGAAATAGCCTCTATTGAAAAAAACAATACTTGGGAATTGGTGAACCTTCCACAAGGTGTAAAAAGAATTGGTGTGAAATGGATCTACAAAACCAAGTATATTGAAGCTGGGCAGGTTGAAAAATACAAAGCTAGGTTGGTGGCCAAGGGATATGCCCAAGAACATGGTATAGATTACTCAGAAGTTTTTGCTCCAGTGGCAAGGTGGGACACCATTAGGTGTATTTTGGCAGTGGCTGTTCACGAGGGCTGGTGTGTTTACCAACTTGATGTGAAGAGTGCCTTCCTTTATGGTGAATTGGAGGAAGTTGTTCATGTTGAACAACCAAAGGGATGTGAGAAAAGGGGTCATGAAGACAAAGTTTATAGATTGAGGAGAGCTTTGTATGGATTGAAACAAGCACCAAGGGCTTGGTACAGCAGGATAGAGGCCTACTTCAACAAGGAAGGTTTCAAGAAATGTGCTCATGAGCACACTCTCTTCACCAAGAGAGACAAGAACAACAACTTGCGGGTTGTGAGTGTGTACGTCGATGATCTGATCCTCACTGGCAGTAACATTGGCATGATAGAAGACTTCAAGCAGTCAATGAAAACTGAATTTGATATGACAGATTTGGGAAAAATGAGGCATTTCCTAGGAGTTGAAGTTATACAGGGTACTGAGTATATCTTCATAACTCAACACAAGTATGCAAAGACAGTGCTTGACAGATTTAATATGGCTGATAGTAAGCCAGTAAGTAATCCTATTACTGCTGGAAGTAAAATTACAAGAGATGAAGAAGGAACCCTTGAATATTGACTCAACCTTTTTCAAGCAAATTGTTGGAAGCTAATGCAACCAGACCTGATCTCATGTTCTCAGTGAGTCTAATCAGCAGATTTTTGGAGAAACCCACTGATAAACATCTTGTTGCAATTAAGAGAATTTTGAGATATTTGAAGGGGACTGCAGACATGGGATTACTGTACAGAAAGCAAGCTGGACAACAACTTGTAGCATATTGTAATAGTGATTATGCTGGTGATCTCGATGATAGAAAAAGCACTTCTGGTTTTGTGTTTTTTGAGTAATGCAGCAGTTTCATGGTCATCAAAGAAGCAGCCTATAGTCACTTTCTCCACCACAGAAGCTGAATTTGTTGCTGCAGCTCATTGCATATGTCAAGGAATTTGGTTGAAGAGAATTGTTGAAGAGTTGGACCTCAAGCAAGAAGAGTGCCTCATTGTTTAATGTGATAATAGCTCTACTATTAAATTGTCCAAAAACCCTGTGATGCCTGGCCGGAGTAAACATATAGATGTTAGATTTCATTTTTTAAGGGATATGTGCAGAGATGGAAAGCTGGAATTGAGACTCTGTCCCTCACAAGAGAAGATAGCTGATATTATGACAAAGGCAATGAAGAATGAAGTGTTTGCTCATCTGAGATGGTGTCTTGGTGTTCATGCTCTCAAGGATGTTGAAAATACTGCAAGTAAACTAAACACTGAATAGTGCTTTAGCTTAAGAGAGAGATTGTTGTATATGTTAAGCCTTGTATTCGGTTCTGTCTGTATAAGTAATAGGCCATTGTTGTTTAGTAATTGGGCCCAGTAGTTTTTGGGCTGGCCCATGTGTACTGTGTTGTATTCCTTGTATTGTAATCAATCTGTTTAGCTGCTTGTTAACAGATAGACGTAATTGTATATATGATACATTGATGAAAGTAATAAATGATATACTGAGTTTTTGCAAATTGCAAAACTCAATTCCGTACGCATTTCCCCTGCAGGGCATCTACACGGTTGATGCTTTTTTGATATGAAACGACAATATTATCAATTTGTGCATTGATCATCCCATGCATTGACTCCCAGCTTCTGCATAAATCACCTCCACTAGAACCCAGTGAGCTCTTCAATGACCAATGGGCTGACTCAACCCTTATATGTAACAAATTAAAACACTTAAGAAAAAAATTGACTCGAAATATATTTAAAAGACATAAGAAAAAAACTAATGTACCTATTAGTCGTGGTATTCTCATAGTGTCTGACTTTATCAGTACACGGTCCAACAAATCTTTCCCTGTGAGGATACAACCAATACTTGTTCATATAATTGACAATCTGGGGTATATCAGCACATGAAGCTTCAAAATCATGCAACATCTCATAAAACTCCTCCTCAGAGGTAGAGTCAACTATTGCATGCCAAAGTCTCATCACTTGTTTCACTCTATCTCCCTTGTACCGCCTTCTTAATCTTAACATTGACATTGTTGTTAATGTGATACCGACAAAGCAAATTAACTGCCTCAGGAAACACAATCTTGATAGCAGTCATCAATGCCTCCTCACAGTCAGTGAGGATAATCTGCGGAATTGGGATATCTACCACCATCAAATCTCTTAGGCTCTGCAATGCCCATCTGTAGTCACCATATCGCTCATGAGACAAGTAAGCAAATGCTACTGAAAATGTCAACTCAGTTCAAGTGACACCAACAATCTCCAGGAGAGGCAATGCATATTTGTTGGTCATGAAGGTGCAGTCCATAATCAAGACACTAGGAAACATCCTCAATAACTTCATACTCTCAGGGTGTGTCCACATGATCTCCTCAACAATATCAGTTCCTTCAAACCGCCTGGTCCAACACAAGTAATGCTCAGACTCGATCAGTCTCATAAGCTCCTGCATCTCAGTCCCACTACCTCTCCTGCCCGATCGGAGTTTGCTGCGAGTTCTATACAGGTGAGAGATCTTACTCAAGTTGTTGGCAAATCTCCTCTTTATTGCCTCTAGACTTTTTGTGCTTTCACTCCCAACAACAAATGCTCCTCAACAACTGACCGCTCCTCCTTGTTAAACTTACCAAAGATTGCTGCTCCAAGCCAAGTCTTATGAGGCTCATGATTGTGACTTCCACACATAACTTTAACCTTCCAATCAAAATTAGGAGGATTGAGTGGTTTAGCTTTCAATCTAAAGGGACAACCACACTTTTTTGAGGTCTTGTGTCTAGTAGAACACCCAACATCTACTGCAGTATATCTCCCATGTCTCTTGCAACCCAAAACGATCTTATTCTTCTTCCCTTTACCATTCTCCGTGGACTCGGATCGAATAATAATAACAATGACTCTGTTGGCTTTCCCGATATCTCTAGCCCAACGTACAAGATTATCCCGAGTAGGAAAAAGCTACAAAATAATCGTAAACTAAATTAATAACTTATAAAATTAATAAACAAGAAGCGCTTTAGGAAGATATGTACCTCTGACGTAATAAACTCGTCCGATAAATCTATAGTAAATGGAAGTCTGCCGTCAGCCGTAGCCATATCTGTAAAATAACGAAAAGTAAAAAACAAATTTAAAAACAACTTCCGGAATTACTAAAAATACACGTAATTCCGGAAGCGACATTTTAAAACTTCCGAAAACACGTAAAAAACGGTATTTCCGGAAGGTAAAAAAAATAAACTTTCCGAAAATACAATGTTTCTGGAAACTAAAAAAAAATGTTTCTGGAAATACTAAAAATTTGATGTTTCCGAAAGCAAATAACTGTTCCAGAAATACAGTATTTTCGGATAAAACGCGAATAAAAATTCCGGAATTACCTTTAAATGAGATAATTCCGAAAAACTCAATTTTTGGTGGGGTCTGATCAGATTTTGGTAAAAATGAGAGAGGCATTTTTGGGTTAAACTGAATTATGGGGGTATGGGGTATAAAGAGAGGGGTAAAAAAAAACCCTAATAATTTTTGGGATTTGACTTATTAGAAAAAGACATTTAAGATGTTTTTGCATTTTTGATATTTTTTTATTAAGTTAAACGAAACGATAAATAAACACCCATAGTAACTATCACACAGCCATACCTATGTTGAAACTCGAAATCCGACGTCTCTGTGTCGCTAAAATAAATTACCGATACAACCGATAATGGGGAAATTTGCTATGTTCAAACTTCCTTTTCCCTGCTCATCTCTTCGTCTTACATGTCACATGCTTAGATTGGATTCTCAATTTTATATTAATAATATTAGAAGGCAAATCTCTCGCCTTTTTAGAGAAAAAAAGTGCTCCTTCATATGTTTTTGGTTTCTTCGCTGCTGTGCTTGTATCTCAAAATATTCTCTCGTGATCAACTTCATGGAATGAATGAATGCAACAATTCGTTAATTAAGAGTATTACCGTTGGTGATAATGTCGATGACCTTTAATCACCATGATTAGAGGAACTTTGCTGTGAATATACTCCTAATTGTTGTAAAATTAATTGATTTTATATGATATTATAAAAGTGGGGAAGTCCCATATTGGTTGGCTTTGTGGAAACCAAAGCCTTTATATATTAAAACTTTTTGAGGGTTTATAAACAAACTAGTAAGTGGGACTCCCCACACGCACAAGTTGAGACCATCTCTGTGGGGCTCAGTGTAAATCTTCTGATTTCGCCCCCCTCGGCGCACAACCAGCCTTGTGTTTATTTTTAATTACTGATATATTATTTTATTATTATATTTTGGACTTATTGAGCCTATCCGAAAAGCCTATATTTTCGCTATTCTGTTGAACCAAACTATTTTTTACTCGGTTTTTTCGCAAACAGCTTTCCTTGGCCGCCAAGACTTGTCCACATTCATCTTATCAAAACTGTCCAGGTTCATTGCTTGGTGGACAAGCTAGGCAGTTACAGCTAACTTCGCTTACTTTGTGAATTTGATTTGATTCAATTTGTCGGATTTCAATTTGGTGGACCAGTAGTCTATATGAATTTGATTCAATTTGTCGGATTTTACTATTATAAAGAGACAGCGACCCGGCTGAATTTAGATTAGCTCTTGCATTTCATTATAAGTAGAAAAGTCATGTCGACGAATTAAAATAATATATCGAAAGTCAATTTTGCTACTATGTTTATTTAATTCAAATATTTAAAAAGTGAGCACAATGTTGATGTTACGAGTTTGATTCTTCGGTGTTAACATCTACCGACGAATGTTAGTGATTGGATTTTTAGTCAAATATAAAAGTTAGCTAATTTTTTAAAATTATGTAGCATTACACAATTGTTGAAATTAATTTATTTTGATATTTTTTTTTTTATTTCTGCAGGCTTTGATATATATATTTTTTTTCTTATGTCAGCTACAGTTATCAGATAGACTAAGAGAGCTGACTCAATTAACATCCTTTTAGCCTGAATCATGTAGGGTGTTGTTTTATCTGCTAGGAAAGAAAATCAAGTTAACACCGCCCAAATAAACTTCTTAATTATTCTCTAAATAATTTGTCTAACCCAGTAACAGCTTATTCAGTACTCAACTGTGGTTTCCTTATCAGTCATTGATAGCAGTTCAAAATGTCTCAGTTTCAAGCAACCATAAAAAAGCAAATTAAAGGGTTCAATTTGATTTTTACTTAAGGAGTTATAATTGTTCTGTAATCTTTTTGTTGTGTGTGAATCGGATGTACTCTGCGCGACTAACCCCTCGAGCCGAGTAGAACCACAATGGGCGACAAAACTCTCCCTCAAGAGATTTAACGCTGCTGCATTCCCAACCCAGGACCATGGTTAAACTGAAAGAGACCCAAATCATCTCATTCAAGCGCTCTTGGGTAATTGTTCTGTAATTTCATGTTGCATATTATAGCAGATTAGTTTGTGTGTTAAATATAGACTAGAGAATGGAAAAACCTGACAACATTTTATAGGATTGTGCTAATTGAGTTTATACATTGAGTAGACACCCTTTTCTTTTTTTTTTTTTACATTCTTCCAAGCATTTGGCATATATAGAATAAAGCATGAAAACAGATAATATAGAAGTTTACCATAAATAAATTGTTTCATACAAAGATTGTCATCTCCTCTAAAAACAGCATCAGAGATAAAGACTAAAGTTCTGCTTGAGACTCCTTGTCAGAGTCATCTTTTTTTGTCTTATGAATTGCTCCTCCGACCAATCCTGCCGCCGATTTAGCAGTTTCCTCAACTGATTCTTTGCTTTTATGGAAACTCTTCTCAACTGCTTCTTTTATCGTTGCTTTCACACTCTCAGGCTTTGCCCCACTCCTGAAACTGATAATATAATATAATAGGTGTACATATATAACATTATCATAACTGCATCTGGAGAAACAAAAAAACAAGCAAATGGGTTACTTATATGAACCTTTTAACTTACTCCAAATTGGGTGGGGAAAACTGCATCTGGAGATCATGGATGACAGTTTTGATTTTCTCCCATGAACTTTTATGAGATTTTCTGAGTAGGGAAACGGTATCCATCAGTATCTTAGAAAGGTGTGGTTTTTCAGGGTGTTCTTCGGCAACATTTTGGCCACCTTCATCAAGTGTTGCACGTTGGAATTGGAGAATGAATAAGATGCAGAAAAGAAGAAAGAATAAGGTGATTCTGCTGAATTTATCCATGCCAATAACGAACCAAAATTTTCAAGGTTAGAGAGAAAAGGGTTGTGAAGGTAATATGGCTAATTTTGGTAGTTAGCAGCTAGAACAGGTTCTGCCTACGTGGGCCTCCCATCTTGCATGTCGTGCTCCATACTTGAATTTTTCAAACATTGTAAAAATATCAACATAAAATATAAAGAGTATGTCGGTCTAAAGTTTCTTTTCTATGCCATCAAGAAATCAAAAATGAATTTGTCAAAAAAAAAGTAATAAAAAATGAATTAAGATAAAAGTTGAATATGTGACGTGTCAATTTTTTATTAGTCGATAGCGTAAAATATATTTACACCAACCGTGAATACTAGTTAAATCCAAAAAGTAAATGAGTTATTTTTGTAACACCCTGATTTTTTTGAGAGCATTAATAAGACCATTATTCTCTCTAAATGCAAAATTGTTTGTATAAAAATGCTCTTCTTTTTTTATATCACCCATAATTCAAACCAAAGAATATTCTAATTAAGCCAGTTTTTCATGCCAATCTCTTTCAATTCCACTACCTGCTCAACTTTCATTAGAGAGAAAGAAAAAACCGTCAAAATTCAGCTTCAAGCAAATAGCCGGAGGAGCCAGCCAATGACCCTTGATCTGTTTAATAAGGGCCTTTTCTTATTTTATTTTGTATTAGTCACATAAGAGCCTAATTATTTACTAATTTCTATAATTTAAATATATATGTAGTTAAATTTTATAATCAAATATTATATCACGTTTCAGTTTTCATGTACACATGGATATGTTGATGCTGTTGTTCAACATAATCCGAAACAGCCAGGTGCCAATACATATTTCAGCAGTTGGGAGTTCTTTGATTCAGATGCATGCCTTTGCAATGGAGACTTTTTTTTAGCTTCATACATATAATTTGCATTGTGATTTGTGATTCACCTATATCCTTCTCCTGGATGGGAAAGCAAAACTTGAATTATTTCAACCTGATCCAGTGCCGGCAGCTGAACAAACCATCACTTTCCAGATTTTCAAATGTGTATCTTGCAATTTGAGCAACTATCTCTTGATTCCAACCCTTCTGGTGAAAACTGTACATATTAAAACCCAAGCATATAGATATCCATGGAATTTACCACAATAGACTTTCCATGTGAAACCACAAAAACATACAAATACAAAACTAAATAAAAAGGCACCAGCCAGATTTCCAAATAAAAAGACAGATTTCTAAATAAAAAGTGGTGTACTTTCTTGAATCTATTATTATGGTGACTCTTCTCTTGCTTCTCAGTATTTTGTATTGCCTTTCCCTATAAGATACAGCTTACTTTCTGTCTTGTAGTAAGACCCCCTCCCCTTCACCTCCTTTTTTACTTTTAATTTTGCTTCCTGTGATATTCATTGTGTTCTCAAAGTGAACAATCACTGTGAGGGGTGTAAGCTGAAAGTAAATATAATGTGAACAGGATAATGTCTAGGCAATGGTAAATCATGATTCATGAGCGCTAAAATTTATTTACCGAGAGAACTACGTCTCAGAAATATGATATTTAAATCATAATTATATCATTATTAATTATTAATTATATAAAAACAATTGCACACCAACACGTGAAGTCCACAACATCATAGGTGTACTTGATGCTCAAATTTCTGAGTAATGTTTGAGACAATGCCATGACATCTTTTTCCAAAAAAATGATACACATTCAAGCCACTTGATTAGCAAAGATCGAGGCTTTAAGCAGCTACAAAATTTCACTAAAAGGGGAAAAAGGAACAACTTTCTTAGAGGCAGAGACATTACAAAACACACCCAAACCTAATTAGGAGGACCCTACATCATAGTGACAGCCTGGCAGGCAATTCATTCACTAAGCTCACCCAACTAACCATAGCAGATATGCTAAGAAATAAGGTCATGGCAGGGAAGGTTGGGAAGAAATGAGAAAGAAAAGGAGGAGAAGGAGAAAGGAAACACCCCAAGGGGAACCACCAGCTCTGTGGATCTTTATTTTAGAACCGATCCAAGAAACCCACCTGAAACCAATGGATTTATTGTCTATGTTTAATTGTTTTTCTTCATTAAACATCCAACTCTCTCCTAAAAAAAACCCTCTTTTATTGTTTATTTAGGTTCTTGATTTGGTAATTTCATTACTTAGAGGTCCTCGAGAGACGACCAATGTCTCTTACCTTGATACTATATTTACTCTTTTTAATTATTTCGACCTGCGTACAACCGCTGATCAAATTGGCTTAGATCCTGGCATGGAAAAGTTTAACTGGCTACCAGGAAACGCTGCAGCAACTCTGGTGCAGTAGCCATGCCCATGATTGCCCCATACACTATGTAACCAAGAAATCCACAAATGTTTAGGCTTTAGAAACCTGAAGCTGATCTAGTTACTAAGTTACTACTTATACATTTATACTTGTAATACTAAAGATAATTATAATATCTCTATTTCCTGGAATATTTTTAGAGTTTACCTTTTGATTTGTTTGTGCTTGGAATTGATATTTTTGGTCCTCTGTTTGTTCTAATAGGTGTTTACTAAATTCAAATAGATGCAGAATAGCAAAAGGTTACAGTTTCAGGTAGTGTAGATTCTGCAACTTTTATCAAGAAAATGGTAAGATAAGATCTGGTAAATATGCTGAGCTCTGGTCTCAGATAACTAATCAGAACCAAAAGCAGAACAACAACAGTATCAAAGATGACATCATGACAATAGGACCAAGGGGCAAGTAAAAGGGCTTGAGCAAACCTTCAAAAATCAGCAGAAAAATATCTGAGGCTGCAAGCAACAACAGATACAAACAATGTGAATAATAATGGTGCTAAGGTTGGCAGTGCTTACTGTTGTTCCAGGAACTGAAAATTCTTTTTTAAACAGAACAATAATGCACCCAAATGCATTAATGCGTGAAAAATCTATTCATAAGCATTTTATCAAACTCACTAAAGGCATTAATTTAACACAACTTCTCATTCTCAGCAAATGTTTATATACATATATACAAGACTTGTCAGAAGTTAACTATAAGAAAATTGGAGCTTACCTTGGACAACTTGCTGGCTGCAGTGTTGCACCCTATCTCTTCCAGTCAATGGGTTGCAAAAAGAAAAGAGATGCCAACAACAATCATTGCTGACATGGATTTACGCCAATTTTTCTTGTCTCCTCAATCATATCTCCGGATTGATCTGTGTATAGACACAATATATTGTCACTAAGGTTAATAATGATAATGACCAATGATATATTAATCATGAGAAACAAACTCTAAAAAATATAACAATTGCTATAAAATTTACCACTGGGTGGGAACCCAAGTAATCAATTACGAGAGCATACAAGAGCTTGCAGATTTTCTGAAATTATACAACTTCTATACTTGTTCAAAATACAGCTACTCGAACTAAAAGGAGACTCTGATGCCACTGCGATTATTGGGATGCTCAACACATCTCTAGCCAACCTTGCAAGGTCACCATATTCATTAACATTCTCCTTCCAATAGTCTAAAGCAGTTATATCACGTGTATAACCCTCTTCCAAAGAAAGATCAAGTTGAGTAAAACCGGCTGCATATTTCTTTTGTTTCTCCTCTTCTAGATATTTCTGTAACATTTTTAATGAAAGACAAAACAAATAATTAAGTAGAAGACTAAAACAAAACAAAATAAATAACACAAGACAAAAACTTACTGAATACGCTACATAAATAGGGTGCAGCTTTGATTCATCTATTGAAGTAGAAACACTACTTGAATTTGACGCACCTTTCTTGATATATTCATTAAGCAGAGCATTTAAAGCTTTTCTCACATTGCTCACCTTATCTTTAACTATATTAGTGTCAGAACCTAATTTACCGTATATAAACTCCAAAGATGCAAGCTTCTGACGAGGATTAAGAACAACATTAAATGCAAGAATCATGCTATACTCACTCAAATACTTGTCATACTCGTCCAACATCTCTGAAGCCATATCTCTTATCTTGTCATCTTCGCTCAACTCCATTACTTTCAACAAACGTTCTATATTCCAAATTTTAAGTACAGCAGTGTCCAACATAGGATAAGTAGATCCAAAGATGGGTTTAGTAAGTCGATCAAAAGTACCCAAAAATCCACAAATCTTCTCGCCTCTTTCCCACTCTTCACTCGATGGACAATGCCTATATTTCATATCTTTCAAATGCATGCATTGAAAGGCACGACGATATTTGATTGCATTCTTAAGCATCAAATAAGTGGAGTGCCATTTAGTGGACACATCCAAATGCAAGCCATCGCCACCATCGATGCCACCAACCTTTTCAACACATTGATAAAATTGCTGCATACTCGAATTTGACGTGCTCACATACTTAACACTCTTCCTTATTTTGTGCAACAGACTACTTACTACTTTCAAACTCTCTTGAACCATAAGATCCAAGACAGAAGCACAACATCTAAATTGGAAATAATCTCCGTGACTCAACAAACTATCCATCGAACAAAGTTGTTTTCTTAAGTTTTGCAAGTCCACGTGACTTGAAGCCTTATCCACAGTAATAGAACAAACCTTTCTCTCTATTCCCCACTCTTGCATACATTCAAATACCTTTTTTGATAGTGCGGAATCATCATGTGGAGGATCCAAATGACAAAAATTCAACAATTTAACATTCAACTTCCAATTCTCATCCATATAATGAACAGCAAGAGTAAAATAGCCACGAGAAGAAGCGGGAGAAGTCCAACAACGACAGCACAAACACACGCTACCATTAATTTCGGCCAACTGTTTTTTCAGTTTCTCTTTTTCAAGCAAGTAAACTTTCATAACATCAGCAGCAACAACACTTTTAGAAACACAATGCTTCATTGAAAGAAACATAGTTACTGAAAGCCCTAAATCCATCCCATTCAACAAAATTAAATGGAAGATCATGATGTTTAACCATTTGAGCAGTCAACTCACGACCAATCTTTTGGTCAAGCTTTCTATTCGAACTTTTAAGCTTCTTCTTCGGTGGTCCAAAATCTCCCTCAAAAGAGTAACATGGTTCCGAAATTTGGCATTCATTGTCAACATCAGCATAATCTGCACCATTACCACAACTCGCACTATTGTTATTCATGCTGAAAACAAAATAAAAAATCAATCAAAATCTACCACATTGAAATCACAGTAGCGTGCGGCACTCAACAAAAACGACGACGTGTAGCTATTTTAAGCATCAACAAATCACACAAGCTATTAGACCGATTCAAAAACGTAAAGTAAACACAATAAGTGAATCGGAAATAAGAACATTGATTAAACTATCAACAACAACACACCATAGATTCTCATTAATAATTTATGATTATGATTATGTATTTAAAAATTAAAACGAATGAACGAACGAACCTGGAACCTGGAACCTGGAACCTGGAACCTGGAAGAATATATTTTGACACACCATACTTTTGAGGTCTATTTTTAGCTTTCCAAGTATGAGTAGTCATAGACCTCAAAAGTGCAAGGACCAATATATCCATATACCTTCGTTCATTCTCTTTCTCTGCGTATGCTTGGTTCCTTCTCTGAGTGCGTTTCTTTCTTTTCCTTCTTTTGCGTGTGTTTCATTTTCTAGTTTCTGCTTACACCCACATGGGGTCTTGCCTTCTTCAAAATAGTACTGTTTAAATCAAGTTAATTCAATACTGAAAAATTGTTTCTATAAAATTATTTTTCCCTTAAAGTAGTATTTACTACTCAATATTAAGCTCAATGACTTCGTTGTGATCCCGTTTGTTAATTATTAAAAAATAAGTAATTTTTATGTTAAATAATTTAGAGATTAAATAAAATCACTATCTTCGTAGTCATCAATATTAGAAATATTAATAGGCCGAATATCTTGAGTAATTTTTAAGAAAAACAAAAATTATTTTGTGTTTGTGCAGCATTAAAAATCAGTTTTTTTAAAAAATTTATTTATGAAAATTTATTTTTATGAAAAGCTATTCATAACAACTTTTTATTTTAATCGATTTTTAGATTATTTTTATATTCTCATTTTTTTAAAAAACTAATAGATGGAATTCTTCTAAAATAAATTATTTTAATAAAAAAGTAATTATTTTTTAAAATAAACTGTAAGCTAGAAATCATTTTTCTTTCAAAATAAATCTGTTTAAATTACTCAACTGTTCACAGAAAAAATTACTCAGACTTTATAAAAAACAGTTTTAAAATTTGTTTTTACTATCTCTATATATAATTCCTCATGTGAGAATACGTGTGCAACTTCACACACCTTTGGTATTTTTTCTTGTATTTTTATTTTTTTGTATAGGTTCTTATATTTTATTGGTTGTTTTCATCCGACCCTACATGATACCCACATGTTTCGCTTTTTAATTGTGTAGTTTTTTTTTCTTTCTAAATGCGAATTATTTTATTAAAATTCTTTAGACATTTTCTTTTCATTATCTATGTATGTTCAATTTCAATGCCTTTGTTTAATGTTCCCTTTTATTTCCTTACCTCCCAGTCGAACCCCGGATTATTCAGGGCCCCTTTCCCTGGATACCGGAGGGACCCCAGACCAAAAAAATGTTCCCTTTTAATTTTTTAATCTTCTTATTTAATTTATAGTTATAATTTAATTTTTATTTACAGCTATTAGACTACGTATTTTACAAATCAACACCAATGGCCCAATGGCATAGGCTACCCTAGGACACGGGGGTCGACCCGGTGCTCCCGAGTTTGATTCATGTAATGGACAAATTTGGTGTTGGCAAGTGCGATATTTACTCCTAATGTTTTGTATTCTATTTATCTTTTTTTGTTATAAATTTCACAACTTCCTTCCATTCCCATATCTCTATCATCTTTGTTTCTTACTTGCTTTATCTTTAAGCTTTAACTTTTGTTCTGAACGTCCCTTTTTTTTGTCAAGAGAATGTCCCTTTAAGATTGAAACAATCGCTACAAAAATAATGGGCTCAGCCATGTATTGGCCCATTGCAAAAAGGCTTTAGCTAAACCAAGTGCAGGTGGGGTGAAGAAATGAACAATAGGGGGTGTACAAGTAAAGTCGGTAAAAAAAAAATTAAATTCAATGCGTAGCACGGGTGCTAAGGCTAGTAATGAATATAGTTGTAGTTTTTGTGTTTTGTTTACTTTAATTTTTGTACGGTATGATATCAAATGAAATTGACGTAACTGTATTAATTATTTTATTTTGTATTAAGCCGTAAGAGGTAAATTATATTACTAATTTATACAGCTTAAATTCTAAACATTAAATTATATCATTTAGGTTGTACTTAAATGTTAATTATATAGTATAAAACAAATAAACGCTATGGCATTATTGAAAAATTGTTTGACATACTTTTTATACTAAAATACATTTTTAATAATTTATTATAACTATCAATTGTGCTTAATGTTATTTGGATGCCCAAATTTTCTAAACTTGTGTAACACCTACTTAACGTTAAAATCGCAGTGAATTCAGTTTAATGTGTTTAATACGTGAGTAACCATAAACTAAACAGAATCGATCAACATGAATTTGAACCTTATTAATAATGATTTTAAGTACTTATCTGTATATTTGGACACCTAGAAAAATCCTAGATAATCATATTCAAATTTTTGGTTAATGCACTTCAGTTAATGATTAATGAGTCTTCCACTACTAGTTGGATTAACAATTTCAACAACATAGAGTCTTCCACTACTTGATAGAAGGGCAACGAGGCCCAAATATTGGGGAAGACACTTTGACTATTTTGATAAGGTCATATTTTGGCTTTAACCATCTTGGAGAAGCAATCTTGTTCATTGAACAAGTAGCTCCTCCTCCCACTGAGAAAGCCTCTAAAAAATGAATGAAACAGTGAACAAGCTGCAAGCGGAACAAAGAATCTAAACAAACATATAACTTTGTTCCAAGCAAGAATGCATCAGTGTAATAGCAGTAACCAATTTACCAAACATAAAGATCTTCAGACATTAATATATGAGCGCTTTGCTCTAGCTGAAGTACTGATTTCTGAAGAGCCAGACAAATAAATTCTAGGGAAACTGTAGCTTTCTGAGACTGCAACTGGCTGTTGAGGATGAAGTGTGGGTGGTGGAATTAGATTGCATTGAGCTGGAAGTAGGGGAAGCATGTTATACTTGTAAGGATCACTGCTTCAACTGCAACCAACAGAACTAAGGAGTGGGACAAAACAAGCTAAAACTATGTCTGTTTCTTTGAGATTGAGCTCGCCACAAAAGCTACCCCAGTGCAGATTTTATCAAATGCTAAAATTTGCCAGGATTCTAAAAGTACAAAAGCTTAAACAATAACTATACCTACTTTGCTTCTTTTTCTTAATCATATCTCTTGTGAAAACATCAAAAAATTTCAACATTTCAATGCTTGGATCATTTGAGTACACTTGGTAACATGCCTTGCATTTCGTTCCAAACCATCTTTACCCATATCTGGCCTTTGGAAGGAAAACAATCCATCTTCGATCAAATACAAATGTATCTGAAGATTATAAACTCCAACCACATTATATGTCGAAACAAAAAATCAGCAGCCACAGCAAGTACCAAGTCTACATAAAGAAAAAAGAGAAATCAAGTATCCTTCCAATCTATCAATCTTCACTTTTGTTCAATATTGAGGAATTATTTACAAATTCTTGTGTTGGGAAAGTTCGGAAAAATTAAATTAAAGTATGAAGATATATATGTTTAATATTTTTTATTTACAATTTACCAAAAAAAATATTATTTACAAAACCATCAGAAATTGATTTAACTTGTGAGAAATTATTTTAACAGCAAAATATAGGTCATGATTAAAAAAATCAAGTAATTTTAATTGAAGAAAAAATCAATACACACGTTTTTAGTTGTAAACATTTGGCTTAAATAATTTTCTAGGGCCTATAGTATTTTTGTTAAGTCTCTAAAAAAAATCATGTTGATTTTTTTTTTACCATATCATTGGTGACTAATCTAAGTCGGGGAACCTGACTGGCCACAAGTACCCGACCAAGCCGACCCATGTGGTTCTCCCCTCTCAACAGAGTTTTTGCCACACCCAAGATTCGAACCCGAGACCTTGATGTGGGATCCATGTCCAGTTACCACTCGGACCAACCCTTGTTGGTCATGTTGATTTTAATATATGAAACATGAATTTTTTTTTGCCTTCTTAATTTTGATTTTAATTTCTTTAATATTTATATATGTTTAAATTAGTCCTTTATAATTCCTACTCTATGGACTAAAATCAATATCACTATGATCCACATATTATAGGGACTAATTTTAATATGGACAAATTTTACTAGAACTAAAATCAAAAGGAGTGTTAAAAGAAGTTTTCTTGTGTTTCATGGATTCAAACAAGTGATTGGTAAGAACTAAAGCCTAAACTAGTGTATAGTTTTGGGACCAAAAAGTTATTAAAGTTTACTTACCATTTTTACACTTATTTTTTGTCAAAAAAAAAAATTTACACTTATTTGATACATCATTTTGGGTTTAATCCATATAAAAAATTGTCACTGGTTTGAATTCTTGAAGCATAGGAAAAGCTACTAAAGCTACTAATGGTGTTTTGATGTTTCAGTCTCAGTTTTTATATTTGTCCTTTTGAAATAAATTCGTGCAATACGTGAATCATGTTGATTTTAGTTTATAAAATAAGGATCCTATATGGACTAATTTCAATATTGATGAATATTTTCTCATGACTTAAATCCCATTCTCACCAAGAAAATTCACGTTTCACAGACTCGAGCACGCAAAAAAAAATATTAAAATGGGCCTTGGCAGCTTCAAAAGCTTGCCACGCCAATCAAATGATATATTACTCTTGATACTTCAATTTTGGGTTTAAGCATCTACGAACAAAAGCTGTTTCTAAGGCCAATCTTCGCAGAGTGGAACGATACTAACTCATAATACTGTGGACATTTTCAATGGCAGGAAAACAAAAGGTATGATATTAAAAAGAATCGACCAATCCTTGAACAAGTAGCTCCTCCTCCCACTGAGAAAGCCTCTAAAAAATGAATGAATCAGTGGAGCCGGAACAAATAATCTAGACACACATATAACTTCGTTCCAAGCAAGAATACATCAGATTAATTGCAGTGACCAATTACCAAACACAAGGATCTTCAGACATTAATATCTGAGCGCTTTGTTCTAGCTGAAGTACTCATTTCTGAGGAGCCAGACAAAGAAAATCTAGGGAAACTGTAGCTTTCAGAAACTGTAACTGGCTGTTGAGGATAAAGTGTGGGTGGTGGAGTTAGATTGCGTTGAGCTGGAAGCGGGGGAAGCATGTTATATTTGTAAGGATCGCTGCTTCGACTGCAATCAATTATAAACTTTGTAAGGAGTGGCACAAAACAAGCTTAAAAAAGAGAAAGAAAACACACTACTATTCTATCTCAATCTACATAAGAAAATGGAGACGATATTTAAATTGCATGTATCTATGCGTCTTTCCAAAGTAAAAAGTAAGATCAAGAAAGCGCATTCCAGCAAAAGATTCCTAATGGTAACTCGTGGTGGGGATAAAAAGCACTGCACCATGCAAGTAACAAAATGATTTTGAAGACTAGCAGAAAATAGAATACCTTGTATTATAAGCCTGATCATCTTCAATAAAACTGTCATCTATACGCTCAGCGGGTCTTTGAACAGCTGAAGGAATGGACCATGAAGGTGTGGGTATTTCATCTGAGAAATATCTTCTCCTAATCAACTAAAAGAAGAGGTACCAGAATATTTAGATGACAACACATCAATAGAATGAAAGAAAAAAGGGTAACGATAACAAAGACATTACTAACCATGCGGAAAAATTTTGTCACAGCCTCCTTATCATACCTTGCTTCTTTTGCAGCCTGTAGACATCCAACATAAAATTTAGTCAGTATAAGGAAAATGAACTGGATAGAAACTATTCAAAAGAAAAAGAAAACAAAAAAGATGCATATCTCTGCATCAAATTCTATCAGAAATGGTTTGCTACTTCATAGGCACAACTAGTGGTACTTTAGGTTTTGAATGAATAAATGAGAAATCAATATTCTCGGACAGTATAGCATCTCCAGCTATGAAGCCCATATACTTGAAAAATGGAAAAGTATTGATGTTTAACGTGTTCAACACATATCTGATATCAATACGCGCTGAACGTCCTGATACATGTCCAGAGAGTATCCAATAAAAATTCTGTGATACATGGAGTTCCAATAAAAAAATCTCTGTTTCCCTAGTTGTTCTCGCCCGTTCTATCTGCTGAATATCGTGCATATATGTGATTGCTCTGGTTTGCAAATTTTGAGTTCAGGTGCCCTTATTTTGCTACTTGGAGTTCCATTCTTACTCCACTCTTTCGCACATCTCTTTACAACTATTGTGCATTTGTGTTACATATGTTTACAATACATTTGTGTTACATATCTTTCGCACATCTCATTATGTTCTGTTAGTGTTAACATATTGCACCCGTATTGAATCATGTATCTAGGCTTCTTAGGTCTCCAGTTAAACATTTTCTAAAGTAAAGCACAGTGGGCAATGTCTAAGCTAAATTCATTATTCATAATGTGTGACTAGAAAAATAGGAATTGACACAAACTTCAAGAAACTCCTTTTAGAAAGAAAATTTTGAAGATTAACCCTCTTGATTTTGAGGATGAATTATGGCTACAAAATCTACTTAATCAAATAGACGGCAACAAAGTAAAATGTGAAGTTTCAATGCAAGTATAACATCAACTTGTTTTAAATTTTGAAAAGGGGGGAAGCTAGGAGAAGCTTTTATTCCATGTGGCTCTCATTAAATTCCACCCTATTCCATCATCTAAAATACGTTTTCATATACAGTGATATGGTCATAAAAAATATATGGAAATTGTTTCTGTAACACACATTTAATATGTATTTGCAAAGCAATGGCCAGGTTTAAAGTACAAAACAAGCAAACTAAAATTTTGAATTGCCACTACACTGGCTAATAGTTGATACTGCTTAGTCCTAATTGTGAATAAGGAAATATGTCCTGTTTTGACACTAATAATCAGCATTAACATCGGATTTAGTCAAACTACCTGAATACAGCACACTAGTTTTGACGGGGGTGGCATACTATCCCAAGCATAGAAAGTGGCAAAGGAAACTTGTAAAACAGACATAAAAAGTATAGTTGAGACACTTACTGCAATAAGGCCTCCACTGCCAGGAAAACTCTCAGTAAGTGGAAGCTCCTCACTAGATGGAAGCAAACCCTGCTTCTCAACCCACTGGCGTGCAACATCAACAAGATTCCCACTGCTTCCTCTTGTACCCTCTTTTGCAGCAATATCAGCTTTGTTACCAATAGCAATATATGGAACAGGAAGGCCACCAGGGCCACCAGATCCCAAAGGAGCTGAAAATGTCCCGGTTGCAGCAATCTCAGCTGCCCACTTCTGCAAGCTAGTCTTCGTTCTTCTCTGCGAAAGATCGTGAACAAAAATTACACCTGCAAATGGAATTCAAAACAAAAATTCAAAGAGTGAAAAACAGACAGCCAGCTTTGTCATATGCATTAACTTTTGAGGTGTCATCAATTAGAAAACTAATTTTGACAGTCAAAAGTTCCAGATCCAGAATACCCAAATGCTATTAACTCTTCCTTTTTCTCTCCTTGGACACAAATCTTGGTCCTTCATTTTGTACACTTTCTCGTTATCATATTGAATATTTAGTATTTACAAGTTACAACTATTTCTCACGAATATAAATAATCATACGGTTTAAAAAATTGATACAATAAGAGCATTCTTACTCACCATTAATCTGCGAATAAAATAGAGACCGGCAATCTTTGTATCGTTCATGTCCTGAGACATCCCACAGTTCAACGAAGAAATCTCTCTCCGAATCACCTTTGAGGCTACTTGAAGAGCTGCCGGAATTTCCATAAGTAGTGTGCTGGAAACGAAATCGACGACATTTGGTGAAGACTTTGAACTACAAAAAATAAACAATATACTTGTGTAGATTTCAAGGTGCAATACTTACCTTAACATCAACTGTACAACCAATTGTCTGGGAAGGGCGGGCGATGGGGGAACCTTTAACAATCAGGTGAACCAAAGAAGTCTTGCCAACACCTGCAAGATTGATAATCTATCACATATCTGCAGCTAAGATATCTCTGAAAACGGTTATAGAGAGAATCAGAAAGTAGGAGCCCAGGGAAAGCAATCAAATTATTTGCCTAGTGCTCATCCAAGGCAATGAAGTTTAGACTTGGGAAGTATCACCAATTATGTCCAAAGATTGAGAACTTCAGGTCTGTTTGGTTTAAGAAAACGTTTTCTACTTATATTTTCTGTTTTTGCACAAGAAAAGGCGAAAAGGACATTTTCTTATGAGGTGAAATCGGGACAAAAAGTGAAAACAATGTGGCATATGTTTTTATCAAAAATAAGAAATAGAAACGGTCAAAAATAAAATATTTCCTTAAATAATGTACTTGAAGAAACGGTATCAATAAATACAAAGCATATTTTTTCCTAAAACCTTCAGAAAACATCATATATGAAAACTTTCCCAATGTATGTTCCTCCATGTCAAAATCTGTGTCAACTCAAGCCTACATGGAATTATGTGCAAGAACTATTTGCAGTACTAAGCGACCATGGATTTTGCGATTTTTCCCCCGGAGTTGACTTATATAAATAGTTTTTACTTAAGACTCATTGCGCGCACAGCCTACAAAAAATTAAATAAAGAGGTAGCTCATCTTTTGTGTCAAATGTTGTTCATTCATACCACACCCACTCTGCTCAGTTCCTGAAGTTTACTATTTCAGTGAAGTGATATTACATTTCATCACAAGATTTGATATTCGGATAAAACTGTCTAGTCATTTGCTACATTAAATCACTAAAACTGAGTATGTCCTTGTTATGATGATATTTTTAAATGATTAATTTTAATCCAACCATACACCAATTCAGACTAGAAAGTCACAAACTTAATAAACCCAAACTTTATGGAGTCAAGCGCCCTCATATGAAGTTGACCTACAGCTCTGTAATACATGACTGCATTTATGTTGAACAACTTTGAAAGTTCACACGACCCTCAAAAGCATGCCCAAAGAAATTGACACATGACAAACCACACAAGGTTTCTGAGAAAGCTCCACCATCTCCCTACTAGTTTCTCTTAAATTGTTACTTGTGGACACTTCTAAAGCAACCTACATAAATAAGCTCTATAAAACACAGTCCAAAAAATAAAATATCCATCCATTTCAAAAATGAACATAATTGGTAACATGACTCTTGTTTAGTGCTACAAGGGTTTCACCAGAGTTATTATTTTCACATTCCCCTAATCTAATATTTTCAGCCTTGTTACAAAATCCCAATGGATCTCCACACATCCTCCCGCACTCAATCAACTTGCCTTTTGTCCACGCACACCACACAATCTATGAATTTCCTATTCCCCCCCGGAGAATCATAGTAAAATCCAAGCATAAAGCTCTTCTAAAAGGTGCACGAAAAAGATTGCATCCACCATTAAATTTTAATGACTTGAAATCACTCTCACAAAGTAGGTAGCTAGATTGATGAGGAAGTTTGCAGCAAGAGTTTCATGGTTCAAATTCCCAAAACTAACATTTCTCATCTCCTAACTAACTAATAAACCTCTAACATTTGCCTATAAAAAAAACACTTGAAATCACCATATATTTTCAAATTAAACTACTTGTGAACATATCATTATATTTCTATTCGTTACTTCCACACTTTGAAAAACAAACTCATTCTGAAAATGTTTTTTGTTATCCAAAAATAAAAATAATCAAATTGGGAAAAGCTAACACACTGAGTCCCTAAGAACAACAACAACAACAATAAAGAGGGGTGTAAGAATCATGAACCTGAGTCACCAACAACGAGCACTCTGACTTGGCCACAAAGCACTCCACCGTTGTGTTCTTTATTCTCCCTCTCACGGTCCCTCCAGAACATGATTTCCAATTCCTCCAGACCTGTTCGTAACAATAACAACTCCAAACTAACCACAAACGCCTTTCTCACTATACATACACTGATCAAGTTCCGTCAAATAGATTTAAGCACCAATTTTTCAAAATAGATATCTCCAATTTCGTCCCAAAATCCATATCACATGAGAATCGCGTCAAGATCAGAAAAAGCACTTGGCATCCGATATTTACGCATATCCGAAGAGAGAAAGAGAAAACAAAAAACACAGAAAATGAAATCAAACACTTCACCGACGGATCTGATGTTGGTGTGGCCTTGCTCAGTTGAGAAGTGGTGAACGAGTAATGAAAGCGATTCGGTTGAAGATTGATTGGGATATAACGTATACGTAGTATCTACGAAAATGAATAAAAGAGAGAGGAACTTGAGGGTGGTAGAGGAATTTGGAAGATGGTGCCACAAACTTGAAGGAATGAGGATGCGATCTCACTGCTCATTCGTGTAAACCACGCGATCAAAAAGCACGTCATGAGGGGGTTTCCTATTTTTTTTTGTAGTGTCTTCTTTGATTTTTGTTTTTATGAGATTTTTTTATTTTTATTTTGTTTTTATAACAGAAATTTTAGGGAAGCATGTTCCCTCCAAAGTTTTTAATCTAAAAAAAAAGAATAAGGGAAGCATGTTCCAATTTAATGTAGGGAATACTCTAGGCTCAATATTATTTAACATTAATTATGCTATTGTCGGTGTAAATCTTTTTTTTAGATAGGCAAGTGTAATGGTTAGTGGGTTAGGTGTTAGTGGTTAGAGGGGTGGGGGTATGGGGATCGAACCCCAGTTCTCCTGCATAAACTCTATCGGGTGTCCCATTGGCCATTAGGCCAACCTACCAGGGACGTCGGTGTAAATATTTTACATTGACAATCAATCACAACTCACGATAGAAGTTCCAATATGCTCCACCATAATAATGATTTGGGATTTTCTCTTGATTTTCTGTTCTTATTAAAACTACATAATAAAATTAAAGGCTCAATGTATACATCAACATATCAATATTTTTCATTACTAAACAAATTATTATTCAAATTGTTCCCTATAAAAAAATTCATCCATCTTCCAAGTGAATGAAGTGAGTGTGGAGAGGGAGAAATGAGAGTTTAGGGGAAACATCTCTTTAAAATGGGGTGTATATAGTAGTGGCCAACATCATATCGAGTATGGAATCTCATCTATTGAAATCCCATATTGTAATGCAATGTAGTCCATCTTTAAACCTAATGACATGTTGATCCTTCCATTTTTTTGAATGTAGAAATGCAAACAATCATAAGTTGATGGAACATTGAATGAGTTGGATTGAAATAAACTTTGTATGAATTTTATGTTAAAAGAAAAAAAAAGAAAAATAATGAAAGCAAAACTTGTGAGATGATTCACACTTGAGGTGTACCTCAGTGTTAAGATCTATGTTTTGGGGACAGTTGTAAAATGACCGTTAATGCACTTTGATTAATAAAAATTTCCCTATTTCCCAAAATTTTTAAAAAAAACTTGTGAGATGATTCATGTTTATCTAAAGTAAAAATAAAAGCCCACCGCAAATAGGGTCAATTTTACTATCGAAGTGCCCATGTGTCTAAAATAGGCTCCCAGATCACCCATATGTGGTTGTCGACGGGATTCCCCACGACAGGAGTGGGGGCAATCACACAGACTAGACTAGTCCCACTCTAATGTATAAGCTTTTTAAAGGACTCTACATAGACAAATTAAGTGCTTGTGTGATATCTAATTTTTTGTCCTTAGTCTTAATCAAAGATAAATAAGTATTAATTGCATGCCTTTAGAAGTGAGATTACATAAAATTCTAAGTATAAAAGAGAAAGATAGAATAATTTTAGTTATATGTAGCAAGCTTAAGTGTATGATTAGCCCATGCTGGAACTTGGACCGAGTGGCATGGATAGACACGCATAAGAGAGAGGGGGAGATATAAATTTGGTTGTGATTCACACTTGACATGGAACAACTCTCTGCTAAAGCATTAGAATGCATGCGATAAGGAAATGCTTGAGTGTTGATCTAGAAACATAAAATAGTTAAATTTTCAATTTCACTTTCACCATTCACTATCTCCTTCTTCGGTCCATAAAAACACACTAGAGAATCGGAGCAGCCATTTCTAAACACTCGCGACCAAATCCACTCACCCCAAAAACTCAAACCCTAATCAAACAACTCTGTAACGAGTAACGACTACACTAGCTTCCCCTTTGATTTTGGCATTTTGTTTGGAGAAAATGAGCAAAGTATACAAGTTTAACGACAAGATTTTAACTCACGGTAAGGGCTCGAGTTTCTGATCAAAGTTGTCAATGAGGTTCCAACAACTAGGATACAGATAAACCTCAAAGTGGTGCACTTTTAGGGGTGCTTTAGGCCATGTTGAAGGTATTATTAATTTATATGTTGTTGTATTGGTTTATTTGCTCTCGTTTGTGCAGAAAAGGATGAGTCAATTAAAAGAATTGAAAAGATGATACATTGGAACAAAAATAAGCTTTTTGGAGTTAAAAGGAGGAGCACAGCCATTTTGTATCTAGGCATGGCAATATGACGAGTTTTGCCTCACCCAGCCCCCTAATTCTTATCGAGGATAAATATTTTGTACCCATCCTTGCCTTGACCACACACATTGAATACTCATATTTATAAAAAATAATATAATATAATATAATATAATATAATCAAAATTATTAGACAAAAATAAAAGATATCAAAATAAAGTTTTCTACTTAGAAGATATTAAAAACAAAATTTTGTAAAAATATGAAACAAAATTGAATGAGTATACATACATAAAATAACATACGGATAATTTAAATTTAACATATGAGTACCTATGAAGCAAGAAATTTTTTATTGAACGACTTTTTCATAGACTTGGTATTGTGAGGAGTTTAATTTGTATACACAATATGTATACATGTTTTGCACTATCTACCAATTATAGGTTGACACATCATTAAAAAGAAGTTACTCAATTGATAACCATCTGATGTGTTATCCCTATCATGTATTGTGATTGGTGGATAGTGTAATAAGTTTTACAAAGAATGTGTATACTAATTAAACTCTATTGTGAGTGTATAGTTTGTTTTTGTTTCAAAATGGTATCCTAAGTGTATAGTTTATTTTTGTTTCAAAATGGTAGACTCAGTGAGTAGGAACAACAAAAATGGTATAGACTCGGTGAGTAGTGTCCTACTTCCGTATGACCGTTATTGTTTCGTGATGTTGTGGGGAATTTTTTTCTCAGATTTGTTCCTATTTAGTTTTTGTTGTTGTTTTGGGGCTTAACTCCATTTTATACAATAAAAAAACTATTTAAAAGTTCCAAAATATTTGAAGAACCTAGTGAGTAATTAAACCAATAATTTATTCTTTAATTATTAAAAGAGTTTAATTTGCACACACAATAGGTGTATGGGCTTTTACAACCACTACTAATCACAGTACATGGAGTGGTTGGTTACTAATTGACTAATTGGTACTTACCAATTGACCAATTTCTCTTTAATGATGTGTTACCATGTGATTAGTAGATAGTATACAACATGCATACATTTATTGTGTATATAAATTAAATCCTTATTAAAAAGGTTTAAATATGTTTTTCGTCCCTATAAATATAGATTTTTTTAAATAAGTCCCTTCAAAATTATTACTTTTAAATAAGTCCCTGCAAAGGAATTTTTTTTAAATATGCCCTTCTGTTAGAAAAACGCTGATGTGTCTAACAGAGTGCCACGTTGCCTTTTAGTGTCGGATTTTCATTTTCTATTTATTTTATTAAAACCTATGTGTATTACAACCATAATCCCCTAATCTTCTTCTTTCTCTTCCTCTCCCACTCCCACAC
The DNA here is from genome assembly GCA_039519185.1 of Astragalus membranaceus. NCBI lineage: Eukaryota > Viridiplantae > Streptophyta > Magnoliopsida > Fabales > Fabaceae > Astragalus > Astragalus membranaceus. The sequence continues at coordinate 173,856,512 of CM076850.1, read as the reverse complement.
CCACTTGTCTGCCACCCACCATCATCAACACTCCAATTAGGGGTGGACAGCTTTTGTGAACCCGTCCGTAACCGCAAAATCCGAGTGAGAAAAAGCACAAGCGGGGCGGGTTTGGCGGATACGCTGAAAAGGAGAGATTTGGGCTTTTGTGGTTCTACACGGTCGGATGCGGTGGGGGAGCCCAGATCCAACGGTGACCGCACCCGACCGACCCAGTTAACTAAGTGAAACGTGGTCGTTTATGCTACAGCTTGTAAAAACACAATATCCTCACGCGAAACCCACGCTTGCTCTCATATCACTCTCATCAAAAAAAATGAAACCCTAGCAGTGCTCCCTCTCCCACGAAACCCTAGCAGCCGCAACTCACCTCTCCTTCTCCCACGAAATCCCAGTAGCTGCGAAGCTTCCCTCTCCCACGAAGGTGAATGAGTAAGTTTCTAGATAAAGTTAGTAATCTTTTTTTTGTGAGTCAGTTTCTGGATGGTTGTTAGTTTCTGGATGCTTGTTTGTTTTTGAATGCGTAAATTTGTGAGTCACTAATTACTTGTTAGTTGTATGCTTGTTGGTAAGTTAGTAAGTAAGTAAGTTAGTAACTTGTGAATCGTTGGCAGTGGCTGAAAAGAATTTCAGTGAGTCTCTATTACACTATTAACTAAATTATTGCTTCATTTTGTTATGAGTGTATTAACTAACAGCTTCAATTTTTAACATTTGCAGTCATAACTTTTTTGATTTTTTGGAGTCACATGGCTCACATCTTATTGCCAACTATTGCATCAACTAAATAGCAACCTTGTTTGTTCTTTTGGAGTCTTTCATGACTCAAAACATGATCCGACTTCATGCAAGGGAACTTATGTTTTGGGTATATATTCTTGCATTATGTTTTAATTACTCTTATTCTGTTGTATTCTGCTGCTGCACTGTTTTAATTACTCTTAATCTGCTGTATTCTGTTTTAATAGATTTTGGAACTTTAGACATTGGTCAAGTTTAAAGGAGGCTTATTCAGCTGCTGAATCTGGTTGTTATGGTAAGCTGTTTTATATTCAGTTTCTCTTTAGATTTTGGAATTGAAATGAAGTTCAGTACTTCTGGAACTGTTACTTTTTAGATTTAGATTCTGCTGTCTTGTTTTATTTTGTTGGAACTAACCTTGTAACTTGATTTGTTAAACTGTCCTGTTTTTTAGTTTCTGGAAAAGTATCCAAGGTTATTTGTATGTTTTTTCAAAAAAAAATTCTGATAATATGAAGAGTTTTTATCAAAAGACTTAGCCTAGTAATCTATTTGGTGTTAAAATCATATTTTCTAGGTCCAATACTGTATTTAGAATTTTTAAAGCAGCCAAAAAAACTAGTTTAAAATAAGAATTGATGGACAAAAAAAAAGACAATTGGGCCACTGAAGGCCCAACCCGCAACTACCCACCCACCAAACCGTTGGGCCCACATAACCGAATCCGCCAAAAACCGATTTTTGAAATGGTCGGATTTGAGCCTCCCAATTCAATTCGTGGATTACTTCGGATGGGCCAGTTTGGGCTCGAATCCGATCCGGCTCGACCGCCGTCCACCCCTAACTCCAATAACATACTCCTTCTCACATCCCTAATCTTCTTCTTCCTCTTCCACTCCCACACCCACACTCCTTTGCCACCCACCATCACCAACACTCCAATAACACACTCATTCCCACGCTCCCACGATTTATCCATCACGGTAACCATAACAGACACGACATCGACGACACCAGCTTAGACGGCGACGCAGTGGTTGACATACGAGAGACAGAGCGTGAAAATGGAGAGACATGGCGCATGAGATTTGGGGGTCAGAGTGGTGCTTGGTCTTGTGGGTTGGAAACGAACCTTTGGGTTGATTAAAACTGAACAACCCTTCTTTCTCTTCTTCTTCCAATCAAGGCTGAACAAACCTTTTTTCTGTTATCTCTGTGCTTCACTTTGGGTTGATTGAGAGAAATTCAAAAATCCCAATTCAAATTTTCCTTACAATTCAATTTTTCCCAATTCAGAAATTCTCTGCGAATAAATTCCAATTGAATATATCCCAGTTCAGAAATTCCGCAATATCTCTGTGAATAAATCCCAATTCAGAAATTCTTCCTTACAATTCAATTTTCCCCCAATTCTTCAAGCCATTGTGTCAAGTCTTCCTCATCAAATACTCGGTACCTTTAGAAAGAATGGAGGACACTGTGAGTAAAGTGGTCTTACTTCGATCTTAACCTAAGTCTACCAAATTCTAACAAACTAATCCTAAAATCTAGATAAGATAAAATATCTTATTTTCAATTATTCTAATAATATCTAATAGTCCCCCACAAGCTAGAAGGTATTCACAACACTTCTAGCTTGACATGGACAACACAAGATACATCAAAACAAAAGAAAATTACAATGGGAGATGCCGAAAATACATCGGCAGAAATCAAAGCGATAAGGCACAAATGCTTTAACTACTCGAAGGAAGCAACAATGTTATAACCACTCGAAGAAAGCGACAATGCTATAACCATTCAAAGGAAGTAATATTGCTATAACCAATCGGAGGAAGCGGCAATGCTATAACCACTCGATGGAAACTAGCGGAAAAAATGAATCACGATTCTGAGAGAAAGAAAATCGCAAAGAGAAGAGAGAAATCAACCTAATTAAGATTCTGAGAAAAGGAACTCAATCCAGGTCCAGAGGAGAATCGAAGCAACAATTCAAAGCAACGATTCGAAGGAGAATCAAAATTAGGGAAAGATCGCAGATCTAAATAAAGATTACGAGGTAGAAGACTGAAACAAGAAATGATTATGGCGTTTCTGAAGAAGCAGAGAAAAAATGCGATTTTTAGAGAGGAGAAAAATGATTGCAGCGATAAAAAAGAAATAAACTGAAAACTGAAAAGGTGGTGCTCCGGCGGCAAATGTCGCCGGCAGTGGTGGTGAAGCACAGAGACGAGGTCAGAAGATTAGAAACCGCTCTGATACCATGTTGAATAACAAGAACAAAGAAAGGAAAAATGAAAAATCTTTATTGCTTGTGGAGAATGAATTGATTACAAAAGTGAAGCTAGAGAGGGGCTTATATAGCCATAAAAAAATTAATTTGATCTTAACCTAGATCTAACAAACTCTAACAAACCAACCTTAAAATCTAGATAAGATAAAATATCTTATTTCCAATTATTCTAATAATATCTAATAAGAAGGGTGTTTTTAAAAAAAAATTGTAGGGACTTATTTTATAAAAAATTGTAATAACTTATTTGAAAAATAACCATATTCGCAGGGACGAAAAACATATTTAACGATATTAAAAACCATTTGCATTTGTGGTCGCAAGCCGAATCGCCTTCCATTTGCATTTGCATTTGCATTGGATGTTTGTCAATATCAAACATCCAACATGACACCGACAGTGCCCTCGGATGATTTGGCACCACACATTACTGAGATTTTATAACGTGACGGAACTTATTCCCGATTAGAAGCAGCATCCCATTCAGCTCTAACTTGAGCCAACTTCCCTAATTATATATGAACACATATTACGCTGCAGCCATTAGTAATTGTAAAATTAAACAGTGAGTTTACAGAATCCTGAAGCAGTTAATCAGGCATCTGAATGCAGAAAAGATATTCGGGTGCAGTAGGAGGTAAATGGGTTCTCATGATTGTGGACACCTTCATAAGTTGTTATCACATAACTTGAGTCATCTCTATCCCTTTCCACCCTTTTCTTCACATTACATCCCCCACTTGAACATTTGTAGTAGTTCCTGTATCATCATCATTCATGGAATTAATATTCGACTTGTTACTTTACTTGCTTCTTTAACTCAATGTATAAAGGTTTAACTAAAATTCAAGGAAGTTAATTACAATAGTAATTATTAAATTGATGACTAGTTAACTCTATCAGTGCAGGATTAGTAATTTAGACTAGTTAACTCTATCGGTGCAGGATTAGCAATTTAGCAGTCCATATTGAGACTTCTAATCATATTCCAATTTAGAAGCACCATGATCAATCTTATATAAAACATAACTACTTCAATTCCTATTTCAATAATGAACAATACTAGAATTATAGTTAGTTTGGTTAGTCAATGACTAATATATAAGTAACTCTAATTGACTCATTTGAATAACTTTTCTATTTTGTCTCATTCTCTTCATTTTCATCGATACAACTTAGTTTTTTCTCTTTACTTTTCATCATGAGTAATGTTATTTGGACAAATACCGAACAAATATAAATAATAGACATTTTACTTTTCATCATCAGTTACTTTGATAATGAAAAGCAACGTGTCTATTCTCCGTATTTTTTTGGTATTTGTTCACAAAAATTTGTCCAAATAATATTACTCTTCTATTAGACAATTTTGTATTTATTTCTCAAATAAAAAAAATTAAGGTCTATTTATAAAGCCCAAAAAAATTAAGGTTTATTAATAAATTTGATGCCGCTAGAGTCCTCTTTACGAGGAATATGTAATTTTGTTTTTATTTGCTTTGTTTTCTCTTTTTTTTTTCCTACTCTCCTACCTAAAAAAAGCCCACACACATGTTAATTAAGGCACAAGGGCCCTATCCAAGCCAATAATGCCTCATTAGTTAATTAGACAAACATAAGTTTGCCTATATTTAGAGTTCTCAAACTGGGCGTTTGATTCGGTTCAGTCCGATCCATTGAGTCAAAATATAAAAACTAATTGGGTTAGGCCAACCCAACCCAACCCAATTATCCACTGAGTTGTATTTTCTATAGTCTAGTCCAATAAAAAAAACACAAATTTAAAAAGTGAGCCCAATATGACCCTATGGGCCAACTGTACGGGCTAATTTGGTCCAATTTTTTTGGACTTCTATTTAGTGAGCCCATTGCAATCAATCTAAAACACTAGGTCTTCGAACTGACCTATTGGACTAGGCCAAAATCGACACATCTACCTATGCTTATATAGTAGATTTGTAATGTTTGTCTTTTACATTAGTGTAAAAATTTAATTATATTTTCCTTTATGTCATTACTACCTTAGATTCGGACTGTTCTTTATGGACTTTTTTCCATACTTCCTCCATTTGTATCCATCATCCATAATCTCAAGCACTGATCTGGTCCTAAAGGCGATCCTTGGCTTCACTTCAGCTTTATTCCGCCTAATCCCATTTTTGCGTTTTCTGCAAAACATTATTCAAAATACACTTTGTATCAAATTAATAAACCAACATTATTATATGCTTAATTCTACATAGTCTAGTCATATTAAATTAATAATACAGAATATACCATTTTGCTTTTAATGAACAAGAGAGAAACCAAGAAGGAAGAAAATTACACTTGCATATTGTTCCTTGAGGTTGCACCATTGAATCCATGACTCAGATCACTGAAGGTTACTTTCTCTGATGAATCAGTAGACTCTTGATGATCAATACAATCATCGAGTATGAGATAATCGGATAGTAAAAAGTCAGAAGAGGAAGGAGTCAATTTAGTTGAGTGATCATAATTGGAGTTAGGATGAGGGTTTACAAAATAGTAGTCCATTGAAGTTATGGGTTGGTGGTAATTGGCAGCACAATTATGCAATTTGCCAATGGTTTTCATACTATATAATAAAAAATGATATCTAGTGCAGTAGGATAGAAATATAGTTTTCCAAGTTATTATACCTTTCTATGATCGTTCCAATCACCTTCCTAGAGGATGCAATGAAGTTTCCCCTTTAATCCACGTGTCCACTATCTCGAATATGAAGGTGACGTCATCCTAGTGACGTGATTATAATTGAGGAGTTTGAGGCCTCTAACTAAAGTATTATTCATAATGTCAAAAAAAACTAAGGTATTATTCTGTCTAAAGACAAACTAAGGTATCATTAGTCTATCTCACACTAATATATTAGTATTCTCTCTAATATTAGTCGTTGGCTCGTTGCCCTTGCAAAGCACGTAGTAACTTCAACTTATAGGTGGGTACTTGGGTATTGTACTTGGGTATTACAAACTAGCTTTAATACCCGTGTGATGTATGAGGCCTGCTAAATCTAGTTTTGTATTTTATATAGTCTTTTCTCGTTTGGAACATTGTTGCCTATCCACGTAGTCTTTCAACGATTTCAACAAAAGACTAATATCCGCTCGTTCTTAGGAGCAAATTTCACCTTTGCCAACCCCGAGTTTATCCACGGCAGGAATCGAACTTGAGATTATCATGTCGACCATGTGACCCATGGTATCTTATGTCATTGAGTCAACAGTGTTGGTTTGTAAAATATACAGTCTAATAACTGTGAACAAAAATTAGATTAAAACAATAAATTAAATAAGAAGAATATAAAATAAAATGGAACATTAACAAACACCAAGAAATTGAACATCCATAGATATTAAGAAGAAAAATCTAAAGAATTTTAACAACATAATCCATATTCATCAAATGTAAATATAAAAATTTAACTCATAACCAAAAAGAAAAGAAGACAACATAATTGGAAAGTGAAACACGTGGGTAAAATGCGATTGAAGTTCTCACGGAAGTAAATGTTGCAACGCGGTACTCGGATATAAAAGAGATAAAAATAAAAACACCAATTTAAGTATGCTTCTAATACTTGTTGGTGTAAAATGATCAAAATAAAGAAAACAACACAAATAAAAAGTGAAACACGTGGGTATCATGCATGATTTGATGAAAACCACCAATAAAATAGAAGCATTTATACAAAGTTGAAATAATATGATGGGGGTTTTATTGTAAATATGGCTGGAATTCTCGTAAATAAAAATTAAATTATAACTATAAATTAAATAAGAAAATTATAAAATTAAAAAGAAACGTTAACAAACACATTGAAATTGAACATCCATCGATAATAAGAAGAAAAATCTAAAGCATTTTAATAACATATTCCATTTTGTCAAATGTTAATATAAAAACTTAACCCATAATTAGAAAGAAAAGAAAACAACACAATTAGAAAGTGAAACACGTGGGTATCATACGTTGTTGGATGAAAATTACCAATAAAATAGAAGAAACTATACAAAGTTGAAAGATGATCTAGGTTCTATTGTAAATGTGATTGAAGTTCACGCAGGAGTAATTACTGCAACGCGGTACTCGAATTAAAAAGAAAGATAAAAATATAAACACCAATTTAACTATGCTTATAATACTTGTTGGTGCGAAATAAATGGATTCAATACATATTTCAAGTTCAAAAATATAAGGAGAAGAAGTATAAAAATAAATTATTTTTTTAAATGTTCAGAAAAATATGGTTCTAAAAAATATAAAGAAAAGAAGTATAAAAAGAAATTAATTTTCTAAAGTAGTGAAATTAATAAATGTTGGGTTGTACGGGTTAGTGTCATGATTTTTTTCAACAAACCTATTATTGAAGAACGAACTTTGAAGAATGAACCCCAAAACACACTACTTTGCATCGCACTTTACGTATTTTATTACGAAATTTTTTCATTATACTGATTATCGAGGAACAAATTTTGTGTATTTGAACAGTTAAAAACTTTCCAAAACGCTAAAGTACCCCAAAACACACCACTTAACATCACACTTTACGTATTTTGTCGCGATTTTTTTTTCACCATACCAGTTATTGAGGAACAAATTTTGCGCATTTGAATAAGGTTTAAATATGTTTTTCGTCCCTGCAAATATAGTTGTTTTTCAAATAAGTCCCTACAAATTATTATTTTTTAAATATGTCCCTACAAAATAGCTTTTTTTTTAAATATACCCTTCTGTTAGTGAGACGTTACAAAAAAACTGATGTGTCAAACGGAATTCTGATGTGGCACATTTCAGTCCATATGACTTTGACACATCATTATTTTTTTTATTTAATTTTAAATAAAAGCCAAGAAGATAAATACAAACTGAAATTAGGGTCCCAAATTCATAATCTTCTTTGTTCCTTCACTCTTCTTTATCTATCTTCTTGTTCCTTAACTCTCCCTCCGTCACCCCCTTCCCTTATCAGTTTAGAATCAAATCTCAACCCTCCGCCACCTCCGTCAATCGGCTAACAGAGAGTTAACAGAAGGGCTTATTTAAAACAAAAATATTTTGAAGGGAGTTAATTAAAAAAAATAAATTACAGGGACTTATTTAAAAAATAACTATATTTGCAGGGAACAAAAACATATTTAAACCTTTGAATAGTTATAATTTTTTTGAACCATAAATTACACAAAAACACACTGAAAGTACCCCAAAGCACACTACTTAGGATCGTAATTAATTTTTTTTAACCAGACTGGGTTATTAAGGAATAAACTTTGCGTTTTTGAATAGTTAAAAAAATATCAGAACGCTAAAGTACCCCAAAATACACTGTTTAGGATTGCGCTTTACGTATTTTGTCACGAAATTATTATTATTTTAACCAAAACAGTTATTGAAGAACAAACTTTGAGTATTTGAACAATTAAAATTTTTTCTGAACCATAAAGTACACCAAAACACACCGCTTAGTATCTCACTTTACGTATTTTGTCATGAAATTAATTTTTTCACCTAACTCGTTATTGAGGAACGGACTTCACGTAATTGAACATCTAAATTTTTATCGTACCCATAAAGTATACTGCAGGATAACATCTACGTATAAAGGATAATTTTTTTTCAAAATTTATAAAAAGAGTGCAAGAGCAGAGAAGGGGGGGTGGTGTTAACATATTGATGTCGCGGCATGCAGCGCAAAAAATTTCTTTTTTTTTTGTATAAACTAGGGAGCAAAGCATTGTGGTCCTACCCCGGTTAGAGGGATTAGTCTTTGTAGTTGCGCGCAGAGAATACCCGATTTATAAAAAAAAGTGGGCTTTTTCTTTTGACACAAAGATTATGTGACATATTGTAAAAAAAAAGATTATGTGACATAGCATTCGCAACAAAATATAAGAAAAAATAATGTATTTAATCTAATTGTACTAAAATTTATAAAAATAAATAAAAGGATCTGATTAAAATTTATGCTAAACACATCCACACTTATAACTAAGTATAAGCCAAAAATTATTATTTATCTTGTAAAAGTTTAATTAAATAATACGATGCATCCATTATTGTGTAAAAAAATTTAATAAAATGAAACCGACAAAGATCTGCAAAAAACCTGCGTTGCAGACAAAAAACTGAGGGAGAGAATAAAAAAAACTGCAATAAAGGGGGACAGCAACTGAAAAGCAGAGAGAAAAAAGAGAGAGAATAAAAAAAGTAAAGTTGCTTTGTCAAAAAAAAAACAAAGTTGCTGACGGGAGAGGGTCAACACTCACGCCAAATGATTGTAAAAAAATTAATCACAATTTATTACTACTAATATTAATCATCAACTTAACACTACTAAAATTAATACTACTAAAATTAATCAATTTAATTACTAATAAGTAATAATTATCAAAAAAAATTGACTACTAACAAAAATTTCAAAAATTTTGTTGTCATAATTTAATTAAAATTATTGAATTAAAATAAAACTGTCTAAAATTTACAATTTAATATTTACTATAATATAACTATTAAAACTACTAAAATCAATCGATTTAACCACTAACAATTGTAAAAAAAAAAAAAAACTTAACCACTATCAAAAATTCCAAAATAACAGTTTTTTAAATAATTTACTAATATAATTAAATTGGTGAAATTAATATTAAATGATCTAAAATTTACTATTTACTATAATCTACTGAAACTACTAAAACCAATCAATTTAATCACTAACAATTGTAAAAAGAAATTAACCACTATCAAAAATTTCAAAATAACTTTTTGATGAATAATTTAATAATTTCATTTACATCATTAAATTAATATTAAATGATGTTGAATAAAAAATATAAATAAGTGGCAACATGAGCCGCAACGGTAGCGGCAACAGGAGTGCCAACGGGAACAAAAAATTCAGAATTTTTTTTGTTATAATTTAATTTAAATTATTAATTTAAAATTAAACTATCTAAATTTTACAATTTATTATTTACTGTAATATATCTATTAAAACTACTAAAATCAATCTATTTAACCACTGGCAATTGGGGACTGCAAACGAGAGTGCCAGCGGGAGTGCCAACGGGGGTGCATATTTTACCTTAAATCTCATTTCTTTTTTATTGATTTTTACTCTATTATTAATATTATAAGAAAATACCAACTTTTTTTTAACTTTTTTCAACACAACTATTTTAATAAATTTGAAAATCCTACCCAACATGTTCCACAATTCAATATTAAATCATATAGAAAAACACGAGTTAACATGTGGCAATGGGAGCGACAACGAGAGACTGGCAATGAGAGCTGCAACGGGAGTGGCAACAGGAGAGGCAACGGGAGTGGCAACGAGAAAGGTAACGAGAGCGCCAACGGGAGTGCCACCGGGAGGACCAGCGAGGATGCAAACTGGAGGGTCAATGGGGATGCATATTTTACCTCTCTAATGTCCAAATACATTATTATGGATCGATCAATGTAATTCGGATTGTCAATCTCCTTTAATTTCTTCGACTCAATATAATTTTCATTTGTATGTTATATGACATAATACCTATCTATTTTCACTTTGAATTTCAAATTATTCATTTTGGACATTGTTCACAACTTATGATTATCTTCCAAATTACTATTATGACTTCATGGCAATACACCGACCATACAGTATCACCCGTGCGTATGCACGGGTAAAATACTAGTCTACTCTACTATAATAAAATCAAAGACTAGCAAAATGTCCAATTTAGACATCTTAAAAATTTGACATTTGTCTAAATATTGGGGTAATTTGGTCAATTTGCCACAAAAAGCCAAAAAAAGCTCAGCTTTTGCAGTGATGCAGTCATGACAAAACATCGACTGACGCGGTAGACAGAAAAAGGAGAGACAGCGACTGAAAAAAAAGGCAGAAAAAAAAGATCTGCAAAAAGGCTGCGTTGGAGACAGAAAACTGAGGGAGAGAATAAAAAAAACAGTAATAAAGGGGGACAGCAACTGAAAAGCATAGAGAAAAAAGAGAGAGAATAAAATAAGTAAAGTTTCTTTGTCAAAAAAAAAAAAGCAAAGTTGCTGACAGGAGAGGGTCAACACTCACGCCAAGTGATTGTAAAAAAATTAATCATAATTTAATACTACTAATATTAATCATCAATCTACTCTACTATAATAAAATCAAAGACTAGCAAAATGTCCAATTTAGACATCTTAAAAATTTGACATTTGTCTAAATATTGGGGTAATTTGGTCAATTTGCCGCAAAATGCCAAAAAAAACCCAGCTTTTGCAGTGATGCAGTCATGACAAAACATCGACTGGCGCAGTAGATCGAAAAAGGAGAGACAGCGACTGAAAAAAAGGCAGAAAAAAAAGATCTGCAAAAATACTGCGTTGCAGACAAAAAACTGAGGGAGAGAATAAAAAAAACTGCAATAAAGGGGGACAGCAACTGAAAAGCAGAGAGAAAAAAGAGAGAGAATAAAAAAAGTAAAGTTGCTTTGTCAAAAAAAAAACAAAGTTGCTGACGGGAGAGGGTCAACACTCACGCCAAGTGATTGTAAAAAAATTAATCACAATTTAATACTACTAATATTAATCATCAATTTAAGATTACTAAAATTAATACTACTAAAATTAATCAATTTAATTACTAATAAGTAATAATTATCAAAAAAAATTGACTACTAACAAAAATTTCAAAAATTTTGTTGTCATAATTTAATTAAAATTATTGAATTAAAATAAAACTGTCTAAAATTTACAATTTATTATTTACTATAATATATCTATTAAAACTACTAAAATCAATCGATTTAACCCCTAACAATTGTAAAAAAAAAAACTTAACCACTATCAAAAATTCCAAAATAACATTTTTTTAAATAATTTACTAATATAATTAAATTGGTGAAATTAATATTAAATGATCTAAAATTTACTATTTACTATAATCTACTGAAACTACTAAAACCAATCAATTTAATCACTAACAATTGTAAAAAGAAATTAACCACTATCAAAAATTTCAAAATAACTTTTTGATGAATAATTTAATAATTTCATTTACATCATTAAATTAATATTAAATGATGTTGAATAAAAAATATAAATAAGTGGCAACATGAGCCGCAACGGTAGCGGCAACAGGAGTGCCAACGGGAACAAAAAATTCAGAATTTTTTTTGTTATAATTTAATTTAAATTATTAATTTAAAATTAAACTATCTAAAATTTACAATTTATTATTTACTATAATATATCTATTAAAACTACTAAAATCAATCGATTTAACCACTGGCAATTGGGGAGTGCAAACGAGAGTGCCAGCGGGAGTGCCAACGGGGGTGCATATTTTACCTTAAATCTCATTTCTTTTTTATTGATTTTTACTCTATTATTAATATTATAAGAAAATACCAACTTTTTTTTAACTTTTTTCAACACAACTATTTTAATAAATTTGAAAATCCTACCCAACATGTTCCACAATTCAATATTAAATCATATAGAAAAACACGAGTTAACATGTGGCAATGGGAGCGACAACGAGAGACTGGCAATGAGAGCTGCAACGGGAGTGGCAACAGGAGAGGCAACGGGAGTGGCAACGAGAAAGGTAACGAGAGCGCCAACGGGAGTGCCACCGGGAGGACCAGCGAGGATGCAAACTGGAGGGTCAATGGGGATGCATATTTTACCTCTCTAATGTCCAAATACATTATTATGGATCGATCAATGTAATTCGGATTGTCAATCTCCTTTAATTTCTTCGACTCAATATAATTTTCATTTGTATGTTATATGACATAATACCTATCTATTTTCACTTTGAATTTCAAATCATACATTTTGGACATTGTTCACAACTTATGATTATCTTCCAAATTACTATTATAACTTCATGGCAATACACCGACCATACAGTATCACCCGTGCGTATGCACGGGTAAAATACTAGTCTACTCTACTATAATAAAATCAAAGACTAGCAAAATGTCCAATTTAGACATCTTAAAAATTTGACATTTGTCTAAATATTGGGGTAATTTGGTCAATTTGCCACAAAAAGCCAAAAAAAGCTCAGCTTTTGCAGTGATGCAGTCATGACAAAACATCGACTGACGCGGTAGACAGAAAAAGGAGAGACAGCGACTGAAAAAAAAGGCAGAAAAAAAAGATCTGCAAAAAGGCTGCGTTGCAGACAGAAAACTGAGGGAGAGAATAAAAAAACAGTAATAAAGGGGGACAGCAACTGAAAAGCATAGAGAAAAAAGAGAGAGAATAAAATAAGTAAAGTTGCTTTGTCAAAAAAAAAGCAAAGTTGCTGACAGGAGAGGGTCAACACTCACGCCAAGTGATTGTAAAAAAATTAATCATAATTTAATACTACTAATATTAATCATCAATCTACTCTACTATAATAAAATCAAAGACTAGCAAAATGTCCAATTTAGACATCTTAAAAATTTGACATTTGTCTAAATATTGGGGTAATTTGGTCAATTTGCCGCAAAATGCCAAAAAAAACCCAGCTTTTGCAGTGATGCAGTCATGACAAAACATCGACTGGCGCAGCAGATCGAAAAAGGAGAGACAGCGACTGAAAAAAAGGCAGAAAAAAAAGATCTGCAAAAAAACTGCGTTGCAGACAAAAAACTGAGGGAGAGAATAAAAAAAACTGAAATAAAGGGGGACAGCAACTGAAAAGCAGAGAGAAAAAAGAGAGAGAATAAAAAAAGTAAAGTTGCTTTGTAAAAAAAAAAACAAAGTTGCTGACGGGAGAGGGTCAACACTCACGCCAAGTGATTGTAAAAAAATTAATCACAATTTAATACTACTAATATTAATCATCAATTTAAGACTACTAATATTAATACTACTAAAATTAATCAATTTAATTACTAATAAGTAATAATTATCAAAAAAAATTGACTACTAACAAAAATTTCAAAAATTTTGTTGTCATAATTTAATTAAAATTATTGAATTAAAATAAAACTGTCTAAAATTTACAATTTATTATTTACTATAATATATCTATTAAAACTACTACAATCAATCGATTTAACCACTAACAATTGGAAAAAAAAACTTAACCACTATCAAAAATTCCAAAATAACATTTTTTTAAATAATTTACTAATATAATTAAATTGGTGAAATTAATATTAAATGATTTAAAATTTACTATTTACTATAATCTACTGAAACTACTAAAACCAATCAATTAAATCACTAACAATTGTAAAAAGAAATTAACCACTATCAAAAATTTCAAAATAACATTTTGATGAATAATTTAATAATTTCATTTACATCATTAAATTAAAATTAAACTATCTAAAATTTACAATTTATTATTTACTATAATATATCTATTAAAACTACTAAAATCAATCGATTTAACCACTAGCAATTGGGGAGTGCAAACGAGAGTGCCAGCGGGAGTGCCAACGGGGGTGCATATTATACCTTAAATCTCATTTTCTTTTTTATTGATTTTTACTCTATTATTAATATTATAAGAAAATACCAAATTTTTTTTAACTTTTTTCAACACAACTATTTTAATAAATTTGAAAATCCTACCCAACATGTTCCACAATTCAATATTAAATCATATAGAAAAACATGAGTTAACACGTGGCAATGGGAGCGACAACGAGAGACTGGCAATGAGAGCTGCAACGGGAGTGGCAACGGGAGAGGCAACGGGAGTGGCAACGAGAAAGGTAACGAGAGCGCCAACGGGAGTGCCACCGGGAGGACCAGCGAGGATGCAAATTGGAGGGTCAATGGGGATGCATATTTTACCTCTCTAATGTCCAAAAACATTATTATGGATCGATCAATGTAATTCGAATTGTCAATCTCCTTTAATTTCTTCGACTCAATATAATTTTCATTTGTATGTTATATGACATAATACCTATCTTTTTTCACTTTGAATTTCAAATCATACATTTTGGACATCGTTCACAACTTATGATTATCTTCCAAATTACTATTATGACTTCATGGCAATACACCGACCATACAGTATCACCCGTGCGTATGCACGGGTAAAATATTAGTGTTTTTAATAGATAAATCTGTAGTTGAAAAATACACTACGAATTTATCTACTAAAAATGCCCCAGCCCATACGAATTTATCTACCCTTCCTTCTGGTGAGCTATCGTACTGGTTAGCTAAATTTTTTAAAATATTTATTTTAAACAAAAAAACAAGAAGAAAGGTAGGGCAGTCACTACGAAGAGAAGCTTAGAAGCAAAAACAACTAGAAAAAAAACATGTTGCGAGGGGGAGTTCGCAGTCACTCATGACTGATGCTCACTATGCTCACAGACAATTACACTTTTTTTGACCATATTTTTTCGTCACTCACGCGCTTCTAGGAAACCTCCCAAAAGACACACAAAACACAAGTACTCGAAGTCAATCACGATTAACTGTGAAGTTTTGGGCACTCGAAAAGAAGATGCATCTTGTTGTTATGCAGCCACATACCTACACAACCATAGGATCCCTTTCTTTATGTTGTCATATTGTTTCATTCAGATGTCCTTTTGCCTAGAAGCGTGTCAAGAACCGCTCATGCTATGCATAGGCGATTACTCCCTGCCATTCGTTTTTCCATTAGTTTTTCCTTTCGTAAAGCCATTAGTTTATTTTGACTAAAAATGGGCCAACCTACCAGCTCGCCATGTCTAGTATTCAGCCCAACAGGTTGATGTGTTTGGCAGGCTATGCTAATTAATGGGTTAGCGAGCTGGGACAACCTAACCTGCCATGTCCTCTTTTGGAGGGACGGTGGGCCGGCTCGATGGAGCTAGCTCAAGTGTGATATATAATTTCTTTAATCGGGCAAAGAACTTTTCCAATGATGAACGTATGGCTCAAAGTGTTGAGCAGGATCATTAACCAGGTTGGCTTGAAGAATAGAAGTAGAAGAGTTTTGATTTCCTTGATTTCTAGGCATGATGTACATATTAAGCAAGCAGAGGAGATTTGATACCATAAAACCAGCTCAAGCAGAAGAACTAAAACAGAATGCTTTTCTTATGGTTCGTCTTTGATCATTCAACTGATACTAATCAATATTAACATACAAATTAAGTGAAATGAATATTTCCTAACGGTATTCACAATTGAAACAGAATAAATTAAACTTTTCTATACTAGCTCATTTAACTAACAAGTAACAAGTAATTCTTACAATCAAATAACCAACAAGTCAATTTATATCGATCATCTTCTCCTCAGAATAATCCAAATTTGAGTCATCCAAGTCCAATTAGGCACGGCAACATAACCCGAACCCGCGGGTACCCACCGACCCCGCCCCGAGTTTGACGGGGAAAACCCGCTTTGATTGGGGACGGGGTTGGGTTCGGGGATGTCGATCCCACCCGTCCCCGCCCCGAACCCGTTCGACAAAACATAAATTAATTATTTTATTTTATTATATGCATATTTACTCATTCATTTTGTTTCATAAATTTTGTTTATTTTTAATTTTGATCTATTTCCTATAGAAAAATCTATTTTAATAATTTTAACTTTATTTTATTATTGTATAATTATTATTATTTTTAATTAATTATTATAAATATATTTTTTTGTATTTTTCCTATAAATTGTGGCGGAAACGGGTACCTGCGGGGAATCCGTCCCCGTTTGGGACGAGGTTAGGGGATACAAAACCCGACCCCGATAGAGGTAGGGGCGGGGACGGGGAATGCCAAACCCGCCCCGCCGCCCCGTTGCCATGCCTAAGTCCAACACTTTCACGTGTCTCATAGTGGAGGAAATCGACCACTCTTGTCACTCACCTTACCTACATCTCACGTCTACATAATAAAGAGGTAACAAATCCCTCGTATATTGTTAATTGTTCCTTACTTTTACTCTATCGAGTAAAAATTAGCTTATGCATCATCACATCCCAAACTCTTCACCGACCTCCATTGAGCATAGTACGTAGTTCTACTACAATACAAACTATTCTTTTTGTTTTTTTGGATCAGCTAGTAGTACAACAACTGTTCTTAATAGAACTTCAAAGACACGTCACATCCCAGCAATAATATTTACTACATCGTTAATTAATAGTAAGAAAAACACATCCCAAATAGTAGCTCAGTTGGCGAGCTAAGGGATATCGAAGGAGTGCACTAAATGAGTGCGAGAAAGAGGCCCCGGGTTCAACTCCCGGAAACTAACATTCCCCCATCCCCAATTCCCCACTAACATTGCTTATAAAAAAAACCGATTTCAATGTTAACGTACGTGTTTTATTATCCAACATTAAAGTGACATCACATGCCTCATAACATTAAAGTATGATAGTGTAATAATATAATATTGGATCGAGCTAAGACCGTGATTTCGGATCAAATTTGTAAACACTACAGAGAGAGTTAATTAAGATAAAGAAAAATGCAGTGCTGTAAAATTAAATGGAGACATGAGTTTCTATGTGAATTGTGAACCTAAATAACATCACAATCACAATCACAACAATTGAACGGAAAAAGCGCTTCTCAACTGTCCAACTGTTAACCAGCGAAACAATGAAGATGCAAGCACGTACTATTAAGTCAACCAAAATTACTTGTATACACCCCTTTTTATTATATATATATATATGTTAAAAATAATAATGCTCCGTTATCACTAGAACGTTGGTGTTGGTTGTCAAACCTCACATGATTCTCACCAGCATCATTCAAATTCACAAATAGATACATAGATACATAAAAATAAAAAGAAGAACACGGGAATCCCTTTTCTCACAAAGCTTTCTTTCTTTCTTTCCCACTGCTATTGTTAATTGAATAATTGCCACCGCTTTTTTACTTCCTTCTTTTCCAATTCTTTCCACCAAAGTGACAAAAAAAAATCTTTCTGCTTCTGGTAATCAGTGTTTCTGAGTCTCCAAGATGGATATTTCGAATAGAAAGAGAACTTTGCTTAAAGTCATCGTCCTTGGGGATAGTGGGTATGTATATGTCTTATAATTTTAATTATTTCTCTCATTTTTCACAATTTCAAATTCACCTTTCTGTTACGTTCTTCTTCTTCCCAGGCTTATATCTCATTTTAATTTAATGAGAGCTTACTTAGTGGATATATCATATATTTTGATTATTTTTTCTTCATGTTGTTTTCAGGGTGGGAAAGACGTCTCTGATGAACCAGTATCCATTTGGCATTTTCAATTTTAGTAAAAGAAAAATAAAGCGAAAATTTGTTGTTTTTCTTATATCAGTGATTCGTTGTAGTTGCATTATTAATTCCAAATCATTTGAGCTTTTCACTGTTTTCCTTTTTGTAGTATTCCTTTCTGTCCTTATCTTTTTGATAAATAACGAATCTCTTTGTGTAAAGTTGTGACCAATCTTGGTAAAATATGAGTTGGCGGTAGTTGCTGCTTGTTGGGGAAATAGTGGCTCAATCCAGCTGGCGGGTAATGATTGTGTTAACAATGCCACAACTTGGCAAAGAAATATTAGGACCGTCCAACCGGCGGTCTACAATTCAGTTATTTGAACGGTTTAATTGCAATTTAAAGTGATTGAATCAGGATCAGAAAGTCTCACTTATTTGATGTGGTTTTCAAAACATTGGTATAAGCTCAAATTAGCCTTTTTATAACCCAGAGCATGAGGTTCAGCGGTTGGGGCTGAACCTCCATTAACCAAGGGTCGGGGGTTCGATTTCCGCATTGAGTACGGTGCAGTGTTAAAACTCTGGGTCAGCTGTTCTGCCACTCGAGGCACCTACAATGAGCGAGGGATTCTCTGGGTCACCTGTCCTTCCCCTCGAGGCACCTATAATGAGCGAGGGATTAGTCACTGCTGTCCGTGCGGTGGATACCCGGGTTTACCAAAAAAATTAGTCTTTTTATTTTTTATGTTTAAATTAATGTTGATCAAGTTGTGTTTAAAATATTGTGGAACATTAACGTTGAAAAATCTAGATATGTTTACCAGAAATTTAGCCAGCAGTATAAAGCAACTATTGGAGCTGATTTTGTTACAAAGGAGCTAATTGTTGATGACAAAATTGTAACCTTGCAGGTGAGTGAATTAAATTTTCCTCTGATTTTTTTTTACTTGCCTAATTTCTGAGTAAGCTGCTAAGGTATCAATTTTACTTTGGGGGAAGAAATTGAATAAAAATTAACAATGTTGTGGCAGATTTGGGATACAGCAGGACAGGAAAGGTTTCATAGTCTTGGTGCTGCATTTTACAGAGGTGCAGATTGCTGTGTTCTGGTATATGATGTGAATATACACAAGACATTTGATACATTAAACAATTGGCATGATGACTTTCTTAAGCAGGTGTGTTTTACATGCAATTTTTATTTACTCGAATCCACGGATTAGTCTCGGCAGCTGCAACGAATATACTATAGGAACCGAAAAAGTTTGTTATACTTAAGATTAATCATTTGATAATTATCTCTATTATTTTGGTTTTTGACTTCAGGCAGATACAGCCAATCCAGATGCATTTCCCTTTGTATTACTTGGGAACAAAGTTGATGTTGATGGTGGAAATAGTAGAAGGGTAAATATTGAGATAACCTTTTTTTTTTAATACAATGACTAATTATATATTCAAAGATATTTGAACCTCTTGATATAAGGTATTTGAAAGACTCGCTATTTTCCTTGTTATGTGTTATAGGTAACTGAAAAGAAAGCTAGTGAATGGTGTGCTTCTCGAGGAAACATACCATATTTTGAGACATCAGCAAAAGAGGGCTACAATGTTGATGAGGCTTTTTTATGTGTTGCTAAAGTTGCACTAGAAAATGAACATGATCTAGACATGTGAGAATCTAACTCTCATTTTTTGGACCATTACACTATTTTTAAATTTAGCATTCATGCTTCTTAGGTTGTTTCGATAATTAGACAAATAAAAGTTAGGGTTTTGCCATTCAAATCTAATTGTGTTTTCTAACTTTGTTTTTTTTAGCAGTTATTTTCGAGGAATCTCTGAAACAGTTTCTGAAGGAGAGCAACGAAGTGGTTGTGCATGCTAAAGTTATCATTCAATGTCTTTTAGCTTATAAATGTGTAATCTAATCCTAAAATTGGTACAAATCCTATAGCGGTTTCTATTTTCATTTGCACGGAAAACCCTTCTTCATTTTGCTTTAGTTGACTTGTATTTTTCGTGTTTGAATAAGCCTCTCATGTAATTTTTTTTGTAATTAGTGTACAATTATATTTTATATTTTATTATTTACATATAGGTAAATGATAATTTATGAATTTATAAATGTTGTTCGAATTTATGATTAATTAACATATTATTAATTTTTTTATACCTCTACATTTTTTATATTCAATATTCGTAAAACTCTTGCATTTATCCCTCATAATAAAAACAAAAAAATGATATATATGGCAAAAACAAGGAGCCCACTCAATAGTTATGAATCGCTTGTACCTTAATGAAAATTGAGAAATCATATATGACAACTGCTAAAAGTAGTAAAAAGTTCCATTTCTAACATTCTGTACTACTACAAATTACCGTACTAAATAGCATAGCTCTTTACTTAAATATATATATATATATATATATAAATTTAAATTCGAACATGAAAAGAAATAGTTGTTTTTTCCATAAAAAAAGTATAGTTGTTGAGAAAAATGTCAGAGACTAAGACGAGTGCTAGCAACACTACTTTTATCACTCTCCTCATAACACTTTCTTTATTATTGGTTGAAATTCATGTGGGTTCTACTAATTTAGTGGGACTTACATGTATTTCACCAAACTAGAGAGAGTGTGTAAAAGAAAGTCTTGCTAGCATTTTTTGATGGACAAATTTGTATTTGAAAAACTGTCAAATACTAATTTATTATGAAAAAATTGTCGGGCACTAAAATGCCATTTACTCATGGACAAAAGACCCAAATCTGCCAAGTTCAAGTATCATACTTTCACTAAAGGTGTTCCTGATTTAAAGGTATCCTAGAAAGAGCACAAATCTGCCAAGTTCAACTTAGTATAACTTGGGTTTTTCTGGTGAAGAGTTTTAGACTTTTAGGATATATGGTTTCTGAAAATCTACAGTGAGTTTGGTGAAAGAAGAAGAAAAAGGGTGCTAGTCTGCTAGAAATTAATAGGCTAAATATATATTTTGGCCCTTTATCTTTGGGGTTGTGGTCACTTTGGCCCTTTATCTTTTTTTTTTCTCATTTTAGACCCTCATGTTTTTTGTGTGTGTCATTTTGGCCCCTGCCGTTATCATTTTGGTCCCTTATGTTTTTAATTGATTTCATTTTAGTCCCTTATGTTTTTAATTGATTTCATTTTGGGCCCTTATGTTTTTAATTGATTTCATTTTCGTCCTTAAAAATTTGCCTAAAAAAACATAAACATAACGGCAGGGGCCAAAATGACACACACAAAAAACATGAGGGTCTAAAATGAGAAAAAAAAAAGATAAAGGGCCAAAGTGACCACAACCCCAAAGATAAAGGGCCAAAATATATATTTAGCCAAATTAATATGTCCCAAAATGACAGAGCCTAAAATGTTCCATTTTTAAAAAATCTTAAAAATGATTAAATGATGAATCAATTTGTTCCAAAATTGTGACATTACATGTCACTTAATGTGACACATGGACACGTTATGTGCCACATAGCTAGGCATATTTAAAAGGCATTTATTACTTTAGAAAGATGGAGGATTAACCTGTCCCATTTTAAAAACATAAGGGACTAATATGCCCCCAAAAAATTGTTTGTAAGGACTAATTGGACCTTTTGTCTTGCTCGTAAAAAAAGAAAAAAATAACTTAATTTTGGTTTTCTGAAATTCTGCGGCCGATAGCAGTTCCGTTCCGTTGCAAAAAAACAAGGTTCCCGAATTGCACAGAAAAATATCAAATTCAGAAATTGGAGACGCAGGCGAGTGCTCCTGCTTGACGTTACAACAATGGCTTTCTCTGCGATTACAACACACTGTCCCCAATTTCAATTTGTTCGCGTTCCTATATCCCTTCCTCAACTAACTCAAACCTCACTCTCTTTTCGATCTTCTTCACCCCCAAATTTCAATCGCCTTAGGCGTCGTCATACACCACTCTCAATTCGATCCGTTTCAGTTCCCGGTACGCCTTTTCTCTTCTTCCTGTTATTATTTTCTATTTATTTTTTCTATTTTATACAACGCGTTTTGTTTACTTCAGCTTTCTTCGAATAAATGGAATTTGGCAAACCAATTCATATCCATGATTCCATGTTATAAGAGAACCGATTATTCGCTAGAATTAGATTTCAATATTCCTAAATCGTGTGCTTAACTCCAGCTTTGCATACCCTAATTTCCTGTAGGATTAAGGTTCCATTTATGTCTTGTCCTTTTCTCTCATCAATACAGTAATGGATTGGTGTGTTGGCGGTTAACAGTTATAACTCTTTTCTTATAACTTTTGCTTTATTGTCTTGCATATTGAGCTAGTAGTAGTAGACATATTTCTTAGTACCTTTCTATTAAGAAATATTTTCTTTCCTAATAATTATATTTGACGGTGGATCATAACTAGAGTCATATTCATATATTAAGATTTAAGATTCAGATGATGAATAATAGGACATTTTTAACTTAAGATTCAGAGTGTCACACTTTGAATTTTGTTATATGCTATTGTGCGCTATTGAAACACCCCCCCTCCCCCCAAGCTCTGCACTTATTTGATCTTTATTTTCGCACTATATTTCAGCTGCATCTGCATCTGGGGCAGTGGCACCTGCAGTATCACTTACAGATAATGCACTGAAGCACTTGAGTAAGATGAGGTCTGAACGAAATCAAGATTTGTATTTAAGAATAGGTGTCAAACAGGGTGGCTGCTCTGGAATGTCATACACAATGGATTTTGAGGATAAGGCTAATACAAGGCCAGATGACTCCATCATTGAATATGAAGGTTTTGTAATTGGTATGACTTCATATTCTGGTTCTTATAATTAACCTTTATAATCCAGAAGGCAAAGTAATTAACCTTTACAAATGTTTGACCTTACATTACATCCTTTATCTGCAATTCAATTACAATCTTTATTATGATTTTGTGCAGCATGGGTTTTGTTTCAATGTGGGTACACATATCTAGTTTAAGGCTTTTAGCACGCGTTAACATGGCTTTGTACAGAAAATACCTTCTTCTTTTCCTAGGGAGAGGGAGTGATTCTACTCAAGTACAAGTGGTATCAAACTAGTACTTCAATGTTAATAGAAACTGAGTGGTTTTATTTAGAGTTAAACATTTTCTCTTATAGCAATTAACTGGGTCTTCCCGGAGACAGCTTCCAAATATCATACCAGCTTATGTCCATTCTTTTTTGCTTCATGTATCAACCAAGTAGTAATTTGTCTTAATTTTATTTTCAAGAAAAGCAAACCAGTCAACTACTAGCTCTCTGTTGTTGGTTCAGTAAAGAAAATTTTCAACTCTTAAGGCTTGATTGAAAGCCTAGTCCCCTTAACATCATCTTCTTTAGTTCTTTTTAAGCTCTGTTTTGCTGGAGTTTCTGCAACTCTGGTGCTTGAGCTGCAGTTAAAACCCTTTTTTAAGGCTGCACTTGGATTGTTTCCAATAATTAATCTTACTGTATCTGGTAAATAAAAGAAGGAACAATCAGTAAACTCTATCCCACTTTACGCTAAACAAAACTGATGCATGTATATGGTGATTTTGATGTAGGAGACTTTTCTCAATATATTGCTATTATTTATGTTCCCATGGCAGATGTTTCAATTTTTGTCAACTCTTAAACTCTTGTAAGACACTGCATGACTTATCTGACTTGACTTCTCTATCTGTTTTCGCAGTTTGTGATCCTAAGAGCCTACTCTTCATATTTGGCATGCAATTAGATTATAGTGATGCTCTGATCGGTGGAGGCTTCTCTTTCAAGAATCCTAATGCAACACAAACCTGTGGATGTGGCAAATCTTTTAATGCAGAAATGTAAAATCATGTTTATAGACAGTAGTTACAACACTAAGGTGAGTGTTTCCGGCAGTACTTTGGACCAAATATAGACATTTATTACCAACAATTACATTGTAGAAATTGTCAGGAAAAAAGTCACTGAATCTGGTTATTATTCCTATTTTTGTTTTTGTTTGTTGTGCTGTATGTATCAGTTGATTGTTAAGGTCTATACTCAGGACTTTTTCTATTTCTTGTCTGAAATCTGTTTAGTATAATGTAAATAATGGATAAGCAGAATTACCAAGTATCGAAACCACTTTCTCTGTTAAAACTCGTAAGTACCTGCTTTTATGCAACTCGTTATAGTTGATTCATTGAAATAATTGCAATGTGCTCTTTGCGATAGCATTTTTGTTTGTGTTTCATATCGACAACATTTTCTTTTTGGACATGTCCTTTTTTGACCAAAAATATATAATTACATTCAACTAAAAAGGTTGGCATGAACTCAGAGGCTAGTATCTGCAAGGCATCTTTGCTTGGGTCGTGTCTCAGACCCACCATCTCGTCTACTTCATCCATGGCCACCTTTTCATCTATCCCCTAAGATGGCTCAGCTAAACATGACCCAACTAACTCATAATCATGTCAAGTGGCTTTGAATCATCAAGTGTAACTTGTTTGCCGCAATGATCTCTCATATACAATTGCAATGTGATAAATAGACTTCATTAGGTTGGACTTGCATAGAGGTGTCAATTTCGCCGCATGATGAGCTTGTGTTTTAGGATAGGATGAGCTCCTAGGTTATAAGCTTGAAAATAACTGAACAAAACCGATTGATGTGTTAGGGCAAATTGGGATCAATTTTCTAATATCTATTTATACAAACAAACTTCGTACAAAATTACAAACTTTCTACAAAATTACTAATTTGGATCTCTTATTAACAAGACACATATCTAATGTAAGGGTAAAAATGTCATTACCCTCTCATTCTTTCTTTTTCTTCTTACACTCTCTTTCTTTCTTTTTTCCCCTTTCTTCTTACACTCTCTTTCCTCCTTTTCACTTTTCTCTTACACTCTTTCTTCATTTTTTCTTTTTATTTTACTTTTACTTTTTTCATAAACAATTCTTCTCTTTCTCTTATCAGTTCACATTAGTTTTTTTTAACTAAATTTCTAAATTTATACAAACACTACTCTACTAAAACTATCTTCTCTTTTCTCTCTGAAATCTGTTGACACTCTTATTGATAATCTACTATCGCCTCTTGTTGATAATCTATCTTTTACTATCTACTATAATCTACTAGTCAACTAAAATAATCAATTGAAATTATGCGATAAATACAATGATATATAAAAAAACACGGGATAACTGCACTGATATATAAGAAAACACAGGATTAATATTAATTATTGATAATTAAATTTTTTGAAGACTACTATAAACCTACTATCTAAAAAACAAGAAGATTTAATGACTATTTAAACTACTGATTAATATTTAAAACAAATATTTTTTATTGATAATCTACTATCTCTCTTTTACTATCTACTATAATATACTAATCAACTAAAATAATCAATTGAAACTACAAGATAACTGCACTGATACATAAAAAAACACGGGATAACTACACTGATATATAAAAAAACACAAGATTAATATTTGTCATTGATAATTAAATTTTTTGAAGACTACTACTACAAACCTACTATCTAAAAAACAAGAAGACTTAATTACTATTTAAACTACTAATTAATATTTAAAACAAATATTTCTTATTGATAATCTACTATCTAACTTTTACTATTTACTATAATCTACTAATCAACTAAAATAATCAATTGAAACTACGAGATAACTGCACTGATATATAAAAAAACACGGGATAACTGCAGTGATATATAAAAAAAACACGGGATTAATATTTGTCATTGATAATTAGAATTTTTGAAGACTACTATAAACCTACTATCTAAAAAAACAAGAAGGCTTAATGACTATTTAAACTGATTAATATTTAAAACACACGTGACAAATTACTATAGCACTCTTGCCAACTTGTTGCACGCCCGTGATTTGTCCTCTCCTCGCGTTGTAGCCGTGGCTGCCACACAAGGATATGGATAATCATATCCTTAATCTACACAAATCCTTGCAACATGACAATAGGTTTGACACCTCTTGCAAAGTAAGTGAAGGCATTCATATTCAATGTGGAACCAATGATCTCGTAACCAAACTCAACCCATCACTAGTTGATCTAAATTGATTTCCACATACACACCTTTGCCAATTTTCCTCGTGTTGCATAAGTGGTTCTAATATCTACCTTCACAATATTGTCTCATCGGTGATGCTAAAGCAAATAACATAGTTTCATCATACTACTTTGAACATATCCAAACCAATATAGGGTGAATCTTGACCTTTGAAGAAACAAAAGTGGGACCCATTAGGAAGACCTCCTAGCTTTTGGGAATTGATAGGTCTCATGACGGGGGCTTAGCTCACATCAGGAGGAATGAAGCACAAAAAGAATTAGTTGTAAGAGCAAAACAAGGAAGTTAGGACACGAAGAAGATTGGTTCTTTTTTTTTGGTAAAGTAAAGCAAAAGAGAGAAAAGAAAAAAGGAAATCACAAAGCTAATGTCTAACAAAACTGACTTTGCTAGCTGACGCTAGCAAGAGTGGTAAGATGCCATCCGGAGGTTGCTGAAATTCTATCCAAGGAGTGGAGGTTCTTGCACCAACTTTCGCCAAATAATTTGCGCATGCATTTCCTTCTCTCAGAGTATGAATAAGCTGCACCCGCCATTCCAAAGATAGCATGTCCTTGATGTTAGCAATGATCGCGACATAGTGATGTATAGTATTCACCGGTTCTGTGATCAATTGAATTGCACAGTTAGAATCGGAATAGCAAATCACCTCCCTATGTCCCAACTTCCAGGCCAAAGTGAGACCATGATATATAGCTAGTAGTTCGGCATGAAGATTAGTTCTTTACTTGTGAACCTTGTTTTATATTGTTTTTGTGTTCTCTGTGAATTTTCCTACTTAGAAGCGTAATATTTGTTGTAAGGCACACGGGTTGTGATTAGAAAATTAGAAGGTGTGCTTAGTAAAATGCACATATGTATAAATTGACATTCTTGCTTTTGTAAAGATATTTTTTATGAAAATAGAAATTGACTTGTTGAGAGCTTAGAATTTCTCTCCTTTGTCCTCCAAATTTTTGTGATAAATGGCAGGTAGACGCGGATGAACTTTTTTCAATTTGGTCCTTAACATTTGCTAGCGTGGATGCCACACAAGTAATAAATGTCACACGTCAGCACTATTAACTGACAGGGTTGACAACTTGAATAATGTTTGTAAAAGTCTCAGAGTAACTAGGAATAGTTGAAATATTTTAGAAGCGCCTTTGTTACAGTTTTTTTTTGTTGAAGAATAATTAACTTTTTAAAAAAGTTAATCTATTTTAGAAGTTTACATCCGTTTGTTACGATTTTTCAAAAAAAACCAAGAATTTAAAAATAATCTAAGAACTGATTAAAATGGAAAGCAATTTTGAGTAGTTTATCATAAAAAACATTTTTCATAGAACTATTATTTTTAAAAAAGTAATTTTCATTATGTTATACCAACACAAAACAACTTTCGTTTTTCTCAAAAATCTCTAAAAACTAATCTTTAAATTATTTAACATCAAAATCACTAGCAAACAAGCCCTAAACGAAGTTTTTCTAAAATTTGGTTAAGAAAATAGGGTGATTCTATGGTGAGGAATTAACTAAATCGCTCGCCGGTGTATCACTAAAATTTATTGTTGGATATAGTATAAAATGTTATGAGTGGCGAAGATTGAATCAAACAATATTAAATCTCAATAATTGATAAAATATTGTTATATATCTGATTATCAATTTTAGTGGTTCACTTGAAAAGGTTTTATTTGATACCCCTCTGGAAGTGACCGAGAGAAAACAAGCTATTAAAGAAAAATACGAATTTTTTTTTTAGCAAAAGAAAAGAAAAATACGAAATAAATTTAGTTTCTGAGAATAAGAACCGTAGATTTTAGAATAGAAGATCCAGCACGTGGAGACGATATATAAACGGCCAAGATATATCGAATCCTATTCATCAGAAACAGCGTGTACCCAACAGCAGAAGATAATTACCCCGTGAAATCTCGTCACTCATAGAGAGTAGAGAGAGAGAAAGAGAAGAAAGGTATCTTCAAATTGAAACCAAGAAGCCCTAACGCGTTAGAGACAAAGCTCAACACACTACTCATCAGCCATGGCACTCTCTTATCGTCTCCTTTCCAAATCCAAATTGGTTTGTTTACATTTCTTCTCTTCCGATTATCTTCGGCTCCTGGCAATCAATTCCATTTCTATGTTTCTTATATTCTGATTTCCGATTTCGTTGTTGTCAATTCTAATGTCGGGATCTGCACAGTTTTTTTTTGTCAACGATACATCAAACAATATCTAATTGTCTTTCTCACTATTTGAATAAACAAAATCATGTGAAAATGATAGGATTTGCCTCTAGATTTTCAGATTCCATTTCTTTATTCCTTTCGCCAATTAGGTTTTTATCTTCACCTATCGATTGGGGCAATTGCGTTTTGCACTTTTTTGCACCTTGAAGTTGTTAATGCGTAGTTTTTCTATCCCTCATCGCAGAAAAAGGATATCTTGAGTCTTATCATATACCTGTCATATATTGAGTTACATAATAGTCTGTGGAAAACGAGTGATATGATTGAATACGGTTCTATCCATTGTTAAGGCTCCCCCCTTAGGCACCCTATTTGGTTGATATGCATAATTTTTTTATTAATTCTACTGCGATCCATCCACCAGCTGATTAAAATGTGCCCAATTTTCTTTTCTTGTTATAGCTCTATGGTAGTCAGTTACTTCTGCAAAAGGAGTTTGCTGTTCCTGTTCGTTACTTTGCTAAAGGGTCTGCACCTCCTGCTCTTAAGGGAGATGGTGAGTTTTACTTTAGAGTTTTATATTTACTTTATTGAGTTATCACTGGGATTTTGAGCTCCATGAGAATGCTGGTCTTACTGCCGAACTGTAGCCCCCCACTTCCTTGTGGGCATCATCTGTGTTGATAAAAAAATTAATCATGTTAAAGTGAATAAGTGATATGAATATCGTGTCTTGTGCTTCTCAATTTGGTTCAGTAATTGGATTTTTAAGTTGTTTGTCTAACTGAATGTATGTGCAACTTGAGTTGGCTTTATGTAAAAGACCAGAAATATGCATTTTGACTTTCTATAGAAATTCTGTTTTTTTTTATTTCACTTTCTAACTATATACTCTTAATGGAATGGAAAAAGAGATGTTGAAGAACGTTTTTGTGGAGGTGAAGAACAAATTTGAGACTGCCATTGGAATATTAAAGAAGGAGAAGATCACCATAGCTCCAGAGGATCCAGCTGCCGTTTCTCATTATGCGAATGTCATGAAAACTGTCAGAGAAAAGTGAGTTTCTACTTTACTTTACCCCGTTGTTTTCATCATAATCTTTCTGCTCAATATATTACTGGTATCGTAATCTTACAAACATTTTTTGTTATTTCTTTTTTAAAATATATGTTGTGCCTACAATTTTGTTCTACATTCTCCAGGGCAAACTTGTTGTCTGAGTCCCAAGACATCCAAGCCACCATTGACCTAGAGACACAAGATATTCCTGACGCTCGAACTTATCTTTTGACCCTGAAGGCAATAAGAACCAAGTCTGTAATGTTCTATTCTACTCTCCATTTTGTAACTAGGCATGCTTATTGATATGTATTGGGTGTCCAGTTACTTTTTTAATGCCAGCGACATTTTTTTTGTGATATGATATGCAATATGATTCTTTCTATTCAGTTTACCTTTTTGGCTTCATTGTCAAATAGTCCTTTTGTTTTATAACTTTGGTTCTAAAAATTGCCAAATCTCTTTGATGTGACTTGTTTCCTGAACATCGCGGCTTCCCTGAATTATTTTTAGGATTTATCCAACTAGTTATCCTTTTCATGCTTATGTTTTGTATATTCAATTGATAGAAAAGGCAACATGATGCAAACATTCCTTGCTTCTCATTATGCTCTAATCACATCAGCTCATATTTATTTGTATGTTCTTTTTCAGGAGAGGTCTTACAGATGATCTTGGTGCAGAGGCATTGATGTTCGAGGCATTGGACAAAGTTGAAAAGGAGTTGAAAAAACCTCTATTAAGAAATGATAAGAAAGGAATGGACGTTCTCTTGGCAGAGTTCGATAAGATTAATAAGAAGTGAGTTCAGATCCCTAAATCTCTTTTTAGTATGTTGAGCTAATATTAGGTGGCACCTATATTATCGCTTTTCAAGCTTTCATCTGTAACTATTTTATTTAGTTTGCATTTGAGTATGGGATTCTTTCTAATTATTTGGTGATTTCTTAAATATTTTTTCTCTTGTTGAGTAGAGTAGCATTCGTTATATTCATTCTATTGGATGATGTCAGTTTCTTCTAATGTTTTAGAGTGGGAAATTTTTTTTGATGAAATACATTGGGCAAATTTATACTGCATAAAAGGAAGATGTCAGGTGACACTTCCAATTTAACAAGGTTTATGTACTTTTGTTCTTTTTAAAAATATTGAACCTTGCGTCCCATTGTTGCTTGTCTGGGAATTGTTTACGCCTATTCTTTTGAAGCGGTCAATTGGCCTTTCTGTTTTTTTGTTTGGGATTCAATTTGGTTGTTTGAATGCCTAATTCACCAGTGAGATTCGACAAATTTTGATTGAGTGGAGTGAATAACTGGATTATAATTACTTTCTTTTTTTCCTCCCTTTGGTGGTGCCATCTTAGACTTGGAATTCGAAAAGAAGATCTGCCAAAGCTCGAAGAGCAGCTGGAACATAAAATAGCCAAAGCACAGCTGGAGGAGCTGAAAAAGGAAGCCGTTGAGGCAATGGAAACTCAAAAGAAAAGGTACTCACGACATCATTTCTTACTATTGTATTTTTTTTCTCTTCTCCCTGATTCTAACTTAGAAGATAACAGTATGAAATGATGCTTTGGCCTTTCATCAGCACTGTTGGTATGGGGCTTTTGAATTTGGAATATATGAATATGACATGGTGGCCAATTGCTTTGTTAGAGATAGGACTATTGTTTTCTGATCTACCGTTGGAGACACTTTTACCGGTCTCTCTGAAGTATGTTGGAAATTTTAAACCATTGTCTGATTTATTTTTCCTTGTCTGTTTGCCATTTCAGGGAGGAATTCAAGGACGAACCTGAGTCAGTTGATGTCAAAACTTTGGACATCCGGAACTTCCTTTAAAATGTCTTCAACACATTTACATAAATTAGAAATTATTGCATTTGGATGATGGTGAGGCCGTGTTTCTTCAATAAGTTGACACCAATGATTTTGAACTGATGCCAGTTTGAGGATACTTGAGTTTTTCAAGGTCTTATATTCTTAATTTCTGTTCAAAACTGGAAGTTGAATCAATCAAATTTTCTAAATGTTTCTTCTTCATGTTGCCTGACTATTATTTTTCTCGTTGTTGTTATGAAGTTGAATCCATCAAATTTTCTAAATGTTTCTTCTTCACGTTGCCCTTTTCTCATTGTTGTTATGGCAGTTCCCAATTTTGATCGCATCCATCGAATAGTTGAAATTCTGTAATCCATTGAACTCTTTTGGCAATTAAACTGGTGTATTTCTTATGCCAACAGAGAGGTCTGGGGTCAAAGTGGGATGAACGGATTTTGTTTCATATTTAATGTGGATATAGCAAGTTTACAAATTCATGCCTTTCATGGAGTTGTGATGCTAGAAGGATGATTACAACCATTTGAAAGCAAAATAGAATTGTTTATTTAGATATCATCTTCCCAACTGCTAGTAATCGAAATCGTTCTCTTAAAATATTACAGGAAATAATTGCGTTTTTATTATAGTTTTCGTTCTTTATTTAGAATAAGTACCGGATTTAAGGTTTCCTTTCCGTTTATAACAATTTGAATCGAGTTGATTGAAATGTTCTGCAAAAGGTTATGGAAATATTTATAGAACTAATTGATTTTTTTTTTGACAACTAGAACTAATCGAATTTGAGAGTCTGCACACATGAGAGTCTTATTCATTCTTTAGGAAAAGCCATACTTTTGTTTTCTTCGTTTGAAATTCTTTTTTGTGTATAGGCTTTTACGGTCACTATCAATCACAATTCATAGAGTGGTTGGTTACCAATTAACTAATTGGTGGTTACTACTTGACCAATTTCTCTTTGATGATCTGTAATATATGCATACACCAATTATGTATATAAATTAAACTCTATTTAAAATGTGAAACTATATTAAAAATTTGAAAGCATAATTATTGAAAGATAAAGCCTTAAATATGTTTTTCGTCCCTGCAAATATAGCGATTTTTTAAATAAGTCGCTGTAAAATAAGTTTTTTTAAAAAAATACTCTTCTATTAAGTATTCTGTTAGTCATTTGCTGACGTGACTAACAGAGCTCTATTTTGGCATATTTGACTTCTAAAAAAGTCTCAAAATAATTTTTTTTTTTTAAAAATACCATTTTGTTATTTTCTTTTATTTTAAATAACTGACTTGAATAAATTTTCCTATTTTACCCTCACACTCTCTTCCTCCATATTTGTCCCTCTCATCTCTGTTTTCCTCTCATCAATCTCCAAATTCAATTAGGCTTTTTTCCTCTTCTTCCTCTTCCTCTCCCACTCATTCTTTTTGTTATTTTCTTCCTCTTGAATTGAAATGGTTGATGGGATTATTAAAAGAGCTGAGCTGATGGTGTCTATGTTTATTTGGGTTTCCAAAAACAAAAAGGTCAATACAACTATAAATGATCATGAGGCCATGCAGGTTTCTGATAACAAAGAGGTCTATTATCATGATTTATTATTTTACCTATCTAAAGTGATTCTCATCCATTTTCTTTGTTGCTTGGGCAGTTTATTTTGGATGTGCAATTCCTGGTTGAAATTGGAATGTATGTATGGAGGATACTTTTCCAATGATCCTTTGCTCCTTCTCACTCTCATGAAATCAACCTTAAATTCAGCCGGACTTGACCCTTTCAATTAATGCAACATGCTTTCTACATTCAAATTTATTTATGATTCACAGTTTTGTAAAAGTATAATAAACACAGAAACAATTTAATCACAATCTCATAGCATCATTGATTTATCCAGAGATACATACAGATAGTGATGATTGGGCTATAGATATTGCTACTAAAACGATTCAAAAGCTATTGGAGATTGAGAAAACAAGTTTATATCCAAAGGAGGCTATCAAAAGAAAAGCTAGATGAACATGAGAAGCAAATAAATCAATCCGCATATGAATGTAATATAGATGCAGAAGAGGAGCATGAGGCAGAAGTTGTTGTTTATGCAGGAACAGGATCATCAGACACATCATTTAGCAGTGTAGAGGGATCATTAGTGGAGAGAGATTATGTTGACACCAAAGACACACTAAATTTGAAACAATCTAGTATTAGTATCAGTAGTGTGCAAGCCTAATTGAATTTGGGGATTGATGAGAGGAAAACAGAGATGAGAGGGACAAATAGAGAGGAAGAGAGTAAGGGTAAAATAGGAAAAATATATCCAAGTCAGCAATTTAAAATAAAAGAAAATAACAAAAGGATATTTTTTAAAAAAAGTTATTTTGCAGGGATATTTTTAAAAAAAGTTATTTTATAGAGACCTTTTTAATAAAAAAATTTGCAGGGACTTATTTAAAAAATCACTATATTTATAAGGACGAAAAACATATTTAAACCAAAGATAAAATATCTAAAATATTAAAATTCTGCAAAATAAAAAACTATTTTTCAAATTGTGTTATGAGTTTAACTAAAATTAGAGTAAGAAGAAAAAAATGAGAGAATGAAACTATATTAAAACGTAATTATTGAAAGATAAAATATCTAAAATATTAAAACTCTACAAAAGAAAAATCTCTTTTTCTAAATAATTCATATTATGATTGACATATAAAGTGAAAACTGATTGACTAATTTCTTTCTAATTACGCATCAACTTGTAATTAGTAGATAGTGTAAAACACGTATACACTTATCGTGTATATAAATTAAATAGGATAACTTTTAATGTTGTTGAGACAAAGTTAAACCATTTTTATGACATGTCGTCTTGTGATGGGTTGATATCGTAAAAACTTTGAGTATATAAATTAAGTACTCAAACTTTTTTTAAACAAAATTAAATACTCAAACTTAAGCTAGAGAATTTAAAGAGAATAAAAATATAAAAAATAAGATATTTAGTGTACAAAATATTAAATATAAAATATGCCGCATAAAGACGGCGAACGAATAAATTCAATTTGTTGTCGTAATAATTGAATTATTTGTTTAGAATAATTATTTATATCTATCACTAAATTTAAAAAGACGTGTTTTTAGGAAGAAAAAAAGATTGAAAAGAAGGAGGATAATAATAAAAGTGTGAGGAAGCTTGTGGAGTTGGGAAGAAGCAAAAGAAGCAACTGGTACTACTACAATGCAGCATATGCAGTGGTTTGTTTTGCGACTGCAACTGCATCTTCCGACACCACCTGAGCCCGTGCTTCAAAGAAGAATCGGTTGTGCTCTGCGTCGGAACACTTTCTCTGTAACCTCTTTCTCTTTTCCTATTCGTCATGCTGATCAATCACTCTCTCTTTCCTCGCAACACGCTCAATTTTGCTTTTCCCCTTCAACAACCGTCGTCTCCTCCGCCGTCACGGATGAGCCGCCGGTGAGGATGGTTGCTATCGTTGGCCATAGAGCTATCAGCCCTCTCAAGTCTACATCCTGGGAAGAAGTCATGCTTCACACTGTTAAGTATCCTCTCTCTCTCTCTCTCTCATGGAATTCTTTTGATCTTTTTGTTGATGACTTTCGGTTACTAAACTAAAGCAAGTTTAATAAGCGAACTTTATTAACTTAAAATCATTGATTGAATTGCTTGAAACGTTCTATTGTAAGGGTCGCAATGTTCGAAGATTGATAGCCATACGTTACTTACCTTATTTGTATTTATTATGATTATGATAAGATTCCTGATTTGTATTCATTGAAAAGCTTATCCAAAATGGTTCATATTAACATTTAACAGTGTGATTAATTTTTCTCTTTGCTCCATGCCACTGATATTCCCATTTACCAGGCTAAAAGATTGAAATGGGTTGATGAAGGGTATGAACTTCTTGTATTTACTGATGAAAGTATTCAATCTAATGGACAAATGGTCACGACAATTCAGAGAGAATTACTTAAGGCTGATATATTGGTGACTGTGGCTGTTACAAACAAAGATTCAGTTAGGTGGATTGATATGAACAGCAAAACTATTGAAAATGTAATATGCTTTGACTCTTCACCAGATCTGAAGAACAAATTAGGAGGAAATGATGTT
The DNA here is from genome assembly GCA_039519185.1 of Astragalus membranaceus. NCBI lineage: Eukaryota > Viridiplantae > Streptophyta > Magnoliopsida > Fabales > Fabaceae > Astragalus > Astragalus membranaceus. Next base: position 173,820,993 of record CM076850.1, on the reverse strand, counting down.
CAAAATGAAGTGAGTGGTAGTATATTTGGAAAAATGCTGGGAAATTCACAGGTAGAAAAAACTAAAGACTCCTATGAAGTAGTGAAAACTGTATCTGAAGCATGGGAGCGACATAGCTCTGATGATATAAGGTTCTGTTTGCTTTTAATAATCAATACTTCTATAAGGCCAGTTCCTGTATTGAAGAACTTGAGAGCAAAGGGTTTTTCTACCTTAAAATGCATGCTAAAGAACTGTGGCCGTCAGGTACTTGATTGCTTGTTGGATCCCAATTGTAGAAAAGCACTTCAATGCTTGAATCAGTGTAGTCCTGTTGATCAAGTATGTAATTATCGATGTATCGCTTCATACGAAAGCGCAACTCTAGAAGCCTTTTCGCTTTGTGTATTACAGAAAAACAACTGCCTTGAGTTGGAAGCGAAAGTCCCTGACAAGCCATATGTGCCTCCGATGGTTGAATTTCGGGGGCAGAAATTAAGTCATGAAATCGCGGAAGATTTGTTTGTTGGTTGGTTGGGGAGTTTGCAGTGGAGCTGGTGTGTTGTAGCGGGGCAGAATCCAGCATATGATCAATTCCCTTGTCAATACCAGCTATTCTATAGAGGAAAGGCAAAAGGGTCATTTTGGTATGAACCGGTATTCCAGGTAAAAACATTAGAAGGCCAAATGGTGTGGAGGAAAAGAAAATATAGGGTCAAGAGAGGTAAGATACCGGCTACATTCTATTTCAGTGTATTAGATAATGGAGTTGTTTCAAATGAGATTTGGACAATTGTGGATGTAGCTGATGATCTTAGTTGGGGTTTGTTTCACTATCATGGAGCTGCTCGAGCTGCGGGGCAGTCGTATACCGGAGCGGTACTTGTTAGTCCTGATGGAGCTTTTCCAAATGAAAGAGAGAGGACAAAAATAATTGATGCACTAGAGAAGTGTGGAATTAAAGAGTGGGAGCTATATACGGTTGACAATTGTTCATGCATAGATCCTCCCTTGGGAATTCCTGAGGGTTCTAGTTTACATGCAGTAGTCCAAATTGAAGATCCGAATTGGATGCACGTTTGAAACTTCCATTCTTGTTATATCCGACATATCTTCATATTTATTCTGTTGCTCCTATTTTCCCTAGGAAATAGGAATTACTTCGGCCATCACTTTTCCCACACCCCCCTCCCTACTCACCCTACACCCCGTAGTTATCAGTGCCTATAAGTCATAAACGAATCCGGCCAGTATTGGGATGCATGTTGAAAAATGGCTTGCAGATTGGATGTGACTCTAAATGCATCTCTTTCCAAAGAAAGTGGTTTTTGATGAGAAACATTTTTATGCACTCTTCGTTTAATAAAAAAAACATCATCCAGAGTTGATTTTAACATTGGAACCTACGGACTGCAATACAGATAACATCCACTTAACAATTTAAAACGTGAACTTTTTCACGTGCACCTTCTTTTTCTATTTTTGATTATTAGTGTAAGCCTATATTTGGTTTCTCTTCTAAACATAGTGATTTTAGTGTGTTAAATCTATATTTGGCTCAACTACTCAATCAATTTTATTGGTCTAGAACTTATTCTATTAGAATCTATAAAGGTGACAAAATTGATTTTACCATTACATATTTACATCTATCATATTCATAGTTGCCCTTAACTATATTTATCTTTAATAGTTTTTAAAAATTTATCATGATTTATATTTGTAATTTTAGACACTAGGAATTTAGATCAACACTATCCAAGCAACTTTAATTGATAAAATCATTTTTCCTTGAATCCCAACATAAATCATATTATGTTTAAGTCACTTAGCAAAATTAATTTTGTAAAATCAATTGAATGAAAATTAATGATGGGTACTTGATATGTTGAGGGATCAAGATTTAGAGTTTTGCGAACAATAAAAACCTGAATAGATGATCGTCCGATCTAATTTGTTTCCTGTGACATTTTCTTGGAAACAATGTGTATACAACATTGATATTTTCCACCAAAGGGGGGAAAAATAAAAAACTAAACAAAACTGCCTAATACTCAACAGATTGTGATCACGCCCTGTAGCCGCCAAATAAATATCAGAATCTTGAAAACATCACAGAAATAAAATTATCAAGTATAGTAGGAGTACAGAATCGTGAACCAAATAAATAACAGATTTCACCCAGCCTGGCTGGGAGATCATCTGACCTTATCAGACATCCCACCTCCCCCACCTTTTTCTCATTCTTTTTGGACATATTTTGCTCTATATTGCTGTTGTTCTGCAATGGTTCTTGTCTCAGTCGTGACTTTTTCCTTTTTTCCTTTTATTACTTGATTTATGGTGGTGACTGTCTGTACGCCGTTTTTTGTCACTCGTATGACTTCCGTTCTCCTTTTCATACTTCCTACTGGATTTCACACTAATAAGACCACCCGTGGGAATCTTTCCATCATTATTTTGTAAAACATTATCAAGACCAGATTCTCCATCTTCAATGGCATACCGCTGGAGCACTTCGGTAGTAAAGAGCGCTTCTGATTTTGACTTCATATCATCCTATCCAGTAATAATAATTGAAGACTAGAGCTACTAAAAACAAATGGAAACAAAGAAAGGTGAGGATAAAGCAAAAGATGGAAGTACATACCTGAACTTGTTTAGCCTTAACTTGTTTCGCCGCATTGTTGAGTTCTTCATCCAAAGAGACACTATGAGGTTCCATGATAATCTAGGAACAAAAGAAAAACGATAAAAAGAAAAAGGTGCAAGGTTAGTGAAGAATAAAAGGGGACTGCAAATTAGTAGATCTTGTGTCCCCTACACATTGCGGTAGTGCATGTGAGGATTTTATAAACTAAGCTTGATATGAATTTCAGTAAAAGCACTAAGCCATGGAGTGCAGAATGTTGTTAACTTACTTCCTTCAGTCGTGGCAAAGTTGGTTCAATCTCCTTGGATGCAAGGCCATCTAGATATTTGTAGAACTTCTTCATAACCTTTATAAATAGAGACAATATGTGTTGCCTTTCCAACTTTATTTGTCCCTATTACATTGAAGTGACAAAAAAGAATGTGATTCCATCTTTTCGAAAAGGCACCAATGGGGAAAAATCATACAGGATAGATATTTCTAATCATACAGGATAGATATTTCTATATCATGGCAAAAACAAGGTGGTCTATAAACATCAAAAACAAAATTATGCAATGAATTTTCGATGAACTCTTAGATTTGTTAGGCAATTTGTATCATGATGAATTGACCAATGTATGATTCTGATTCTAGAACATATCCAGTAAAAATATTGAATTAAAAATGTAGTAAGTTGGTAAACAGACCTCAATGTACGAAATGTTCTGATTCTGCAGACCAATGCAAAGTAAAACACAAGCTTGAACATGAGATAATCTAACTGGAAGCTTTTCTTGGAAGTACAGATGTGTCAGGGTGGGAACTAAATCTAAAATCTGTCGCACAAAAAAACAAAGGTTAAAGCATCATATGAGATATTATCAGACTGGTCAACATCAATAAGTTAATAAAAATATTAGTATCCATCATTTGAGGATCTTACCAAATGGAAGTCAGCAAGGTTGTCAACATAAGCTTCTAGTCGCTGCATATCATGTGGTGATAAATATTCTTTAACTGATCCCAAAGTTGCCTTGATAGGCTCTTGCTCCATAAAATTGATTTTCGGATCTATGATACTGAATAAATTATCAAAAAATAAAGGCGCGTTATCAAATAATAAAGGCGCTTCGAAAGATGAAGATATAAATGAGGGATGCAAATCCTACAGACTTTCATATCTGAAATCTAATTAATGAATATTGAATACGATTATGCAACAGCTTTAGATAAAAACACCACCCCAACTTCCTTTTAATTTCTTAGACAAAAAGAAATATCCATTCTAGAATAACGTAAAACAAAAAATGGACAAATGTAATTGTGGTCGTTTCCATATATGATAAACATGCTATTATGTAATTATTAAATAGTTTAAAAATAAAGAAAAGCAACTCCCTTGATCAAAGTGGCTCGTTTCTAGTTTTGCTTTGTTTGTTTCTTTTTTGTTTTTATCTCAAATTGTACCAAAAAAAAATATGAAGCTGACTGACAATTAACATTTAATGCACGAGAAAGTCGTATTTATAATCTAGAGAAAGGCTAGCGTCACACTCTTTTGAACACACTCCTTGTATTGGTTCAAATTCACATGGATCCCATCATATATATATGGGACCCACAAAAGTTAGTAAAATCCATTTGAAATTTAATCAATAAGAGTGTTTATTGAGAAATGAGTGTTAGAGAGCGTGTCACTAGCAGTGTGTTGCTAGTACTCTCTTCTAACACTCATTTCCTGGCAAACACTCCTTTATTGGTTAAATTTCAAATGAATTCTACTAAATCATGCGGGACTCATGTAAATTTGTTGGGATCCATAAGAACTTCCACCAATATAAGCAATATAAGAAGCAATATAAGGGACTGTGTTCAAAAAAGTCTGACAGAGGGTGCGAACACTAGCATTTTTCTTATAACCTATTATTTTCTCAGACATCGAAAAGGAAGTTAATTCAGCAACAGAAGGGAATACAAGAGCTTTAAATGATTTTTTACTGCATTCACTTTCATGGGACAGTTAGTCTAGGAAAATCTTAAACATCAACGTCATCTAATTGTTGCTATTCAATAACTGTAGTCACTAGACTTCAAGGAATTTCAAAATGTCCACGTCAATGCCTGAGAATTGAGCACTACAAAACATTAAATTCCAAATACTAACCTCATAGCAAGCTTGTATTCCATGCCGCGGAAAGTGGAAGCCAGAAGCCTTATAAATCTTTGCCTAAAATCTACAAATAGTGAACTAAATCATCAGAATTTAAGAATATCAATTATAAATCAGGAACAGAGACATAAATGGCAAAGTTAGTTGAACCCACCCTGGTAAAATGGACCAAAAAAGCCCAATTCATTTGATCCATCAACTTCAGTTTCATCATTATTCAAGGATTTCAGGACCATACATGAATGCTCCCCAGTCACATTATTCTACAGGTTGAGAAAACAATATGTTAATTGATTATTTATGAAAAAATAGTTTTGTCATCTAATGGTCAAGAAAAAATAAGCTTAACTGGAATCTGGCCAATGTAGAAAGGAGCAAATTTATGCTTCTTCCAAAAGCGGAAAAGGTCCAATGTTAGGCCGAAGGAGACAGCAATATAATGGAGCTTCTCAGGGCGCCTTTCACGCAGATGTACAAGTAAATGAGGAAGATCTGTTCTAGGTTTTATATTTTCTTCAAGTAGTGAAACCTGAATTCATAGTAGTATCATTAAAAAGTGAAAGCACATATCAGAAAGATAAACATAAAGTGATATACTCAAAATCACAGACAATTACAAATCAAATATAGCCTGTCATTTGTGTGCGAACTGCAGCCAACACTGATGCTTGAACCCAGGTATTAAATAATATCTAAAGGCTAAAAGAAACCAATTCTTAGAGAAGTAATAAAATATATAGGCCTCTAAGAGTAATGTTTGCCTTTCTTCATGAAATCTGATTGAAACCAGTAGAAGATACAAGCGGAGAGAGAATATTGTAACATTTTTTATTTGAATAATATTAATATAGTAAGATATTTAAAGATATGCCACAAGATATACTTTTGTTTGGAAAGTATAAGCCAATTTTATTTTACTTCTTGTGCAGGTAGCATTAAATGACAAGTTGTAACTAGAGTCATCAAAATGGTTTCGGCTGAATAAGCCACCCCACCCCAGTTCAACCCACCTAAGTCCAACCCTTAGTACTCCATGCCACGGAAAGTGGGCCTAATGATAAGATTGATCGTTTTAAGGCTCGATTGGTGGCCAACTTTTTGTGACAATGTGCAATCTATGCTATAATTTGGTGCATCAAGTTGGAGCATAATAATTGGATCTTTAAAGAAATTTCTAAGGACGAGTAACTTCTTTGCGATAGGATTAGGAGCTTGACTTCTACCTGGTGTAAAGCACGTAGTCTTTTTACTGGGCTTCTGTTGTAAATATGTTGAGGGATTTGGTAGCATCACTGATGTTTACTTCGCTATATTAAACAAATAAGTTCCACTAAAATCCCATTAGCTGGACACAAGGAAGCTAAGAAGGCAAATTTGTTTTATTTGCAGGGGCAGCACCACATACTTAAAAATATTCTGTCATTTGTCTCAAACTAGAAACCATGGATAACTGCCCTCACAGCAAACTGCTGTAAAGTATGGCCTTCAATTATGAAATACTTTCTTTACTAGTTGAATTTTTTTCTTAACAGTGCCGAGCTGCTAATCACCTACCACTCATAGATAGCTCCCATACGTTATACATAACTTTCTGAGACAGGATATGAATGAACAGGACAATAAGCCTATAAAACAGGAACTTTAGAGGTAACACACCTTTTCTGCAGCTTCTGTAACTCTAATTTGCGGAGCTTGCACTTCATCTTCAACATCATTCTCAGATATAGTAGTAAGTTGTCCTTCATAGTAACTGAAGACAGTATGTAAGTGATTCATACATGTTCTTATTAACATTTGACATATCTAAGACTAAATGAGGACCAAGTTAAAGCATCTTTTATAGCAAAGCATTAATGTAAAAATGATTTAGTTAAAGCATCTTTTATATCTAAGACTATATTTTTTTTGGTAAGCACCACACATGAGACTCCCACCATTTTGGGGTTAAAGAGGGTTAGATGTGCACAGGTTATCCCATAAATGTAAATACTGTTTGTGACTAAAAAAGGCAGTTTGCCTTGCACGCGAAAATGGAGTATGCAGGGATTGTGTTAATCAGATCATGGGAATATATTATACTAATGCAGGCATTATATACAGTAGATAAAATCTTAATTACAAGATGAATCAGCACCTTCATTAGAGCACTAAATCTAATTGACTGTACACACAAATACCAGAGAAATCATGCAATTAAACCAAAGCAGATCCCAAACCAAATCAATATTAAATTAAATTTTTTGGATGAATACTCAATGCACATGTAGCATCTAGAGTAAAACAAAAAATTACAATGAAAGAAACCGTGCATGCACTCACCGTGTTAAAAGCTCAACAGCTTGAGAACCATATCCAAGCTAAAATAAAAGAAAGAAGATTAAAGATAAGAGGTGGGTTACAACTTTGGAAGAATCTGGTTAGATAAAACCATAGGCCAGAATACAGAAGTTACCCTCATGGCACTAGGGTGTGTAGCAATGCGGACAATGCGAGCGCCTGAAAGTGAAGGAAAAACTGTATCTCGGAATTGCTCACAGAATTTCCATGGTATTTGATCTCCAAAGGGTTGATGACCGTTGCTCAAACTCTGTTTTGCTGATTGACGAGATATCTGCCCCTCTAGGCAAACCTGTAAATAACAGTTAAGGAATGTGGAAAGTCACAACAAAAAGACGAAACATAAAAAACAGAATGTGAAATTTTTGTAACTATTGATAACAAAAATAAATGCTTTCTTAAACCAAACAAACCCTTAGGTTTTATGAAAAGAGAGTAGGCAACCAGTCAAGGAACCCAATAAGACAGGCCATATGCAGAAAGAAAAGTAGGATTCTTTATGCCAAAAATGCAAACCTGGATGACGCACAAAATATCAGGTAGTTGATTCTTTGATTCATCCACAGGTCCTGTCAAACAAAAATATTATATGTCTAATTCAAGTCATAATATTAAACAAATGAACTAGAAAGAGAACCAAGTATACCAAGTAATACAAACAAGTGGTGTGCTGGAGCATCTGCCATCAATTGCAGATCATTTGGAGAATTCTTGTAATGTGATGCAACAAATAAGGCCATCATTCGCTGCAAGAATAAAAATATTTTAGTACAGCATTTAAGCACGTGAAATATTAATCACAACCCACCCAGCATCATCCATTAAATCTGGTTTTACCTGCAAAAATAATTCACTGTCCCTGTGATAGGAAAAGAGAGTATCCCGGTTAACATAGTATAGATCACATTCACTAGCTGGAGGTAATCTGATTTCAGGACAAAAGAACCATCAATGAAGATAGAAAAAATGGTCACATCTTCCAAGGACATATGAAATGAGCTTGATATAACCTGCTAAGACCAGGGATGGCATTTGAAACATCTAAGCAAAGTAATGTGTTAAGCCAGCTTTCAATGGGATCCCCAGAAGCATATCTGATGGATTCACTCAGTTCTATTTTCTTAAACAGACGACCTGAAAGATAATAAAAATTAGCAATAACATGCATATACCTTTGTAGTTTGTTAAAGTTTGTTAGGATTAGGAAAACAGTCCGAGTTAGTTTAGAATTTAGATTATATTAGGACATGCTTTATGTTCTGTTTTATCTCTTATCCTTTGTATTTGTATTTTGTTTCTCAAGTTGTAGCAAATTGGCTATTATTTTTCTAACGGCATCGGACTATGCCTATATATTTCATTCTTTTTTTTTTGACAAAATATATTTCATTCTTATATAACCTCAAATGAACAAAAAATAAATCTATCATTTTTTCTGCAAAAATAACCTTCAAATTTTTTATTAGTATCATATGTTCATATAATGAATCGTTGAGAACCAAAGACATCAATTTCATAATCCACTTAGACTGTATTTACATTCTGAAAAGTACACAGCATGAACATTGTTTCTTGAAAGTGAATCGAAAGCATCATACCAGAACCAGCGCCCTCTGTGCTCTTAGCAGACGTATGGCTTTGCTCTTCCAATTGCTGCAAAAGTTTTAGTGATAAAGAGCGTCCAGTTCCTTCATAACTTCACGAGTTAAAAGAACACAAATTTCAGTAATCAAGCTATTTAAGGACTAAGCTCTTTTAAATGAACTTAATTAGACCCCATCCTCATCTCTTGTCAAAATTTATTTGTTTCCAATTAATGCATGTCGGCGCTAAGAGTGGCTGGAGTTGAGGTAAGCAGCTTTGAAACTCGCTTTGATGGTTGCATGTTCAATATGCTTAAATTTGTGACTTTAGTGCTTGCATGTCAAATCTGAGTTGATACATGATGGGATAAGCCTTCTAATAATTTTCTGAGTTTGTACTGTTGTTAATATGATTTAGAGCTGGTGGTTTGAATGTTTATATAATGAGGAAAAAATAATAATCTTGATGGATGCAAGGGAAAAAGAATTCAGGAATTTTATGGGTAAAACAGTTCACCTCGAGAGGAAGCAAAGAGCTAATAATTCAAAAAGGTTAATTAATTATTCATTAAAATATTTGGCATCATATATAGAAGGTTTCACAAAAGGCAAACACTATTCATACCCATTAACAGTAGAAGACAGGAAAACCAGATATGGGCCAAGCAAAGACTTCACCACAGGCAGTGGAATAGCAGCTGCTTCATCAACAACCAATAATTCAACTTGTGAAAGCTTTTCATGCTCATGTGGCAGTATATACTGAAAGAAATTATGATGAAAAGCAAGGCAAGAATTACATTTACAATTACATGGAACCAAACAGCAGTAATATTCATTGATGCAAAAGCATTACCAATGAACTTACCTGAATGGTCTGTCTGTGGTTCTTGTAAATATTGATCCTAACAGTAGCATTCTTGTATTCAGGATTTACCACCAAATCATAATCATGATGCTCCTATTCAAATTGGAAATGTTAGTACTCTTAAACAAACTCAATTCAACTTTTTATACAGAAACAGACCAAAAGGCCTTTAGAAAAATTCTGTTGTAATTGGTCCTCTTTCCCTGATAAATGACGCATAAAGGAGGCCATTAAAAGACATGAAATTAAGAACACTCGTTCAGTAATCAGCCGTCACTGATTGTCAAAGTAAAAAAGTATAACATAATACTATCAAACTGGATATTCCTAGGACAGTGTCCTGTGTCTGGAATCTTTTCATTTGATTTTCTAAAATATGACGTTGAATAAAATAAGGTAAGCTTACATTTCCCCCACCCCTCTAACAATTAAAAACTAACATTGCCTATCAAAAAAAATAAAAATAAGGTAAGCTTACCACTACTCCAGTGTCGGATATAAGCATTAAAAATATCCTGTTTTGTGGTCCAAAATATAAGCAAATTTTAAACTAATTTCTACCGCATTTAATGACATCATTCCTAAAATATCACTCAACTAATCTAGGTTTTATTTCAATAACCCTTTTATTCCAATGCAACAAATTCCTATGAAGCCTACTTTGGAGAATGTAATTACATTTTTTATTTTTTTTTATACTAAAAAAATTAAACTAGATTGAGTAATTGTCTTAAAGGGTGTGAGCTAGCTTTTTTCTTTGCTTCAATTCGAGCCGGAGGGAGAATACATCAGTGTTGTTTAAAAACCTGCCATGGCGAATTGCAGTGGCAGTTTTTAGCAATCCGCTATTTAATTTTTGTACTGTATGGTGGCACCATTTGCAAATTGCAATATGGTGTTTTGAGGCAGCCAATTAGGGTGAGGCTTTCACAATCCGCTATCAACAACATTGGTATATATTTAGCGATGAAAGTATTTTGATTAAGAGGAGACAGCTACAACATTGGTTATAAGTCATGATCTTTCACTTCCACAAACTGTTTCTTTTTTTTATAATTTAGGCCAAACTCAACCCCAAAAAACCAGAGTAGTGTTTTAAAAATTGAACCGGCCCCAACCAGTAGGACAGGTTCAACCGAGAACTAAGTGGGAGGCCGGTCAGGTCAAGTAAATGGATCGGCAAAGCAATTACTCAGTGATGGTGCCATTGACTCGGGAAAGACTTGGGAATATCGACCCCAATTGGCTCAGTCACAATTCTTGGTCCATGGTCACTGGTAATGTGGGACTTCGATTTTTTTCCGATACACCTCAAGACCAGGACTAATGGGCCAGTGCATGGACAATAAAGGTATCCAACAATGGATCTAGGATAGAGAACAACAACAGTCTAGGATAGTCTCTGATATCATCTTAGATTTTTGGCCTAACTCAACCCACCAAAACTTTTATAAGGTAAGGATAGGTCAAAATGTTTTCTCCAGTAGTGCTAATAGATTTGAATTTGATTACAAATTTATTTATAGAACAAAGAACATGTTTATGGTTATCCAAACTTGAATTGATTAAACATTCTTATTATTATGGTTTCCATTACTGGTCAGGCACATATAGGTATTTGATTTGGTTCACACACCTGCCCTATTTTTCCATTTTTTAATTATTCTATTTGATGACTCATTCTCAAGATTGGAAGAATATCTCTTAATTACAAGGTGGGTAAAATAATAGGTTGCCTAGACAACCACTAGAATTGGAAATTTTTGCTTAAGAAAAATGATAGAAAGTACGAAACGATTTGTGCGGTACAGTGAAAACAATTGTAGCCACTCACAAGCGGTATCGTGTATTTTTATAAATTCTTCTTAATGCTTTGGTTTTCTGATATTTCGTACCAAATTAGGTCATACTAAATATCACAGCTCTTTGCTTAATCCACCAAATTGATAAACAAATGTGTAACAGATCTCTGTCATTGATAAAAAATGATATCTCTCAAATTCAGGGATGTATGGTTAGTCACAATAAACTAACCATATGACTTAATGGGAAATGAAATATAAATGTCAGTGAATACTTAATACATACAACTCCCATCCTTTACCAAAAGTTACACTGCTGAGTTGTCATCCTTAGATCTTTGCAATTTAATGTATCTCAATTAAGCATTAATGGTAATAGCTATCAACGAGGGAGAGAACCTGTACCTTGTAGTCAAGTAGATCAAACCCTTTGCATATAAATTCAAACAAGGTTTTCAGATTATCAGGGCTGGGTGCCGTGACAAAGATATTTGAATACCTACACAGATAATTTTCAAATGAGGTCCAAAAAAATAGGTGCATCCATCACGCATTAAGATAATTATGTCTAAAAAGTAAAGTACCCCACAGCAATAGCTCCAGCAATTGATAAACCAAGAGCAGCCGACTTCCCACGGCCACGAGCAGCCAACAAGGCAACAGTACTACGAAGTGTCTTCTCCAAAATTGCGTCCAGAAATGTGACGACAGCTTTTCCCTATTAGTAGAAACCATTTACAAATTGACATCCACCACATAGATAAACCAATTTGGCTGAAATTGATATCCACCACATAGATAAACCAATTTGGTTGACCGTAGTAGACGGAGAAAAGTTAAAAGGTAAACAATCCTACCTGATCCAACGTGCAACACTTCCGAAGTAGTGGTCCAACAGGGAAATCTTCATTTAGTTCTTCTTTAAGTTCCTTCAGCCCCTGTTCTGCTTCTGAGAGTCCCTCAGAGTCCTACAGCATCCAGAGACAAATAATTACATAGAAAACCAAAATTAAAACAAAACAATCATCCAGCTGGGCTACAAAGAAAGGAAGTGGAGAAGAAAAGAAACTCCTACAATATTTTCTAACTATTTTGGCCTTATAATATAAAAAATTGCAAACCAAAGCAGTACAATTAGTTGTAGGTTAGAATCGAGAAAGTGAGACTAGAAATTATTAATATTCAAGCTTCATACAACATACACTATATACTAGAATTTACAAAATAAATAAATGCTGTATTAAGTGCAAAATTACAACACAATAAGAATGAAAATATAGCCTCCAAAAATCATTGTAATAAAGTTTTCAATAATAAGAAGGCATCTAAAACAGACAATGGGGAATTTTGTATCCAACGAAAGACCAAGAGCAAAAAATAAACATTGTTTAGAATTACTGACTACTGAGAATATATGGTTTGGGCCAAATGTACTTTGTTAATTTTTGGCTGTCGTACATCCTTATCCTAGTTGTGTATATTCATGGGGAGACTCTGTAGATCATCTCATAACAGGACTACCCTCTTTTATAATCCTCTTTCTACTTTCTCTCTGACATATTTGCAAGTATAACCTTCACAGTTATCAACTGCATTTAGGCTGTCATCAAATATACAGAACATTTACCATATATATTAAAAGCACAACAAAAAAGAACACCATCCCTATTCTGGAGGGAGGAAAGAAAGAGAACTGATTTCCAACCTGATCTTTTAAAAACATCATCCAAGACACATTATATATTTATGGCTAAGTTGCACTTTTCATCCAAGAAGGAAATAGTTCAAGATGTAACGAGAATACCTCTTTAACAGGGACGGGGCTAATAGACCTTATGTGAGATGAAATTGGTAATACATTCAGCTCATCATCCATAACCACACATGCCTTGCATGAAGCAAGTGATAGTAAAAAGCGTTCATTAAAACGCCTAGCCGCCTCAGAGTGGGATTCAGTTCGAAATCTATCATGGACATCCTGCAAAGTGAACCACGTGAAAGTTGAAAGGAATGAGATTTTTAACAAAAGAGTAGCATGGTAGGCAATGGCCTAATAAGCAAGCTTACTTAACCATAGAAACATAAATTTCTGACTTTGAGGCTTCCATGTATTGCACTAGGGGGAATGGGAATAACACATCCATTTCTATTGGAGCCCTAGATTATAACTAGGGGAAATATCTACAATACTTCAATTTTATTGAAGCCTCAACCATTTTGATATATTTTTTCCTTCTATTAAATTGTTTAGTTTTTTGGTCCATTATGTTATAAAATATTCTTATGATGCTCGAGAAGGCTGCAGATTATTATTACTACTTATTGGATATAAAGAGTTACTTTATGTAATGACTAGCGTGTGTTTTTTAATAAAACAAGTTTTTTTTATGAGAAGTGTGTCTAATATATAGTGAGAGTCTTATCTCTTATGAAGTCCAGTGAATGCAATGCAAAAGTGGGCCCTAAAATCAAATTCCTGGTGGCAGATGCTCAAATACAAACAGCATAGGGGACTATAAACATAGTCAATAGGAACCCTAATAAGTAACCAAATGAATTAGTTTTTCTTTGGGGAAAAGTGAACTAAAAATATGAATGATGAATCTATTTTCATACCATCACCATGGTGCACAGGCTGGTCAGCGAAGATAGAGAACGTAGGAGCAAAACAACCAGCCCTCCTCCCTCCACTGTCTCTATTGTTCTTGCCAGGAGATTTGGTGTTAGCGCCTCAAAATCCTAAAAGGAAACACAGTGGCAAACTTACTTATATTTCGGGGGTGGGGGAGAAAACCTGGAAAGGACAAGAGATTGATTTAGTATGAAGTGTAAGGTACCTGGAGTATACACATCCCAAAGGTGTTGCCGAGAATTTTTTCAGATTCCTTATATAAACAATGTGTTAATCCTCCACTTTCCATAAACAACGAAAATGTATCAGCTTTCTCTGGATCCAAAAGACCCCTCTGCGTCATTTTTTTAATCTGCTTCATACGTTTTTTCTTATGACTGCAGTGAAAATCAGCTTCAACAAGTTTAATAAAACTCTTACCAATACATATCAGTATATCACAATTTATTAACACAGGACAAATTCACCAATTATAAACAGAACCTGCTCAGCTCAAGCTTGTCTTTGTAACACCATAGCACAGTTGGCCTGGATTTGATTTGTGCCTTGCTAAGCATGTAATGGAGATTTACAATCTGCCCACAGTAGAATCCTCAATTAGCACTCAAATTGCACCACTCTTAATTTCTTTAACACTAAATGGAGTCTCGATAACCGCTCAAATTCTCCATAAGCCTATCACTATAAGGCAACTATAAAAACAGAGTAAAAATAATGCTTGTTGTAAAAAGAGAGAGACCTGGTCACGTGACTTGTCCCCAATGATGACAAACATGGACCTATGCCTTTGTTTGACACCATTTTCAATTAGAGTTCTGATTCGCTCGTCTACCTTCTTCCTCATTTCTCTGCAATGAAATTTAAGTTCTCCCAAGTCACCATCTCGCGAGAAACACACAAATAACAACGAAGGCAACCATATATAACGATACTAATTAACAATAACAATCCGTCAAATTGAAACCATTCCAATTCATTAAATGAATATCAAATCCCTTATTTCATAATCAAATCATAAATTATCACTAATTCCACAGCCGTAAGGTGCAAAACCGTGCACAAGAAATGGCCTCAACTTAATGAATAAAAAAATTGAAGCAGAAAAATCAGTGAGTTAGGGCGCGGCGCTAAAAGAAAGAAAGAGAAAGAGTGGCTAAGAATTTGAGGAAGAAGAGAAGGAAGCGATAATGGCACCTGAACTAAATCGTCGTCAAAGGCAGTAAGTAGGTTAGGGATTTTGTGAGCTGATAGAAGAAACGACGTTAAGAGCTACAGCTTCTGGTTCGTTGCTAGTTATATTAGGGTTTATGGAGGGGTTAACAACATTCGTGCAAATTTGCCATTCGTTCGTTCGTGCGATCCGTCTGCTACCGGGTCGGATAAACCATCAGCCTGTGTTTGGATGGAGCGTTTTTTAAGGGTAATATTAATATAGGGAATTTAAAATACTTTGTTTTAAGTTATTTTATTAAATAATCAATTTGGAGAATTCATAAAATAAAATAATTTTATCTGTTTAAAAAACTAAAATAAAAATTATGAGGTATTTTGTTATAATTAATTTTTATGGAATTTCAAACACCATTCTAAACTTAAGAATTTGAAATTCCCTCAAAATATGAATCTTACAATAATCTACTCCCTCCGTCTCTCTATTATAGTCGTTTTAAAAAGAAAAAAAAAAGAGTTTCATTTTAATTGACGTGTTTATTTTCCAATGCATATTTATTTCTTTGCTTCCAACTTTGCTCTTCTATTAGTTTTGCAGTCTTTTATTTTCTTTTGACGGAAACTTCAGTACTTTTTTTGAAAATGATATTATAGAGCCATGTGACTATCTTGCTAATCACTCCCTTTACAATCTTGTAGATAAGCCTCATTATGTGTTTTTATTAAAAAATTAAAAAGAAAATATATTACGATGTTAGTTTAGTAAAATTACTATGTCTGTTTGCTTTTCTTAATTTGTGTGTAAAAACCTTAAACGTTATTTTGAGACAGAGGGTGTAATAATTTTCCAAAAATTACAAGTTTGTTCGAAATGTTTTAAAATTTGTACGTGAGTCCTTATGAATTTTCAAATTTTGTAGTTGGTCCCTAAAAATTGGACATTGGTCCTTAGTTTTTTAAATTTTGCCTATTGGTTCTTATCAAATTTTCACAATTTGTAAATTGGTCGCTATAAAAATTTTGAAAATTGCAGATTGCCCAATTTTAAAGCTGGAAGAAGGTATATATGTGTTGTAAATTCTATTTTGTGCAATTATAATTATTTGTTTTGCCTAACGTTTGTTAATGTATTTGATACATTCGTAGAACTTGCTCCGATCCCACAACTTAATGAGGGCCTTTCTGATATTGAATCTGATGACGAGAAGATGTATTTTAGAGCTAAATCAAATGAAATGGTATGCAAATTAAATTCTTAAACTTGTTCTTCGAGTATAGTATTCAATTGGTATTATAGAAGTTTGATTTAATTGACCGTAGTTCAAGACAAATCTGATTATGTTATGTTTATGCAGATATAGATAATGGAATCAAGCAAATTGAAGATGATGCAGAGATTGCTTTGCAAGGAGGGCAGGACCTTATGTTTATTGTTTGGAGTTGGCAGATTTGATTATGTTATGTTTGATTTAGTTGAATCCGATTATGTTATATATGTTTGATTTTGTTGAATGTATTTGCTTTAATTGTTGGCAGAACCTAATGTTTAATTGTTGGCAAAACCTTATGTTTGTTATTTTGGAGTTGAATGTACTTGGATTTAATTGTTATTTTGGTAGCTTTATGAATTGTTTTAGATTGACAAATTTTTATTGTAAATGGACAGATTTATAAATTGTTTTGTTTCGTCAAAAATCGAACCAACCAAATCACATTGGTTTGGTTTGGTTCGTTTTTTTTTTAGAATCCAACCGAACCAAACCAAATCACATCTATATTTATCTTGCAGCTCGGCTCACTTTTTTTGCTCAAAATCGAACCAACCCGCACCGCAAACACTCCTACTTATATCTTTACTGCAAAATTTTGAAACTTATAAAAATGACCCAACTATAAATAAGTAATTACTCTAGTCAAACAAACAAATTTATAAATGAAGGGAATTTAATCGAAGCACTTGAATTGCTTAGAATCTTAAATTCTATATAACTTTAAATTTATTCATCCGAACATACTCTGAATCTAATAGGCATCTTATATATAATTAATGTTTGGAATAAATGAGGATTAGATTGTCATTCGACTTGTCTTAATAAGTTCAAAATTCAATTAAAAACTTGGATATAGTAAATTACATACTCCAAACTAGATAATTCATTCATATAACTATTTTTTCAATTTCAAACATCAATTTTCCTTTGGTAAAACTTTACAAACCAAACATAAATCACACATCTTCGATCAGAAAGCCAATGGGTAATCTCAATTTTTTCTGCTTATACAACTCCCATGATGGCAATTTCCTACGCTCTGTTGTGTCTTGGGATCAATGTGGTGCTACTGTATTTTCTTTTAATTAAGATAATTTTTTTGAACGGTAAAAGAATTTTAGATGATATCAATATCACAAATTATAGTTAACATGAAATGTCGGGCAAGACATGCATTTATTTCGCTTCATATTCTTTATGAAATTAAGGGTTAAATATTTTTTTCGTCTTTCTAAAATTGTTATATTTTATTAATCTCTGCAGAAAATTTCTTCAACTTTTTGTCGCCAAAAAAATTTTAGTTTCTAACTTCAGTCCTCGTTGCCAATTCCTTGTCTATTTGGCAAACAGTGTTGTAGATGCCACTTGCCATGTCGCACTTAGTTTCTGCGTCAATATCCAATTGGTAATGGCCACGTGGCGGTGGACAAAAAGGTTAAATCAAAACGACATCTTTACTTCGACTATGCTACGAAAAAGAAGAGGATTTCGTATGTGTAGTTGAACAGAGTGGGAGAGAAAAAAACAAAAGTGCAAAGTGTTGTTGAAAAATGTGTAGTCGGACGAAGTTAGAACTACACAATATGCATTAATTTAGAGTGACAATATATTTGCGAATGCAAACATTAAAAAATAATTCTAAATACACTTAAAAACTGCAATTAGAAAATTAGAAAAGTAGTTATATACAAGTACCTTTAGAACCAATACTCATTTATGTCTTTATTTAGACAATGTATCAAATTAAACACAAAGAGACACCCAAATTTGGCTTAAATCTTATTAACCATTCAATCTTAGCAAATGTTTTTCACTCACTAATTAATCTCCTATCTCCTTTTGTTACTTTGACTAATATTCACTGCCTTAGAAATTTGGCTCAACCATGGCTAGAGTCGAGTTTCTTATGTGCACATTTTGCATGATAACAATTCTAGCTCATTGTCAACAACAACATGGTAATAATGGTCAAGGAACACAGGCAGTACAAGGAATTGGTATTAATTGGGGTTTAATGGCAACTAACCCTTTGGATCCTCTCACTGTGGTGAATATGTTAAAGGATAATGGAATTAAAAGGGTAAAGCTTTTTGACACAGATTCTTGGACCGTAAGTGCTTTTGCTGCCACAGGCATTGAACTTATGGTTGGAATTCCTAATGATCAATTGAAGAAATTATCTAAAAGTATGAGTGATGCTGAAGATTGGGTTAAACACAATGTTTCTAAACATATGCGTGATGGAGGAGTTAATATCAGGTATATATATATTTTCATATATTTATTATGAATGAATTATAAGCAACGTATCATGAATAAATTTATAGCAAAGAGAAATGGCTTATCAGAAATTAAAGTTGTTCTTAGAACTTATATAAATTTAATGTAGATATAAATACTAAAGTGAGTTCTTGTTATAGATATGTTTCTGTTGGAAATGAGGCATTTTTGAAGAGCTACAATGGTTCATACATAGGGATTACATTTCCAGCAATGCAAAACATTCAAAAAGCTATTAATAAAGCTGGTTTTGGAGACATGGTAAAAGTGACTACAGCTTTAAATGCAGATGTATATGAATCTAGTTCAGATAAGCCATCAAATGGAGTATTTCGTGCAGACATTTATGGTGTAATGAAACAAATAGTACAATTTCTTGATGAGAATAATTCACCATTTGTTGTCAACATTTACCCTTTCCTAAGTTTATATCAAAACGAAAATTTCCCACAAGATTATGCATTTTTTGATAGTACAGGCAGAACAATTATGGACAAAAATGCACAATATACCAATGTGTTTGATGCAAATTTTGATACTCTTGTTTGGTCATTAAGAAATGTTGGTCACCCTAATGTGTCAATTATGATTGGTGAAATTGGATGGCCAACTGATGGTGACAAACATGGCAATATAAATAATGCAAAAAGATTTTACCAAGGATTTCTTAAGAAAATGGCAAGCAAGAAAGGAACACCACTTCGTCCATGGAATATGAATGCGTATTTATTCTCTCTCGTTGATGAGAATTCAAAGAGTACTGCACCTGGGAATTTCGAACGTCATTGGGGAATTTTTCGTTACGACGGCAAACCAAAGTTTCCTATTGATTTTTCTGGTAAAGGAGAGGAGAAATGGCCAATAGGAGCGAAAGGAGTTCGTTATCTAGAGAATAAATGGTGTGTTCTAAGTAAAAATGTGAAGAATATGAGTGTGTTATCAGGACCATTGAGTTATGCTTGTGCTGTGGGTGATTGTTCAAGTTTAGGAATTGGTTGTTCTTGTGCAAATTTGGATGTAGCTGGAAATGCTTCTTATGCTTTCAATCAATTTTTTCAAATGAATGACCAAAGTGTTGAGGCTTGTGATTTCAATGGATTGGCTACAATTGTAACTAAGGATCCATCAAATGGAAGTTGCATATTCCCTATAGAAATTTATAGTCATGGAAGTATGCTTAGAGTGGTTCATATGGTGGGAGGCCTTTTGATTGGGTTTGTATTGATTTTCTTAATATTTGAATAAGAATCATATGTAGTCAGCAAGGAGAGGGATTAGGGAAGATAGATTTTTAAGTAGTTTACTTCTGTAAATATAATATTATGTAGCATTGTGGAAAATAGTGGATGGTTGATATAATACAAAATGTATGTGTTATTATTTCAATTTTCCAATTATTTAGAGTATATATCAATATGATGTGCTTTAATCCATCAATATCAATATTAATATCATCAATATCAATATCAATATCAATCAATATCAATATCAATCAATATCAATATATAATACAATTAGGAATTTCCACAAAGAAGTAACTTGCCAAATGTCTCAAAATAACCACCCCTCATAGGCAAACAGTGCTGACATGGAACTATAATGTATGAGGTGGAATTCGGAATTTTTAAAAAAAACATAATTTCCATTTATTACAATAAGTAACCGTACAAGTGTAACCAAAAAAATAAGTAACCGTACAATCATAATCACAACATATAACTAACCTAGGGGTGTGGTCGAGCGGTTGGGGCTCATCCTCCCTTAACCAAGTGTCGAGAGTTCGATTCTCGCATTGGGTATGAAGCAGCTTTAAATTCCTGAGCCAGCTGTCCCACCCTTCGAGGTGCCTACAATCTAACGAGGGAATTGGTCAGAATCTCATTTATTCTCATGTTATCCTGTTGAAAAAGTTGGGTGCAACAACACCCTGTCATTTACAATTTGCCATCTAACACTATTTACAAACTTCATTTATTTTCTCATTTTCATTTAATGGTTCTTAGTTTTAAAAATTGCATTATTACCCAAACTCAGTTAGCAGTATATTTCTCTTTCTTCTTCTCTAATGCCTTCCACCCTAATTTCTAGTGTGCAATCGCCGCCACTCATCGTTCGCAATAAGGTTGGAACATGAAATTTCTTCCAATGCCCTTTAATTAGCAACACACAACAATCACCATCAATCTGAGGCATAATAGCCAGTTAACGAGAAGAAGGGTCGAGGTACTGTCTTGGCTAGGACTTCCATTAACAATAATAAACTCATGGATAATTAGCAAAAAAACATTTAAAATCTATGATTGTGCAATTGATGAAAATAAGTAGTGTGTTGCAGCAAATCTGTAACAAGAGCCCCTCCCTAATGCGCTATGTAGCTTTTCTGATCAATCCCGTCTCGTTGTCGGACCTCCCTCCATTTTCGTTATCCCTTTCCCCTTTGTCTCAATCACACGCGCCTTCGCCAAGAAACACGAGCAGCGCCGCCGAAAACACCACACCCGCAATCTGTCGCAATCGCAACCGTGTTATCGTCTCCTTCAGCATCTCGCTCGCAAACTTTGTCTCTCCCGTTGCCATGGTCGATTCCTTCTTCTCTTCCTCCCTTGGAAAGCGGCGACAGCCCTCACTGGTGGTGTTGGGAAGTTGGAACAGAAGAATTTGAGAGAGAACAGAGAAGTTATTTTTGAAAGACGTTAGTCATGGTTGGAACGATGTTGTAAAAAGTAATGAAACATGAGGTTAAAATGATATTACTTTTTTTTAGGAAAGGTTAAAACGAAACTATTAAAAATTATACTTGAACTTTTTTTTTTTGACAAGCAAGGTTAGTATGAGTGGGAGAATGTTAGTTTCGAGGATTTGAACCCGGGACCTTTCTTGCACTCTTTTGATGCACACTTTTAATATCTCTTAGCTCACCAACTGAGCTACCTACTTGAGATTAATACCCAACTTTTTGGACTTGGCGTGAGCCACTTATCTTTTTAGCCAATTCATATAGGTGTTAGTACCCAACTTTTTGGAGTGGGTAACGTAGTAGGCCCCAAATCAAAATTAACGTTTAGGTGAACGATTAGGTGGCTTCCCCACATAGCATTAAATTACGTTAGTTCAGTTTTTGTATTTAAATTTCAAATTTGACCTGATTTTTATTCCTATGTATTTCAATAAAATATCCCAAGTAGGTAGTTCAGTTGGCGAGCTAAGGGATACTAAAGGAGTGCACCAAAAAAGTGCAAGAATGAGGTCATAGGTTCAACTCCCAGAAACTAACATTCCCCCACCCCCACTAACATTGCTTATCATATATATATATATATATATAGGCTTAATTACATTTTTGGTCTCCCTAGTTTTACCAACTCACGATTTTGGTCCCCCAAGTTTTAATTTGACGAATTTGATCCCCCTATTTTCCCAATTTGTAAAATCAAAGTCCCCCTCTTAATTTGGTCAAAATTAAAACTGTATTTTGACTTATTATCCTACGTGGCAGTCCACGTAGGCGTACTGTTCATCTTCCTCTTCAACCCCCCTCTCTGGTTCCTCTTTCTTCCTCCCTCACCCCTCCCCCCACCACCTACCCACTCAGCTCACTGTTTCCTCTTCCTTTCCCTCCGTCAGCCACCAACGGCCACCCCACAACCACCTCCCTCCTTTTCCCTCCGTCAGCCACCGTGACCCCCCCCCCAGCCACGACCCCTCTCCCTCTACAAACCGTGACCTCTCTCTCTTCGCATCTCCCCCCCTCGTTTTCCCTCTCGCCTCTTCGCATCTCACCCCCAAATCACCGATCCCCCCTCTTCTCACTGTCGCAAACTCTCTCTCGCTCATCGTCGCTCTCCCTCCTCTCTCAAACGCCGGCGCCATCACCATCGCAACCCCCTCACTTTCGGTTTCTCTCTCTGCGGGGGGAGGGGGAGGGGTTCACAGAGGGGGGAGGGGGGAGGAAGAGGAACAGTGGACCAGAGAACAGGGGTGAGGGGGGAGGGGTTCACGGAGGGGGGAGGGGTGAGGAAGAGGAACAGTGGAACAGGGGGGAGGGGTGAGGAAGATGAACAGTGTACGTCTACGTGGACTGCCACGTAGGATAATAAGTCAAAATACAGTTTTAATTTTGACCAAATTAAGAGGGGGACTTTGATTTTACAAATTGGAAAAATAAGAGGATCAAATTCGTCAAATTAAAACTTAGGAGACCAAAATCGTGAGTTGGTGAAACTAGGGGGACCAAAACTGTAATTAAGCCAAAAATAAAATACCAAAGAGAAACTAAAGTAAAAGATAAAGGGTTAAAAATGCAACTAAGCCAAAAAAAATTTAATGAGAAATGAAAAGTAGATAGATAACCTTGTTGGTGCGCAGTGCATGCTCCCATCTCTTCAATCCCGTCACTCTGTTAACTTCAGCGGTAAACAGTCGCTCTCTTTCTCTCTTTTTCTCTTTTTCTCCCTCTTTTCAAACCCGATTCTTCGTTTGTTAAGCACTAACTAATTCGGTTAGTTTGTTATTTGGCCAGTGGTGGTGGTATCGTTGAACCTTGATCATGGGTTCCCTTGCACTCTCCGTTATGGTTCAGGACTCTACCACTTCATCACCAGGTAGGTATCACATTTCCCCTCTGAATGTCTTTGAATTTAAGACACTTCTTATTTGGGGGTTCTGAGATTGTAAATGCAAGACTTTGTATAAGAGAAAACCATATATGGGGATAGGACTAGGAGAAATGGCATTATAGTAATTTTGACTGAGTTGATTTTCGCACTCATAATTGTCACTAACATTTATGATATACGAATGGAATGAGTATAGTTGAAAACTAATTTGTCGATTGTAATTTATGATAAGGAGAAATACTAATTTTACCTAGGCAAATGGTAGTGGTTAATTAGTTAGGCATTTCCTAACTCTTAAGTTCCAGGATTTGAACCTCGACCTCGTGCATCAAACTCGTTTGGTTTTGTATATAAACAGAACTTCTTATCTATTGACATATTTGTTATTTTAGTGAATGCTCCAATCAAATTGGATAAGCAGTGAAATCTGATATTCTTGTGTTATTTTATCACTGTGTCTGCTGATGGGTTCTGCTATCTGCTTCTAATTTAAGTAGTTTATTTGGTTTTGCAGATGCTTGTACTAAAAGAAAACAGAACTTGGTTATGAGAAATTCTTTTGCATCAGTTAGCATTGGAGAAGAAAAGCCCTTTGACTTCTTGCGCACTTTATTTGGTAAGTATTATATCTTCTTTGTTGTTGTTCCATTGTAGCGAAGTATATTATTTTTGTGGTATCATAGTGTTACTAAAGAAGCATTATTCTGCTATCAAAGTGAAAAAGAAAGACAAATTTATAAAAATAGATTTTTTTAATATAAATATTCTTAAAGGTTTTCCCACAGAATGTAGCCTCTCTTCTACCAAGGAATAACTGATGATCAAAACCATGATGGGACCATGATTATAACTAGAAAGTTCAAAGATGCTAAATGTTTTCACTGGTTGGTAATGACACTGAATTGAAATACTTTCTAAGAGTAATAGATACATCAACTTATTTCCAGTACCTCCTTTATTACTGTGGGATTCACTTATTAGTAACTAGAAAGTTCAAAGAACTAGAATTATTTTATCTGCATTGATGAATACTTTTTTCGTTTGGGCGTGCCAAATGATCATATGCGTCAATTACCATTAGGCCCTATTTAAGAAGCTTACCAACACGACAATGTTATTCCCCAATCCTTCATATATGCGGCGAAGAATTGGAGTTCTTTCCCTCTTAGATTGTGTTTTAAGATCTTGATACGTTGATAGACAAGAATATTATGATCTTGATCCATTACTGTATTTGAATCTTTCTGACGTGTCCAGTGGAATTTGCAGAGGGTGTTATTGCGGGAGGTACAGCTGGAGTTGTAGTTGAAACAGCTTTATACCCTATTGACACTATAAAAACACGTCTGCAGGCAGGTTTTTTACAACTAACAAATTATAATGAAGATTGAGGGTTGTACTTTGTTTTGTACTATACTGATTACTATTTGATGCTGTAATATGGATACCAAGTTATGAGACTTAGCATCAGTTCCACCCAGACTTGATTGTTGTGAAAAATAACGAAATACGTATTTTACTTGGAAAGATGAGGAAAAATGAAAACTATAAATTCTTTTCCTAGGATAGGGATGCAATTTTTCTAGTAGCAATTAGAAATATCCAATTGTCAATATTTAATTTGTATGGAATCTTAGCTGATTCACATAGTATAATACTAGTATAGTGGACTTTTCTGGTCCAGCCTAATGTTTTTGATACACTAAATTTGGGTTAAGAAATTTCTTTTTGTGCCCCTCATGGCATTTTCTTGGGGATTCATTTAGTTCGTCACTACACAATTATATTTCCATGTCTTTTTTAATAGCAATATTGAGGATTCCCATTCAACATAAATGAACTGATGATATTTATTTTTGTTTTTTAGGCTGCCCGCGGAGGAGAAAAATTAATGTTGAAAGGTCTTTATTCTGGATTGGCAGGGAACCTTGTCGGCGTCTTACCGTGAGAACCTCATAGATAGCAGGATGTTTCAAACACTCTAGGTTTTTTATGTTATTAGAAACTTTGAAGATGCTGAGTTGGAAAAGAAGTCAGCAAGTTACTGGCAGGCATAGGGCGTATAGATTTATTCACGTTGATGATGAAGATATCAGCATGCTATATTAACACCTCGCGTTGCTTTTAAATGTGCAGGGCATCTGCTCTATTTGTTGGAGTTTATGAACCTATAAAGCAGAAATTGCTAAGGATGTTTCCCGAAAATCTGAGTGCTTTTGCTCATTTAGTAAGATACTGCTTATATTAACATTGATATGAAGATATCAGCATGCTTTATTATTAGCTTTAGAACAAGATACATACCTGACATGTTGCTCATTGCTTCCAAGTCTGAAGTCTGGCCAATTATGGTCCTCTGGAGCCTCTTGCATTTATTTGGCTTGTATTGGAGTTGATGCTTTGTCTATGTTATCATTTGTCTTGGTGGCACAAACTTTTATTGATGCAGATTTTTTTTCTGGCATAAACATCTTTTGTGTGGTTTTTAAATTTCATTAGACTGCAGGTGCCATAGGGGGCATTGCTGCATCGTTGGTCCGTGTTCCAACAGAGGTTACTAAATTCCCTTATTTGTGAAAATGATATTTCCACTGTTGAAAACTGTTTTCCCGGGAAACTTCATATTCTTTAATGCTTCTCAGGTTGTCAAGCAACGAATGCAAACTGGGCAGTTTAATTCAGCTTCAGGCGCTGTTCGCTTTATTGAGTCTAGGGAGGGCTTTAAAGGCTTCTATGCTGTATGAAGCACACTATCTCTTTCAAGATTTTATGATAAATTCTATTCCCCACACCTGTGATGATATGCTAAAATGTTTCTTTGATATTGATATTTGAAATCACAGGGATATGGATCTTTTTTACTGCGGGATTTGCCCTTTGATGCTATCCAGTTTTGCATCTATGAGCAGATTCGAATAGGTTATATGCTTGCGGTAAATTTCCCAAGTTCTATCTATTTGTGTTTTAAAGGCACTTATATTGTTAATTGTAACAATTTTCCATTTTGATTTCTATTATTTATTATAATTTTGAGCCTCACAATATTTTAGATTTTCTTCCTAGACTTTATAGTTTATACTTTATAGCATAGGAAATTCAATTGTGGATACGAATGCACAGTTGATGTGGCAGTGAAAAATTGAGTTGGAGAGTCAAGAGGATGAGGGTTGACATTTACTGTTTAGGTTTCTAAGATGAGGAATTGATAGTGTGTATGGTGGATTCTGTTAGAGTACTGCACCGCCTATGCAAAGTTGGCTTAGCTAGCTTAGTTTGATTATCTCACCAGCTCTCAGTTCAGTTAGTACAGTAACTTGTACAGAGTCTACAGCTCATAACAGAATTTGTAGCGGTTTGTTATAACAGCTGCCACCAACTGTTGTAAATAACTGTGTATAAATATTGTTAGCCGCTTGAAGATTAATAAAAGTTTCTCAATCCTTTGTTTTAGTTTCCTCACTTTTTTTTTTTACTTTTCTTCTCTTGTATTCGCTATTTGAATGGCAAGTAAATGAGCAACATGTTTCTTTATCAAACTCTACCTGCTTCCAAAAGATATATCACTTTGCAAGAAGGTTGGAAGAAAGTATTCCTGACATATGAAAGAAAGGTAGAAAGAAAATAAATATTGAAAGTTTTAAATAGATTTGTTTGAGGATCCATCGTAGCTGGCCTTGGTGAGGGTGGAATCAGGGTTGAAGTTTTGTTCTCACATTCTTATTCCTATAGCTTTCTGGCCTTGCTAAGAATTGTTTCCTCTCAGGTCTTTCTGGCAAACAAAAGTTATTTGCGGAGTTCAAGCATTTGTTTCCCTATTAAAACTTTGTTCCTTTTCTTTTATGTTGCTATAATTCGTAGCATGAGTTCAATGTTGCTTTGAAATTGAAATCGGTGCTGCTGTGTTCTCCTGCATTTCATTTTGTGATCGGTGATGTGACTTGTATTTCTTTTTGCTAGGCAAAAAGAAATCTGAATGATCCAGAAAATGCAGTTATTGGTGCTTTTGCAGGTGAATAAATACGTTTCAGTTCAGCACTAGATAGCCAAGAGTTTATACTTCAACTATGCTTCAAGCCGAGACACCTTATGAATTAATCTTTTAAGGAGTGTGATTGTCTGAACAGTATTAACTGTATAGAAATAATATGGTGAATCTGGTTAATATTGTCAAACCATTTCTTTGCAAGGTGATACAGTCAAACTAGATGTCTGTAATTGAAACCAAAGTCAAGCATCTGCTGACTCCAATTCTCCAATTCTATATCTTTATAAAATTCTTTGGTTTACTGAACCGTGGGGGTAGCATCATGACACATACAATTTTGTTTTATTTGGTAGTAAGATACTTGTCATATATGCACGACAAGTCAGCAGAACTTTTGGCGCCTCATATTCCAGAGATGGGAGCTTGTAATCAAACTGAATATATACTTGTTGTACAAAAAAGTTTGTTGCTTGTATTTTCCGTTTTTATTTATTGGGGTAGGGAAGTTGGTTCCAGAGTAATGAGGATTCTTTAAAGTAAATTAGAATTGTTTTCCATTAATTTTCTGTGTGTTGATTTGTTAAGCATTATGGTATGTCCAACTAGCCTTGTGATGTGATATACCATCTTGTTTCTTGTAGGTGCACTAACTGGAGCTATAACCACCCCTCTTGATGTCATCAAGACAAGGTTAATGGTTCAGGTACGATGTTTAATATAACCCTGTTTCTTTTTTAGTGTCTTGTTTTTACCTGATAACCATCTATCTCCTTACACATATGATACCTTATATGTATGAGTAACCTGCAAGCAAATCATAAATAATATTCATTTTCAACTATCTGGCATTCACAAAGTTGGTATTTTCCTCCTCAAGGGATCTGGAAACCAATACAAGGGAATTGTAGATTGCGTTCAAACCATTATGAAAGAAGAAGGACCTAGTGCCTTTTTGAAGGTATGAGTTTACTGTGTTTTCTTTCACACATTGTAGCTGGAGTAGTAAAGTAGCATGATGCTTATATTGTAATATTATTAATTTATTATTATATTGCAGGGTGTTGGGCCAAGAGTACTATGGATAGGAATAGGTGGTTCGATATTCTTTGGCGTCCTTGAGAGCACAAAACGTTTCCTTGCTGAGAGGCGTCCTAAACTACCTCAGCACACAAGCTCACAGAAAAGCGAAGATTGATTGAGAATTTTCGTCCCAACGGATTTTTGTAATTTTTTTTATTTGCTTAATTTGCTACTTTCTATATAATTTACTTTTTATTGGTTCACCTTTTTACATTATTAACCATTTTTCAATTAACATAATAGTTAGAAATATTATCCATTTTTGGTTATTATTATGTATTCTATATTTATTTGTTGATAAATTAATTAATTTTAATTTTTTTTTATAAAGTAAATCAGTTTAACCCAATTCTGAGCAGTTTAGTAGGAGTGCGGTCTAATTAAGGTTAGAGCATTGCTATTTGTTACAAAGAATTTTTGCAAGAGAACATTTAGCAAATAGGGCATTTGACCAATCATTAATTGGTTAGCGATACATGGAAAAGAGAATAGCTATGTCATCTAATTAAGGTTAAAGCCAGTGGCGGATCCAAAAATATTATGTCGTGGGGGCAAAAAATAGTCCGGTAGTTTTTAGAAAAAAATACTATAAGCATTTATAATATATATATATATATATATGTATAATTTTATGATAAAAAAGAGTGAAGATTCATCACTATACAAACAAAAACACAAACTTATTTGGTTTTTGAAAAATAAAAAATATCAATTTAGTTCTCAAATATCAGTCAAATTAGTCATTTTTAAATATTTTTAGGGACATTGTATAATTTTAGTCACTCTAAAAGTTAGTTTGATTATTATTTGAGTTTTATTAGTTGACTATTTGAGTTTTTAATGACCAAATTAATTAGTTATTTCAAATCTCAGAGGAAAAAATAGGTCTCTATTTTCTTTAAACAACTTGTTTGAGTCATTACTCCTTAAGAACCAAAATATTTAAGTTTTTCATTGTGTAAATTTAGTGCATAGAGAGACCGCTACAATAAAAGTTAGAAGAATAAAAAATAAATTAGTATTTTTTATACCTTCATTTAAAAATATTTGATTCATGGGGCAACTTCTATTTTTTTATGGGGGCAAAAGCTTTTTATTAAGTGTAACTAACTAAAATGTTTTTATATTATGGGGGCAATTGCCCACACAAGATAGGTCTGGATCTGCCATTGGTTAGAGCTATTTGTTACGAAGAATTTTTGCAAGAGAACATTTAGCAAATAGGGTATTTGACCAATTGAATCAACAACTGGTTAACAATACATGAAAGAGTGAGTAGCTATAATTTGTTAGTATCACATAATATTATTCTCTTTCTCACAAAAATCTCTCGTAACATTTTGCAGGCTCAACAAAAATATTGTACGACCAGGAACACGAGCAAGTTAGGAAGGTTTGGATTTCCTCCCATTAATTTTGCGTCAAGTTAAATACTCGCCTTCCATCTTAAAATAGATATTTTTTTGGTGGAAACAAGAAAAAAATAGATATTAAAATATAAAAAATGATCAAAAGTGATTTGGGTTTTTTTTTTCTGTACCCCCACAGTTCCCCTTATATCCCCACACAATTTGATATTCCGAGAATATCTCTCAGTAAAACCACTTAACGGATTTAACTAATTAAATATAAATCTGTTTTTGGAAAAAACCAAAAACAGATTTATATTTAATTAGATAAATCCGGTTTTCAAAAATAACAAAACGGATTTACCTAAGAAGTACTTAAATCCGTTTTTGTTATTTTTTAATAACAGATTTATCTAATAAATAGATAAATCCGTTTGATAAAATAATTAATAAATAAAAGTGGTAAATCTGTTTAAAAATTAAAATAATTTTTATTAAAAAATAAAATAGATATGAATATCGGTTGTCTTTTTTTTTCCGTTTAGTGTGTAGATATTCGTTAACACGTGACGATGTTATACGTCGTGTGAATAATTTAGGCTAAAAAATCAGTTTTCGGGCAACCTACTCCGATTGTAATGAAACCACAGCCAGTAAATCCAAAAAAAATCAGGCATCAAAACTCCTGAAGACGGGACTTCTTCCGGGACTGCGGGGCTCAAAATCTCAAATTCAATGTTTACTATTTTTTATTAATTTTTTGAACATTTCATAAATTACAATAAATCTAAAAAAATTTGCATAACCTTATTTTGGTTTTACTAGATTTTTAGTAGTGTTTTTATAATTTTTAGATTAGTTTTAACTCTTTAACGAATTTTTAGTAGTGTTTTTATAATCATTTTTTAAAAACTTAAAAAAAATATTTTTAAACACAACGGATTTACCTATTTGTTAGATAAATCCGTTTTGAATATTTCCAAAACGGATTTATCTAATGAATAGATAAATCCGTTATTAAAAAATAACAAAAACAGATTTATCTATTAATTAGATAAATCCGTTTTTGTTATTTTTTAACAAGGGATTTATCTATAGTGGGTAAATCCGTTATAAATTTTTTCCTTAAACGGATTTATCTTTAGATAAATCCGTTTTTGGTTTTTTTCCCAAAACGGATCTATCTTTAAAACAGATAAATGCGTTAGTTGTAACTCTGAGGGGCATTCTGGAAATATCATATTTTGTGGGGGTATAGGGGAGAACTGTGGGGTAAAAATAAAACCCTAGTGATTTTTAAGAGTGGAGATCAAAAACTGGACACCCTAACGTTGAAACTACACACGTGAGAGGATCCAGTTTTTGTGCCCGAACGGGAACAACTATATATAAAACATGGCAAATGGAATTTTATATTGATGTACAGTAAGTCAGGAACAACTATACATTTTTAAGCCAAAAAAAAAATAGAACAAATAGAAATCAATGGGACATTCTACTCTAGAGTCAAAACCGAGAATAAACTACCCTCTCCTCCCCTGTAAAAAATTTGGAGGAAACAAACAAGGGTGTTTACAAGAATGAGCTACAGATACATTTCTGCTTAATATACAAACATCAAGCATTTACTCAATCAAAAAAGATACATGTATATCTCGTTTTTATCAACAACCCATATTCAGTTTTCATTTTGTCCAGCCTTTTCGGTTTCTGATCAGCATATGTGGGCAACAAAACAACCCCCACAGTGTTTTCAAACCAGCAATGGGTCAAGGTAAAGAGCCAAGTTTTTGTCCAATCATTACGATAATCCACAGTAGAAAGTTTCACATTAAAGGGAGGTAAGCTCCACCATGACCTTTCCTCAGCACTAATGGCCCCGCATTGTCAGGGACCTTATCCATTTCTTGCGTGATTGCATCAATGACATCCCCAAATCCAGTTGCCACTGTAGCCAACTGCATCCGCAACTTCAAATCCCTTGTCCGCTTCAGTAAACACCTGAACGATCTTCCTAAATATTTAGCCCATTCAGCTGGCAACCCTCCCCCTGTGAGCCATACAGAGAAATGAGATTGGTCCCCTCTTGCAGCCACTTCAGCTCTATAGAATCTAGCTAAATCAATCAACATTGAAGGCTGAAGTGGAAGAACTGCAACAAATTCAGCAACAAATTCCTCCATTACTTCAGGTTTGAGCATCTGGTTCCAGAGTACCAAAGCCCACTCACTTGGCTGGTTCAAGTTATAAGCTTCAGCCACAATTAAAGCTTCCTGAAAACGAGACTGCTCAACTAATGTTCGTCTCGCATTGGTTTCTGATCGATAAAGCCAGTGGAAATCTGGCATTCGTATTTGAAGGGACAGAAGGGAAGCCTGTGCACAATCTCTACGAGTTTTGTTACCAGCATCAATGGAAGAGTGAACTTCAGCAGCTTCAATGAAGTAGCGCATGGAATCCAACAAGTCTTCATTCTGGTCCTTGTTGTAGCGGCGAAACCACTGTTCACATGATTGTTCTGCTCGTGACTCTAAAAGAGTGGCAGTCTCATGTTTCATATCAAAATGAGTGTAGACCTATAAAGAGCACAAAATTATAATCAATATAGTATGGCATACCTTAAACCAAATTAATTCATAGTTTTCTCCAAATTAAAAGATGTTAAGCATCAATGACTTTGAGGAACAGAGATTTCCGAGCAAGTGACTTGCCCACATCTTAACTCAATGCTTAGAAACAGCTATTAACATTTCAACACAGGATATGCAACAAACCCCTATTCATATAAAATAAAGTAGGATAATAATAAAGTATTTCCATAACCCTCCGATATTTTTCTTAAAACAAGAAATCATTTGACTCTCAAGGGCACAAAAAGGGGCACCTAACTAGACAAAATAATTACTTACTACAATAGGTATTGACTTGTTCAATACAGCTAAATATTTAATACCATTGATCTATATATTTATTTAATGTTATATAGACAAAATTGTTAGCAGCTGGCACTACAGCAACATAAAAATACACACCAGGGCAAATGCATCAAGGTCATTAGGGTTGAAATGCTTCAAAGATGTAAGAACAGCCATTCGAAATCCTCTGACCGCCTCAGCAGTGCCCGTGTTTGTGTCCGCAGCAGCAGAATACTTCTGAAGAAGAAGATCCAATTGGCCATTTTCTATAAGAATACCAAGAATGAAATTGAGACCATAAAAGTTTCCAACTCCAGTTATCAGGCGAGCCAAACATGGGAAATCACCCTCCAACACATAAGCATCAACCCTGGTCGCAGCAAGGGCTACAAGAACATCAACTCCATCAAGGCAAGCAGATGATTTGTAGAAGTGATGGGACAGAATAAGAAGCTCAACCTGAAAATGCCAATTTCAAGGGAAGAACAGAGTCAGCTTCGAGACAAAGGAATGACTTGGCCAGGGTTATTAAGATACATTCTTAACCTATATATTCTTTTAACCAGATTAAAGCTTCTCAACGATTATCCCTAATAAAAGATAAGGCGAAGCACAAGCTGGCTCTCAAGTTGTCGTTGAATAAAGAGGAGCAAATCTTCATGCCAGGATTTGTTTCCTTTTTCATACTTCGATTTAATTAGTAATAAAATCTGTATCAGTATCATATTATAACCAAACCTGATTTCTGATCAGATCCAAAAGGATAGAGTAGTTATTTCTGATCTGATTCTGGTTATTTTCAGCAGATTGGTTTCCTCAACTCTGCTTTCAGTTGGTGGCTGTATGTTGTGACTATTCATCAGAAAATTAAGAATATATTCCTGTCTGGTGTTTTACTTCAAAATAGGGGTCATGAATGCAGTGTTGTCAAAATCGCGATTTAAGATCTTAGGATTTTACCACCTCACAAGGCCGGCAAGTTAGATCGCATATAAAATCACGATTTGGTGAGATCGTTACGATCTCGCAAGTCAAATCGTTAAAATTGTACGATTTTACGATCTTTGGTCGATCTTGCGCGATTCTGCTAATGCCGAAATCTGGGTCATGTTTGCGTAAACCGATTGTATAAACCGCAATTGTACCCATATTTTGCCCTAAAAATTTGTATAGTATTCAAGATTTCAGATTTTACCCTCTTCTATTTTGTCGTTCCCTTGGCTTTTTTGTTTAACTTCTTGGCATAACTCTCCTATTCAAAATTTGTATAGCATTCAAGATTTCATAATTTATTGGGATTCTCATTTTGTTCGTAACATAAATGATTAAAAATTCTCCAAATTGGAGGTTCTGTTGAGTCTCCTTGATTCTGCTTGTCTGTCCTCCAGTCTAGATGGAAGTATATGGTCTCTCAAGGGTGTTCACGTATAAGTCTTCTCCATTTTCAACTCATAACTCATTCTTTGTGTTGTAAATATAGTGTATATTCTGAAATTATTTGTGTTTTTTGTATGAGGCCATTAGGTTCTGCTTAGTGTATATAAGCGTATTAGTGCTCTAAATAATATAAAATTCCAATATTAATTCATAGCACTTTTACACACGGTATCACGACCGACCTCTTGGTTTTGGGGTTTTGCTTCCGCAGAAACCATAGCCACCTTCATAGCGGTTCCTTTCACCACCTTCATTGCGGCACTTTTTCTCACAGTACCTTGTCGTTTCTCTGT
The DNA here is from genome assembly GCA_039519185.1 of Astragalus membranaceus. Taxonomy (NCBI): domain Eukaryota; kingdom Viridiplantae; phylum Streptophyta; class Magnoliopsida; order Fabales; family Fabaceae; genus Astragalus; species Astragalus membranaceus. The sequence goes on along the minus strand of CM076850.1, from coordinate 173,786,591 downwards.
TTGTTAACCAGAGACTATAGATGTTCAACCGGTGCCAAAATTTTGTGGCAATTTGCAATATTTGCTACACTTTGGTATTTGGGTAGATCAAATGGAAGATAATCCATTAGTTAAAAGTAGAAGACCAATGAAAACTATGAGTCAAACCATTAAGAAATATTTGGAGTTAAATGGTCTGTGTTTAGATATAATTTAGGACTAGACTTTATGGTGTTGTGGTCGACCCCATCAAGCATAGAAGGGCTTTGGTTGTTATTGTTGTTTGGTAGTTGGGTGAAGCATGACTCGCATTTTCAAGGATATCTCTTCAGATAAGCAGTTGCTATGTGATAAGACTAGACATGTGGATTCCAAATGGGGTAAAGCATGTACCTTTATAGGGTGTCCCTCACATATCTTGAGGGATTAGGTGGCTTTACTACATTGATGTCTTTTCTTTTCTTCCTTGTTTACTTTTCTCGTACTTGTGGGTGGCCCAATGAATCTAGGATACGTTTTGGTACTAGGCTTAAAGTCTAAATAAACTACACATAAACGGCTTCTAAGGTGAGGACTTCCTAAGCATATAAGCATCACTTAGGCCATATCTCTAGTTGATGTAGACTTTCAACCGGAAGAACACATCCTTGGTAATAATAGTCTTCTCTTTGTCATAATAAATGTTTTCTTAAAAAAAGAGTGAAGGAGATTACAGTCACCGTGGACTATATTTATCATCACTTCAGATAATAGGAATAATCGGATTTAATTCACCATATTCTGAACAAGATAGCGAAAAAACATATGCATGAGCGACAACTATTAACATGGTACCTCACAGGCATGTGGTATTTCTTGTCCAGTTATCACCAAACGCATTAAAGCATGCCCGATTTCTGGTTCAGAGGGACAAAGCTCTGCCCACTTCAAGAAGTCTGAAAACCTCCACAGCAGGGGGGCAGGCCCTTCCTCCTTTTGTGAATCTATATATCCTCCACGATGTGCAGCCAAAACACCCTGTACAGTATAAATAATTAAATATGACAATATAGTGATGTGAATCCCTATCTACTTCACAAAATTAATCCTACCTTCAACTCGAAACTGTATATCATAATAATGACATTGATCACAAATCCAGGTTAATTTATTCATTCAATAGATGGGCAACATGGCTACAGACAAAAAAGTATTATCTAGTGATCCGAAGGGGTGTCTGACACATTTACCCATTTCCATACACCAATACATGGTGAAAACGTTAACTGGGATAAGTATAATAAAAGACGAACCAAACCTTCAAGAAAGATTCTGCAAGTATTTGAGCAATACTTGCAGCTGGCATCGGATGAGTCTGCACCAGAAATTTTGCCTCCTCAAAGGACTCTTGTGCTTTAAGAGAAAGCAGCTGTAGTAGTTCAATAGGTTGTTTGTTGAATGCCTCAAAAAATGAGAGGCCCAAGGTGTTTGCGGCTTTTATAACTGCTATAATTCTCTTACATAGCCCACGCCCACTGCCTTCAGTAAAAACGGCCACCAAACTCTCCAAAATCTAGCATCGTGTGCCAACATTCCACAACATTGTACAGACATCATCAATAGAAAAAATGAAATAGCATAGTTGGGAGGGGAGCGGGGGTTTAGACAATTACCTGAAGTGGGTCAACATAGTGCTTATCATTCAGTAAATCATACGTCTGTGTAACTGAACGCACTTCCTCATCAAGCATTGATACCGATACATTGCAAGGAGGAGTTGAAATAGCGGCAAGCTTCAACGCTGCATCGACAAGCCTAAACACAGATGGTATTTGCCCAGGGGAGAATTTATATTGTAGCTGCTTGGCGGCAGCAATTTGCCCAAATTCCAACAAAGAAAGGACAGCCCTTTCAAGCTCTGCAGCTCCAGCCTTTTCCTCCCACCTAGAAAAAGACATTTCCACTTTTAAGTTTTCTTCTTCATCGATATCAGCACTTCTTTCTGCTGATTCAAGAGCTGGGCGTCTCAGTGCCATGTATCCTTTGGCCCTTCTTTTTGTTTTTGTACTCACACCAAAAGTAGATGAAGTACCAGCATCCGCCACTTGATTCTTGTGAGCGATTTGGCTATTTTCCTTAGACTCAGTTTTTTCTACAGTTATATTCCTCATTGTATTAATATGGTTGTCCATCTTCGCTATTATACCAGCAGTTCGGTCAATAATACTGGAGTCGTTCTTGATAGCATTCTCCCTGGTAGAAAAGGTAAAATTGAAATCTCCTTCACTCTTCACCTGAGTCTCGGACTCAACGGCTAAGAGCCATACTTTGGTTTCGATTTCGCGCAGAAGTTGTAAAGGACACACACTGAAAAATTTAGCTACCAGATCAGTTAAGAAATTAACAAAACTTGAAACAGAAATCGAAACAGAAAGTAATCCTCAAATATGTTCCGTACGGGTTGGAAAGACTTATCATCCCACTCAGCCATTGCAGAGAAAGTAATAAAACTTCATGAAGCTCCCTCGCAGGAAGATCTTTCTGAACAGCTTCAGCATGTTTAAGAAAAAATAAACCAGCCTGCAATCATTGCAATGGAATAAAATTTCAGCATAAAGCAACATAGTATATATCTTTAGCTGAACATTGACTGCACTATAACCAAACACACTTGAAGAGAAGGAAAGGAATATCTGATGAACAGTGTGTGGCAGTGGCTCCATAAAGCAACCCTCTCTTCTGGCACATCCCAAAGAAACTCCTTCCATTCAGCTACCATAGAATCAGCCTAGCATTTGTAGAATAGGCAGAGAGATGAGAGGATAGTGTTCATGAGAAATATGCAAAATTATCCACTAAAAAATCCACCGTTCTCAATACAAGTGGTATCAACCACCCATTTGTGCAAGGTAACAAACTCACATATAGAACGTGTAGAAAAACAATATGATGTTATATGTAACGCGACAAAAAATAAACGCCGTTGATACCCTTAAATTTGCAGTTTCAATATCCACAAATGTAAAATTAACTAGTCTAGTATGAAGTTCAAAGGACGAAAAATTATACTTATGAGACAGTAAGAAGAGCAGTCAAATCAAGCATCTCTAACAATATCAACCAAATGAGTGCAAGAAACTATTAATTAGTTATAAGGTGTTCTGTATAAACCATTCAATTACTTAAGGTTTTAAATATAGGATCAAGACTTTCCCTTGATTGAGGTTACAGTCTGTAAGAATGACTCAATTTCACAAACATGTTTACAAACTTAAATACTACCTGAGATTCAGTAACATGATGCATGGCAGATTTCCAGGGTGCACCACTGGCCCCCAATTGCTTGGCCCAGTTTCTTGCCTGCTCCCAGTGCCTATTTTTTTCAAGTGCAGACAAGAGTGAAGCATCATCCCAATTTTCATTACCTAAATGCAATTCGTCATCTTCACGAAGTAATGGCTCAGCTAAATTAATTCTCCAATAAAGCCTTCGATAGTATGCCGCTGCATATCCACCATCACCAAAGTCTGTTGCAGCAAGAAGTTGCAGCAAACATCTTTTTTCATATGGAGAGGGGCAGGTTGAAAGCACAGCATCAGCAGCGGTAGAAGCAGTAGAACTAATCCATGATGTCGCAATCTGCCCCTCTCTTCCTAAGTTTGCCTGTAAGTGCATTGGTTCTTCCTTAATTCGAGCAGAAAAGGAGCCCAAATGTGCAGAGGCTTCTGAGAGTCGCATTTGTGAAAATGCCTGAAGGAAGAAAAAAGGCAAACTTCAAAATTGCCAGGCTATTATATTTAAAATAAGGCTAATAAAGTCAAACTGAAAAGTACAATTTATCAGGTTGATATCAATATTGCACCAGAGGTAACATAAACCATGCAAAAGATTTGGTTAAAATACACTTTCAGATTGGTAAAATTAAAATAATATTCCCATAGGAATATCATAAAAACAGTTCACTACAAACAGTGTTAGAGAATGTAAATAGCAGTTAATTAGGTGTATCATTTTAGTTAGAATCTGTTATTCTGTTATGTCAGTTGGATCTGTTATAACAGTTTGTGTAACTGTCAAACTGAATTCTGTTAGCAGACTTGCATATAGCTGCTATATATATTGTATCTCAGTGTAATCTCAGATTATCAATCAGAAAAATATCAGTTTACATTTTCTTCAATATGTTCAGTTCTTTACCTTGTAATATGGTATCCAGAGCTCACTAAGTCACCTCCGTTACTCGATTCTGTTTCTTCTTCCTCCGATTTTTTTTTTTTCCATGACAAATACACCACCCCCTACGCCACCACCACTGGTGGCGTCCTCCGATAAACCTCTATCTTCGTTCAACTATAAGATCTCAGTGAAACTAGATGAATCCAACTACCTTGTCTGGTTGCAGCAGATTGAACCGGTGCTGCGTGCTCACCGCCTTCACCGGTTCTGCGTGGCTCCGGTCATTCCCCCTCAATTCGCGAACGAAGATGACAGAATTAACAATCGCGAGAATCCTGCGTATACAAACTGGGAACTACAGGACCAATTATTACTCGCTTGGCTCCAATCTTCCTTGTCACCGGCGATATTGCCGTCGGTCATTGGCTGCCGATACACATACCAACTCTGGGACAACATTCATACTGCGTTTCAATCAAAGACTCGCGCTCAGGCTCGCCAACTCCGCACACAACTGCGCACGACGAAGAAAGGATCGTCAACGGTATCGGAATTTCTCGCCAAGATCAAGCATCTCACCGATTCTCTCACTTCGATCGGTGAGTCCGTTTCAATTCAAGATCAGTTAGATGTTATTCTTGAGGGTTTACCAAGATCAGTTACGTTAATCAACAGTAAAATTCAATGGTTCGACCTTGAAGAAATTCGCGGTCTTCTTCTCGCTCATGAACAGAGAATTGACAAAGCCAAGATTCTTGAGGAATCAGCTTCGCTTAATCTTACCCAATCTAAGAATTCCTCTGGCAATGATGTTTCGCAAGATCTCAATCAAGAAAAACCCTAGACCAATTACAATAATGGAAACCCTAATTTTCACAATTTCCCAAATTCTCAAAACCCTAATTCTGGAAACCGTGGAAATGGTCAATTCAGAGGTCGCGGTGGCCGGAATGGTGCGCGTTCGAATATACAGTGCCAAGTATGTCATCGCGTGGGACATGAAGCGAGCTATTGCTATCACCGCTTCAATACAACGTTCAATCCTCCTCCTGGGCCTGCATATCCAACAGAGAACCCGTACCAGTACAATAGACAGCCCATTGCTCCTCTTGCTTCAACTCCATGGAATCCAGCTATGACACCTCCGGTTCCTCAAGCTCATTTCACTGGTATGCCCTCTGCTCACCCTACCTCCAGCAACTGGATGGACACTGCTGCTTCAAACCACTGCACTCTGCTTCCTGCACCTCCTGGTGCTCCTCCACCACCAGCACACCTAGAAAATGTATTTCTAGGAAACGGTACAAGCTTACCTGTTCAGTCTCTTAGCACATTGAAATTTCAATCTCCAACTCACCCACAACACACACTTTACCTTAAAGATGTTCTTCATGTTCCCCAACTTAATAAAAATCTTATCAGTATAAGTAAATTTGCTAAGGATAATAATGCTTATGTTAAATTCTATCCATCTCATTACTCTGCTCATTCACAGGTCAATGATCAAACTCTCTTGGAGGGAAGATTGACTAAAGATGGTCTATATCCCCTTCGGTCTCCAGCTGGTCATGTTTTACAGTCTCCTATTTCTTCTGTTAATTCTCTAGTTTCTCATAATTCTGATGTTTTCTACAAATGGCACCATAGGCTGGGCCACACTAGTCTAGACACTCTAAATAGAATTCTGAAATCATGTAATCTACATACTTTTCAAAGAAATAAAGCTGAATTTTGTATTGCATGTTGCCTTGGTAAATCTCATCGGTTACCCTCCTCTCTATCTCAAACTGTTTACAATGAACCTCTCGAACTTATATACTCTGATCTTTGGGGACCAGCCCCAATGAATTCATCTATGGGCTTTAAGTACTACGTTTCCTTTATAGATGCCTTTAGTAGATTTGTGTGGATCTATTTTTTGCATGACAAGTCCGAAACCCTTAAGGTGTTTAAACAATTTAAATCTCTTGTTGAATTACAACTCAACAAGAGAATTAAATCTGTTCAAACAGATTGGGGGGTGAGTTTCGTCCATTTAAAGAGTATCTTGCCAATCTAGGTATCATTCATAGAGTAATCTGTCCTCAGACTCATCATCAGAATGGAGTTGTTGAAAGAAAACATAGACACATAGTGGAAATGGGTCTGTCTCTTCTTTCACACTCCTCTCTGCCTTATTATTTCTGGGACCATGCTTTTCATTCCGCTGTCTACATCATTAACAGACTTCCTGCCTTTCACTCTCAACTAATTCCTCTTCAAACATTATTCAACAAACCACCTGATTATCATTTTCTGCGCTCCTTTGGCTGCGCTTGCTATCCTCTCCTTACCCCTTATAATAATCCCAAGTTTCAATTTAGGTCTAAAGAATGTGTCTTTCTAGGATACTCTGCTTCACACCGTGGTTATAAATGTTTAGATACTAATACTGGTCGTCTCTATATATCTAAAGATGTCTTGTTTCATGAGCATTATTTTCCATTTCAAAGCAAAATTACTAATACTAATAATGACACACCACATCACTCACAAAGCACTACTACACACTTGGAGATTGTTCCACCTAGCACTAAACCCATAACACCCCCTACTACACCTATCTCCTTACCATCCAACAATTCTCCTATGAACCCATCACCTCACCCATCTCTTATAGCCTCACCACAACTGTCCATTCACACCCACTCATCTGCACAGTCACTACCCTCCACTGCCTCCTCCACTATAGATCCAAACAGCTCTCCTTCACCATCACCATCACCACCTCCACCTCCAAATAATCACCCTATGCTTACCAGGTCAAAAACCGGTTGCCTAAGACCTCCTTTATATCCTACTGTCCATGCCACCACCACTGAACCCGTGTCTGTCCAACATGCTATGTCTGTACCTGAGTGGAACAAAGCTATGCAGGCTGAATATTCTGCCCTGCAGAACAACAAAACGTGGGATCTTGTGCCTCTTCCTCCCAACAAACGTGCTATAGGATGCAAATGGATATTTAGAATAAAAGAGAATGCTGATGGGGCTATAAATAAGTACAAAGCTCGTCTTGTCGCAAAGGGTTTTAATCAGAAATATGGTTTGGATTACTCTGAGACTTTTGCCCCGGTTGTTAAGCCAATTACTATCAGGACAATCCTCACTATTGCTCTAACCTATAGCTGGCCCTTACGTCTATTAGATGTGAACAATGCGTTCCTTCATGGTCATCTACAAGAGGATGTCTATATGCACCAACCACCAGGTTTTATCCAAGGAGACCCCTCACTGATTTGTCACTTAAAAAAGGCCATCTATGGCCTCAAACAAGCACCACGAGCGTGGTATGAAAACCTTACCAAGACTCTTCTTTCCTTGGGCTTCACTAGGTCCAAGTGTGATCCTTCTCTACTTATCTACAACAAACGGGGTTGTCATCTTTTTGTTCTCATTTATGTGGATGATATTATCATCACAGGATCTTCCACAATAGCTATTAACTTGGTCATTCAGCACCTACAACAAGCCTATGCTCTCAAACAATTAGGCACATTGGATTATTTTTTGGGAATTGAGTGTAAGTCTACATCTACAGGTGCCCTTCATCTTTCTCAATCCAAGTATATTAAAGAGGTGTTAAATAGAGCTGGCATGACAGATTGTAGAAGCATTTCCACACCTCTTCCTACAAATCTTAAACTCTCCAAACATGGTACTGACATCTTTGAGGATCCTCACCTTTATAGAAGCATTGTGGGAGCCTTACAATATGTGACAATTACACGGCCTGAATTAGGCTATTGTGTTAATAAAGTTTGTCAATTCATGTCAAATCCTCTTCAATCTCATTGGTCTGCAGTTAAGCGTATTTTAAGGTATCTCAAGGGCTCTCTAGATCACGGGCTGACTCTTCAACCAGCCTCTACTTCATCCCCTATCAGTATTTCTGCCTATTGTGATGCTGATTGGGCATCGGATATTGATGACAGACGTTCTACTTCTGGTGCTTGCATCTACCTCGGGCCTAACCTTGTCTCTTGGTGGTCTAAAAAGCAGCCTCTTGTAGCTAAATCCACAGCAGAAGCCGAATATCGCAGCTTAGCTCTTGCTGCTGCTGAAGTTCTATGGTTGCAATCTCTTCTCCATGAGGTAAGTATTAAAATTCATGCGCCTGTGATCTACTGTGACAATCAAAGCACAGTTGCTTTGAGTCACAATCCTGTTCTACATTCCAGAACCAAACATATGGAGCTAGATATTTTCTTTGTGCGTGAAAAAGTGCTTAACAGATCTCTGGTTGTTGCCTATGTTCCTGCTCAGAATCAAATTGCGGATATCCTCACAAAACCTCTCAGCAAGCTTCACTTTTGCAGACTCAGACAAGCTCAAAGTGTTCAACACTGTTGAGCTTGTGGGGGGGACTGTTAGAGAATGTAAATAGCAGTTAATTAGGTGTATCATTTTAGTTAGAATCTGTTATTCTGTTATGTCAGTTGGATCTGTTATAACAGTTTGTGTAACTGTCAAACTGAATTCTGTTAGCAGACTTGCATATAGCTGCTATATATATTGTATCTCTGTGTAATCTCAGATTATCAATCAGAAAAATATCAGTTTACATTTTCTTCAATATGTTCAGTTCTTTACCATGTAATAAACAGACATCACATACTATTAGAGTAAACTACTCAAGTCATTAGAGCTCACCTAGACTAAGCTGTAGAGAATCACCACCCTGTAACTAACTAACTGACGGTTGTAAGTTAGTTAGAGTTGGGCAGTTTAAATGTATTATGTGTCTATAAATAGTAAGGGTGACAAATAGATGAATTGGATAAATTTTTCTTTGGATTATAATGAATTGATTAAAAACAGTCCATTTAGCATCTATTAACACTTTTTTTATGTATGGATATCCAAAATTTATTATTTTTAAAATAAATAATTTTATGATTTTCAAAATACTTGTAAGAGTATAGGAAAATAGCTTAGGGTGCACCCTTGTGCACCATAATGTACTGTATAGATTCTGTTACTAATTGCTGTAATTAGTTTGTTAAAACAGATTTTACATTCTGTTAAGAGTGTGCACAGGTTAAGCTGTTACTGTGCACACGATTAGGTCAGCCTATAAATCCCAAATTGTAAACTGAATTTCATTAAGTGTGAATAATAGAAAATGAAATATTCCCACTCAACAAACTTCTCTCTAGTTTCCTTTTAAACTTTACATGGTATCAGAAGATCTTGCGATCCATGGCGACCGAAGATCCTCCACCTTCGTCTCCGCCGCATTCTCCGTTCGCGACGGCAGTTCCGTTAGCAACTGCTCCGCCAATTCAACCTTTAATCACTTTTACGCTAAAAATTTCTGACAAACTTGATGAGAAGAACTTCCTCGTTTGGCGACAACAGGTTGAGCCTATGATTAACGCTCATAATCTTCAAAACTTCATCCATTTTCCAGAAATTCCAGAACAGTACGCGTCGCAAACAGATCGTGAAGCGCGCAAAGAAAATCCTCTGTACAGAAACTGGCTGAAGCAAGATCAATGGCTTCTTTCGTGGCTACAGTCGACGCTCTCCAGTGCGATCATGCCTCGCGTATTAGGATGTGTTCACTCCTTTCAGCTTTGGGATCGTATCCACGATCATTTCCAAAAACTCACACGTGCAAAGGCACGGCAACTGCGAACAGAGTTGCGAGCAACGACGTTGGCTTCGAGCAGTGTAGAGGAATACTTGCTTCGCATCAAAGCTCTCGTTGACAGTCTCGCATCTGTTGGTGATCCTGTTCCTCCAGCGCAGCACATTGATGTCATCCTTGAAGGACTTCCAGAAGAATACGCACCTGTGATCTCTGTTATTGAGAGCAAATTCAAGGAAAATCAACTTGAAGTGGTTGAAGCACTCCTTCTTGCTCATGAGATGCGCTCTGGAAAGTTCAAAAAGAAGTCTCAAAGTGAATCTCTCTCAATCAATTTGACAAACACCTTGCCTGCACCAGCGCAAAATGTAGAGTCGCAACCTGCAAACACTGGTAACGCTGTTCCTAACCCTAACTCTGATGGTGTTAATAATTTTGGCAATAATTCCTTTGCTGGAGGATTCTGTGGTGGCCGTGGTGGCCGTGACGTGGCCGTGGCCGTTTTGGCAATGTGCAGTGCCAAGTGTGCTTTAAATTTGGTCATCTGGCCACTATGTGCTATCATAGATTTAATCAGCAATTTCAAGCACTAATACCTACTGATTATCAAGGTTTTGCTTCCCCTACCAACTCATACGCTAACCTAGCACCTAGTCCATATGCCTATCCTCCTCCTTTGTACCAAAACTCTTGGACTAGACCTAACTATAATCCCTATGTGCCTTATCCTCCTAGAGCTGCTCCACCTCGCCTTATGGCCAAGCACATATGACCACTGCCACACCTCCCACAACATCACAACAACAACTTCCTTGGGGCCCTAACACTGCCTGCTCCCTTCACACAACACTGCAATCTCAGAACATTCATCAACAGTCACCATTTGAAGGACCAGATCAGATCTATATAGGCAATGGTCAAGGTCTGAAAGTCACTACCTCTAGCTCTTCCACCTTCTCTTCCCCTATTAATCCTCAAATCAATCTTGTGCTTAAGAAACTTATTCATGTGCCTAATACAACTAAAAATCTCTTAAGTGTTAGTCGTTTTTGTGCTGATAACAATGTCTTCTTTCAATTTCATGCTAAAGATTGTCTTGTATTTGATCAGGCCACCAATGATCTACTCCTCCATGGCCCTGTGAAAGAAGATGGTCTCTATGAGTTTGCTCCATTCAAGTTTCATCACTTGCCAGCCACTGCTCAGTCTTCCAGTCAGTCCACATCTGCCTCTGTGTCTTCTGCTGCATCTCTGCAGCAACCTACTGTGTCTAATTCTACAATAAAACCCTCTATTAATGCTGTAATTGCCCCTTCCCCTAATCTTAGGACCACATGGCACTTAAGGCTAGGCCATCCCAATCATGTAGCCATGAATACTATATTCGCAAAGTGTAATATCTTACTATCAAATAAAGATATTTCTGAATTTTGTGCTGCATGTATTATGGGTAAAGCTCACAAATTATATGCTCCACCATCCGAATCTATATACACTACACCCCTCACCCTTATATACAGTGATCTTTGGGGCCCTGCACCAGTTGAATCCACCAACAAAGCCCTCTACTATGTTACATTTGTAGATGCAGCAACCAGATTTACATGGCTATATCTCATAAAAAGAAAATCTGACACCTTAGAAATTTTTAAACAGTTTAGCATCTATTAACATTTTTTTATGTATGGATATCCAAAATTTATTATTTTTAAAATAAATAATTTTATGATTTTCGAAATACTCTCTCGCCCCCCTCTTTCTTCTCTCCTCCTCTCTCTCTACCTCCTGGTTATGCCAATCAATTTGATGGCCTTTCTATCCCGCGGAATCTCTAGGTTGTGCCATCAATTTGACAATTTTGACTATCACGTGTCCCCATCCAACTACTTATTATTTCAGTTTGCTAGCTACTAATGATGATGAAAAACTTAACGTTAAGAAGCTTCGTTCAAATTGAGCTTCGTTCAAATTGATCTTATTAAAAATTAGAAAGTCTCAAACAGATAGTTAAATATAGGGTTAAATATGTTTTTGGTCTCTATAAAATTTGGGTTTTTGTTTAGTCCCTTAAAAAAATTTCACCTATTTTTGGTCCTTCAAGTTTCTTTTCCATCAGTTTTAGTCCCTTATGACTTTTAATAGCGCTTCATGACTTCTGATAGCGCTTAGAAGTGCTATAAAAGGTCCAAAAAGGTGCTATTAAAAGTCATGAGGGACTAGAGTTGATGGAAAAAAACTAGGAGGACCAATAGTAGGTGAATTTTTTTTAGGGACTAAAACCAAAAAACTCAAATTTTATAGGGACCAAAAACATATTCCTTCAATATATCGTTAAAGAGTCTTGTACCAGATAATAATTTAATGCTTACATAACCTTATAATGATACATTTTTGTGTTATGAACAATAAATAAAATATTAATTTTTAAATATAAAAAATGTAGAGAAATATTCTCATCATTATTTCAATTGTATGTGATTATACTCACTAATCCTTATAATATAGATAAGCTAAGGCTATCTAAACCTAATAGTTCCAAAGAAATGCACTATTTTGTTATCAATTCACGATCTAGCTTTTTCTAGACAAAGTGGCGGTCTATCTCATAGGGGCTTCATACTTTATCTTCAAGTTATCCAGCATAATCGTCGTCCACAATATTTCACACATCCCTTGTACCGTTACTTTAAACTCCGCCCCAACACTTGATCGAGCTATCTCACTTTGCTTCTTCTCAAATAGACAAGGTGAGATTACAAGAATGTTTAATAGCCTAAAGTAGATCTCCTGTCACTCAAGGTTCTCTACATCAGTATAAGCCCCATGGTCAGACTTCTATTTCTCCTGAACAAAGTCTTCTCCCCAGAGTGGCTTTGAGATATTGCAAGACACAAACTACCGTTTGTGGGTATCTTTGTCTTGAATCATGCATGAATTGGCTCAAAACATTAACATATGCCAAGTGCGGTCTAATGTGGGATAAGTAGACCAACTTCCCTACTAGTCTCTGATATTGCAGGGTAAATAGTCATTTTGGTCCCTGAATGTGTGAGGCGCTGTCAGTATAGTCTCTGAATGTATTGATATAGCAAACATGCCCTTGAGTGTACCTTTTGTTAGTAACTTTATGGACTTAATTCACCAACGAAAAACACATAAGACATGAGTCCCCAAGTGTTTCCTTCAAGAGGTCAAGAACATATTTCCTTTGAGAAATAAAAATGTCTTGCTTGGAGTAGGCTACCTAAATTCCAAAGAAATACATGAGTTTCCCAAGGTCCTTCATCTCAAACTCTGCAGCTAATCTTTTCTTGAGCAGTAGTCTCAAGCCAGATAATCTCCGAAAACAATATCTTCAACAAAAACAAGTACTAGCAGATTTCCTCCCTATCGATGTTTGAAGAAAAGTGTATGATCTCCCTTGCCTAGCTTATGACCAACGCCTATCATTGCCTTTGAGAACCTTCCAAACCAAGTTCGGGGAGTGTATTTTGACATTATCTTAGATTATTTTAGATTATCTCAGTTTCCATGGCATCTAGTTGTATGATATCAAAATGAAAATTCATGTTTTTTGGTGTTTTTAGAAGGTAAATACTAAAAGAAGAGATAGCACCAACTCCACTTGTGGACAGCAGTTCCCAGATAAGGCAGAATACTCAGGTCGACTGAGAAGAGGAAACATGCTTAGGCCTTCGGTGGATACAAATGTCTAGATTCTCTTTGCATTCTCTCTTCCTAAAATTCTCCAGAAGTCACAACACATGTATGATCCAAACTATTTGTTGTATTCTGTTGCATTTAACTTTGTAGCTGCAGCCAACCCAACTCACCTACTATAGGGTTGACATGATCGGTGAAAGCAACAATCATGAACTTTTAGCCTCACAAACAATAGCACATATTTCAGAACAAGTTGAAATGACGTAATAAACTAGCAATTAAATCAATACTATTGTTTGCTATTAATGCATTTTGGGAGGATGCTATATTTATTAATTGTGTAGGTTTATTTTTATGATTTGTGAATTAATGATTTTGTTATTGCAGGTGTAAGGTCATTATACGAAAATTCGGTGGTTCAATAATTTAGTCATTTCTTGGAGTGGGATATCCTGTTAGATTAGTTGTCTTAATTGATGTTCACTTTACTTTCAACTTACGGTAACTTTTCCTAGTAAAATCACGCTGTTTGGGAGCACATTATTTGTTTTGGGGTTTTCAGATTATTATTGAATTTTAAATATTATGAACTTTGTTTTTTATACATCATTCCCTAATTCTTATTCTTGTACTTGTACATCATGCCTGCTGCAATCAAAGTAACCAGCTTCTGGCACTTGAAGACCAACACCTTTTATGGCACTTGGTCAAAAATGCACAGTAACACATTAAAAAACAACCTTGTGTTCTACAATGCGAACCTATCAAAAGAAAGTAGCATTCACTTATCTCAAGCATATTAAATGAACCAAACAAACTTTGAATTAGTTGCCATACCTGAAGAGCACGGATGAATGGCAGCAAGGGGCATGATGGCAGGAACATGTCAAATGCCCTAAGCAAAGGTGAGAACAATTGTTGTTCACAAAGAACTGCAACCATCTTGGAAAGAGAAGCAGGCCCCTTATCAGTATCACTTGCGACATTAATAGATCCAGATTTCTCTCCTGTTATTTCATGCTCCATAGTCTTACCTTGAGAATCAAATAGTTTTTCACTTATAGAAGTAGTTGAGATGTCAGACATTTCAGAAGCAGAGGAATCTAGTGAAACAGGAGTTATTAACCGTCGACGTTTAGGACTCTGCCTGTTATAATGAAATGTGAGCACTCTGTCAGCTACAGACAGGGCATTAGTTGCATTTACAGCTGCTTCCACGTTATCTGCAATCTGAGAAGCAATATCGTTCACCTTGATTGATGAAGTTTCTCTGTCCAAAATATAAGAGGCAACAAGTTTCAGTCATTGGAGTAAGTCACACATGTTTGAGTGTGTGTGGATCAGCTGACACCGGTATAAGAATTGAAACAGTTGGACTTTAACAACTCATGGTAGAATGTAAGCTATCAATCCAGTCACTGAACCATACAACAACTAAAACTTGTCCTACTAGGAGGAGTTAGATAGAAAATGTTGTTCTTGTGTTTGTCTCACCAAACTTTTTTTAAAATTGAGACACCTATAAATAAGGATGAAATTGAATAGTAAATTGCACATTATATAAGTTTTAAAATGGGCTGATGCAAAATAAACAATCTTTGATTAAATGTAAAATTTTATGAGTATGATATTCATGATGGGAAATTTTAGTTTAACATTGGATTCGGTGAGAAACTCATATAAAAGTTATTCCAGCTGCTGTTAGATTTAATTTCATCTATAAAAAAAAGACAGATTTTGACTAATGTAACACATTAATACTCAACATAAATCCAATCACGCAAGATTTTGACTAATGTAACACTTTAATACTTAACATAAATCAAATCACACAAAATATGATCATTAAAATAAATCACTTGAAGACGGTTACAGTCACCTTGCTGCAGTAATTTCCAACCAAACTGTCAGACATGACAATGGAGAGACATCAAGGAAACATGAAGCAACCATTGCCAATAATGACCAAGACAACTCTTTTGCTTTCAACAAGAGAGCCTCTCCTGAACATTTTTGCTTTTCACACTCTGCTAATATTTTGAAGAGTTCAACTGGAACACACATGTTTTCACCAGGAAAGGTTGTTTCACTGCTTTTCTCCGGTGTATCAAAGAATGATGCAGAGCCTGCCTTTTTCTTTGATTGCGTTCCTCTCAAAACGGTTAACATATGACGTCTGAGACGCGGATCACTAAACTCCTTTGATGCCTAGCATTCATAATTACAAAGAGATTAGGAACAATTCATATCAACATAACTGATACAGTTTAAACCTTGAGTTAGAATAGAATACAAGACTTACCACTTGGACTACTGTATCAAATGGATATCCTCCAATTTGAGCTTCAGACAAAAATTCAATCTGACAGGATCCAAAAAAATCATTAAGCTTATTGGTTATTAATAGAAATAAATAAGAGAAGTCGAAACATACCCAGTCATTGTCTCTAGCTAATACAGCGAGGTACTTAGTACTCAACGGAAGCTGGTGCAACCTACAAAAATTTGTGACCAAAGTCCAGTGCTGACTAGAAGCCTTTCGGTGAGATCTAAACTCATTTCCGTCACCATTACCACTTAATAGCCATGATCCATATGTATTTCCTTCAACCAACTGCGGAAGGCTTGCCTTTTCCAAATGGTGTAAGACAAGCATAAGCGCTCGTGAAGGCTGTTTTCTTGCAGCTCCAGTCTCTGAATTAATTATAGGAGAATCTTTGTGCAAATATTCATCAGCTAGAGCTCGGGCAAGAGATTCTGTTACATCACCTTCATGGGATATTGCATGAAAAACAGATCCCCTAGGTGATAACTGCTTAAGATTTTCATTATTTTCACTTGATTTGTAGAAAGAAGATATCCGTTTTAGCACAGCGATATCATTGCGCATTTTGCTGGCAGATAAACCACATAGCTCCAAAAGAAAAGCACAAGAAGCAACAAGCATAGAATCCTCAAAATGCATAATAGCGGTTGACAAAACCTGAAAATTCAAGCTCAGAGCTTTCAATCAACCATTCAAATTTCAATGAATGCATAATAGCAGATGACAAGTCCATAAAATTTAAGTTCAGAGCTTTCAATCTACCATTCAAATTTCAATGAGGGTGATATCTTCTTTTCTGGTATTTTTATGAGTAAGAAATTATGAAATGCAGCAAAGAGCTAATGATGTTACAAATTAAGAAGCATATTGTGGGGATGTCCAGCATCAAAATCAAAATAAACCTTAAGGTGCAACATATTTGCATAGAACTGATAGAATACCAAATAAAAAGAGTTAAAGATATAAAATCATCCTTGCCCCTTTACCAAACAACTTACCCTTTTAGGTTTAATTAGTGCTTCGAAAGATAAAAGCTTTGATGGCCAAGGGATCAGAAGCATGATCCTTGCCACACTTACTCCCCATAATTCTATTCAATTTTAGCACAAGATAAAATGCACTAGTGTGTTTTACATGCAAAAAGTCAAAGAGGCATTTGCAGGGGCATGCTTAAGACATAAAACCACTAATATGACTTATGTAACATCTTCAAGGTTACATCGGTTCTTGTCAAACAACATTTGGAAGCTGGGCTTTGGAGTAATGTCATTACCAACTTTAGGATTTATCATCAAGTAAAGACTTCTATTTGGTAACAAGCAAAGCAATTCTAACCATGTGCACTTTGCAATTGCATCAATTTGTTTGATTTAATCATTCATTTTATATGCAAAACCAGCCAATTTAGAAAGGGAAAAAACTCACAGATGAAAGTAGTGTCTCTTCGTGTTGTCCTAGTGGTGAAAGCAGTTTCTGAACATCAGATTGAATGTTAGTTTGCCCTTGAGATGAAGTACTGGCTTCCCATTCTGTCTTCAGATTTTCAACTCTGTGACCAAGAATTTGGTTAAAAGCTGCCAAAGCTCGCCCACGATGCAGATGATGCTCAATCCCCAATCCATTTTCCTGAAAAATCAATTCACATTAATGATATAGACTATATTGGAGTGCTCAATCCCCAATCCACTTCCTGAAAAATCAATTTACATTAATGATATATTGGAGTATGTATATGTATGTATTGTGCCAAGTAGGGAATGGATAGTTATAGTCTTAGCCGTTCTCTGACAGCTGTATCAGTTAAGAACTTAAGATTAGTTACATTTTTGTTAGTTAGTTGCAACTACTCTTGGGTTGTGTTAACCCAAGCACCTCTCTTGAACTTGAAGTACCTTATGTATGTACTCAGATAATCAATATACAGAATATTCAGTTCATACCAAAATTCCTCGCTCTGTCATAGTTCATAATAAGGTATCGAGATCTTGAAATCGACCCCAAACCATGGTTTTTGAGGATTGTCCTCCTCCACCACCACATCACTTCGTCCTCTGCCCTCGAACAAATTGGCATTGTTATTTATTTTTGGACAGATGAGTGGTCCCAGTCATTTTGACTTATTTGAAAACTACCCTTGAATGACGACAAACTAGGGATGAAATGTGTCTTTTTTTTTACAGTATAGCTCTGCTATATATTAAAAGGTTGAAACCATGCTTCTAGCTCATGAAGCCTGCTTAGAAATTTTTTGTAAGAAAGCAACTGATTAAGTAATTGTGGCCCTTTCTTCAACAGCCCCAGCACCACAACCTGAGGTGCCTCCTACTACTCCTCAAGCCCATGCGGCTCAGTAAAGCACCAATCTCAATCAATTCAACTAAGTATCAGCAATCTCCACAGAACCCTAACTATGGTGGGGAAGAGGAGGCCGTAGTGGTCATACTCGTGGCTGCAAAGGTCACCTGGGCCAAGGAGGCGGAGTTCAGTGTAGACTCTGCTACAAGTTTGGACATGGCATATCTACTTGTTGGCATAGGCCTCAACAGACCCTCTCCATATTTTTCCGGCTGCTCCTCAGCTCTCTTTTACCTCCATGGCATGGCACAAAATCTACATCAAGGAGTTTCTATGCCTCCTCTGAACCCAATCCATCCTTCTACATGGAATCCCACTGCTCCTCACTTCCCATAGCAACCTACTTTACCACCACAACTGTAAGCCATGCTTATTGGCACAAGCTCCCCCTCGACCAACAACTGGTACCCAGATTCCGGGGCCTCTCACCAGTCACCATGTAACATCTAATGTGCAAAACATTCAACAGAAGTGATGAGAACCAAGAATGAAGAATATGAGGAGAAGCAAGGAAAATTTCGAAGGCATGGATTTTAGAAATTATCTTATATTTCTTGTGTATATTAAATAAATGTATGTAGTTTAGTAAGTTGATTTTAGAGCTTGTATTGTGCTCTCTTCTTTACTTTTAGTCATGGGTTAATTAGACTTGGGCTTCGCCCATTTGCTTCTTTTAGGTAAAAATGGTCACACCTTATATATAGGTGGTCTTGTAGTACTTTAAAGGAGATGAGAATCATTTGTAAAATGGGTGGAAGTTAGAGCATGGTGCTCCTCTAGGTTCTTCATAGAACTTTTCAAAAATCTTATCAATCCTTTCAAGATTGTGCTATTCAATTGATCTTATTAATTTCTCATGGAAATTGTGGTGATTTGTTTGATCTTATCAATTTCTTCATAAAATGGGTGGAAGTTTATGAAGAAATTGATAAGATCAAACAAATCGCCACAATTTCCATGAGAAATTAATAAGATCAATTGAATAGCCACAACCTTGAAAGGATTGATAAGATTCTTGAAAAGTTCTATGGAGAACCTCGAGGAACACCATGCTCTAACTTCCACACATTTTACAAATGATTCTCATCTCCTTTAAAGTACTACAAGACCACCTATAAATAAGGTGTGACCATTTTTACCTAAAAGAAACAAATGGGGCAAGTCCAAGTCTAATTAACCCATGACTAAAAGTAAAGAAGAGAGCACGGTAGAAGCTCTAAAATCAACTTACTAAACTACACACATTTATTTAATATAAACAAGAAATATAAGAGAATTTCTAAAATTACTCTAAAGTCAATGGCTTTGAAACTTTCCTTGCTTCTCCTCATATTCTTCATTCTTGGTTCTCGTCAAGAAGGCTCCTTTTAAAGGGTTTGATCAGGCCATCATAGGTAATGGACAAGGTTTGTCTATAAGTGCCTTTGGTTCCCCTGTTTTTCCTTCTCCTATTTTGTCTTATGTAGATGGACAGAATCATGCGATTATGTCTTGTAACAGATATTAATGCAATTCTGTCTTGTAACTGCCATTTAATGTAAACAGCTAATACTAGGGATTGTATAGTCTTTTATTTCCTTTTCTTTAGTCATAGTCATTATGAGGAAAATATTCCTCTCTGACTTTCAGGCCTAGCATTTATGTATAGGATCATCACACCCTCTATTTAATCCCTCATTGTATTTGTTAGAATATAAGAAAGTATCATATAATATTATGATATTATGTTAGAGTATCATAGTCAGATTGGTTTCTTATCTTAGAGTATCTTAGATTATCTCAGGATACATTTTCATATTACGTCATTATTATTATGATTTGTTTCCTGATTTAGTTATTTAGGGCTGAGCCTATTTATCCCTATAAATAGGGATTAGTGTTTAGTCTTTTGTAATCAATCAAGCAATTATCAAAGCATTCTCAATTATATTCAAGTCTTTATTATTTCAACATGGTATCAGACCAAGTTTCGATCCTGTAACCTATCTTTGAGCTTCACCAATGCTACCGGCGGCGGCCGGCAGGCGGCATCCGCCACCGACAGCACCACCTTTTATTAATTTTCAATGTATATCTTTTCAGTGTTGATATAACCCTTTTTCAGTTTGTTTCCTTCCGTTGTTTTCAACTTTCCGGCGTGTCTTTTCAGTTTCTGGCAGATCCACCACTGTCAGCCACATCATGCCGCCACCGGTAAAATTTTCCGGCAACTGTTTCCGGCAAAACCACCACCAATAGGGTTCGCCGATCTACTCAACTGTTCAAAGGTGCATCTTCATCAGACCAGTCTTTGTTCTTGTTCTGGCTCAGTTTCCATTTTCTCTCTCCTTAAACATTGTTCAGTCCAGAAACCCATCTTTTAGGTCAAATCATCGTGCACCGCCACCACCATCAGAACTGCCTATGTCAGACTGTCCTACCACTGAAATCTTGCTTCCATCTCCGCCGTCACGTGCGGAAACAGTGTCATTGTCTTTGTTTCTCGCCCGTCCGCCGTACCGGCGCGTGGCAGCGCGTCCGGCCACTGTTTTGGTGGTTCTTTAAATCGTCGGCGTCGCCTCTCTCTCCTGGTCCCGGATCTATCGTTATTTATTGGGTTTGGTCCCTGGTCATCTGTCCAAGTCACTCTTATCTAGTGTGCTTTCTGCCTTGTCAGTCTCTAACGGCAAGCTCTCTAGTTAACACTCCGAGCACACTATAGATAGTCTTTGGTAGTCCTGTTGTCCAACCACAGTCAAGGTTGAGTCGTCGGTCCCAATCACAGATGAAATAGTCTGTTGGTAGTCCCGCTGTCCAACCACCGTCAAGGTTGAGTCGTCGGCCCTAATCACAGATGAAATAGTCCATGGTAGTCCCGTTGTCCAACCATGTCAAGGTTGAGTCGTCGGCCCCAATCATAGATGAAATAGTCATTGGTAGTCCTGTTGTCCAAGTCGAGTCCTCGGCACCAGTCACATGTGAAATGTTTCAGTTTGGTTTTGAGTTGTTACACCTTCAGTTAGGACTTCAGCTGTTGTAAGTGCTGGTCTAATATTTTTTTTGGTTTGGTTTGAAGTTGTGACATCCTCCTATTTGAGTTTCAGCAGCCGGTGTGAGCGTTGTCTCAATATTATTTAAGTTGGTTTCGAAGATGTGACACTTCCTATGAAGGTTTCAGTTGCCAAAGTGAGCCTAATATCTTCTTTGTTTTGAAATTGTGACATTTTCAAGTTTGGACTTCAGCTGTCAGAGTGAACACACCGGTCCAGTTTGGTTTAGTTTGATGTGGTGACACCTTCCGATTATGGTCTCAGCTGTCATGTAGCGCTGGTCCAATACTGTTGCAGTTTCGTTTTTCTTCTTCAAGGGCATATTTTGTAACAAGCTGAAAGCTTAATACGCTTTAGCATGAGGGGGAGTGTTAGAATATAAGAAAGTATCATATAATATCATGATATTATGTTAGAGTATCATAGTCAGATTAGTTTCTTGTCTTAGAGTATCTTAGATTATCTCTTAGGATAAGTTTTCATATTACGTCATTATTATTATGATTTGTTTCCTGATTTAGTTATTTAGGGTTGAGTCTATTTATCCCTATAAATAGGGATTAGTGTTTAGTCTTTTGTAATCAATCAAGCAATTATCAAAGCATTCTCGATTATATTCAAGTCTTTATTATTTCAACGGT
This sequence comes from Astragalus membranaceus, assembly GCA_039519185.1. Lineage (NCBI taxonomy): Eukaryota > Viridiplantae > Streptophyta > Magnoliopsida > Fabales > Fabaceae > Astragalus > Astragalus membranaceus. The sequence goes on along the minus strand of CM076850.1, from coordinate 173,764,811 downwards.
ATTATTCAAAATCATCAAGAGAAATATCCGTAAGGCCTAGCTCAACTGGCAAATGTCGAAATTGTTAGGCTGGATATCATGTCCCGGGTTCGAACTCAGGACCTCACAGTTGTGTGTGTGAGTTTCTAGTGGCAATTGCCACTTCGTCTACAAACCAAAAAAAAAAATCAAGAGAAATACAATATTTACTTCTCCGCATCTTACGTGACCACTCATTTATTTAAACATTCTCATATCTTCAACACTAATTTTACTTTCTTGTTGATCTTTACTACCCAACATTCAGTGTCATTTTACATTGCAAGTCTTATAGTTGTGTGGTAAAATCTCCTTCAAGCTAGAGTGATGCTTCTCTAACACATTGCACCAGAAACATTCATCTATTTCATTTCATCCACCCTACTTGAACCACATGGTTAAAAAACAAAAAAAGAAACAAATTTAGTTAAATGTCCATACCTCAAGTAAAGGACCGTGCAGTTCTTCTTCAACGTGTCTTTGGATAGTTGCCTCCCAAGAAACTGCACTTATCTCAGCATGCAAATCAGCACTTACCAATAAGTCAATGTCTCTGTGTAGCAAAGCTCCCACTGTAGGGAACTCTGAAAATGATTGGCATCCAAGAGGACCCTGTAATATAATGAAAACTACATTATATGGATTGCATACATGTGCATGAAGTGTGTCTGCAATAGCATGCAAAACACATAACAGAGTAAGGTATTTATAAACAGAGAGAAAGAGAGAGAGATTAGTAACCAAGCTGTCCTAACATGACATAAAACATACAGTTTTTGAAAAACAAAAAGTATTAGACACGTATAATTTGAATTGAAATCAGAAAGACAAAAAAATCATTCAAAATGGAGAGCAAAACTAACATGGACATAAAGTTGTATCAATCGCCGTACGGGCTTAGGAAACCAACAAGGAAGCATTTGTAGTAGTGAAGTATCACGTCCAGAGGAGAAGAAAATGTCATCACGCCAACTAAGATAGTCTGATAAAGCTGCATTGCCAAATTGAGATAGACAAAAAAATGATGCAATGAAACAAAATTTGGGGTTAGTTTAAGTGCCAGAGTAATTTAAGAGAATGGAGGGAGGAGTCACCCAATGAATGAGATTAATAGCTAACCAGTTTTTGCTTTGGGCACCGACAAGCCCATTGTATCTTGTCCAAGACATGCTCCTAGAAGCGTGCGCCACAATGTGGGGAACCTTTGCAAAGTTGGCCTAAGGTTCTCCAATGTGCACTGAGCAGAGGAATTACTGTGCCTATTTACACCACCACTATTTAAGCAGCTTTGAATCGGGACAGCGGCATGCATTAGGGTTGCTAGAGCTGCCATTTCTCCCCCTCCTTCAGCAATGTCATCAACAGTTCGAATTATTTCATCAAACTCCAGAACACTCAGGTTGCTTCTAGGAGCTAAATCACGTGACATAATTGAACGAGCATTGGCAAGTGAGGCCTTGTATTCACACCCCTTAACTCGAGATAAGAGCAGCCATCTTGCCCATTCACAATCAACCTGTTGAGATGCAATGTTGGTCAAAAGAAAACAAACATTACAAGAAATTTCACCAATAAGGACAAACATTAAGTAGCAATACATATACACACAATTCTATATGTCATAAGCAAAATAAGAAAGTAAGAAGCACAATCAGAAGAAAGGAATGTCATTTCACACATGCATACACACACCATACGATATAAATGGATGCTCAAATAAAAAGTTAATAATGGGAACTATAAATAGATGCTCATCCGATTGAAGTGTGGAGTTATTTTATATTTTTAATATGCCCTCTCATGCAAGGGCTGATTGGATTGAAATGTGGAGTCCATGAACAATGGGTAGGCCCACTTTGTACTGAAGCTTATTGTGAAAAAATCAAGTCCCATATAGACTAGAGATAAGATTTGCAAAGAGTTTATAAAGAATGGGCACCACTCACCATACCAAGTTGCTTTTGAGTGAGGTGACTTTTAACGATACTTTATATGCTCAATGACTACTGATTTGGGATAAAAATTATGCGATCAGCTTCTATTTGATGTAATGCAAAGTCCTTTTAAAGAAGTTTACTTCTATTTGTAACTCAACTAGCATAACAATACCAATGACAAAATACTTCAAAAACCAACTAAAATTTTGAAATGAAACCTACAATTTACGGTGAGTGAATTGACAGCTTGTGGAAGCTTAATAGCATCGTGATTTTAGATAATAAAAACCAAGTACAATCAATCAGCATACAGCTAATACAAACAACAATAACACACAATGAACACAAAGAAACTTACTGCAGTTTCCTGTAATGCATAAAGTGAATCGAGATCAAGGACCAAACTATGATGGTCAAGGTAGAGATCCAAAAGATTAGGCAAGTTATATTGTGCACAATGATGTACAAATATTTTATGCAAAGCTTGTACACTTCCATCTCTAACTGATGAAGTCTCATTAAGATCATCCTCCAACAATACATTATCTTCGCCAGATATGAAACCTGAACGAGCCAGAAGGGCTACCAATTCTGTTGTCCCTTCCCAATATTCCCTTAAAAATATAAATTTTTTTGCAAGTTTTTCCTCCATAAGCGTCCTTATCCACCCAGAGCAAATATCAGATGAAAACTTATATATTTGGATATTTGGAACTTCCATGCATACAGAATCCAACTCTTCAAGAGAGCATAAGAAACTTCCATAATTAGAAGACTTCATATTGCATCCTGAAGATGAGGCAGGCTGTTCAACATCCAAATTGAGTTGAAGGCTTCCAGCAGATAGTACATATCCAGGCATTAAGTCCAACAATCTAAAGACTTCGTTCCAATGATTACGGCAGACATGGTAGTCAAGTTGTGACTCCCACAATAAAGAAATGTCTGAATGAACCGATTGATTAAATATCATCTGTACATACAAATGAATCATTAATGAAAATAAATTTACTATAAAGAAAAACATCTGTCCTCAAAGAGTTATGGAAATTGAATTGAATTGAATTAATGTCTAAAAGCAGCACCATGACTGAATACATTAGGGGAAAGCAAACTATTGTCACAACTAGAATTTTGATTTAAGTATAGAACTCTTCAATTTGAAGTACAAACAAAACAACTAGCTCTATCTAGGAAGAAATCTTATAAAGGTGCAAGTTGTAGTTGGCAATTTAGATTTCAAGAAACATATAGACAAAGTGCATATCAAATGCAAATCTCCAATAAGGCATCAGCATGTTTATTTCCAACCTGATCCAAATAGAAATGGTGCCCTGGTAAGAAATCCATTTTTTTTAAATCTTACAGAGACTTCACCTTTTTTCTTTCCTTCATTTAGTAATTTAGTAAATGGCAATAAAACAGGTAAAAAAACTCAGCATCGAGGGTGTTCATAAGGGGAAGGAGGTTACCAATCATCATTGAAATTCATAGACAAATATGAATATCAACACTGGCATGCAGTAACTTACACGATCAACAGTTATTTGCTCCCAGGCATCAAACCAGATAGCAGCAGCAGCCCAATATCCAACATGGGCATCATCTTCGTCAACTTCCAGAGCAGAGGAATTTTCATTAATATTCATCCATGTATCCGAGACAATTCCATCAATCTCACCACATTCAATAACAAGACTATCAAATGAATTGTTACGCAAGAGCCTTAATCTATTTTCTACTGGTGAAATGGAATGGGATGGACCATTGGTATCTTTCAGCAGGTGATGATATGTTTTCCAGAAACTACTGCTTGGATAGAGACTCTTCTCATACACATGCACATGGACAAAAATGATTGCAAGTCTCAGCTCACGGAATTTTCTCTTTCCAATACTCAACACTGACCACAAAATAAGACAAATGAAATTCCACGTACCTCAATCAATGACATGTCTTCCAATATTTTCAACTCATGTGGTCCTAGATAACCACATTTTTTCATTTCCTCAGCAATCTGGGCTCGTAAGGATCTCCTCACAGTGCCAAACAAAAGTTGTTTAAGACAGGATTCAATGTTCTCACCAAGTCTTTGAAGTGTTGCAACAGCAACTTCGGTTTCGCCCTGTATAATTGCATTGAGTCATGTTATTTTCATTGGGATTTGTGACATCTAAATGGGAAGTAAAATAGATGACCTTCAAAAATAAGTCATAGGCAACAGCTCTGCCAATGTCACGAACTTCAGTAAAAGTATCATGAGGCCCTTCATCAGCAATGAAATCTTCCATTTGATGAAGATGCAGTTGAAGAACAGCCAAAGGGAGACGACCAGAAAGCAGAGCATCTTTAACCACAGTCTTAAGGTCCAGATTACCAACCTTCCAGCGTGCCATCATCTCTCTTGGGTTTTCCAGAGGCAAAACTTTGTTTTCCAAATGAGCTAACTTATTAAATTCCTCTGAGACCAAATGAGACTTGGAATCAACAGGTACCAGCGCAAGATTTTCATTATCGATGCTGCCTGATGCAGGTAGAGGAAGAGAAAGCTCGTGTTGGTTCAACATATCTGGAGACTCAAAATCTGATCGAACTGCAAGTTGGGATTCTTCCTGCAACATTTCTGTACTCATTAAAGGTGACTCTTCTCCACTGTCGGCCTGTAATTTTTTATCAATAGGATACCATTTAATTTTCAGGAAAACATTGCAATCAATTTAATCAGTAGTACAAGTAGCATAACTGTGGAGACCATACCAATCCGTGATTGACCTTTTGGAATATTGCCCTATGCCTACTTTGCAGATTTCGGATGATCTCCAAGAAATGAGCCATCTCACAAAGTTTTAGAGAAAAATCCACTTCAGTTTGTAGTTTCACTGGTTCAATTGGGGGAAGAGAAAGCAAGCCAGTCTTGTTAAAGCCCTCTGCTATGAACGTATCTTTTTTATGTTGCAGTAACCCATACTTACGAAGCATCTTAGTTGCGAAGCGGGTAGCCAGTGCAAGAAGCCTGATACCATAAGTCGGAATTATATTTAAAAGAAAAAAAGGAGGATGCTTATCAATATCTTCCACTGTATTTTTCGTAAATGCTTTTTTTCCTCCTTTAGATACCACCACTGACGTAAGTAAAAGGCACAAGAAATTTGACAAACTAACACAATATCAACACCCTAAGTGTGATTATGTGAATAGCAAAATTGGTATGCCTCCAACTATCACCAACTCATGCATGTTATCGAATAGCACAAACAGTCACCATACTGATTGTTTATTGCTTTTTAAAAAGAGAAGTGTTCAATATGTTGCCAAATGCATCATTTTATGTATTTCGGGCGTAACAAAAAAACTATGTCCTTAAAAGTGAATCTAGTCAAATAATTAAAATAAACTGAGTAAAACCAGTATAACATTTAGATACGGATTGACATATCTATGAAAGTAATATCCAGTGTTCACGCAGGACAAACAAGTGCCTATCGTGTTTTCTAAACAATTTTTGCTTTTTGACATGTAATGGCAATTAATTACATGGGTAGCTAATGACAACTTAACATAGGTTCATACAAAAATGAGAGCTAACGGCAAGAGAGTTGGACGTGGAACCATAAGTTCACACAAGAGAGGTTGGTTTATCACTGGATGGATGGACATACAGACATTTTAATATTACCAAATTTCAGTTTCTTCGTCCAGTGTAGCTACCCTATAAGAAACTAGTCAAAAGGAAACTCCAGTAGTTCAAAAGCTAGAAATACTTCCCACAGCAACAGCAACTTGCTGTGGGAAGTATTTCTAGCAACAACAACAACCAACCATTTTCCCATTCGGTTAGGTGGGGTTCATTACATGGATCAATTGACGCCGTGAAGTTTTGTCATGTATTGGGTTCACAGAAATATAACTCCAGATCTCTTTTAATGGGTTTGTCCTAAATTTACCTTGGTAACCCTCTACCTTAACTATTAACACCTCTTTGAAGTGTCGTTTTGGAATGTTGGACATGCTTTGGATACGTGTCGGACACCCCTCTCGGCGTCACAATTAAAACATAATTTATTTTTGGCTCGGACACCACCTGGACACTCCTGAGGCACTTTATCGTAAAAAATACTCCCTTCGTCCCAAAATATAAGGCCCTTTTTTCATTTTTACTTGTCCCAAAATATAAGGCCCCTTACAACTTTCTAGATACATTTATTACTCTTTTTCCAAACATATCCTTATTTATAGTACCAAATTTTGTTGGTATATAAAAAGTTAACATTGAATGTTAGGGTAATTTAGTAATAGTCATACAAAATTTTAACATATTAATTATACCACCAACATTTCTTAATAACTGTGAAAAGTGCAAGGGGCCTTATATTATGGGACAGAGGGAGTATTTATATAAAAATGTCAACTTAGCATTTTTAGATCATGGACACTAGACCTAAAATTTTTTGGGAAAATATTTTTTTTAAAGGCCATGGATCTTCAACCCTGAATTAGATATTTTACTTGTTGAGAAAAGAAGCAAAATATTACCTCTTAGCATTTTTTTGTAAGGCTTATCATCATAGAACTTAACCAGTTGTTTGATGAGACACAATTCATCTTCTTATCTTGGATTATTTTTGGAAGGATTATATTGTGAAAATTGTAAAGCTGAACAATGATTTTGCACGTGAATATATAAATCTCAGTTTAGATTTCTGTGTGTGGGGTCCCTGTGTGTGTGTTATCAGAGTGTCCTATATTTTGGACATTAGTTGTGTGTCACAGTGCAGCGTCTGTATTCGAGTCAAAGTCGAGGCTTCATATTTTAGAATATCTCATATGGTGATTCTATAAATCTTCCCATGCCTGTCCAAACCATTTAGAACGAGATTATACATCTCTACTATGGAGATTACCCCAATTTTCTGAATGATGATTGTGTTTCTAATCCTATCCTATTATGTCTTGTGTAATAACTCATCCATATTAACATTATCACTCTTGCGAGTTGACTTTCTTGTCAGTTCTTTACTACCGAATATTAGTCAAAGCATTATCATTTTATCCACCCTACTTAGATCCTAAAGCATTGTTGTAAAGAAAACGCCATGGCAGATTGCGGTGGCGGTTTTGGAGCAATCCGCTATTTCATTTTTGTACTCTACAGCAGTGTCATCTCCAATATGGCGTTTTGAGGCGGCTGATTATTGCCGGATTTTGGCAATCCACTATGGGCCACAATCCGCAACCGACAACATTATAGTTGATGCCTCCCTTTATCTCCTATGACTTAGTATGATGGACGCAAGGCACTTAAAACATGAGTCTTCTATTCTGCGTGTTCTAATTTTCACCTCTATATTCGAATTAGAATTTGCTTGCCATGTACTAAGCAAGAACTCAATATACTCAATTTTTCTTTGACTTAGGTGGAAAGCATGTGTTTCCAAGGCTTATCTCTACATCTCGATTTTTCATTTATCTTTTCTCTAACTTGACTCTCAAACTAAGACCATATCATGTGCAAAATCATGCATCCGTTTGTTGGATATGTTCGATAAGCACATCTAAAACCAGAATCAAAGAGACACGAGCTCAAAGTTGACCCTTGGTGCAAACCTATGGTTAAAAATCTTCTATAATAAAATGGAAATGCTTCTATTGACAAGTAACAAATGTTTCCTTTTCAGTTTTTCCTAAAATAAATTAATATAGCTATCTCGAATATAAAAAAAATAGCCATAAGCTAAGGGACCAATTAATGTTTGGAGGACCAAAATCTAACATTTACCCTATAATTTTACATAGATGACATCATGCCTGACACGCAGCAGCTTGGTTTAGAAATGATAAAGAATGCAAATATAGGTACCAGAGCCAATGAACATATAAATTTACCTTGAGGCAGCAGAAGCTTCACTATCATTGCCACTTTTATTAAGCATAAGATAAACTGCAGCAAAAAGCAATCTCAAAATCCCCTCTTCCGCTAGATTCACATCCACAAGCATTTCCAAAGATCTGCCCATCAATAAAACTGGAAAGTGAATTTCATTAGATAATATTTGCCATAAAAAAAGTAAATACTATATCAACACATCAATGTAATCAACCTCAAATGCAATTTTACTTTCATTGAACCAGTACCAGTGTAATACCCACAACAACTTAATGGTAATCTGAAAACTATACCAAAGTACAAAATTGTGAATAGATAAACTTTACTTAAAAAGAAAATTATTTATAGAGAAAGGTCCAAAGGACTAAGAAACTATGAACCAACAAAATTCGGAAAAGAATAAATCTTAACCATTATAGCTTATCACAATTCTGCATGTGTCAACTTGTAGGAAAGCCATGCTGAGATGTGACAGAAGTAACAGTAATTGAAAATAAAGAGAAAATAATTTAAGGAAAATATTCTGAATCTGAATTTTACTTGTTTAAATTGTGTATGCACAGTGGCATGAATTTACACAATGCTATGAAGGTTCAAGAATCAGTTACTATTGTTAGTGAATAGTGAGTCGTCTAACAGAATGCTGAATAAGCAAGATAAGGAATATTCTAGAATGCTATACAATTCGCATATACAGTTAACAACCAGTCACAAACAGATGATAGAATTTGTCATGTACAACACATATATAACACAAAAGGGAACAAGTGAGAGACCAAATGGAGGAATAAGCTCAAATAAATTCTTCTAAACACCCTTTAATCTGCAGGAAAGAGGAATGATGACATAACATTCTCATTAGTGAAATGTGTGTGCTTTCTTGTAAAAAAATACATGAAAATTTCCTTCAGGAATCAGGATAATATTGACGATTGGAATTCTCCTGCAATCTATGATGCTGATCCTAATCATAGTTAATACTTTCAAAAAGAATCAAGCTAAAGTTGTAGAGGAAAGAGAAATAGCAAACTTTATTTGAAGAGGCTGTGAAGTCATTGTTTGATAGGTAGTCAGCTGGGATAGCTAGATAGCAAGGTAAGGAAGGACAGATACTACTCCGTTACAGAATGAAAGCAAAAACTGGTCAACAAAAGTTGATGTATCTGGTCCTAATTTAAGACCACATTCATCAACTTTTGTTGATCAGATTTTGCTTATATTCTGTAACGAATGGAGTATATGAATAATAGAGTATCAGTTATTAAAACGGAGTTATGGCCTTTGGAAAGGAGGGCTGCAGAATCTTGAAGTCTTGTATTGTTCTATCCCAGTGATAAAGATTTACCCCTATTTCTTTGCACTAAGTCAATAACATGCCAGGTTTCTCTCGGATTGCTACTTCAAAACACAAGAAAAATATAATAAAGACTACAGTGACTATATTTTGGCTTACCTTTCTATTTCATCAAATTTCAAGTAGTCTAACGCTATTTGCAACTGACGGATGCGAGAAACTTTGATGCCCCATCCTGACAAAGAAAGAAAGAAAACCAATAAGCATAAAGCTAAATTTTACTTTCTGAAATTCTAAGGTACTGTGTCAACTCCATTCCATTATATAAGCTCATCGGAGTAAAAGGTGGATGGGTTGGTTTGGAGGGAGGAACAAAGGGTTGGAGTGATAAGGAGGTCATGGGTTCAAATCGCCATCCCCCCATAACATACTAACTAACTACTACCATTTGCTGTTTAAAAAAATTATAAAAACTCATCAAATTCAAAAAAAAAATACATCACCATTGAAAGATTTGTTCTAGTTTTTAATAATTCTCACCTATTCACTTTTAATAAGAATTTCATGGCTACTATACTAAATGGAAAATAACAAAATAAGTTATAAGAAAATTTTAAAAGAGGTGGTTTTGGTAGCAAAAGACAAGAGAAGTAAACCACTAAAAGCAGCAATCCAAAACAAGTAGATTAGTATTGGTCCAGATGAGGATGCCAAGAAAGATTATGCATGTAATCAAATCCTAATTTACCTTGTTGGCTAGCTCTAAAACTTCCTAACACACCGAAAAAATCAAGGCTGGGATTTTTTTCAAAAGGCTGAGATATTGATGGTTGAAACCTTTGACAACAAAATAGGACAATAAGCAATTATATAACAGAAGTATTTAGGAGAAATTAGTTTACAAATGATGGAATTTTATAAAGTGGAGCAATTAGTATTTAGTACAATGAAAAGGAAAATAAGACTCGTTATGGAAAAAGAAATATAAAAGGAGAAAATTAAGAAATCAGGACTATCATATCATCCTACAAGAAGGTTGCAAATTTTTTTAAAAACAAAAATAATAATTCTATATTATTCTGTTGAATCAAGCTTAAAATCCTCCGAAGTAATCAAACTAGAAAGCATTAAATGCTTTTGGGTTCCCATTATATTGAATGCTCTTGTTTTTTTTCATTATTATGTTTGAAATATTTAGGGAATGATTTGTCGTGAATACATAGCAATACTCAAAAAATTAAATCTCCTGTCCTAGTCCTGCTCAAGGGAGTTTCCTATCAAATATGCAATTGCTACGATTGGAAAAATGAACTTACTACTGAGATTTACTGTTTTCTCCTATATTTTATTATATACTTGTGTGTTTCTGTGATTCTTCCTTCAAGTTAAATTAAACATTATTACTCGCGCCAATGAATACGTTTGGGAGGAATGGCCCTAGAAACCATGTGGAAAACATAAATAAACCAAATGAAATAAGGGGATGGCTATAGATGCTATAATATGTTTACAGACACACACAACAGCATTATGTCAGCTTATAAAATGTTTTTTGTAACGCTCACCATTTTTCAAACACAATAGATCTGCCTCCTCAGTTCCTTCATACACAAGAACTCTGTCCAAAATTTCAGCTTTCCAAGAAGAAAACTTTTTGGACGGTTCTCTTACTTCCACATTGTCCTTAAGCAGAACTGAAATCCCTATATCTTTACTTGGATGGCAATAACCAATGTACTCAACAGGAAGAAAACTTGATAAAATTGAAACAGAGGGAACATACACTGATAGACCGTCTTCTCTCACGATATTAAAACAACCCTGAAATGAGCAACCAACTGCTTCTCCAATAAAAGCTTCTTCCGTTCCATTAAAGTGGTATGCACTGTCTAAAAAGTTGTCATCATGGACATCTAACTTCACTTGCAGATTGAAATGCACAAGTTTAACACCTTTTTGATTCTCTATATGCTTCATTTTAGAGAGAATGGTAATTCCCAAAGGGGAAAAACAAATAGAATCATCTTCAGATAGTTTAAAATTGGGAAGGAATATCTTTCTCGTAACAGGTGACTTCACATCGGAATTAAGAAATTTGTGATCATTAGTTACTTTAGATGCAGCAGAAAAATCACTTGAATAGGAGCCACGCAAATTCCCCGTTTCTTTAGATGTGCGGCCATCAATTTTCTGGAACATGTTACCCACCACAGCTTTGCCCGGGGAAGAAACACTTTCATTTTTTACGTTTAAATCATTCGACTGAAAATAGCCCGAGAAATTAGGGTATACCACTTGATGATCAATATCAGAACCACCAGCTCCCCAACCAACCAACATCCCCAGCCCAAATTGCTGACAACGTGGAAGCAACATCTCGGATATGTATTTCTTATCAGTAATAAATTCACCCAAAGATATCACATAAATCACACCACATTCATCAACCACGGCTAAAAAGTAGGTATGTGAAGCAACAACTAACCTTTTGAATGATCCTCTACAAGAATCACTGTACTGATTAGACAAGTTATCTTTAATGTCACGCTCATGATTAATGTATGTTTCATTACTCAGGGGAAATTTTTCTAACCCTTGGAAATCAAATTTAGGGTTAAGTCCACAAGCCTGTGAAACATTTAAATGTGTCACAAATTCACCAGACATTGCAGAATATAGAACAATCAAGCCAGATGAATTAAGGCAGACAAGAAGATCATCTATAAATTGGAAATCCATCCACTCAACTGCTTGAGCTATGTCCATTCTTTCATCAAGCTTCACCATTGAAACCCAGTGAATACCCCAATTCTCTAACTTGGCCACAAGAAGTAAATTGTTGCTCCTGCCTCTTTGATTTGCATCACTAATATTAACAGTCACATGATGCATTAGTGTCAAAAAAAAACCCACAAAGCAATATGAAGCACTGGAAAACACTCGGGGGCATTCATAGAATCCATTTATCTCAATACCGAATACATTGGAGAAACAATCAGACTTAGTTTCTGTCCCACACGAGCTCAAGCTTGAGTGGTCAGAAGCACCTTCTACTATATCAGCAGGTTCCTGCTGATTCTCCTTACTTTGGACTGATTTTTCTTTGAAGAGATATTCCAGGGATAGACTTCCATCAAATATGTTAAAAGAAACCACTTCTGTAGGGGTAGGAAAATCATTATTCTTGGGGAACTTGGTCCAGACATTACCGTCAGATACAATATTTTCAACTTTTGTGAAAAATGATTTTAAATATCTCTTAGTTGCAGAGCCTCCCAAAAATTGAACTCCACCACCATCTCCACCAGTCCAATTTACATTCTTGCCTCCAGGGACTTCAGGACTAACGCTCAAAGATTCTCCCAAATCCTTATTTTGAGCAAATGGAGAAGAAGGCCCCCATTCCACCCACCTTCCTTTCCTATAGCTACATTCTAATACTGATTGAACTTTTTCTCTGGCTTTAGTCCGTTTGGGAAAAGCATGGACTGTTACCCCACATTTCCCAGAAACAAATAAAAATTCTCTAAATGAAGTATCATTGTGCTGATCATAGCTGTCCCCACAACGAGCCCAAGCCAAAGAGTTGACATCACTAACAAATGGGTAGCTATTGGATTTTGAAAAATTAATTTCAGCAAGATCAGTATCAACACCAACCTCGGATCCTGAAGTGCAAGGTAAATCATTCACCAAACCTGATCCACTAGACCTAGCGAATTCCTGCGAGGAAAGAGTTGATGAACCTGGATTGTTGTTATCATAATCAAAGCCACTTTCAAGACTGCTGGATTGCGACTTCTCTGCAAAAAAAACAAAGCAAAATGCACACACCATAACAAGATATCAATAAAAAATACGAAGCAGACTGTAAAGTGCACGAGCAATTGTACGATAAAATAGGCTTTTCAGCTACTGGACAGCAATATCCAAACTACAAATATGAGAAAGGAAAGCAGCAATCACCTTTAGTCAGAGGAAGCAACAGAGCCTCCTTTTGGTAAGAATGCAACAGCAGAATCTCTTTTGTAGGAGAAATAAAAGCTTCACGAAAGTCCGAAATCTCGATTTTGGTCTCAGATGGGTCCCACTTGTGCAACTGAAGTATAGCAGGATCCCCATTGCCCGTCCCCAAGTCCATCCCGCTCCTGATTAAACCAAACGCATATTCAACAAAATACAAAAGAAATCATGATAATCATTTATTTAACCAAAAAAAAAAAAAAAACAAGAGTTGTTAAATAACAACTGAGAACTAGAGTAATTCAAATTCCAAACACTTTTCATTGTTAATTTCAATATTCAGAAAATCAACATAATGATCTAAAAAAGCTCGCAACTCATGAAACGTGGAGTGAGTTCTGTATAGTGTATTGTATTTCATTTTCTCAATTTTTTTATATTATTCAAATCATACATAAATCGCCGGTTGAATCGCATGTAATTATTTGGACCTCGAAACTAATCAGGATTCAATCAGTAGAAACTAACAAAATCAATTTAACAAAAGAAACAACATCTACGAGTTCAAATAGCATCAAAAAAATGAGAAGGACTCGAAAAAATCGAAAGGAATAATTAAATAACAAAAGATGTCGAACCTGAATGTGAAGGTGCGTAATGATTAAGAGATTAGGAGACGAAATTGGTGGGCGGTAAATTTCATGGATATAGGGTGTGACTTGTGAGTGAGGGTAAAGAGGTGAGGATGAGAGTGAGTTTTCGGAAGGGAAAAAGGAGGTTTTGGGATTGAGAATGGAGCGAAGTTGCGAAGAGAGGAGCAGAAAGAAAGAAAGTGCCTCACATAGAGATGGTCGTCTTTTTACTCTTCGCTGCTCGATCCGATTCCGTAAGTTATTATCTACAGTATATTTATACGACTAAATATTTATATTTATACAACTAAACCACGCATGAAATTACCAATACATTCATTCTATCTAAAAAACACCTCAAATATATGAGTGTAAAAATTTCATTACACTCTATTTCTTCTTTTATTTTCTCTTTATTCTTACACTCTCTTTCTTCCCTTTTCTCTTTCATTTTACACTCTTTTTGCTACTTTTCACTTTTCTTTTACACTCTCTTTTTCTTCATTTTTTTATTTTTACTTTACTTTTCCTTTAAATAATTATTCTCTTTCTCTTATCACTTCACTTTAATTCTTTTAACTAAATTTCTAAATTTATACAAACACTACTTTAATAAAAAATTTGAAGACTACTACTATAAACCTACTATCTAAAAAACAAGAAGACTTAATGACTATTTAAATTATTAATTAATATTTAAAACAAATCTTTCTTATTGATAATCTAATATTTAACTTTTATTAACTACTATAATCTACTAATAAACTAAAATAATCAATTGAAACTACGAGTTAACTATACTGATAAATAAAAAAACAAGGGATAACTGCAGTGATATGTAAAAAAACACGAGATTAATATTTACCATTGATATTTATAATTTTTTTTGACAATTTATAATTAATATTTACCATTGATAATTATAATTTTGGAAAACTACTATAAACCTACTATCTAAAAAAACACGGGATAACTGTAATAATCTACTATAATCTACTAATCAACTCAAATAATCTAATATAAAAACACGAGATACCTGCAATAATCTACTAATCAACTAAAATAATCAATTAAAACCACGAGATAACTGCACTGATATATAAAAAAATACGAGATTAATATTTGTCATTGATAATTAAAATTTTTGAAGCCTACTACTACAAACCTACTATCTAAAAAATAAGCAGACTTAATGACAATTTAAATTACTAATTAATATTTAAAACAATTATTTTTTATTGATAATCTACTATCTAACAAATCTACTATCAACTAAAATTATCAATTGAAACTACCAGATACCTGCACTGATATATAAAAAACACGGGGATAACTGCAGTGATATATAAAAAAAAACACGGGATTAATATTTGCCATTGATAATTATAATTTTTGAAACCTACTATCTAAAAAAACAAGAAGGCTTACTGGCTATTTAAATTGATTAATATTTAAAACACACGCGACAAATATTTGTCACTAATACCTAAAAAAGGACAAATAATTGTTACTCATATACAAAAAACACGGGATAAATATTTGTTATTGATAATCTACTATCTATCTTTTACTATCTACAATAATCTACTAATCAACTCAAATAATCAATTGAAACTATGAGATAACTGCACCGATACATAAAAAAACAATGGACAACTGCATTGATATATAAAAAAATACAGGAATAACTGCAATGATATATATAAAAACACGGGATAGTTGCACTGATATATAAAAAAACATGGGATAACAATACCGATATATAAAAAAAACACTGCACTGATATATAAAAACACACGGGATAAATGCACATTATTTTTAAATGATACTTTTACATTTTTAGTTTTAATATTTATCAATTTTTTATTTGAAACTCCTTTTTTATCTACTTTAAATTTTTCTTTATTTTCACGGGGTAATGTTCAGACTATTTAAATACTGTCAAAATTCATTCATAAAAAGAACACGACAGCACCTGTCTGTATTCAAGTATCCTCTATATTTTACAATTGATTTTAGATTAATTAGATTTCAAATTAACGTTTCTATTTGAGGTAATCGTATCACGTAACGCGATCGCCCTGTGCGGATGCACGAGTATAGTACTAGTTATTAAGAAAATAATATAATCTTGTCAAAAAAAATAATATAATAAGATTTAATGACTATTTAAACTACTGATTAATATTTAAAAAGAATATTTGTTATTGATAATCTACTATCTCTCTTTTACTATCTATTATAATTTACTAATCAACTAAAATAATCAATTGAAATTATGAGATAACTGCACTGATATATAAAAAAACATGGGATAACCGCACTGATATATAAAAAACACGAGATTAATATTTGTCATTGATAATTAAATTTTTTGAAGATTACTACAACAAACCTACTATCTAAAAAACAATAAGACTTAATGACTACTTAAACTACTAATTAATATTTAAAACAAATATTTCATATTGATAATCTACTATCTAACTTTTACTATCTACTATAATCTACTAATCAACTAAAATAATCAATTGAAATTACGAGATAATTGCACTGATATATAAAAAAAACACGGGATAACTGCAGTGATATATAAAAAACACGGGATTAATATTTGTCATTGATAATTATAATTTTTGAAAAATACTATAAACCTACTATCTAAAAAAACAATAAGGCTTAATGACTATTTAAACTGATTAATATTTAAAACACACGTGACAAATATTTGTCACTAATACCTAGAAAGTGACAACTAATTGTCACTTATATATAAAAAAACACGGGATAAATATTTCTTATTGATAATCTACTATCTATCTTTTACTATCTACTATAATCTACTAATCAACTTAAATAATCAATTGAAACTATGAGATCACTGCACTGATACATAAAAAAACACGGGATAATTGCACTGATATATAAAAAAATACAGAAATAACTGCACTGATATATATATTTTAATTACCAAGTTCTTGTATGGATGTTTATGCAAATTTTATCAATTTAAAAACATTATTCAATTCTCGTTTAATTAGTATTTATTTAAAAATTAAATATTTATATTATAAAATTAATAATATTTATTTTGGAATTAAATAATAAATATTTTAATAAACTAATAATAAATAATATTTTTTAAATAAACGTATTAAATAATAAATAATAATAAATGAATAATAACTATTGTTTTTTTAAAATAAACGAATTAAAAAACAGTTTTTTAAAAAAAAAAAACATTACCGGCGGATTCTATTAAGGTTTCCCACGGATTTGAAAATTAAAATTTTTTTAAAAAAATGTTACTGACGAATTAGCTAGCTTTTCCGGCTGTTTTTTAAATAATTACTGACGGTTCGTATTATGTTTACCGGTCGGAAAATCCGTCGGAAAATCCGCCGGTAACCGTTACATACGGGTTAATTTTCGGCGGAGTTTCGGCGGATTTTATCTATCGGTAACGACCAATTTTCGGCGGATTTTGTCCGCCGGAATTCCCCAAAATTCTTGTAGTGAATGTTCAGACTATTTAAATACTGTTTAAGTTCATTCATAAAAAGAACACGACAGCATTTGTGCGTATGCACTGGTATCCTACTAGTTATTATTAAGAAAATAATACAATCTTGTCAAAAAAAGGAAATAATATAATAATTGGATTTAATTTATATACACGATAAGTGTATAAGTGATTTACTCTATATATTAATTAGAGGTTGACACATCCTTAAAAACAAATTATTCAATTGATAACTATCAATTAGTCAATTAGTAACCAATCATTTCATGAAGTGTAATTGGTTCTGGTTGTAAGAGTTTATACACCGTATGTGGATATAAATTAAACTAATAATAATTACATAAAATTATCTGGGATTTGTTGTTTTTCATTGGTGTATACTCAAATTGGTAAAGGACTTTGTAAAAAAATATATATTAAAGCTCGTCCGGACGAAAAATATGGAGACCAACTTAGTCTTGAGAAATCAAAAATATTATTTTGGTCATGAGGATAAAACCAATTTAACCCACATATATGAAATTCTTAAGGGGAAGTTTAGAAAATAAATTGAATAAATAGCAAGATGAGGGGGAGCTGAAGTATGGAAGATGAATAGTTGAAAAACTCAAAACATATTCTTGAACTGGACCTGCGAAGGGCGATTAGTTCCTTTGATTAGATGAGTATGTCACTTTGCAGATGTTGGCTCTTTGACTCGGGTGCGAGAGGCGTTGTGGCTGGCCTCGAGTTGTGGTTGGTCGCGTTCGGAGCTCCCGCGGGGTGTACCTGTAATGGCACTCCAACGCCTAAGTTAGTGGGGTGAATTTCGAGCAGAGTAACTATATGTTTTGTTGTGCGTACCTTTTAGCTGAGGTCAGACCCCTATATATAGCGTCAGAGGCTCTGCGGGCGACCGTCGGATCGCATATGGCTTAATCTCCGCCGTTGATCTGTGAATCCAGGTTGTGTAGCGCTGCTTCACTATTGGGCCGCTCGAGGCCGGCCCAGTTACTTCCATGGGCTGCAGCCCAGTCCAGAACAATTCTTTTCATGATAGATAATTCAGGCCAGAAAAATGAAAGTGCCCGAATCTCATATATGCCACCACCAATCATCATTTGAAATTATTGAACTCAAGCAATGAAATCTTTCATGTTGAATTTGCAAAGGAAATAGAGGGTTGTGAGCCATTTTTACTTTTGCAAAAAATATTCGACTTTTGTCAATCAATAAATAGTAGCCATTGTAAATATGCATGATATAACCCTTCTCATACTCAATAGATTGTGATGGAGACAACGTAAGAAACATCAATAATAAAATTTTGTGATTCATCTTTCAACCCGATGAAAATCTGGCTTTTCCCCCGAATCAGAATATTTTAATTATTTCTAAATTACGATAGATTGTACTGTTTCATCTATAGAAGAAAATAACTCCCTCTTTCACACATATGATTACTACACTCAATATCCAAATACCAAATACTTTCATCTTGTGCATATGTGTTACTTGTAAAAAATAAACTTTGTGGATTTTCAAAATTCTCATCAGTATTTTGATATGAACTTTTTGCCATGTAAAAAATAAACTTTGCCAATTTTGTTTAAACACCCGATGCTAAATGTATTTGCTTTAGACATTTAGCATCGGTTGTTTAAACACCCGATGCTAAATGTCTAAAGCAAATACATTTAGCATCGGGTGATGTTAAAGGAAACTGGGCAGAGGAACTACCTTACGTCTTATGGGCTTACAGGACCACCCCTCAAAGCTCTACAGGAGAAACGCCGTTCCGGCTCTCCTACGGCAGCGAGGCGGTCATCCCGGTGGAAATCGGGGAACTAAGCTAGAGAACGACAAATCCAAAGTCCCAGCAAGACAATAACCAGGCTTTAAGAGAAGAGCTTGATCTCATCGACGAAATCCGAAGTAAAGCTTCATTCAGAGAAACCGTCCTTAAGCAAAGAGTGGCAATCCGATACAACTCTAAAGTCGTCCCCAGAGATTTTGAAGTCAGTAACCTGGTGCTCCACAGGGCCGACGTCGGCTTGAAGAACGCGGCCCAAGGGAAGCTCGCGCCAAATTGGGAAGGACCTTACCGTGTTATATCTAAGACCGGTAAGGGTGCTTTCCAATTGGAAGCTTTGAAAGGAAAGGAGATTCCCCGGACATGGAATGCCACGAAGCTCAGGAGTTACTTTGTTTAAAAGTTTTGTAAAGGAATCATATGCACCGACCCTGTGAAAGGTTCTTTATTCCAAATATAAATCAAATAGGCGATTTTGCTTACTTTCAAACTACTCTACAAAAAGTTCTTTTTTTTTTTGGCAAATCAAGGGGACGATCCGAGATTATGAGACAAATCTCCCTAAAGCAACAGTGCTAACGAAAGCCCTTAGGGACGAGTTCAATCCGGGCTGAGTCCCGATAAACTGCCCTCAAAGGACATCAAGGTCTTTTAGGATTCAATCCTCAAAACGACCCTCGGCCGACGTTGCCGAAACCCCTTAGGGACGAGTTCAATCCGGGCTGAGTCCAGGTAAACTGTCCCAAAGGACATCGAGGTCTTTTAGGATTCAATCCTCAAAACGACCCTCGGCCGACGTTGCCGAAACCCCTTAGGGACGAGTTCAATTGGGGTTGAGTCCTGGTAAACTGTCCCAAAGGACATCAAGGTCTTTTAGGATTCAATTCTCAAAACGACCCTCGGCCGACGTTGCCGAAACCCCTTAGGGACGAGTTCAATCCGGGCTGAGTCCCGGTAAACTGTCCCAAAGGACATCAAGGTCTTTTAGGAATCTTAAAAATGCTCAAACAAAAGGCTGAGGAAGTTGCAGATCATTACAGAACAACCCCGGACACGTCCGGGTCATACAAGTTTCAAAGTACTAATATAAGAATACAAAAATTGGTATTACGTCAAAGTTTCGGGCTTATGCACGATCTTCTCTGTATAAACCCAGAACTATTGCAAAAATTTTAAGTCTGTCAAGCCACGGACCAACTACATCAAGTATCAAATCAAGGATAGACAACGATCCTCTCTTTAGTGTTTCGGTCGATCTTCACAATCCGACCCTCTTCCACTTCATTCTCCACATGAAAAACCTCCCTACCAAGGGGAACTGAGGTATAGACCAAAGCTACATGCTGAAGAGCTTTGTCATAACCTTCCCCGGCCATTTCAAGAGCGAGTTTGCCTGCTCTGGCCACTGCGGCTTGGGTTTTCTTCAGCTCAACTTCAAGGGCGGCAATCCGGCCTTGAGGGTCAGAGCTTGAAGCCTTCCTTTCTTCCTCAGCCTTCTTCAAAGCTTCTTTAAACTCGGTCACCCGCTTTTCAAGACCCAGAATCCTCTCTTTAGCTTCGCCTTCCGAAGTTTCTAACTCCTTGACTTGAAGGGCCAGGTCTTCAGCTCGCTTCTCAGCGCCATCCCTAGCAACTTTTAGCTCATCCCTTTCATGTTGTAGTTTGGTAAGGTCGGCTTTCGTTTTGATCAAAGCAGCGGACTTCTCCTCCAAAATCTTCAGAACTTTCTCCAATTGAGCTTTCTCAGCGTCCAATTCCTCTATACACAGACAAAAATTTCATAAACCAAACAAGTCAATCTAAAAAGAGAAAAAGAGTCGGTATAATCGAAATAGCAAAAGTACCTTTCGCTCGACGTTCCATTTCCTCCCGTTCGGACTTTGCATTCTCGGCCAAATGCAAAAACACTTGCGCCGAGGCCATAACCGGATCGGCCCGGTACTCTTCGAAGTTCTTCAAAAACTCGGCATCCAAAGGAATATCGCTGGCCTTATACTTTTTTGAATGCTCCCGACTTTTCCTGCTAGTTTTTGTGTTGCCCCCATGATCGGACCGGACCCTTTTTCCAAGATTCTGAGGGGACGACACGACATTCAGGGGGGACGATCCATTTGACTAGCCCGCCTATGTCGCGACCAAAGCTGAAGATCGGTATTTTGAGCCTCCAAATCCTCCTGAAAAATAGTGTTGATCGGGGTGGCATGAACAGCTGTTTCACGAATAGGAGAGGTCTGAGGGATCGTTTCAGCCTCGTCCACAAGGTTAACAACCCCAGCATCCTCTTCAGCAAGGGACTTCAAAAAAGTGAACTTCTCGTCGGCCATGGTATCTGCAAAGAAAGAAAAATACAAAACACTTTCAGAACAGTTACAACGAGCAAAATCATAAAATACCCAAATATTCGATGACCTACCTAAAACCCTCAAAACGGCCGATCTTTTCCCGGCTTTGACCAAACAGTCGGTAGGAAAACCTCGAAATTTATCTTTGGTATACGACACCCGAGCTGCAATAAAGATCAGAATCTTTTTGGTTACTTTGTCTTCATCACTCAGCTGTGACTAACCAACAGAGTAGGCTCCGGGGGGAAGATTATAATGGCCGAGGCTCCAACCAATGGGAAACTTTGTGGACTCCAAAGATTGCCCGTCTTCACTGAACTTACCCATGCAGTCTATTGCCTTATCATTAACAGGCTCAACAAAGAAGAAAAACTCCTTCCATCTCTTTTTCAGGGAGTCGGTATAAGGTCGAAAAATTTTAGTGTTCCTCTTGGAGCGAAGACTCACGTGCTCGCGACTATCTGATCCTTCCACCAAGTTTTTGTCCGATTAACGTCAAATAAATGGAAGAAAAGACTAGACGACACCGGTCTATCCAAGGCGCGACACACCAGCTCAAACGGCCGCAGAAATGCCCACGAATTGGGATGAATTTGAGAAGGAGTCAAATCCAACCGACCCAGCACTATTTGTTGAAGACAAGTAAATGGGGGACGAATGTTCATATCCATGATAACAATATCATACATAACGAACTTTAGGGCGGAAGCCCAAACAACTACATGTTCATTCTCCTTCATCCCTTCAACGCTCCACAATTGCTCCTTCCGACCCATAATTTTCCGGGCTACTCGACTCAAGTCATACCCGGACTGGTACAGAGACCGAATCTGCAGCAAGGCGCTCGAAACCCACGAATATACCCGAGGGATCGCCAAAGGATATAAAAGGGGGACATCGACGGCTCCAGGACCGGTGCTAGAATACTCATCCGACACCGTTTCACCATGCTGAGAAGATTGATATTCACCCTCATCCTCGTCGTCCATACGACCCTCAGCATCGTCATCCATACGACCTTCAGCGTCGTCACCATGACGTTCTTCAGCACCGTCATCCATACGACCTTCGGCATCGGTATTCTCAGAGCATTGTGTGGAAGAGCTTTTTTGTCCTACTTCCTCAGAAGAGCCTGATCCCACCGACACTACTTCCACCACATCCGCAGCTTTCGACCTACCGCCAGAAGAGTTATCATCAACCTCAAGATCGTCCCCTTCAGGCTCATCGCTATCATCCTCTGGAGAATTATCGTCGACTTCAACGTCGTCATCCACTTGTTCACTCGTGGGAGCCGAACCTGGTTGATCTTGAACCTCGGGAACGACAGGCACGGTATTACCTTCCGGAGTTTCGGTTTCGGAAGCCATCAACTTCGCAAGCTAAGGGCGACTTTCGATATAAACTCTGTGGGTTTGTTTTGTTCTCGCCAGAACCGGCCCTGCAGGGTAGGGGTATGAGATGTCAGGATTAAGCAACTCAATGGGTCCTCGACAAAGCTGGAACCCGGTCTGACAGCCCCCACCCCATTTTAACATTAAAAGACAGGTGGAAGCCCGAGATATTATAAAAAGGGAAAGGTTAAGAGATTCTAACCTCGGTTTTCAGAAGAAAAACAAAGAAGCCTCGCCTTCCGAGCTTTCACAACTTCAATCCACTGAAACGGACTTACTCTCGCCACGTTCTTCCAATTGGGAATGTTTAAAATCGGAGCTTAGATAGTCGGATCGGCAAGGAGAGCAAATCTAGAAAAACAACAGAAAGGGGGGGTCTGAACCCCTATTTATAGTGGGCCAAAAGGTCACTAATTAGGTCTGTCAAATCGACGCGTCCAATCACTAGCCTTAAACACGTGCCCAAAAAAGTGAGGCACCATCATTTCCAAGCGGGCCTCGAAGAATGTGCCCAATCAAGATCCATTTAATAAATCGTGCACGGAAAACGAAGCGCTCCATCATTTCAAAACGGTCACTTTGAGTCGCTCAAAACAGTGACCCGAACCTCGTCACGAAAGGACGACTCCGGACCTGCGAAAGCTCGGCTCCAAGAATAAAATTCACAAAAACAAAACCCGGAACAGCGAAAATCAGATTTGGGGGAAAAATCTACGATGTAAAGCTCGTCATCAAGTCAAAACCCAGCACAACGCAATACCGGCCCGGCTTATAAGTAAAGATCGCCCTTCTGGCGACCATACTTAGGGGGCAACTGTTAAGAATAGGGCCTTTGTTAACTACACCCCAAGGCCCATTCAAGAATGCAAGATCCACTCATCAATGGCCAAGATCGCAGCGCAAGATCGGACGGTCCTGATCCATCAGGTCAAACACCACTAAACTCTATAAACAAGCATTCAATGATTCATTAAAGGTACACACATCAACCCTAATCTCTATCTGCAATTAACTAACTCCCTGACTTGAGCGTCGGAGTATCTTTGCAGGTACCACACCCCACTTCGGATCGGACAACGATCGATCAAGGACTACATCTATCAACTATCTCGGATCGGTTCGGAGATACGATACAGAACAGTAACTATATAATCTAACGAAAAACAATATAATTTATGAATTTGGAAGTTATGTGATGATTCAAGACAAACTCGCGAGCTATTTTTTTGGGACATTTAGGGCGTGTTTGTTTGAGGTGAAATAGGGGGAGAGATAGGGAAGAGAGGGTAAGGAAAGAGAGTGTGATCTTTCCATATTTGGGTGAGGGGAGAAATGGGAAAGAGAGAGAGAGAGAGGGATGATTATTTTAGTGTTTTTTTTTTGCAATTTCTCCGATTGTGAGAAGAAAGTGAGGAGAAAAAACTTAATAATTATGTTTTTACCATTTTACCTTCACTAATTAAACTAAATAATTAAAACAATTAATTAGCTAATCTAATTAAATAATTAAAATAAATAATAATTTAATTAAATTTAAAAATTAAAATAAATATTTAGTTAATTAAACTAATGAATAATTATATTTTATTTTTTAGTTTAGAAGTGTTTTTGTCTTTTCAAAAAAAGTATCATTTCTCTTTTCTATTTTTCTCTCCAACCAAATACAGAGACATATATATTTCCCTTATTTCTCTTCTCTTTCCCTTAAACCAAACAACACCCCCTAATCTACTTTGTTTATGCCTTTCTTCCCTTATACTTAGTGGCGGACCCAGGACCCCGGGGTCAGGGGTGTCAAATTTTTTGAATACACAATTTGTTAAAAATATAATTAAAAACAACTATAATATATTTAAATAAATCAAGTATACATTTCATAATTGTCCTCTACGTGATTTCATATTCTAAAATCGTTGAATAATAAGCTCAGAGTCAATTTTATTGAATAAATCACTCTCAATGTATGTCACCAGACAGCCGTTCATCCATGTATCCCCCACCCAGTTACGCAACATATTCTTCACAATATTCATAGCAAAGAAAACTCTTTCTACAGTTGCTGTTGCAACAGGCAAAACTAGTGCGAGCTTCAAAAGAAGATAAACCTCTGGATACACATTATGTCTTCCATTTTCAACCAAAGTCTCAAAAATTTGTTGGAGTCCTTTCAAAGAAGCAAATTGAACATTCCTATGCATATCAACGATGTAACAGTCTAGTTGATCATTAAGCACCGTTAACTTAAATGGAGAGAACTCATCTGGATAAAAACTTGCAAATTCCAACAACTTTGCCTTATAAAAAGTAGAGAACAATTTAGATGGATCCAAAGAAGCCAAACAAAGGAGCAATTGAGTATTAATCTCTCCAAAATGGTCATTAAGTTTCTGAAGTTGCATGTCTATCACAGTATAAAATAACTCAACACGATAATGATGCTCTGAAGTAATGCCTCTTGGATTACGTACTGACTTCCCCTTAACAAACACATCTTCCATAGCAGGAACAGTAATAGAATTCTTATTGCAAAATGAAATTACTTCTTGCAATAAAAAGTCCCATCCATCATTTCTGAGTGTTTCAAACCCGTTCTTTGTGATGTTAACCAAGTTCATAGCATTCAGAATGTCTTGATCTTTCCTTTGTAATGCTTGTGACAATTCATTTGAAATAGCCAATACATCTCTCATCAAAAGCAAGTAGAATACAAAATCAAAACTTTGTAACATAAATAGAAGACCAAATGCATCGCCTTTTAACTGTCGAGGGATACCGTCTACTTTCAAAATCTTAAGAACATCAATAATAGCAGAGTACATCAATACTATATTAATCAAAGTGGCATAATGAGAACTTGGTGTGCGAAAAGTAGTTTGTGCAAGTGTACACAATCGCAACAAGTAATAGAGTGATAAGTAAAGATCGTTCCCACGGAGATTGTTGAGTTTACTTCTATATTTAAATTAGTAGTTAAGCTAGTGAGAAAAACAAGTAACAAAATAGTAAAATCAAGTTTTTAGTCATGAAGATAAAAAGTATTGTGTGAAAACAGTAAAGAAAGTTCAAGAGTTGATAAAGTGAGTTGGACTGCTCCTTGCTAAGTAATTTCTCAGTAGTGAAGTGCTATAACGTTAGACGCTATAGCGTTAAGTGCTGTAGCATATGATTTTGTGCCTTTCGGTCACTGACGCCAGGGTTTTGTTACAAGACTCCTATCTCTAGGTTCTAAATAAGTCCACCCATGTATAATGAGGAACCCACAGTATTCACCTTATGAACTATTGCTCCCCTATGTCTAGAGTTAAGCACAAGTTGTCTAAATGTCTTTAAACAACCTTTCATTCACATCAATCTTTGAGTTAGAATCGTAGAGCATGTTTGTACCTACGAATGTACCCATTTCAGTTGGCCAATCCCAAAACGAGTTTGAAAGCATTAAAGCACAAAGATTGAAACACAAACATCATAACGTTATATTAACAATACTAAAAAGTCATTACAAAGCTTAAAACAATCCAACTACTAAGTGTTTAGCTCATGATGAGCATCATCAACACAATACAAACCAAAAAGCTCATATTACCGAAAATGAAAAGAAGAAGCAAGGTTGCAAAAGATGCACGTAGTGGCCTCCTTCTCATGTGACGGGTTGCTGACGCTACAACATAGCTTCACAGTGCTGGAAATGACGATCTTCTCTTGAAAAATAAAAGCTTGAAGTGGAGGATTAATGGAGGAGAAGGGTGTCAAGTTTGTCTCTCCAAAAACCCTCTCACTTTCGAAATCTATCTTGTGTGGAAGAAGAAGTGAGATATCTTTGTTTATTCTCCATAAAGTAGCTTTCCAAAAAGGTGACTATGACACTTTTCACCAACTAAAGTGATCTTCCAACAACAAATGGACAAGTGTCCCTATAAAGTTTTTTAGTTGGTGGATTCAGCAGCAAGTATATCCCTTAAATATGGGCTGAAGTGACATAAAGCTTGAGCTCCAAAATTGTCCAGCTGACCCACCGTCATATAGTGCTATAGCACTTAACGCTGTAACACTTAACTGAAACATTAAAATACTCACAAAGGCACCAAATGTGTCAAATGATAACAAATTATCTCCTAACCCTTCTTTTACACTTCTTAACACATATTTACATATTTAACCACATAATTACTTAATAACTCACATTAAATTAAGTCTAAAGAATATAAATAACTCATATAAATATGAGTTATCACACCCCCAAACTTAAACCATTGCTTGTCCTCAAATAATGACACTTGATAAAGATAATAACTGGATAAAAACAGAATAACAACTGAATATCAAGACCAAACTAGTTGCACCATTAAATCAAACAGGTTTTCAAAAAACTCTCTCATTAGGCCAAACTTTCAGATTCACATCCAACACACACACGCCATTGCTTTTCACAACATATAGAATTATTACTGCTCAATTGTGAATGTGTGACTACTAGGCTTAGTTTAGCTCCTACCTAGTTTCAACATTTCTCCTAGCCTTGGAAAGAGTGGCATTATTTTGGTTTAGCCAAAGAATTTTTTCAAAAAGGAGAGTAGACTAACAACTTCACATAAGACTTGAGGGGCTTCAAAGCACAACAAAGGGCTTGGTTAGGCATTTCAGATCTTTGGCCAGTGCACTAACTATTGATTTGGTGATTTCTCAGCGCTATAGCGTTTGATGCTATAGCACTGGTGTCTTGATGAACAAATTCAGCTGCAATGCCCTCATTACTGAACTCCTTATTTGCATTTCTTTCTTTCTATTTTTTTATATGCATTTTTGGAACAGTTCAGCATTTGTTTCGGACAATTGCAGCTAATTACAATATACATGACCAATTGATAATACATTTGTATACTTTGTGAGCCTATTGCACTGACCATCATATAATCTTCATACCTAGCCTTAATATAACCGATGCACCCCCAAACTTAGCTTCAAATGCTACTCTCAATTTTTAGTAAAAACTTGACCAAACCTTATCATTCCTAGCTAACTAGGTTCCTTGCTAAGCCTAGAGTTTGAGTGTAGAAGCAGTAATAAAACCAGTCATTGTTCAAACATGGCTACTCTACTCAAAACACATAATCATCATTAAATTTAGCCCAACAAGTACAACTTCTATTACTGAAAAATTTAAAAATTGCAACTAATCATGCCTTTTTATTCAAACAAAACATAACAATGACATTTATAAGGTCCTCCCCCAACTTAAGACCTAGCAGTGTCCCCACTGCTCATGCATGCTAAAGGGAGAGTCTTATGACTAAAACTCAACAAAATTAAAAACAACAGAAATAAAACTCTAAACATACTGTTAGATGCAAGAACAGACGCTATAGCACCTAACAGGTTTATTGAAAACAGGCAAACAACATATATATATATATATATATATATATATATATATATATTAACCATACACTTGTTCATACTCATATTAACCATATATATATATATATATATATATATATATATATATATATATATATATATATATATATATATATATTAGAAGGGTTAGAGTACTTGTTTGCTAACCCATATTTGACCCTTTTACTTGCTCTGGTGGGCACTGTGGTGGCTCTGCTACTGGATGCCTTGGGCTTCTTCTTTGGTGGCTTCTTTTCTCACTTCACAAAATTCACTCCTGCACAAAAGAAAAATTAAAAACACAAAATTGTTAGTTCAAATCCATGGGTTGCCTCCCAAAAGCACTTGCTTTAAGAGTCTTCAGCCAGACTAAGTCTTGTTGGTAGGTATCTGATAACTCTAAATTATATAGAGTTATTTATACTTCTAAACGTAACAAATTGCTTGAAACCCAAGTACAAAGTGTGTTAAATATAGTGGTATTAGTAAAATAACAACATTCTAGGAATTAAGTGATGAATAAAGCATTTTATATATATTGGTATGTTTGATGTATTTGTTCAGTTTTCCTACAGATGATGCTTCTGCACCACGATGCTTCTGCACCATGATGCTTCTGCACTTAGTGCTTCTGCACCATCCTGCGCTGAAGTTTTATAACCCCACAATGGAAGCACCTCAATTCATACCTCTGCTCCAAAACTTCTATGACATCATGCTTTGTCACAATTCACATGGAGCACATGCCCACATGCATAAGGAGGCGCCCACCATAAACATCATCATGAAAGGCTACTCACCTAAAGACATATGGCCTTACACAATTGGACCTCTCCTTATGGAAATGTGCTGAACTCAATCTCCTTATCTAAAGATCAGAAAAGCAACCATGGTTAAGCCTCCTTAGGTTAACTTGGTTTTCAAGCAAACCCTCAAGCAAAGGAAATCTCCAAGGCTATAAAAAGGACTCTCACTTCTCACTTGAAGATCATCGTATATCTCACTTGATAATATGTAGATCATACACTTTACTTATATTTTAGTAGTTTCATTTCTTAAAGTTTTTATAGTAAATAGTTGGCAAGAAGGTGAGGAAGGAATCGACAACTTTTTCCTTCACTTCTTCATCAACTTAGTTAGGTGCAACTGCACCAGGAAGTCAGTGCTTCTGCACTGCAGGGCAATTTTATGCAAGAGTGCTTCAATCAGTGTAATCTCTACCTTATTGATATCTCTTGTATTTTCTTCTATATTAATATGTTTCATTTCATCCATCTTTGCCTTGCAATGCATATTATGAGCTAAACCTTTTTGGTTGAGATGTTCTCGCTTTAATTATAATGAACTTTTGAGTAAGTTACTGTGCTTTTTAGTGTTGCAAGCATTTTGGGTGTTGTGTTATACTACATCCATCTTATTTTAAGAATGATCACTTAGAATAAGTAGAGTTATATTCACAAACATGGTTTATAATTAGAAATCAAGACTAATAAGGGTGAGTGTTTTAATGAAGGCTTTGTTAACTTGTGTAATAAAGAAAACTTTATTAAAACCATGTTAAGTCCTAGACATAGGATAACATAGTCCTTAGGGTGAAACAGTGGGTACTTCAAAGGCGGGAGTGAACTTATTTAGCAAGCCCAGACATGGGAAGCTTGTAACGAAACTCTGAAGAAAGTAGCTGAAAAGCGCACACTCATGCAACTGGGCAGATAGGTAAATGGGCAGATAGTCAAAATGTACTATGGTGAACATGTGGTGAGGGATAAACTCACCACCTATTTTCAAAATCTCTAAGAAAAGGAGATAGTCAGGCTGAAAGACTCTTAAAACAAGCGCTTATGGGAGGCAACCCATGTTATTAAATATTTAGTTATGCAATTTTTGTTCAAATTAATGTTTTTCAAGTGTTTTGTAGGAACACGGGTTTTTAGTGCTTCTGCACTTAGGTGCATCTGCACCTAGCAGTTCCTCAGTGCTACTGTACCAGAATTTCAAATTCAAAAATACACTTGGGTGAAAAATTTTTCAAAAACTGCCAGCACAACAAAATAGCAATTGTGATCGGTGACATAGACTTCGTGTGGTGTCACCTAGCCCCCCACGTGTCCTCACGCATGCAGTTACACTCACACCCTAACGGCTACTACCAAGCATTAATCACACGCAACTTCCCCAAGGTTACCGTTTTTTTTCACCACGAATCACTCTATCACTCGCAGAAACCACAAATCACCAATTCCCTTCCTCTGTCAAGGAAAATCTCCAAATTCTGAAAACACTAACTCCATCCTCTTGCGGAAATTCCAAAGTTCCTTGCCAACAATCAACAATGGTTCGCAAACAAAGCGCAAACAAGACCTCTGGCAAGAGCAAGGCCAGCACAGTAACCTCAACACAACAACATCCAAAGAAGCAATCCAGTGCTACTGCACGTGCTTCAAGCACTGTGGACCCTAAATCTGCACATTTCTGGGAAATAAAATTTCTCCCTGAACGAGGCTACAGTCTAATGAAGGCTCACCCTAATTTCATGGCAACAGTCTCAAGTCTCAACTAGGATCTGTTCATACAACACAGCCTTCTATCTGGAACAGGTGGTCAGAGAGTTCTACTCTGGGATTCAAGGCAACAGACAAGGTAACATGCATGATCATTCTGTGATAAGAGGTAGAAAGGTTTATTTTAGTGCTGATAGAATCAATACTCACTATAACTTATGTTGCACCCCGAAAAATCCCGGTTTGGGTTTCTCAATGTACAACGTGGAAAATTTTTGAAGCCGCCACCAATATTTTAATTTTAAGACCAAAACATTGAAAAAAGGTCTTTTGAACAAGGCGGGTGGTCTTTTGAAAACTAGAGATATAGGTTCGGGGGTCGGTTACGCGCGGGGAAGGTGTTAGCACCCCACACGTCCTTTCTACCGAAAGGGAACCTTTAACTAAACATGTGGTTTTAACATTTGATTTGAAAAAAAGCCTAGATTTGCCTATTTATTTCTTGTTTGAAGATGAATGGGAAAACTTAATGAACATTTTATTTTTGGCGCTTGACGAGAGTTGGCCTCTCGCTCCTACGTATCTTCTGGTGCGATGGAGAATTCAAAGGTACGTAGTTCTTGGGTAGAAAATGTTTGTGTGTTGGTGTTTTTTAATATAGGGGTCTTAGGATCGTGTGATCTGTGTTGAAGGACCACTGGGGTCTGAAGGGCCGCTGGGGGGCTAAAGGAGCGCTGGGGCTCTGAAGGACCATAGTTCTAGGCTTTGTCTATTCTTTGAAAAGGTTTTGTTTTTTTTATCCTTTTTTAGTGAGTTTTTGAAATAGGGCGAGTATTCAGCGAATGATTAAACTAACAGAGGTTATGGGTAATCACCGCTAAGTACTCTTAAAAAAAGGGAGTCACCACCACTAGTCAGACGAACAAAGGTTCTGATTGACTGTTAGTAGCAACTCATTTTTATTTGTTTTTTTTGAAAATGGTTTTTGAAAGAGATTGATTGGCATGAATGATCAAACTAACAGAGGTTATGGGTGATCACCGCTTTGTTGTTCTTTTGGGAAAAGACATTGCTACCAATGGTTAGACGAACAAAGGTTCTGATTAGCCACTAGTGACAATGGGTTTGAAAATGACTCTTTTTGTTTGTTTTATGAAAATGATTTGTTTGTGGTTGCAAAAAGGATTTTTATTTGTTGCGCTTGACGAGAACGTGACTCGCTCCTACGTATGCCAAATGGGAATCAAAGCGACGTAGTTCTAATAAAAATGTTTTTGAAAGGGGTTGGAAAGGGGAAGAGCTTTCATAATGATCAAGCAAGCAAAGGCTTTGAGTGATCATTACTAATAACTCTTGATGGCGTTCATGACAATCAAACAAGCTAAGGCTTTGAGTGATAGTCACTAATAACTTGCATTAGTTAGAAAAGAGTTTGAAAGATTTTTGGGAAAAGGGTGAAGTTATTATCAATGATTGGTTACAAAGTTCAAACACATTCAATAATCAAGTAATCATGCATATGTCAAACATCAACTAAGACTAAACATGCCAACACAATCAAAGATTCAATTGTCAAAGATGCAAGGTGAATTTCTCAAAATAAATGCGTGTGTGTGTAGGAAGGAGTGTATTTACCCTAATGACTCTATGCTACAACAAGCAAGTAGGCTTACGTCTTCATTAGGAGGTCATACAAGTGGAGAGGATGGCACACAATTAAATCAAGACATTTAAATGGCATCATGAACAAGAGAACACAATTGATCATAAGCATAGGATATTCTTAGTTTAAAAGTGTAAGCATGTGGATATGAATGCACGGTTGGGTGATGATGCATGAGCATACAATGAATGAATGAGCATTATTGAATGCAATTTTGTTTGATTTTGAAGTAATTGACATGGCATGAATGCATGAACATTTGGTTATTGAATGCAAGACATGATATTAATGAATGCATGAACATTTAAGAATGAATGCAAGGCATAACACTATTGAATGTATAACATACTTGTTTATGAATGTATGTATGGCATACAAGGATGCATAAACATGTGATAAAAGAATGCAAGATGCATAAGCATATAAGAATGCATGAACATGCGAGTATATGGGAGTATGCAAGTATTAGTGTGCAAGCATGAGAGTGTGTTGCATGGATGATGTAAATAAATGAAATGCAAAGCTTAAAAATGTTTTGGTAAGAAGTGGTAAAAAGTTAGAGTAAGGATGT
Source organism: Astragalus membranaceus (assembly GCA_039519185.1). Taxonomy (NCBI): domain Eukaryota; kingdom Viridiplantae; phylum Streptophyta; class Magnoliopsida; order Fabales; family Fabaceae; genus Astragalus; species Astragalus membranaceus. The sequence goes on along the minus strand of CM076850.1, from coordinate 173,731,903 downwards.
AGTAAAAATGTTTTGATGAATGAAGGTAAAAAATGTTTTAATGAATGAGGTAAAAACTCTTAGTAAAAACTTAATGATGAGGTAAAAGTAAAATGGTAAAATCTTTTTATGTTTTAGGTGAATAGTTAATGAATAGGTAAAAACCAAGGTGGTAAAATCTTTTTAGGTTTTTTGGTAAAAAGTTAATGAATGGTAAAGTAAAAAGTAAGTGAGTGGTTAAAAATAAAAAAAACACATTGATACAATTGCATTCATTTACACAAGATCAAACAACTATTTCAAGCACAAAAATAGGCACAATTATTTCATGTCAAGATTCACAATCAACATGTAGAACAAAGTACATGACTAAACCCTAAATTATCATGCCATGTTACAAGATAATTATCAAGCAAAACATGCATCTATTCTTCACATAAATTAAAGGAAAGAAAAAGGCAATAAAAACCCTAAATCTATAAGCTCAAAACCGAAGCCTCATACACCAAAAATCAAGCCCAAAATTCAACTTACAATTCATGACATGAACAAGAAAATGCAAGGGAAATTAATCAAGCACAAGAACAACTCCTTCAAGGCCAAGGACCCATCTCAAACACCCAAAGCTCCCTAAGTCTTTGTCAAAATGTTTGAAATGGATCCTCAAAGCAATAACAACAAGCAATCAAGAAGGAGTTGGGAGTAGAAGAGAGATTATGCAAGAAGAACTAAATATGGGATGCAAAGTTTCAAGGCTTACCTCAAAATCACAAAGAAATGAAGAAGGAGATGATATGAACACAAAGATTGCTAACTCTTAGCAATTTGATGATGCAACCTTGAAGAGAATGGAAGGAGTGATGATGATCCAATCAAGAAATGAAGGATTTGATGGTTGATTTTTGAAGAAAAATGGATGAGGGAGAAGGGGGTAGCTTTGGTGTGCTAGGGTTTTGTGTAGGAGAATGAGAAGCCAAAAAAAAAGGCTCATAGGTGTGGGAATGAGGGGGGTATTTATAGGATGAAACTAGGTCTAAGGGTAATTTAGTCTTAGTGCTTTTAATGTGCTCTAGGATTGAGTTTTGATTTTGGATGGAGGGTTGAGATCACTTATCACAAGGATTGAGGGTGGAGAGAAAACACAAAATGTGAGAGTATGGAGAGTGGGGGGCGAAATTTAGAGGAAAGAAAAGGAAAAGAAAAATGAATTTTCTTATTTTGGAAGAGATATTTTATGTGAAGTAGGGTTAAGGGCATTTTAGGGGAGAATTGTTACCAAAGAGGGAACTTTGGGTTTTCTTATGAAGGGGTTAGTGTAAGTGGGTGGAGTAATTTACCAAAGAGGGTATAATGGAAGAGTGTGGAAGAAATTGGAGTGAGAGAGAGAGAGAGAGATTCGAAATTGAGGGGATAAGGGAGAAAAAAAACTTGTTTTTTGGTCTTTTTGTCTTATTGAGGACACTTCCCCTTTTTTGTTTTTTTGAATTTTTGGGCATGGGAAATAATGGGAATGCAACTATTGAAAATGTGTCACATGCTTTTGGGCACCATAAAATATTCCCTCTAGTCACCCATGACAATAAAAATTGTCACTTAAAAATTGAGGAATATTTAATAGTCCCTTTTTTATTTTTCTATGCACTAAAATGGTTTATACTTCTAAATGTTCTGAAAAATGAAGTTCATCAATGGTTTAAGTTTGGGGGTGTGATAACTCTAAATTATATAGAGTTATTTATACTTCTAAATGTAACAATTTGCTTGAAACCCAAGTACAAAGTGTGTTAAATATAGTGGTATTAGTAAAATAACAACATTCTAGGAATTAAGTGATGAATAAAGCATTTTATATATATTGGTATGTTTGATGTATTTGTTCAATTTTCCTACAGATGATGCTTCTGCACCACGATGCTTCTGCACCATGATGCTTCTGCATTTAGTGCTTCTGCACCATCCTGCGCTGAAGTTTTATAACCCCACAATGGAAGCACCTCAACTCATACCTCTGCTCCAAAACTTCTATGACATCATGCTTTGTCACAATTCACATGGAGCACATGCCCACAAGCATAAGGAGGCGCCCACCATAAACATCATCATGAAAGGCTACTCACCTAAAGACATATAGCCTTACACAATTGGACCTCTCCTTATGGAAATGTGCTGAACTCAATCTCCTTATCTAAAGATCAGAAAAGCAACCATGGTTAAGCCTCCTTAGGTTAACTTGGTTTTCAAGCAAACCCTCAAGCAAAGGAAAACCCCAAGGCTATAAAAAGGGCTCCCACTTCTCACTTGAAGATAATCACATATCTCACTTGATAATATGTAGATCATACACTTTACTTATATTTTAGTAGTTTCATTTCTTATAGTTTTTATAGTAGATAGTTGGCAAAAAGGTGAGGAAGTAATCGACAACTTCTTCCTTCACTTCTTCATCAACTTAGTTAGGTGCAACTGCACCAGGAAGTCAGTGCTTCTGCACCGCAGGGCAATTTTATGCAATAGTGCTTCAATCAATGTAATCTCTACCTTATTGATATCTCTTGTATTTTCATCTATATTAATATGTTTCATTTCATCCATCTTTGCCTTGCAATGCATATTACGAGCTAAACCTTTTTGGTTGAGATGTTCTAACTTTAATTATAATGAACTTTTGAGTAACTTATTGTGCTTTTTAGTGTTGCAAGCATTTTGGGTCTTGTGTTATACTACATCCATCTTATTTTAAGATTGATCACTTAGAATAAGTAGAGTTATATTCACAGACATGGTTTATAATTAGATATCAAGACTAATAAGGGTGAGTGTTTTAATAATGGCTTTGTTAACTTGTGTAATAAAGAAAACTTTATTAAAACCATGTTAAGTTCTAGACATAGGATAACATAGTCCTTAGGGTGAAACAGTGGGTACTTCAAAGGCAGGAGTGAACTTATTTAGCAAGCCCATACATGGGAAGCTTGTAACGAAACTCTGAAGAAAGTAGCTGAAAAGCACACACGCATGCAACTGCACTCAATGCAATTGCACCTTGGTGCCTCTGCACCTTTGGTGCTTCTGCACCTTGGTGCTTCTGCATCACTAAAAGCATAGAAACTCTCAAAAGAACATTATTTAGCGAAAACATCTCTACCATCTTTCTCAACTGATTTCCTTCCTATTCTTTTACATATTTGCATTCTATTTTCACTTAACTTAAAAACCCCAAAATCTGTGAGTAGAATAGTAGTATTAATTTATATGCTTTCTAAACATACATAAAGTTAATCCAATCCCTATGGGTTCGACCTTTCTTATCACTGTATTACTTGTTTGTGACTGTATACTTGCACATCTTTTCACACACCAGTATCTTTGGCTAATGGCGGCTCTGGTGTAGGAGAGGGGACCCAATCATTTGCTACAACAGAATTAGGTTCCTCCACAACAGAATTAGGCACCCTTGGCCTCTTTTTGGCCACCATTTTTGTTCTTACACTTTTCTTTTGTGCTACAGCAGATGCTGCAGCACTGCCTTCTGATACTGATGCTATAGCACCACCTGTGACAGCATTTACTGTCTGCACTTTAGTTTCCAATAGCATTGGTGGTTGCTCTGTGGCAAGTTGAGTTTTGGGTGGATTTTTCTTCTATGAGACTGAGATGATTTTTGTTTTGGTGAGGGAAGTTTCTTAGGAGATGGGGACTTGTGTAGAGTGGGTTGTTTTGGAAATGAGGAAGGTATTTGAATAAGGTTTGATGGTTTGGCTTGAGGTAAGGATAGATTAATGGCTGGAAGGTGTTATAGGTGAAGGGGATGGTTCTTTGGTTGGTGATGGTTTAGGTGAAGGTGTGGTGAAAAGGTTTTAGGTGAGTTGTGTGATTTGATGCAAAATGGGGGATACTTCCTTACTTCCCTCTTCTTTCTTATTATGCTCTCCTTCATCTTTCTCATCATCTTCTTTTTAACTATTTTAACCACATTCTCAACACCTCAGCAACGAGTGCTATAGCACATGGTGCTACAGCATCAGAAATCTGCATAATTGACAGCACATACATACCACAAGTCTTCTTATTCATACCTATAATAGTAAAAACAAAAACACACACAAAACATAATTAGTCCTAAAAATCTGTGTTGTCTCCCGGTAGCGCTTAGTTTAAGAGTCCTTAGCTAGACTTGACATTCAAAACAAGTTAGGGTGGATAATAGGACAAGAAGAAAATATCATCCTTTCGCTTTCTCTTTTTGGTCAGAAATCCTATGTATTTGGTATAGGGCAGCAAGTGTTCCCATGCCCCAACCAATAAGAATTTGGGATAGGAATTCCCCCTCTCTTGAAAAAATTGAAGCTCATTTTGCGGATGACTATTTTCTTCAATTACCAAGGGTTGGGTCTCAATTGTCACATAACTCTTTCCATACCTCAACCTTGGTTTTTCTTTCTTGTCACTATTTTTGAATTTTTCTTTTTCTACAACTACACAATTTTTTAGTTTTTCTTCCACTATTTCCACATTACCACATTCAAGTTCATACTCTACACTCTCTTTTTCTTCCTCTTGCTCAACCAACTCAGTAGATTCAATGGACTGAGCAAAATTTTCTTTAAAATCAGAGTTGCCCAAATGATAACATTCATCTTCAAACTCTACACTTTTTTCTTTCTTTTGCTCAACCACCTCTTCAATACAACTCTCTTCTTTTAGATGCTCCATTATAGTGTTAAAGTGAGCCTCTATATTCTTACACGAATCTTCAAAGTTGTCACGCTCCACCTTCATATATTCAATGGAATGAGCTAAGAGTTCTTTGAAATTATCTTCCTTTTGCTCAACCACCTCTTCAATACAACTCTCTTCCATATTCTTGCATGACACTTGAGAGTTGCCTCTATCCACTTTGATATCCTAAAGGAATTGAGCTAAGAGTGCTTTTAAATCAGAGTTGTCTTCATGTAACCCTTCAGTTTGAGCATGAGAATATGAATCTTGCTCACACACAACATTTTCCATGCCATAATCCAAATTTTGGGTTGTCATGGGAAGGAAATTTGTCTCATAACAGCCCCTCTTATGTTCATCCCCATGGAAGTCATAGTTGAAACAATGTTGTTGAGCATTCAATTCTTCCATAAAGGAAAATCTCCAATGGTCCATGGCATAAAGTGGAAATTTATAATTTTTTTCAAACACTAAACACAAATAACAACAAAGAGAAACACACTACAAACACAAAACACAATAATAGAACTTAGAAAAAAAATTTGTTGAAAAACAGAACAAACTAATAAAAGAATCTAAACTAACTAAACTTACTAATTAAACAATAGAAATTAACTTTCACAATCCCCGGCAACGGCGCCAAAAACTTGTTGTGCGATGAGTAGTTTGTGCAAGTGTACACACACAATCGCAACAAGTAATAGAGTGATAAGTAAAGATCGTTCCCACGGAGATTGTTGAGTTTACTTCTATATTTAAGTTAGTAGTTAAGCTAGTGAGAAAAACAAGTAACAAAATAGTAAAATCAAGTTTTCAGTCATGAAGATAAAAAGTATTGTGTGAAAACAGTAAAGAAAGTTCAAGAGTTGATAAAGTGAGTTGGACTACTCTTTGCTAAGTAATTTCTCAGTAGTGAAGTGCTATAACGTTAGACTCTATAACGTTAAGTGCTGTAGCATATGATTTTGTGCCTTTCGATCACTGACGCCAGAGTTTTGTTACAAGACTCCTATCTCTAGGTTCTAAATAAGTCCACCCATGTATAATGAGGAACCCACAGTATTCACCTTATGAACTATTGCTCCCCCATGTCTAGAGTTAAGCACAAGTTGTCTAAATGTCTTTAAACAATATTTCATTCATATCAATCTTTGAGTTAGAATCGTAGACCATGTCTGTACCTACGAATGTACCCATTTCAGTTGGCCAATCCCAAAACGAGTTTGAAAGCATTAAAGCACAAAGATTGAAACACAAACATCATAACATTATATTAACAATAATAAAGAGTCATTACAAAGCTTTAAACAATCTAACTACTTGTTGAACCAAGGACAAACACTCATTGTTTTGTATGATAACAAATTACATTTTGTCTACTAATGATTAGAGTGTATAAAAGTACATGGACAAAATCAAAGAACAGGGATTAAATCAAAGAGCAGGGACTAAAGTGCAATTGCTTGCAGAAGAAGCAACAATGAAGCCGAAGACCTAATTGTTTATCCGCTTTCTTTAGGACACAATGTAAGGTCCTATCACTTAAGGTCTATGACATTTAGAAGCTGAGAGATGATTTTTCAAAACATGCATGATGCATCAAAATAAGCTTTGAAAAATATTTTATAAAATTGCATGCATGCATAAGGTGGCACCTAAACCTAAAAACATTTTTGTGGAAAGCAAGAATCGATTTCTATTATGCACCAAAGGCCAAGAATCGATTTATAGTATTTTCTAAAGGCCATGAAATCGATTTTCAAGCTCTCTTAAAGGCCAAGAATTGATTTCTTAATCATATGTTAAAGCATGAAATCGATTTGCACATATACTTAAGCCAAAGCCAAGAATCGATTTCCTTCATTTTCAAAAGACCATGAAATCGATTTTCAAGCTCTTCTATAGGCCATGAATCGATTCCTTCTTATTTTAACAAAGCTTTAAATTGATTCTTAGCACATTCAGGATGTCCAGGAATCTATTCTTACTAATTTCTAAAGGCCAAGGAATCGATTCCTATGTTTTCTAAAAATAAAGAATCGATTATACTATATTTTGACATCACTCATGAATCGATTCTTATGCAACATTTATGAATCCTATCATTTTCCTAAGCCTATAAATAGGCAGGCGTGATTATCATTTCAACACACCTCAAACTACAATACATTACATCTTCTCTAGTTCTCACATACACTTTCTAGATCTGAGAAAAGAGAAAAAAAAGAGCTTTTCATTTTCATATCTTTTAAAGCTCTTCTATTTTCCAAATCACTCATCTCTCTCAGTTACTATATTGTCATACTGTCTGAAGTGATTGGATCATAGGTTCTCATTTGTAATCTTCTATTTTGAGGTTATTGCGAAATCCTGGGAAGTATTCTTGGGTCGTTCAATCAGGAGATTGAAGCGGTTTTTTGAAATCCTGGGAAGTGTTCTTGGGTCTCTCAATCGGGGAGATTGAGTTGGTTTGAAATCCTGGGAGGTGCTCTTGGGTCGTTCAATCAGGAGATTGAAGTGGTTGTGAAATCCTTAGCTGTGTGCTCGGGTTCTCAATTAGGGTTAATTGAGATTAGCTATAGGGAAGTTGCTTGCTTGTAAACATTGAAGAGGTTCTTCTCATATAGTGGTTGTTATCAAGTCCAAAGGTTGCAAAGCCGGAGGCCGAGGACGTAGGGCTTTTATCCCGAACCTCGTGAAAATTACGGTGTATCTCTTTCCCTACTCTTTTACTTTATTTGTCATTTGTATTTGTTTATTGTTATACTGCGCTAAACATAAATATCTATTTATAGTTAAAACCAATCATAAGCGTAGTTAGCATAATACATCACCGCATCTAGATCTGTCATACCTATAGCGTACTTAGGTCAGTGCACATAGTTTAAATTCTATATTCCGCATTTAATTTAAACTTTTTTTTTTAAATTGGGGAAGGGGAAATTTTTATTAATCAAAGTGGCACTAATGGCCATTTTACAACTGTCCCCGAGGGGATTTGAACTCAGCACCTTGAGGATATAAGGCTAGCTCTTACCACTGAACTAGCACCTCAAGTGTCATTTAATTTAAACTAGCATTGTCTTAAAATTAAAAAGAACTCAAGTTTTGCATATAACCTTATTCACCCCCCTCTAAGGTTATCATATAGTCCAACACTACTAAGTGTTTAGCTCATGATGAGCATCATCAACACAATACAAACCAAAAAGCTCATATTACCGAAAATGAAAAGAAGAAGTAAAATTGCAAAAGATGCACGTAGTGGCCTCCTTCTCATGTGACGGGTTGCTGACGCTACAGCACAGCTTCACAACGCTGGAAATGACGATCTTTTCTTGAAAAATAAAAGCTTGAAGTGGAGGATTAATGGAGGAGAAGGGTGTCAAGTTTTTCTCTCCAAAAACCCTCTCACTTTCGAAATCTATCTTGTGTGGAAGAAGAAGTGAGATATCTTTGTTTATTCTCCATAAAGTAGCTTTCCAAAAAGGTGACTATGACACTTCTCACCAACTAAAGTGATCTTCCAACAACAAATGGACAAGTGTCCCTATAAAGCTTTTTAGTTGGTGGATTCAGCAGCAAGTATATCCCTTAAATATGGCCTGAAGTGACATAAAGCTTGAGCTCCAAAATTGTCCAGCTGGCCCACCGTCATATAGCGCTATAGCGCTTAACGCTGTAACACTTAACAGAAACATTAAAATACTCACAAAGGCACCAAATGTGTCAAATGATAACAAATTATCTCCTAACCCTTCTTTTACACTTCTTAACACATATTTACATATTTAACCACATAATTACTTAAGAACTCACATTAACTTAAGTCTAAAGAATATAAATAACTCATATAAATAAGAGTTATCAGAACTCCAATGAGTATCAGCAGGTCGCTTAAAACTAGTTTCATGATTAAGACCCTGCCCACTAGAAATTTCTCCTATGCATAATGCCTCTCTAACACGTTCCAATTGTTTTTCACGAAGCATGTCAACTCGCTTGCACCATCATAACCTTGTCCAGGGATTCTTGACATACTAAGTCCATACTTAGAAAATAGTTCATCAATTTCAAATTTCAATGATGAAGCAGTGGTATCCTTAACATGAACAATACCTAGAAAACGCTCAACAATACTGCCAATTTTATTAACATAATGCATAGCAAGTGCCATTTGTTCTTTAGTTGATACGTCACGAGCTTCATCAACAAGAATAGCAAAGAATTCATCTCCAATATCAGCAATAATAGCACGAGTAGTTTCAAATGCATCAGCATGAGCAATATCTTTTTGGATTTTTGGAGCAGTTAATTGATGGTTTTCAGGAGCATTATCCAAAACAACGCTCTTTATCAAATCATTGTGCATAGAAAGAAATTTAAGAAGCTCAAGGAAGTTACCTTGATTGGTAGAAGTCGTTGACTCATCATGACCACGAAAAGCTAATCCTTGCTTTAAGAGCCAACAAACACAATCAATTGTTGCCTCTAAACGTGTTCGGTATATGTCACGAACTTTGTCAGAATGCCTAGACATCGCCGTGTAAATATGTTGATTTTGGTTCATCAAGTCTTGACATTTCCTGAAAGCAATGTTATGAGCACTATTAGGAGGTCCAACATGAGACTTGATCTTAAACTAATTAAGCTAATACCAAAACTAATTAGTATACTAATTTTAATTTGTAACAATATACCAATTAAACTAATTACCAAAACAATTTCAATTAAACATGTTACCAATACTAATCAGAATCCAGAAATTAAGCAATTAAACAATATACCAATTATACTAATTACCAAAACAATTTCAATTAAACAATATACCAATACTAATCAGAAATTAAACAATTAGGGTTACCAATTTTCCCCAAATCAAAAATCAAACCATTAGGGTTTTCAATTTTCCCCAAATCAAAAATTAAACAATTAGAGTTTTCAATCAAAGAATCAAACAATCACTTCATTAGATTAGACTAGCAAAGAGAAGAAATCTAACCTGTTTTAGTGTTTTTGCGCGTTCAATGGAAGAGAACTAGAGAAGAGAAGAAAGCTTCTCACCACCATGAGAAGAAAAGAGCGCCAAAGAGAGAGAACAAAGAAGCCAGGTGAGAGAGAGAGAGAGAGAGAGAGAGAGAGAGCTGTGCGTGAAATAGTCTGAACCGTGAGAGAGAGAGAGAGAGAGAGAGAGAGAGAGAGAGAGAGAGAGAGAGAGCTGAGCGTGAGTGAAACGGTGAAAGTGTTGTGTTTTGGGTAAGTGAAATTTGGGTCTTTGGTGCAAATGGGTGCAAAATTTGGGCTATTGGTGCAATTTAAAATATTCAGGTGGGTCAAAAAAATATTTTTATAGGGTGGTAAGCAGAATTTGTTTTCTTGAACCCCCTCACAACTATGTGGGTCCGCCTCTGCTTATACTCTCTCACCACTTTATTTCTTTAATCATTTTTTTAATGAGATTGTTTTTTCTATTTCTCTTCTAAACTAAACACACCCTTAGAAAGTTAAATAATTTAATTTTAGGTGAATAACCGAGGATAAATAGAAGCAAATGATGAAAGAGAAAAAAAAAGAGGAGAGAAATAGTGAGAAAGTTAATTAACTTTTTCCATATTAAAGTCTTTAACGGGTAAGATGAGAGGGTGTTAGAGGGAGAGAAAGAGGGAAGTGACAGAGACGTGAACGAGTTAAATTTTTTTTTTTTTTTACCCGCTATTATACCCTGTACCCCCATAATTCACCAAACAGACGATTTTACCCATGATTCTTTAAAAAATTTCTGGAAACACATAATTCCGGAACACATTTTTGACTTCCGGAATTACGCCAAAACACATAATTCCGGAGGTTGTAATTTTTGACCTGCAGAATTATGTCGTTTGGGGTAATTTCAGAAATCTTTTAAAAACTGTGTTTCGGAATTACCTCAAAATGGGATAATTTTGACTTCCGAAAATACCTCTTTTGAGGTGATTCTTAAAAGTTCTAAAAGCTGGCTTCTGAAATTATCCTTTTTGAGGTAATTCCAAAATTTAAAAAAAAAAATCAGTTTTCTTTTAATTTTTGAGGGGTAATTTGGGGATTAAATAGCTTACCGGTAGGAATGTCAACGGGGCGGGGCGGGCACGGGTATCTCACTACCCGGACCCGCCCCGTTTATTATAAATAGGCCCCGGACCCGTCCCGGACCCGCACGGGTACCCGTTTAACGGGTTTTAAACGGATATTTTTTTAAACGGGTACCCGCGGGTATTTGTAAATTAATAAATAAAAAACTTTTAAAAATAAAATTTGAAATACCATAGAAAATTAGTTTTTTTAACACTATTTTTTTGATTCATTTATATAAAAAAATTACGCATTTTGATATGCATTTATCGTATCAACTATTTATTAATATATAATTGTTAATGAATTGAGATAAAAAACTAAAATTATGATAATAGAAACTTGAAAAATAACAACTAAACATTATCCAAAATATTAGGATAAAAGATACAACAAAATGTGAATAAACATCCACTTAAACAACAACAACAACAATAGGTTTTCGCTTTTTATATTGGTATATATATGAGGGCAACTATATTTACTAACGGGTACGGGTACCCGCGGGTCCGGGTACCCCGCTACCCGGACCCGCCCCGTTTATTACGGGTAGTCAAAATACCCGTTTATTTGGCCCGCGGGTACCCGTTTAACTAGCCGCCCCGGACCCGTGACGGGTTTTACCCACGGGTACCCGCGGGTCCGGGTTTTTTTGTCAACCCCTACTTACCGGTAGGGGGGGGGGGAGAAGGGGGTATAAAAAAAAAGCCTAAAAAAAATTGTAGCGGTGTATTGTCTTTTCACAAGAGATGTGTGTGGGATGTAGGAAAAGGAGTGGCAAAAGAAAAACCCCTGATATCAAACGTGAAGAGCAAGCCTACTTCATATACGTTTGGTTTCACCATGGATCGGATATAAACGCACGTCAATTGCGAAGCTAGAAGTTGAAGCTTCTGATTGAACTGACGAAAAACAACGGATGAGATATTACTGTGAAGTAGAACGAACAGACGGCACCGCCATCTCAAAGGTCAAGGGTAGAAGACGTACGGCGCCTCCTCCAAACTTTCAAATTGATCGGGACAGTGTTTTGCCAAATGTCGGGTTAGTTTCAATTCAATTAATTATTAGGGTTTAGAATTGGTTTTTTCAAATTCAAGATTGTTTTTTTCAAATTCAAGATTACTGGGATCGATGGGATTGCTTGCACAATCCCAATTGATTCTACGTGGTAATGGGATTCAACCCCTGCAAAGTCTCAGCAGAATCAATTTATTTCCTTATGGTATCGGAATCACATGTTTCAGCCTTGTATTGTATGCTTATGCTTATGCTTATTATGTGTGTAGCTTCTCTGGATTCAACTCCACAGACTGGGAAACCAAGTGGGGGTGATTGGCAAGAAGATGTGTATCAAAAGGTAATATGCTATTTTCTTATCTTCACTAAATTGGATTGAACAACACTAATTTGTCAAAAAAATGCCTTTTACTCCGATCAAAACATGAATCTTTCACTAGTCTTTAAGCAAAAATAATTGAGAGTTATGAGGGGAGGGCTTTGAGGAAAGGAAAGGAGAGGAGAAGTAAAGAAAAGAAAATTTCATTTTGACGGAGTATACTTGTAGAGAGATGAAAGAAAATGTTTATGATGAATATATTTTTAATTTTGGGAATATCATAACAAGATGAAAGAGATTTGGAGATTTTTTCGAAGTCCTCCAAAACGCCCCTCCAATATATTTGTTGAGTTACCTTATTTTAGAGGGTTTTAGTAGTGCGAAGAAAAATAATTTTTTCATTCAAAGTGGGGGACTACCCTTCCTCCTTCTTCTCTTTTTTCCCTCCACTCCTCTCCAAAATTGCCAAACATAGTCTTAGGATTTCTTTGGTTCAAGGGAGAGAAAGGATGGGGAAAATTTCAAATATTTCTTGTGTTTGCTTGGACTAGGGAGAAGAGGGATTTTAATAGAGTAATAGAGGGAAAATGTGAAATTACCATTTAAAATAATTGCTCCCTTTCCCTCCCCTCTATTCCCCTCCAACCAAAGATATCCTTATACGTATCAGTTTCTATGTGGATGGCATTGTACTCATCTTTCACATAGTATTAGGAAAAATGGGTGCTGCAGCAGTCGAAACTACTGGAGTTCTCCTTTAAAAAGTGGTCTTTTTGTGGTTTTCTGTCTTGAGTGATATTTTTTACCAACTTTTCTATCCTATAGAATTTGCTGGCATCAAGAAAGACTCATTGTCTGTAATTGTTAAATTAATTCTGTGCTGATTTGATGGTATTGCTTTGTTGAGTTTTTAAATTTTCAATTCAATATTCAAAGTCATGATTTCATGGTTACACGTACACCAATGCATAGTTACAATATTTCCAATTTCAGCATGAAAGTGGAACTTGCAATTTATGATTCTTTACAAAAGGCAATAAATTGTTTTAGTTACTTTACCAATTAATGCAACAGTGATACAGATATTCTTGCAATTTATCATCACATTCCTCCAAGTTTCCAAGAGCAACATCTCACCTAAAGAAAAGGAGAAACTGGATTCTTATGAGAAGCTAATTATAAATTTCATAAATGTAAACAAACCTAGGCAAACCATGCCTTCACTGCAGCAGGGGCAGCTTCCCCCACCTGATATGCAGTCGCAGATCCAAGTTACTCAAGTGCAATCTCATGAAAATCAAATGAACTCTCAGTTGCAAGCAAATATACAAGGATTTGTAGCAGCAATGCAGCATAATTCGTTGTCCAGTGGTGTATCTGCAGCACAACAAAGCACGGCGAATACAACAGCCGCTGCAATCCTCCCTACATCCTCATCAGCTTGCATTAGGATGAGGGTCTCCGAGATTGCGCAAGCGATGATAGACAGGCGCCTGACAATACAACCCGACACTGAGGGTTGGCACTTGGCACATGAGCTGTTGAGCTTAGCGCGTCCCCCTAGCACGAGTGGGCAGACACGCAAGAGAACTAGGACCACACAATAGTTTAGTTTGTCTTTTTATATTACGTACGTATAGTTTTTGAGCTGTGAATATTTATGTATTTGTTGTAGTTATGCATACTAATGTATGACAATACATCATTAGCATATCTTGGAATATTGTGTAGTTGCTCCTCATTATTGTTCACTGTTTGGCTCAGAGTTGAGTCAATTATCTCTATGAATAACAGCGTTAGGTTTTTCATTTTACACATCATATTACAAATACAAAAATTTTAGTTGGTTTCTGAGGAACTGGTATCGACTTCATATTTTTATTGTCTTCATCTATTTATTTTCTATTTCTTTATAACAAGATGATGGTTCAACTGTCCTTGTGGTTCCTTAAAAAACCACAATGGGTTATTAAACAAATAAGAGTCGTCCTCCTTTTATTGGTGTTGTTTCACGTCTAGCTAGGCTCATGTATCAACTTTTTTTTTTGACAATTGGCTCATGTATCAACAGTTGCTGTTTACATAAAAAAAAAAACAGCTGTTGCTGTTTTATTGTTCTATATTCCTTTTATAGAGACTAGCTAGCGGAAAGACTAACACTTATGTGTCCATCTTTCCGCTTTTTGTAATGCGCTGCAATAAATACTCACGTAGTCATAATTTATTATGTATCTATTTTTTGAGTTAATTAATTTGTATCCTCGATTTATTTGTTGTTACACAAATATTTTTAAAGTGACATTTATAAACTTAAACTATTTATGCTAAAAGAGAAAAAGAATGATATATTTTTACTAACACATGTTCTGTAGATTTCTAATTATCAAAATAACAAATGAACCATATATATATGAGTCACATAGAAAACATGACAAAAATACAAAATTAACAATTGCAAGGGTAACAATGTAGGCTTTGAAAACACATAAAATGTTCGAACCAAATAAAAATAAATCTAAAACCTAAAGTTCTATAAAATTCAACATATTTAAACCTTATTATTTTAATTTATTAAAATTCAATACTGAATACATTTTCTGGAACGCTATCCTTTCACCCAATTCTTTTTAATAAAAAAAGAGTAGATACATTTATACTCATGCACCTACGACGTACAATCTATTATTTACTTTTCCCCAGTCTCTATTATAAGAAGAAATTTCAAAAATTACCACTACTAAGGAGCTCATTTAATTCTTGTCTTTTTTAAGTAAAATCTCCAAAATACCCTCCACTTAACTCTACATGTGAAATAACTCAACTCAAGTCAAATTTATGTGCACTACTCCCACTCACATTGAAAACTGAAAAGACAAAGCATTCAATGAGGGTAAAATTGGTATTTAAGCAATAAATATACACTAAAAATTAGAATAGTTTCTTATATTTGAGACCAAAATTAACTTGAAAAATCTTCTTATAATAGGGACCAGAGAGAGTATCTATTTAGAAAATTTGATTAGCAAAAACTCATTCCCTCATTATTTTCCGTACATTCTTCTTCTCGGATGTGTTGGGCATCGTGATTATAGATATTTCTTATTGGTCACTTAAAAAAACTATCCACTCTCGATAAAGACATACTCCCTCTAGACCTATTTATAAGAAGAAAAAAACACTTTTGAGGTTTATTGAACAATTGATGTATCTGCTCTATAATATAGACTTGATACATCATGTTATTCAATGAATCTAAAGTGCATTTTTTGCTTATAACTAGATCCATCGTAGTAAAAAAAAATTATCCAAAAAACAAATTAGCATTACGGAATCTAAATTAGCATTGCAGAAACCCAAGGTGTTTGTTTTCACGTAGGTGAAGGTGAAGCGTGCATGGATTTCGAAGCTAAATTATTTACTTTGTAGCTTCTCTATTTCCGCGGTAAAATTTTATTAGTGATGCTGCGGCAGTGAGAAAACCTGGCTATCAAACATACGCTTATAGTTTTTGATGAACCAGGAAGCAAAACTAGTAAATGCTTGGTATAAAACTAGGAAAATCAACCGTACATATATATGCATGGTGTGCTTTGAGGTGATGAAAATGGAAGGAGTGAATGGGGAAGAACATGTGTCGTTTATATCAAGATATATACTTTGTTATTTTTTTCACTCCTTCCTCTATAGACTATAGAAATAGTACTTATTATTATTCAATTTTCATCTCCCCAAAGCACACCTTTCGAAAACAAACATGCATATATATATATATATATATTCTTGTACACTAGCTAGTGCCTAGCTAGTACTACCATAAGAAAGTGTCAAATAATTGAGATGGAGATTGAGAGTCTTGAAGGTCATTTGATGGAGAGTGTGGGTGTCTCCCTTCATATGTGGTTATAACCATCCTTGGATCCTCAGCTAACCGCTCTACGCGTTTCTTTACACGACAATTATCTTGTGTGCAACGGTAGTAGCTTCTGCATGCAGACATTAATGTAACCAAAACATATTTATAATTAATTATATATTGAGACAAAAACACATCATTAATTTATCAACAACAAAAAACATATCATTAATAAGACAACCTGGTAAAATGCTTGTAATATGTTCAGTGATTTTTAATTATCAACTAAGCTGTTTTGATTAATGGATTAACTTTTTAATTATAAAAAGAAAGCTATGCTAGCTAGCAAAAAGTAGTGGGTAAGTTGGCAAAGTTTCATCCTCTCCTTGGAACAAGAATTTCTTTTGCATATGCATATAATGAGAGATATCTTCAATGATTGTAGTCATCTCCCAAAAAATACTCAAATCAACACTATATAGTTAATCATATTATGATCAAAAAACATATAATGAGAGAGAAATGTGGAGATTAGAGAGAGAATATATGTAGCAAGTTTAATTTGGGACACCATAGATTCCAAAAAGTGATCATATTTCTCTCAACTTTTTAATTAAAAGCAAAACAAAAAGAGAGAAACTTTGGTTTCGTTAGTACCTGGGATGTTGAGTGTTCTTCACTACTTTTTGTCCATATTTCCTCCACTTATAACCATCATCCAACACATCCACCTCACTAAGGGTTTTGAAGCAAAACCTAGGTTCTCTCACCTTCCTTCTTGCCTTCATTTTCTTCATCTTCATGGTAGAAATTCCAAGATGATGATCATCTATTCTTTTACCACCAAAGCTATCAATAACTCCTCCTGAACCCCTATAATAAAATTAACCACACATATAAACATTACTAATTAATTTATCTCTCTAAGTATTATATTTAGACTATATTTTTTTTAAGTTCGGCGACAAAAAGTCACCGAAATTTATCAAAACAAAAGAAAAAGAAACATGAACGAAAATCATGTAGTTTATTAACATATAATTAATTAAAATTACATGATAAAATGGTTAGTTAATAATATGTGTGGTTAGATATGAGAATTGAAGTGTGGTTGTCTCTCACCATGGATTTAAAGTTGATCTATGCAAGGATAGGAGTTGAGATCCTGGAAAGGTAGAAGTGAGGTATTCTCTTGATTTTTGAGGAGTGATCATTAGGGTTTCTGTTAGATCTGATTCAGAAGCTATTGAACTGAAGGCTTTGAAAGATTGATTGTTGTTGCAAGTGAGATTAGAAGGGAAGGTGATCATGTTTGTTGGGAAAGGAATGAAGCCCATTTGTGAAGCCATCTGATTCTGCTCCTCAAATAAGTTAACTATTTGGGAAGTTGTTGACATGATCACTTTTTCTTATTATCTCTCTTCTTCTTCTTCTCCCCCACTTCTGCACAATAATATCTCTCTCTCTCTCTCTCTCTCTCTCTCTCTATATATATATATATATATATATATATATATATATATGTATAGAAGTTTATGTTCTTTCTAGCTAGAGCAAGAAGAGGTGGATATATATATATAGGGTTTCACTCAAACTTTTGGGAGACGAGATTACACCAGAGATAAATATATAATGCAAAGCATATATAAACTTATATAACGTTGCAAAACCAATTAACTTTCCCTTTTTGTATCTTTGAGAATGTCTTTGTCATCGATCTCTAGTATGTTCCAGCGTGTGAACGTACGTATAACCACAACTTATAAAAAATATACAGTGTGTGTATAGAAGTATCGGTTTGAAATTAAGAAAACAGTCCCTTAATTTTTTTTATAATATCAGCATATATATATATATATATATATATATATATATATATATATATATATATATATATATATATATATGTGTGTGTGTGTGTGAATAGGATTTATAAATGAGGCAAAGAAGACCCGCGGAAAATATTGAAAAAGGGGTGAGAAATATGCTAAAAGTTAAGCTAGCTAAAAGAGACTTTGCTGCATATAGTGATGGTACGTACTACTATTTGCCGAATGAAAGGCTTGGAAGTTCCATGTAGCTTGATGGTTAGTGGAATTTTACTGTGACATCTAGGTCAACAATACACGACAGAAGGAATGGCTCAATTACTATTGGTTTCCTTTGATGTTTTAAAAATCGAACTAGACATCAAATAAATGAGACTTTCGTTTCATAGTTCAATCCCTTTAAATTATGGGTATTGCTTTTCCCACACCCCCTCCTACTCGAAACACACCCCATAAGGGTGTGAAAAGACCAAAAGGCCAGGCCAACCTCTTTTTTTTCACGAATTTTCACCTGTTCGAACACGGGCATTCGAACAGGTTTGAATGACATCGTTCAAGTGTGTTAAATTTTGACTTCACACCCTTTTGGGCGTTTTTCACCTGTTCGCATGAGGTCATGCGAACAGGTTCGCATGACCTCGTTCGAACACATTCGAACGACATCGTTCGAGTGTGTTAAATTTTGACTTCACACCCTTTTGGGGGTTTTTAAACTGTTCGCATGAGGTCATGCGAACCTGTTCGAACAAGGTCGTTCGAACAGTCATAAAATACGTCCTCGCAGCGTCTCACGCGAGGTTATTTTTGGAATAAAATTTGTTAAGGGGTGTGAAAGAGTAGGAGGGGGTGTGGGAAAAGCAAAACCCTAAATTATTCAAATAACCATACTGTAGACGATATCAATTCACAATTTAACTAATTAAACCGTTGGATTGGACCAGTTTAGTTTTCAAAAAACCAGTTTAGTTGCCCTCATATTGTATGAAATTTCATTTAATGTAACATCCATCATCGTTATTGTAGATATTGTAAAATATATGGACGAAAGCAAAACTGTTGAGTGCATAATAATAGAAATATATATATATATATATATATATATATATATATATATATATATATATATATATAATGTAAAAATTATCGATTATTGTGAGATTCATCAAATAAACATAAAAGGAATCTAAAAAAAAAGTGAAAAGCAAAGCCATGAAACATATATCAATCACTTTCTAAGGTTTCTTTTGGATTATTTTATTATAAAATTATTCTTTTTCACACCACCATTTACAAAAGAAATATCAGAGACAATGATGATGAATATCTATCACTATATTTCTGCATCGATGATGAAATATAATTATGAATGGTGATTACCTATTTGACTTTTCACAACGAAAAAGCCTCTTGCCTTTTTCATATCCCTTTTGCTTTTTAAAACTTTTTAAACTCCAAATAACCCCACACACACAAGCCTTTTTTCCTCAAATTCCCATACCAAACTTATAATTTTGTTATCATCTCTTCAATTAATTAATTAAGTGTGACAATAATCATGATTAACTTTATATTTTTTTCATGCCTAAAAATTTGTGGACCAATCTGGCCATCGAAAGCATGTAGTAGTTTATTTTCTACCCGTTTGAGAATTTAGCCATTATCCAATAATTATGTTTTGTTTCTTCATTTAGCTGTTTAACTAATCACAGAATCATGGATTTCATTTCTAGAAATTAATGAATGAAGTGAAAAAGTAGCAGTAAAATAAGGATTGTATGTTGTGCTTAAAACACGGATCATAAGATTGTAAAATCATGATTTTTCACAGAATCATGGATTACAATTATTAAAGACTTACAAAAAAAACATATAATTATTAAAGTGAACACAAAAAAACATGCAAGTGACTAATAACATGGTGCAACCTCACTCCTGAACATCTACCATAGTGAAACCCACTTTGGATGAATTAAGTGAATTCTACTATTATTTTTGTTACCGCGGTTTTCGGTGCGCATGTTTCCACCGGTTTTATTGGCGACTAATTTACGCCGAGGAACCTGGCTGGCCACGTGTGGTTCTTCCCTCCCAACAGAGTTTTTTGCTAAGTGAATTCTACTATACATTAAAACAATTTATCCACTTTAATTCTAATGTGCAACTCTGAAGAACTCATAATAGGTATCACACTCACATTTCTAGCTTTTTGTTGCTTTCTCTTTAATAATGTGCAACTCTTATTCTATGTGCTTTTGATACTATTCTTCAAAATACTTTTGTACGACGTATATGTGATGTAAAATAAAATAAAATATTTTTTATTTTATTATATAATAAATTGTCAGAATTATTATTATTTTAAATTTTAAGAAATTTTTTATGTTATTCAAATTTGAAAAAAATTATAAATTAGACAATTGATGTTTTCTATTTAGTTTTATTTAAATTAATTCAATGAATTTTGAAAAGTTCTGGATGAATCACTAACCATATCCACTAAAAGTTAAATCGATAGTTTGGATCTTAACCTTTTCTTGTAATATGGATATATTGGATGAACTTAGTTATAGATAGATGTGATGGATGGATAAAATATAAATGATTTATTTTGTCATCCCTATTGCCACATAATTACTTTTATATCTTTATAATTAACTTTTATATTTATATTGTATTATACATGAGGATATTTAAGTAATTTTACTTTAAATGATTAAGCTCTCAGCCTACGTACACTTGTATCCTACTTAAATGATTAAGCTATTATGCTAGCTCAGTGGTAAGAGCTTAGTCTTGTATCATTAAGGTGCTGATGTCAAATCCACTCGAAGACAATTATAAAATGACCCTTAGTGCCATTTTAGTTAATAAAATTGTCCGCTCTCCATTTTTTTTAAAAAGATTAAGCTCACATCCTAAAGAACATCAAGGGGAGATAAAACTGAGTAAAAAGAGAGATTTTCCTCTTCTCCCCTCCAATAATTGAGCCATATATATATTTGATACGCAATGTTAGTGGGGGTGGGGAAAATGTTATTTTCTCGGGTTTGAACAACCTGAGACCTCCTTCTTGTACTTATTTGGTGCACTTCTTCGATATCCCTTAGCTCGCCAACTGAGCCATACATATATGAAATTTAAAATAGAAAATTTCCCTCTCTTCTACTTGGTTTCTCATCAACTAAACACTAAATGAGTTAATAAAAAGAAAAGCAATAACAATTATATTACTTAGGTAGAGAAAAATAATATTGGCATACTTGTACCCTTGTTTTTTTTTTGACAAAATACTTGTACTCTTGTTATAAATCTAGAAAACTTATTTGCTGAGAGAAAATTAGCATGCTCTATGCTAGCTCGATCCTTTTATTATCTCATTTCATTTCTTTTTACAAAAATCACAAAAATGATATTGTCTTGCTTATTTAAAAAAAAAGAGCATAAATATTGTTTCCTCATGTAATTGAAATATTTAAGAGGTTATTAATTAAGAGGAAAATCGTATGCATAACGTGAAATGGATTTTAATTTACTGACGTCACGTTGACGTGGTGATGATGAAAGAGGGAATGCATACCCTGGTAATAGTGCATCATCTACAGCAAGATCCCTTGGATTATTAAATGATCATATCAAAATGGCAATGCTTTTTTTTTCTTTTTCTTTTTTGGTCTGATCCCTAATTAAACTGGAGAAAGGACTTGCGGTGGCAAACACAAATCATTTCTTTTTGTCTCTGCTTATAGGTTGCCATTATGGCATTCAAGTTAATTACCACCTATACTATTTGTACACTTTTCCTTTTATAATTCTCTTCTCTTTATTTTTCTTTTCATACTTTAATAAGAAAATTAATCAAATTACTGTCTTAAGCTTAAACATATTTTGTTTTAACCAACACAGTTGACTGAGTGACTTAATCTATCCTGAGACACAGGGGTCGACCCAGTGCTCCCGAATTCGATTCTCACACGGACAAACTCAGACACGTTATGGGTGGCCAGCAGTTGTCTGAACCAAAAATGAACATGACAACTTTTTGTATTGTACACTATTTTGTGGACAATGGACAGTACAAACAAAAATATATACTTTGTTACAATACCCTTTATGATATATATATATATATAATTATTTTACATAACATATATTATTATTATATAATATAAAATTATAAAGGGAGAGAAGATAGAAGAGAGAGGGGAGAGATGAGAAGATAGAAGAGAGATAGGGGAGAGAGTGAGAGTGAATGAAGGTGAGTTAGAGAGATGGAGTGGGAAAGTGAGAGACCAGAGATGTTTATTGTAGCCTGTCGGCTTTGGGCTCTATCTCTACCCCATCAATCTATGAGAAATACAGTTGTAAAACAAAAGCAGAATGGGCCACCATTTTTTATTCCTATTTTACCCCTATCAAAATTGTTAAACGAATTTATCTAAATAAAAGCCAAATCCGTTTAACCAAAAAATGCACTATGGATTTATGTTTTTAGTAGATAAATTCGTAGTTGAAAAATGCACTACAGATTTATCTACTAAAAACATAAATTCGTAGTTTAAAAAAAATTGGAAAACAGATATATCATTAATCTGTAGGCATAATTTATGCCGGATGAGACCCTCCATCATTGCTTCTTCCACTGTGACCGTGTAAGAGAGGTGTGGAAAATTTGTTTTAATGGTAGGTTTGTGGGGCCAGGTAATGATTTAATTCCTTCAACTTGGATTCATGAGCTATGGGCCTTTGCATGTTATTGTCCTTTGGAGGATTTGGTGTGCAAGGAACATGTATATTTTTGAAGGCAAGCAGTTCAAGCCATATGAGATTGTTGATCAATCCTATGGTTTATTGAGCGATGTTCTTTCAGCGTTTGGTCCTGCTATGTCTACTAGCAGAGTTAGTTCTGGGATTGAGGTCTCTTGGACATCTCCTCCAGTTGGTTGGGTGGCCCTTAATGTTGACGGCAGCGCTCTTCAAAGTCCAGTGGTTGCTGCGTTTGGAGGTCTAATCAGAGACAGTAATGGTCATTTTCTCCGTGGGTTTTATGCCTCGCTAGGGTGCTCTACTATTATGCATGATGAGTTGAGTGCCATACTACACGGTTTGTCTGTGTTGGGATATGGGTTACAAGAAGATTATCTGTTACTCAAATTCTTTGAATACCGTAAAGCTAATTGACAGTGCAGATGTGTTGTATCATAAGCATGGCAATGAAGTTGCTCTTGTTTGGAATCTGCTTGCTCGTGGGAAGTGAAGATTCAACATGTGTTTAGAGAAGCCAACTTTTGTGCAGACTATCTAGCCAAACTTGGTACAACGGACTCGCATCCTCATGTGACTCTTGATGCTCTTCCCATGGTTATGTTGCAGCTACTCCAAGCTGATGCTCAGGGATGTTCATTTGTTAGGCCTTAGTTTTTGTGTTTTTTCTCCTTTGTAACCAAAAAAAATTTATGCTTGAATGCACGATGATTCCGTAGTGCAATTTTTGACGGATTTATGCTTGAATCTGTAGTGCAATATTTTAAATAACGAACTTATATGGATGCTAACGGGTTTATATGGCTAACATTTATATATATATATATATATATATATATATATATATATATATATATATATATATATATATATATATATATAGTTACAGCGGAAAGAATACGATATTCATCTAATTAGGCCAGTTCATGAGAACCAGCATACCAAGTTACAGCGGAAAGAATACGATATTCATCTAATTAGGCCAGTTCATGAGAACCAGCTTACCACAACACAAGCTTAGCTATGGAAAAGCATGTAAAAAATTACCTTACTTCAGAATAAGGAGCAAGTGGAGAACTTCTATCTTCAAACTTCAGAGGTTATATTACAAGAGAAGTGTTTACAAAAGGAGAAGTATGTTACAAGAGAGAGAGAGAGAGAGAGAGAGAGAGAGAGAGATAGCCGAAGCTCTGCCTAAGAAATGAAAATAAAATGCCTTATATAGGCAAACTAAGGCTTACTATTTAAGCCGGTAAAAGGGCTACTGTAGGTTCCGGTAGCCGGTTACAAAAGGCGACAAAAAATCATTAATTATGCCGGGTACGCTTTGGGCCCCATCGACACATAATTGAATGAAAAAGACAAAATTCAAAAGATAAAAATACAAAAATTAAAAAGGTAAAAACGACAGCATGATTGCGTATCTTCCACCAAATCTTGGCACGTGATTATTTTTTAAAAATGGCACTTATTCTTGTCCTTTTCCTTTCACATGCTTAGTCATGGATTGGATCATGGCATCCCAGAAATCTTCTGGATAGGGCTCGTCTTCTTGCTGAGATTCCCCAGCTAAGCAATCCATTTCGCTTTGTTCAATAGATCCCTGTGAGGATGTTGACATTTCTTTGACTTGAAATGTGCTGAAGAATTGTGTCTTCATGTGATCAAGAGTTCTAACCATAATTTCTTCCTCAGTTTCTTGAGGGTACTTTTTCTGGTAGTAATGTTTTAAATTTGTCATAGACAAATTTTGGAGATTAACATTATTTAAACCATTTTCTTTATCTTCATTGATCTTGGACAAGACCTGAGATATTAATTTTTTGAGGTCTTCAGGATCCATTCTAATCCACCATTTATAGAAGAAATTTCTTCTAAGTACAGGAATATTATTTTGGTCTTTTCCGATGATCATAGACCACCTCCATATCCATGGGATTTGGAATTTGATAAAGAAAAGGCATGGACATTGTCCTATAATAAGCTTATTTGAAGCTATTTTTGTTATAAGAGGACTATTATCACACCATGAGTTGTATAATTCCAATAATTCTTTTGGAAGAATTTCCAAAGATGGCCCAAATTTTTGCCACCAATTGTAAAACCAATTTGGTATCGGTTTATTAACCACTTCTGGGTTAATACTAAAGAACCATGAATGTTTATTCTTTGGGTTCTGGTAGTAGAAAGCTTTAGAAAAAGCCTGGATATAATCCCAATAATTAAAATATGCATAAGAATTTTCAGCAATTTTTATTGCTTTTTCCCCATTTGGGTTTAATCCCCATCCTCTTGGAAGAAGGATTTTGTTAATGTGACATTTGCTAAAGTTTATAAAACTTTGAGGATTGTTATTTTGATGGTGATGAGTAATTGTTACTGATTCAGTAACTAATAATAAAATTTCTAAGTGTGGTCTTGATTTACCATATAATCCTGGGTATCCTCTGGATTCGAGGTACCTGGTCTTTATGGACCAAGGATCTTTTGTAATACTGAGGTCTTCATCATCAATATACATGATGTCCTCAGTTATTGGATTCTCAAAATATTCTTGAGTTTGCTCTTGAGGAGAGTCATTAACAATAGCCTCTGCATAAGAGCTTTGTTTTGTTCCAGAAGAAGAAGGAATATCTTCTTTCTTCGGAGGGGCAGGCAATTGCTGCATAGTTCTTCCCCTATTAGGGTATACTGTTGTCCAATCTCCTAAAAGAGGGACACTTGGTTCTTGTTGGTAGGGTAGCATATTGCTACTCCTTCCTCTGCCACGGCCACGGCCACCTGGACCACGACCTCTTCACATCTTTCTTAAAATTTTTAAGATGTTTAAAATGTTGACTAATAGTCTTAGAAAAATTTAAGACATCATCTATATATACTATCATGTAATCCGTATAGGGATTAAATATGCCATTCATAATATTTTGGAATTCAGCGGGGGCATTTTTGAGCCCAAAAGGCATTACATTCCATTCATAGTGGCCAAACGGGACTGTAAATGCTGTTTTATACTTATCAGATTCATTAATCTGAATTTGCCAGTAACCTGTCTTCATATCAAATTTTGAAAAGACTAAGGCTTCATTAAGCCTATCCAATAAATCTTTTTTATTAGGTATTGGATATCTAATCCATTTCAAAACTTTATTTAAAGGTTTATAGTTTATAACCAACCTGGGAACTCCACGTTCCTGTTCTGCGTGTTTATTCACATAGAAAGCTGTATAGCTCCAAGAAGATTTGGAGGGTTTAATTAATTTATCTAAAAGAGAATCTATCTCCTTCTTACATAAACCAAGATATTCTTGATTCATTTGTGCAGGCCTAGCTTTTGTAGGAATTTGACTTTCATTGAAGTTGTCTAAGTATGGTAGAGATATCATATGTTTTTTTCTATTCCAGAAAGCATTTGGTATCTCACTACATACTTCATTCATGAATTGTTGTTCTAGACTCTTTATTTGAGTCTTTATGTCAGCTTTATTAAGCTGTTCATTTATATTAGCTAAATTAATTTCTTCTTTCAAGAAACATATTTGTTTCTCTTTACTTAAAAGAAGTTCTTTCATCTCATTTATCATTCTAGTATGAGGATCAGAAATAAACTCAAAAATAATTTTTTTATTTTCCAACATAGTTGTAATTCCTTTTTGGTCAATATTAATTATAGGCATAATGTTATGCAAAAAAGGTGTACCCAATATAATACGATGGGTTAAATTTTTAATTAAAAGAAATGAAGTAGGTATACAAATACCTTGTTTGCAAATATGTGCATTTGGTAATTTAAAATTAACTTTTAGCCTATCACCACCTGCTTGGGTAAGTGATTGCGTAGTTTTTGAAAAATACTTTGTAGGGATAATTCCCTCTTGAATGCAATTTAAATCTGCTCCACTATCAACTAGAGCAATTTCATTTTTCAAAATAAAATTTCTATTGATAATAATATCAATCTTCACAAACCATTTTTGAGAAGTTATTCTATTCAAAATAGAAAGATAATTACTTGAAGAAGATTCTGTTTTACTAGGGTTTTCTAAAACAGAAATTCTTTGAGACAAATTAGTATTGCCTTTTTTTTTATTTGAGAAATTTCATTTTTTAAAATATTGATTTCTCCTATTAAATCATTCATAGAAATTGGTCTTTCTTTGCTACTGGATTCTTTGAATCTAGATAAGACCTCACTTATTTGATAAGGTGCCTCTATGATTAGAGGAGTTTCCTTTTTAGAATATTCTTTCACAAGAATTTCTATCATTTTTCTTCTCATCGTTCCATCTTTTATGGAATCTAAAGCCTTTAAGGCTTCATCTTGTTCTTCAGTGAGAACATTTAGACCATTCATATCTACGATAGATTTCCAGTAATTTACTTCATTACATTGGCAATCATTGTTGCCTGAAGATGATGAATCAGAAGAATCTTGGATGATATTTATATCTTCATTTGAAGATTCTTTATCTGAACTAGACTCATAATCAGAGTTAATTAATAAGACTCTTTCTAATTGTGATCTTAATTGATCATCCTGAATATTATTGAGGGCTTTTTTAGTCCAACACTGGTTGGCATAATGACCTACCTTGCCACACTTATGACACGTGATATCAAAATTTTTTGCTTTTCTTTTTCCCTTCTTTTGGAAGGTGGGTCTACTTTGACCAGTCCTATTCTTTTCATCAAAAGCTTTTCTTTTACTATTCTTTTTCCTAGGACTTTTGTAAAAGCTATTTGTTTTTATATCAGAGAATTTTATTCTCTTTCCCTTTTTCCTATCCTTAGGTTCTTTGCCTAAGTCAAAAGCGAATTGCTCACAGAATTCACCTATTTGGTGTTTTTCTGTTAGCTTTTGCTTTTTCAATTGATTTTTTAGCTTTATATCATTGCATAAAGCCAAACCTTCTTTAATACAGCAACTAATTATCTGACCATAGGTCAAGTCGTCATAATTGACATTTATACCATCATTTTGGTCTCTTAAAGCTTGTCTTATTCTTTCTGCAAAAAGATAAGGAAGACCATCAATAAATTTTGCCTTCCAGTGGATAGAATTAGGGTCTTTTAATTGGAAAACCCTGGATAGAAAAGTATCCTTATACCACCTAAAATGAGTTAAAGATGGACATCTTAAATTCTGTAAAAGAGAAGATAATTTTTCTCCTATAGAAACATTGGTTCCTATGAAATGCTTAAGAATGGTAAGACACAGTGTATAAACTGCATCCTCCTCAGCTGTACTTGTAGTACCATTCTCTAATTTAATTTCTTTTTTATGGGATAATATATCCTTTTTCTGGGCATCAGTGAGATAATGATCCCACCAACCTCTTAACTGTCCAATAAAGCCAGTGGCTATGAACGTAGCAATGGAACTATCATTATTTCCATGTTGTTTACAAACAGTGGAGTACATAATCATTTTATGTACCGTATCAATAATTTGCTTATCATTTAAGCCATCTATGTTCCATTCATAGATTTGTTTACCAGAATATGAATTCTGATAAGACTCATTTTCCTCAAATAATAAATCCTGAGGAGAAGGTCTTTTATAATAATACTTTTCTATTTGCTTTGAAGCATATATGGGATTTATTTCCTCATAATTATTGGTATTATTAATATCTTGATTAGCAAACATTGTTGCTAATTTGTTTATATCCTCATCAGAATTTTCTGATGATTCTTTACCAGATAAAACATTTATTTTTAAATTTTTTAGTTTTTCTTCTAGAATATCTAAAAACTCGTTTTTATTATTGTTCATTTTAAAACCTTCAATTTTTATTGGAGGTTGAACTATAGGTTCTTCTTTGATAACTGGAGCATAATTCTTTTGAGAATTTTTTAAAATAAGCTCTTGTTGAGCGATATGTTGCTCAAACAAGGTTTTTAATGAAGACAAATTTTCTTCTAAGGCTTTAAATTCATCTCCCAAAATTACTAAAAATAAATTAGTATAATTTTGGGCGCTCATAATTGAATTTAAATCTTTTAAAGCAATTTGAGATCTTTCAATAAAATGGGTGAAAGCATTTGCTTCTACGTTTTTTCCTAAAACAATATCATAATTTTTTGGAGGAAAGCTTGAATGAATTTTTTCTCCTTTTGAGTTTTCAAAAACTCTTTCTTTCAAGACATTTATCTCATAGTCTAAACGTTCATGAAAATATTTTAAAAACCATTTAGCAAAAGGCATATAAGTCTGATGGTAGGTTAAATGTTCATAAAATTTTTCTTTTATAGCCTGAAGTTCAGGAGAAGAATAATATGAAAAATACCATTTTCTAAATTCGGAATATCTTTCCTGCATAAACTCATCATTGATGAGTCTTCTCAGATCGCTTCCTGGACTAAAATCCATTAATTAATATGGAAGCTCATTTCTGAGGTAGTAGGAGATTTCCTACTCTGTGGTTCATAAACCCCATAAGGAATATTATTTTCATTAACCTTAACATCATCAACAACTTCAATAGAAGGTCTCGGTATATCACCTGGTGTAGTGTAATATTCACTAACTGAATGCCTAGAAGATAATGATCTAGGAATTCTGGTAATTCTATTAGAATTAAACCTGATTTCTATATCACCCTCTGTATTTTGGATGATTTGATCTATATCCTTATTAAGGACAGGTTTGGGTTCTACTTCCTGCGGAAGAGCCCAAGTTTCTGGAAAGTTAATTTCTTCCCATCTTATCAACCTATTAGTTGCAACATTTGATGTCAACAAATTTGTTTGCACCAAAGTTGTTGTACCAGGAAAAGTTATACGCTTAGCTTTAGGGTTAAGCGTGTTCAAAACTTTGTAGTAAATTCTATAGCATATTGCTATAACTTCACTACCTTGCTTATAGTCATACCCATTCGTATGAATACTAAGCTGGATTGCTTCTGATATATTCTTATCAGATAATGATAAGCTCAAATTTGGAGCAACATCAAAATATACAGGTCCATGACATAAACTTGTCTCAATTAGGGCAGCTAGGGATTGTTTAAAATTATTACATCTGCCATCTCGCACATAGGCCATAATACTTGAGTTTAGTCCCAGTAAAGTCAAGGGCTTAAGGGCTATCTGAATAAGTCCAATATGAATGAAATTATAGTCCTTGAAGGCATCTAAGTCCTTTTTATTTAAAAGTCTAATAATCTGATTGTTATTAGATATCTGAACAGTTTGTTCTATCTGTTTAACAGCAAATTTTGCTTTTAAGTCAAACATCCCAATTTTATATATTTGTTTTGAAGGAACCATTGGTAAAGTCCACTTATTAAGTTGGTCTAAATTATTAGGGAATTCAATTAATTCCTCATTTTTTAGAGAATTATTTTGATGATCATGATCATCTTCTTCCATAGGGAAATATTTGAGCTAAAAGAGTGTTGTGGATCAGCTAGTTCAAGTTACTGAACTAATAGATGAATATAATAAACTTAACATCAAATAAAATAGATATCTGTTGATACTTCTTTATGTCATCTTTGTAAATGGAAAACCATTTGACATATCAACCCGAAGGGATAGAAGGGAAAATCCCTAAACCAAAGATATAACTTTGTTTTCCAACAAAAACTTTCAAGTCTAAATAAACGGTCTAATTCAAACTCTCCCTCTTTGGAGAAAAATGGACCATAGACGAAAGCACTGGAAAACATAGTTAGTCTTTACGCAAAAGACCCAAAAGAAGTATGAGCAATTTAAAACTCTTAGTGTAAATATAAGCTTCCCCCTTCAAGGCTACTGCTCCCAATATCAACACCTTTGTTGAATCATCGGGGACGGTTCATCGGGGACGGTTCACCTTAGAAGTTTTAATAGGGGATATCTGAGTACTCTTCAAATGAAGAAATAACTCACCCTTATACTTACATCCTCAAGTTTAAAATGGCTCTGATACCAAGTTACAGCGGAAAGAATACGATATTCATCTAATTAGGCCAGTTCATGAGAACCAGCTTACCACAACACAAGCTTAGCTATGGAAAAGCATGTAAAAAATTACCTTACTTCAGAATAAGGAGCAAGTGGAGAACTTCTATCTTCAAACTTCAGAGGTTATATTACAAGAGAAGTGTTTACAAAAGGAGAAGTATGTTACAAGAGAGAGAGAGAGAGAGAGAGAGAGATAGCCGAAGCTCTGCCTAAGAAATGAAAATAAAATGCCTTATATAGGCAAACTAAGGCTTACTATTTAAGCCGGTAAAAGGGCTACTGTAGGTTCCGGTAGCCGGTTACAAAAGGCGACAAAAAATCATTAATTATGCCGGGTACGCTTTGGGCCCCATCGACACATAATTGAATGAAAAAGACAAAATTCAAAAGATAAAAATACAAAAATTAAAAAGGTAAAAACGACAGCATGATTGCGTATCTTCCACCAAATCTTGGCACGTGATTATTTTTTAAAAATGGCACTTATTCTTGTCCTTTTCCTTTCACATGCTTAGTCATGGATTGGATCATGGCATCCCAGAAATCTTCTGGATAGGGCTCGTCTTCTTGCTGAGATTCCCCAGCTAAGCAATCCATTTCGCTTTGTTCAATAGATCCCTGTGAGGATGTTGACATTTCTTTGACTTGAAATGTGCTGAAGAATTGTGTCTTCATGTGATCAAGAGTTCTAACCATAATTTCTTCCTCAGTTTCTTGAGGGTACTTTTTCTGGTAGTAATGTTTTAAATTTGTCATAGACAAATTTTGGAGATTAACATTATTTAAACCATTTTCTTTATCTTCATTGATCTTGGACAAGACCTGAGATATTAATTTTTTGAGGTCTTCAGGATCCATTCTAATCCACCATTTATAGAAGAAATTTCTTCTAAGTACAGGAATATTATTTTGGTCTTTTCCGATGATCATAGACCACCTCCATATCCATGGGATTTGGAATTTGATAAAGAAAAGGCATGGACATTGTCCTATAATAAGCTTATTTGAAGCTATTTTTGTTATAAGAGGACTATTATCACACCATGAGTTGTATAATTCCAATAATTCTTTTGGAAGAATTTCCAAAGATGGCCCAAATTTTTGCCACCAATTGTAAAACCAATTTGGTATCGGTTTATTAACCACTTCTGGGTTAATACTAAAGAACCATGAATGTTTATTCTTTGGGTTCTGGTAGTAGAAAGCTTTAGAAAAAGCCTGGATATAATCCCAATAATTAAAATATGCATAAGAATTTTCAGCAATTTTTATTGCTTTTTCCCCATTTGGGTTTAATCCCCATTCTCTTGGAAGAAGGATTTTGTTAATGTGACATTTGCTAAAGTTTATAAAACTTTGAGGATTGTTATTTTGATGGTGATGAGTAATTGTTACTGATTCAGTAACTAATAATAAAATTTCTAAGTGTGGTCTTGATTTACCATATAATCCTGGGTATCCTCTGGATTCGAGGTACCTGGTCTTTATTGACCAAGGATCTTTTGTAATACTGAGGTCTTCATCATCAATATACATGATGTCCTCAGTTATTGGATTCTCAAAATATTCTTGAGTTTGCTCTTGAGGAGAGTCATTAACAATAGCCTCTGCATAAGAGCTTTGTTTTGTTCCAGAAGAAGAAGGAATATCTTCTTTCTTCGGAGGAGCAGGCAATTGCTGCATAGTTCTTCCCCTATTAGGGTATACTGTTGTCCAATCTCCTAGAAGAGGGACACTTGGTTCTTGTTGGTAGGGTAGCATATTGCTACTCCTTCCTCTGCCACGGCCACCTGGACCACGGCCTCTTCCCCTATGTGGGGTCGTCATTTCCCTGCAGAAATTCACGTGTTAAGAAATCAGCTAGTGAATTATTTTCACCTTTAATGTACTCAATATCAAAATCAAAAACTGATAATTGAGCTTGCCAATTTGCAAAAATTTGTTTAGAAACCAGATTTTTCACATCTTTTTCAATGATTTGTTTAGCAGAACTGCAATCAATTCTTAACAAGAATTTTTGGTTTAATAAGTCATCTTGAAATTTAGAAATACTTTTAATAATAGAAAGCATTTCTTTTTTGACTGTAGAATATTTTAATTGGGTCGGATTCCATTTACCCGAAGTAAACCTGACTAATACTTCTTTAGAAGTACTTGGGTCAGTTTGTTTGAGAATACCTCCATAACCTATATTAGAGGCGTCTGTTTCAACAATTTTAAAAAACTTTTGGTTTGCCAAATTTAGACAAGGAAGGGTTTTAACTCTGTTTTTGATATATTGGACTGCCTTGGTATGGGCCTCAGTCCATGGGCCAGCATTTTTTCTAAGCCTATTATATAATAAGGCTGTATCTTGGGCTAGATTTTTATAATAGTCTGAAATATAATTCAGGCTTCCTAAAAATCTTTGCAATTGCTTCTTTTCCAGAATTTCATCAGGAAATTTAGAAGCGAATTCTATACTTCTACTTATAGGGATAATTTTCCCTTGGTCAATTTCATGACCTAGGAATCTCACCTTAGTTTGAAAAAGCTTCATCTTTGAAGCAGATAAAACTAAACCATTATTTTTCACAATATTCTTAAAATTTTTAAGATGTTTAAAATGTTGACTAATAGTCTTAGAAAATACTAAGACATCATCTATATAAACTATCATATAATCCGTATAAGGATTAAATATGTCATTCATAATATTCTGGAATTCAGAGGGGGCATTTTTAAGCCCAAAAGGCATTACATTCCATTCATAGTGGCCAAACGGAACTGTAAATGCTGTTTTATACCTATCAGACTCATTAATCTGAATTTGCCAGTAACCTGACTTCATATCAAATTTCGAAAAAACTAAGGCTTCATTAAGCCTATCCAATAAATCTTTTTTATTAGGTATTGGATACCTAATCCATTTTAAAACTTTATTTAAAGGTTTATAGTTAATAACCAACCTGGGAACTCCACGTTCCTGTTCTGCATGTTTATTCACATAGAAAGCTGTACAGCTCCAAGAGGATTTGGAGGGTCTAATTAATTTTTTATCTAAAAGAGAATCTATCTCCTTCTTACATAAACCAAGATATTCTTGATTCATTTGTGCAGGTCTTGCTTTTGTAGGGATTTGACTTTCATTGAAGTCGTCTAAGTATGGTAGAGATATCATATGTTTTTTTCTATTCCAGAAAGCATTTGGTATCTCACTACATACTTCATTTATGAACTGTTGTTCTAGACTCTTTATTTGAGTTTCTATGTCAGCTTTATTAAGCTGTTCATTTATATTGGTTAAATTAATTTCTTCTTTTAAGAAACATATTTGTTTCTCTTTGCTTAAAAGAAGTTCTTTTATTTCATTTATCATCCTAGTATGAGGATCAGAAATAAACTCAAAAATAATTTTTCTATCCTCCAACATAGTTGTAATACCTTTTTGGTCAATATTAATAATAGGCATAATGTTATGCAAAAAAGGTGTACCTAATATAATACGATGGGTTAAATTTTTAACTAAAATAAATGAAGTAGGTATACAAATACCTTGTTTGCAAATATGTGCATTTGGTAATTTAAAATTAACTTTTAGCCTATCACCACCTGCTTGGGTAAGTGATTGCGTAGTTTTTGAAAAATACTTTGTAGGGATAATTCCCTCTTGAATGCAATTTAAATCTGCTCCACTATCAACTAGAGCAATTTCATTTTTCAAAATAAAATTTCTATTGATGATAATATCAATCTTCACAAACCATTTTTGAGAAGTTATTCTATTCAAAATAGAAAGATAATTACTTGAAGAAGATTCTGTTTTACTAGGGTTTTCTAAAACAGAAATTCTTTGAGACAAATTAGTATTGCCTTTTTTTATTTGAGAAATTTCATTTTTTAAAATATTGATTTCTCCTTTTAAATCATTCATAGAAATTGGTCTTTCTTTGCTACTGGATTCTTTGAATCTAGATAAGACCTCACTTATTTGATAAGGTGCCTCTATGATTAGAGGAGTTTCCTTTTTAGAATATTCTTTCATAAGAATTTCTATCATTTTTCTTCTCATCGTTCCATCTTTTATGGAATCTAAAGCCTTTAAGGCTTCATCTTGTTCTTCAGTGAGAACATTTAGACCATTCATATCTACGATGGATTTCCAGTAATTTACTTCATTACATTGGCAATCATTGTTGCCTGAAGATGATGATTCAGAAGAATCTTGGATAATATCTATATCTTCATTTGAAGATTCTTTATCTGAACTATAATTATAGTCAGAGTTGATTAATAAGATTAATTGTGATCTTAATTGATCATCCTGGATTCCCTTGAGGGCTTTTTTATGGGATAAAATATCCTTTTTCTGGGCATCAGTGAGATAATGATCCCACCAACCTCTTAACTGTCCAATAAAGCCAGTGGCTATGAACG
The DNA here is from genome assembly GCA_039519185.1 of Astragalus membranaceus. Lineage (NCBI taxonomy): Eukaryota > Viridiplantae > Streptophyta > Magnoliopsida > Fabales > Fabaceae > Astragalus > Astragalus membranaceus. The sequence continues at coordinate 173,696,952 of CM076850.1, read as the reverse complement.
CTGCAATGGAACTATCATTATTTCCATGTTGTTTACAAACAGTGGAGTACATAATCATTTTATGTACCGTATCAATAAATCGCTTATCATTTAAGCCATCTATGGTATTACTAATACCCTGATTAGCAAACATTGTTGCTAACTTATTTATTTTCTTACCGGAATTTTCTAAAATAAAATTCTTATTAATAACCAAAGTTATTTTCACAAACCATTTTTGTGAAGTTAACGAATAATTTTTACTAGTAATATTATTGCTAGAAGGAATAGTAGAAATAACAGGGGTTTTTTCCCGATTACCAGGAATCTCTAGGGAAGACATACTGATATTATTTTTCTTGGTCTGAACCATTCCAGACTTTAAGAGATTTATTTCTCTTGTCAAAACGTTAATAGAAACATGAGTTTCTTTAATGTTTGATTTTTTAGAAAAAATCTCACTTACCTGGTATTCTTTTTTGGGGCTTTTCTTGATTAACTCAAAAATTTTTTGAGGTTCTCTTTGTTCTTTATTAAGAACTTTTAATCCATCTATTTCACTAATGGATTTCCAACGATTCCAATTATTGTCTTGGCAGCTATTCAAATTACTGTTTTGACAGCTGTTGTCGTGAATATCAAAACTATTGTTTTGACAGCTATTCAAATTATTGTTTTGACAGCTATTGTTGTCAATATTAAAACTATTGTTTTGACATCCATTGTTGTCAATATTAGAATTTGAAGAAGTATCACTATTGATACATTCTATGTTATTTGAAGAGTCCTGTTCTGATTTAGAAGCAATAGGTAGAACCTTTTTTAATTGAGTCCTTGATTGTCCATTCTCCAGGGCGTTCAGGGCTATATTAGTCCAGCATTGGTTGTCATAATGTTTTGTCTTGTCATAATTGTGGCAAGTAATGTCCAACTTATGGGCTCTCCGCTTTCCTTTATTTTGGAAAGTGTCTTGCTTGGGCTTATTTTTATAAAAATTTGTTTTAAATTTTTTCTTATAAGGATATTTATAAATCTCCTTTTTATAAGTTCTATTATTAAAGCTCTTTTGCTTTTTATTTTTTAACCCAGGTGGTCTATCCATATTAAAAATAAATTGATTATAAAAATCATCTGTACCATTTGTATAAATAAATGGATTATAAAAATTATTTGTATCTTCCCTTAGCTTAAAACCCTTTACGGGTAAGGAAGGTTGAACTTCAGCAACCATTGGTACTTTGGGTTTGTTCATATTATCCTGAATTAATTTTTGTTGAAAAATTTGGTTTTCAAACATTTCTTTTAAAGATAATAAGTCCTCTTTAAGAGAGATTATTTGCTCTTCTAAACTATCCAAAAACACTTTGGTGTAATTCTGGGTTTTCATTAAAGAACTTAATTCCTTAAGAGTAATAATTTTACTTTCTATTCCTTTGAGGAAAATAAGAGAATTGGCTTCTGTATCCTTTTGTTCTAAGGTAGTTTCCCAACTATTTGGCTGAAGGATTAGAACTTCATTTTTAATTTTATTAATAAAATGATTAGCAAACCATCTAACAAAGGGAATATAATCCTGAGTTACGGTCAATTCTTCATAAAAGTCATCTTTGAACTTACTTAGTTCCCAAGATGAGAATTTCTTGAAATACCATTGCCTAAATTCGGCATATCTATCTAGTTGGAATTCTCCATTAATGAGTTCCCTCATATTACTCCCAGGGGAGTAATCTATTCTAAAGTTCATAAAGAAAACTTATTTCTGGTTATGTAGGCGATTCCCTACCTTTTTTAATGAATTTCATTTTTTCACTAGTGGTAATATTTTTTATAGTTTCTGATTCATCAACTTGTTGGGATGTAGAGGCCCTAGTATGGTTTTCTGATAAAAACACACGAGTCTCGTTATTATTACGAAGCTCATCTAACTCCCTCCTAATGGCTGAATTAATAGGTTGGGAACAAACTCTAGTTCCCAGCATAGCAGAATATTTTGCTAAATCATTACAAACGCCGTTATAGTAATTATATCGTTCAGAATCACGAGGCCAATTGTCTCGCTTGGCTGCGAACTCAGAGAGTCGCAATTCTATTTTAAATATTTCTTTGCTAAGCATACGATGCCTAGCTTCTAACCATCCTTCCCTAGATACGGGATGATCATTTTTTTCCATAGGAAAATGTATGAGCTAAAAGTGTGTTGTGGATCAGCTAGTTCAAGTTACTGAACTAATAGATGAATATAATAAACTTAACATCAAATAAAATAGATATCTGTTGATACTTCTTTATGTCATCTTTGTAAATGGAAAACCATTTGACATATCAACCCGAAGGGATAGAAGGGAAAGTCCCTAAACCAAAGATATAACTTTGTTTTCCAACAAAAACTTTCAAGTCTAAATAAACGGTCTAATTCAAACTCTCCCTCTTTGGAGAAAAATGGACCATAGACGAAAGCACTGGAAAACATAGTTAGTCTTTACGCAAAAGACCCAAAAGAAGTATGAGCAATTTAAAACTCTCAGTGTAAATATAAGCTTCCCCCTTCAAGGCTACTGCTCCCAATATCAACACCTTTGTTGAATCATCGGGGACGGTTCACCTTAGAAGTTTTAATAGGGGATATCTGAGTACTCTTCAAATGAAGAAATAACTCACCCTTATACTTACATCCTCAAGTTTAAAATGGCTCTGATACCAAGTTACAGCGGAAAGAATACGATATTCATCTAATTAGGCCAGTTCATGAGAACCAGCTTACCACAATGAAGAAATTACCATATATATATATATATATATATATATATGGCTAACGTCGTTATATAATTCCGTAGTTAAATATTACACTACGGATTTATCTATTTGTTAGACAAATCTGTAGTTAAATATATAACTACGGATTTATCTAACAAATAGATAAATCCGTTATTCATTTTATACATAACGGATTTATCTATTTGTTAGATAAATCCGTTTTGCCAAAAATTTGGGGCTAAAATGAGAAAAAAAATATCTAATGGGGGTATGGTGTCTAGTGGTGGGGGTACCAAAAACGCAACCCAAACAGAATTCTATATCAAACTATCACGTTGTGCTAATGTGTGAGATCTTTAAAACACGGTGTATGAATGGGAAAAAAAATATCTAATGGGGGTATGGTGTCTAGTATTTTTCTCTTTCTTGTAAATATCTCGTAACAATTATCATTTTTCTAAAAGCAATTCGATTTTGACCACAATAGACTCCTAAAATAGCCCAAATCTTCCTTTTTCTTAACTAATTGCACGGAAAATCCATTTACTTGAATTCTATGAGAACCACACTGCACATTTTCATCGGATGGTATTTTATATTACATGGCATTTACACAAAAAATGATAATGTGATAAGCAACCCGGTAAAAATGTTTTTTTTTCCAGAAACGTAGAACAAAAGTTCTCATCATCTAAATTAGCTGTATCTTTTGTATGGTACTTAATCCTAAAGTATTGACACCATGTTCACAATTACATATACACATTCACTACTATAGAATGGTTTCAGGACAACCAACCCAAACTATATATTTTGCATATCCCTGCTGTTTCTAGAATAATAATATGCTGCTAATCTGAAGAAAAATGAAGTAACTTACGAATACTAAATTGGACATTAACTTAGCAGCTGGCCAAAAAGAACCAAATGAATTGCAAATGAAGATTCATACAATGTAGGTCTGCTTCAAATTTTTCCTCCCACGCTTTCCTCTTGGGTTGGCACAAATCAAGGCATTGGCAAGTTCAGAATCCTCTTCAGTTATCAGTATGTTTGCTTTACTTGGGTCTGCAAGTAACAGCTTTGCCACAAGGTATCCTGCAATTGACCAAGTCTGATATAATTGAGCTTGCTTTCCGATGAATCGAGATCTTTTTGTGTCGTAATATTCTGGCCACTTGTCTCTTGATATACGTCTCTCAGCAATTTCAACAGTTTTTGCAGCAATATGTGGTCTGTTCATCTTTATGCATGCAACTGTAAGCTGCAATAGGCATACTTTATGTTAAAACTAGTGTTAATTCCAACTTGTAATGCTTACATGAAGAGACTGGCTACGCTATGAAAGGTTTTGCTTTTGCATGTGCATGAAATGAATGAATGGTGGGAAAAAGGTTATTTACTGCAAAACAAAGACAACTAAGCACATCTAGTTACTTGCCTCAATTATAGAGAGTTCACACAGAACATATTATGATTAGAGCTAAGGTGAAAAAAGTATGAAATCTACAAATCAGGTGTGATTAATCAAACGCAAACAATATCATTTCACCAATAACTAATTTCAGTCTAAGAAAATTAGAGATCCAAGTGCACCGAAGTGTAACAAACCTGCCAGAGCAGTGTTGGCCAGGAGCCTGCATTATGGTAGGACCAAGGCCTGCAAAAAAAATGAATAAAATCATTTGAATAAAAATATAAGATAACGAAAAACATAAGCAGAGAAAATTAGATTCAGTACGTGTTCTTAGGATCACTGCCTGTGATTATCTGCCACTCCTGACCTTCAAGAGCAGGATAACAAATCTTGAATGGCATCTCTGCTACCAAATCTGACCATTTGGCCTCAATAAGATCCAATATGGAATGTGATTGTTCTACTGTGGCCAAACCATTTACCACAGACCATAAGTTTCCAAGTGAAAAAAACCGGAAATCCATGTGAGCCGGTTGTAAGTTACCAATTAAGTAGCCTCCTTTGTTAGGCATCCATTCCACTAACCAAGGAGGAATCTGGTCTGGGTATATGTTGAACTTATTAACTGCATCATACGAGTACTCCTCTGTCTTGTAACGGTAAATCTCATTTAATCTTTTCAAATCAATCCAATAATATTCTCTAATATGAAAAGAAAGAGCTACCAGACGATTGTTCAGGGCCCGTATAAGATCAGCTGATCCATCCTCTGGAGTAAGCATCTCACGTGCACCAAGTAAGGCAGAATAAAACAGTGCCTAGAAACAGAAAAAAAAATATAAAGAGGAAAAATATACACATTAGAGAAGTATATTTGCTCACTGATTTCATTTTGACTGTAACCATCTCAGATTCTCATGATATCTCATTAAAGTTATATTCACCAAAAGAAAAATCCCAGCAAAGTCATTGAAATGAGGCCGTAAGGCATGGCATGGTTTCACCGTTAAGAGTACAAAAACGTCTTACTATATATGATTTAAAAAAGAATCAAACCCAGCATTGGGTGAATTTGTGCCTGCCCATTAGAAGTTCAAGCCGACATTGATACTTGGTTTGCTTTCAAAAATATATTCAAAAATCAGGCAGGGGCCCTGGCCCCTGGATCGTAGCTCCATCCCTGAATACAAAGAAAACTTTGAAATAGAATACATAAACTTCATGCTTCTTTTCTTTGTAGGTAAATAGAATCATCCATTCCTTCTACATGATTTTATAACATGATTCCCTCATTTCACATACGTTAATTAAAACATGTAGAAGAGCATCAAATCTGATATATTAACGTTTTCATATGGCTGCCTAACCAAGGAAATTGGGAAGGGCATTGGCAGACATACAGGAGGAACACAAAGCGTTCTGATGTCTTTATTTTTGTTTACCCATTAACAGTGGGAATTTGGAATTATGAAATTATACAACGCTAGTACCAAAAATAAAAGAGAAAGCTCAATCACTAATAAGAATAAGGGATAGGAATGCTGAGCTGCAGATTAGTGCATCACTTTCTCCCTATCTAAGTTAACGCACAATCATGAATAAGAAGTAAATTTTCTTTTCTAGCCTCAATAAGAAATAGTTAATGAATATCACACTACTGATGAAAGACAGGAAATCTTAAATACCTGAATCTCCAAAGGATGCCCATGTATGCCCATCCTTCTATCTATCATGCATGAACCATCAGTTACTAATAGTGTTGGGAACATGTCAAAGCCATCAGCAAGACACAACTTCAAAATCATCTTAATTCCTGTTTGCACATCAACTCTCTCCTGAACTGATAGATCACCGGAGCATTTTCCATATGCTCGTAGTAAAATGATCCACCACAATCCTGACATCACACGTTGAATACGTTAAGCAAACCAAGAAATGTTATGGTGGGATTGTTTTTCTATGCAGAAACACTCTATAGATTCAATTAATTATTTTACCAGAATCAACTGGAGCAACCCGGCCAATGGCGGCCTCTCCAAAGTCAGGATCCAAAACCTCTTCTGTTGCAGAGTCATCACCATCCAGAGGAACTGTCCGAACCTTAAAACTAGCAGGCATCAAACCTTGTCCTGGACTATGACAATCCATTGTTTTCTCCCAGCTCTGGAAAATGGATGTGTAACATGTGTTCAATACTCAAAGTGTAGCAGAAACAACAAAGCTACCTCATTTCAAGAATTTAAGGATTCCCCTCAACAGACACCCATTTCCTCACCCTCAGTAATTATATACAGTTATCAGTCCTAGCAAAAGACGGGCTGACATTTAAAGATTGATAATAAAAGCATTGTTTCACGCCCCTTCCATTATTTATGAATAGCAGGGGGGCCTAGGACATTCTATTTATAAAAGAATCACTAATCACATCGATATTAGTTGTCACAGAAACAATTTCAGTATTCAAGGAAAAATAGTATTTATTATTATCTTCACCCAAAAAACGGCTAGATAGATTAGTAGGATAAAAAGCTAGAGTTAGATTTGTAGGAGTTTAAGCTGTAATGACTGATGAATAAACAAGACATCTGTAAAGACAAAACACAATCACTTCGCTTCAGCACAACCAATTAAAAAAATGAAAATATACATCTCAGGCATGTAAAAGCACAAATTTGTATCAAATTTTAGTTTTGCTGCTAGGACGGGTTATCACTACAGTACTATAAGACCAAGAGACTACCTGCAACTGAAGTGTATGAAGAATGAAACTGCGAACAATGTCATACTCCCCCTTCAACAAGAAAGCAATTCCAGAAGGAATGAAATCACGAATAAAGACCTGATCGTAATTCAAAACATTGGAATTGTTTGGGTCATTTGCAGCAATAGTTCCAATAGGATTGCCACAATAATGAACTACAGACTCCCTAAGTAGATCCCAAGCTTCATCCTCAATGGAGTTGATGCTAATTGTGCCAAGGGTATCTTTGATAGTTCCATTTGTAACATTAGATGATAGAACCTCCTTTTCTTGTTTCAACAGTTGAACATCTTGAAACTCTAGGACAGACTTTGAACTCATCACATTACTTGCCAAATTTGTTGTTTCAACATCATTCAAAAACCTTGATCCATTTCCCTCTCCGGCAGTTATGCCACTCGCATTTTCAGCCTTTTGGCATTTGCATGTCTGCAACCTTGGATGACTATAGGTCTTGTAATCACAGAAACTGCTACCCATCCATGAAAATTGATGAGGTCTTAATTGAATTTGAAGCATGCTAGAACCCTCTTTTAAATACCTATGCCTTGTGGATCTTCTATTCATACATTTTGCTCGCAACTGTGACGAGTTCACAAAAGGCTCATTATACCCGGTCTGAGGCACAAATCTAGACAGAACATGAAAAACTGCTTTGGAAGTACCCAAGGACATGCTGCTTTAAAAGAAGGAACTCTACCTGCTAAAATTTTGCCTGCTGCGGCAAAAACTTATATTACAACCACTGAAAACTACTTAACAAAAATTCAGTAAAATTGGTTGGATTATTAAAAAGATTGCAAGATAATATCAGTAGCTTGCACTTGCAATTTGGAATAGGAAAAGAAATAGCATATTATAAAATCATATCTGAAATTTCACTCATTTGCTCCAACAAACCCATAAAGTAAAAGGGGGGATCATCAAAAAAGTTCTTTTCTCTATAAACCAGTTAAGAATCACAGTCATACACCAATGAACTAACGTGAATGCAGCTCAATTGACATTATAACAAAAGTTTGAAAATAAAATTTGAGAATTTACATCCACTTAGTCGAAACTGAACAAAAATTAATCAAATTTATTCATAAACACATAATTCTAAGGCTGAAACAAGAACAATGAAATTAGATACTAAGTAACGTGACTTGAATTCAGAACTATCATTACCTCAATTTAATTATCACAAGGGAAAACAGATTGAGAAAAGTATAATAACAGTAATCTAAAGCAAGTAGAGAGTTTTCCAATGGAACGAACCTTTCTTTGACCAGAGTCAGACACTGTCGTCGTCGACGATCTTCAGATATTGTATCGTAATTAGATAGAAACAAAATGGATCGTCGCTAAAATTCGCATGTTAATTGTTTGCCAAGAATTTCCATTTCCTTTCTTTCTTCTTAATGCGTGATTATTTTGTTTTCTTTTTTTATTTCAGTTATCGTTTCGTTTTTTGGACTGTTCCCCGTTCTTTTTCCAGAGTTAGGTTTTTATTTTCTTTTCAGACTGGAACGTGACATTCTGACATGAATCTGGGCCTAAAATAAAATCAAAGGAAAATGGATATTTTGTGTACCACAAAAATAGGACTTTTTGATTTCCCAACCCCAAGAAAATCTGCATTTCTTTATCTTACTCATTTGTCTCATTTGTTTATTGCATTAATTGTTCAATTAAATAATAAATTTTATTTATTTTTTTTGATCAAAAAAAAATTATTTACTTTTTTTTACGAATCAAATTTTAATTACTTTAAAGTACCCTTTATTTGTTTTTTTTTTGAAAGAAAAAGCTTTATTTTTCAATAACTAATTTAATTTAATTTGAACTATTTATGTGAAGAAAGAACAAAAAGAATAATTAAGATTTCACATGATTTTTTTTATAAGCTAAGATTTCACATAATGTTATAGAGTTAAACCAATACAATTGGTCCAGTGGCTTAATCTATCCCCGGAACACGGGATCAATTCGATGCTTTCGAGTTTGATTCCCGCATTGAACAAACTCGGTGTTGACCAGCAATTATTAATCTTTCGTTGAAAGCGTGGAACACTCTGTGGGTAACCAACAAATATCCGAACTAAAAAATAGAGTTAGAAATTAAGCTCATGATGAAAATATGAGATGCTATAATAAGGAGGCGAAATCCTCTCCATTCCTAAAAATAGAAGAAATATATTTGGAATTTAAATATTGTATATACTGAAAACTTAGGTAATGGACCATCCATTTATTTTGAAAAAAATGAGAGGAAAGGATGATAGACATAGACATTGAGTTTGGAGCCTCGCAAGTACTTGTTACAACAAGGCTCTGTTTGGCTAAAAGTAGCGGATAGCAAATAAGCTAGCAGATAGCGGATAAACTAGCTTATAGGGAATAGCATATAATCAGCAGATTGAATTTAAAGTGTTTAGTAAAATTAGCGGTTGAACTAGTTTATTATAGATATAAGAGAGAGAGAATATTCATTAATTGGGATAAATGAGGAATTTAATTAAAGTAGCAAGGGTAAAAATGAGAGAAAAAATGGAACGGTATAAGCTATAAGCTCAAATGCTACTTCAAAAAAACACTATAAGCTACTAAAAATGCTATAAGCTACCCATGTCAAACACTTACCAAAGAGTCATCTGCTATAAATTATCTGCTATAAGCTAGCGGATTGGCATTGCCAAAGAGAGTCGGTAGGAGAGAGAGTTAGACTTTGGGGTGGGTTCCGAGTGAAAAGGAATATTAAATAATGTAAAACTATTAATTTAAGATAAATTGATTCTATTAAAGCAACAAACAAATTAGGACACGAGTAGTCCGCAAGTGTGCTCAATTGGTAGGAGCATAAGGGACATGCGTGTGTGTGGGTGTCGCGGCACAGGTTCAATCCCGTGATGCCGCTCTTATAGCTGTGGGTGTGGCACTAAGCTATCTTCCAAAAAAAATTGGGACTGGAGTAGCAAATAAGGGTCATTCAACTTCCTATGTGGAGTATTTTTTTTTTAATTTTTCTTCACTACTTAGTTTGTATTATTTTTTTGGTTTAAATATGTTTTTCGTCCCTGCAAATATAGCTGTTTTTTAAATAAGTCCCTGCAAAATATTTTTTTTAAATAAGTCCCTACAAAATAACTTTTTTTTAAATATGCCATTCTGTTAGTGAAATGTTACAAAAAAAAAGATGATGTGCCTAACAGAATTCTGAGGTGTTATTTTTTTATTTCTATTTTTTTTAAGATGAATTGGCCTGCCACATAGGATATTATGTCATACACTAAATTAAAAAAAAAAAACCTAAATCCCCAGTTCCCAATCCATCTTCTTCCTCATCTCCCTTCTCCATTGCTCCTTCTCCAGTCCCCGTTTCTCAGCCCACCATCCATAAAATAAATTAAATAATGAAATGAACTATTGTTTGAGAAGCTAGCTTAAACATTACATTATCAATTATCAGTATTGTTCAGTAAGATTGCTTGAATTTATATCAGGACTTGGTACTTTCAGGTGCAGTTCATCGTGTGTTAACAACATCTCAAACCAGAAGCATGTGCAGAGAACACCAAAGGGAGAGAGCTGCAGTGGTTGCAAAAACCAATGAAGCCAACAACATCTCAAACCAAAAGCATGTGCAGAGAAGAAAGAAAAAGGGAAACCCCTTTCTTCACGATTTCAGGTCCTCATAAACCCTCCACTCTCACCACCTCTTCAATCAACAACCTCGTATTCCCTACTTTGTCCTCAAATTTCATATCTTTTCAACAATCAAAACAACCCAGATTCTTTTCTAATCAAATCGGTGATTCCATGGATAATGGGATCTTCGTCGATTCTTCCTCCTCAAAAAGTGATGAGAATGGTCCCCTTCACCTTGAAAATGGGAATGATGTTGGTGTTTTGAAAGATGATGGTGATGGACACATTATTGGGGTAGAAGAATTGCAGAAGTTGTTCATATTGCGATAAACAACTAGAGATGAGGGTTGGGATCAGTGTTCAAATGTTGGGGTTTTGGTGGTGTTCTGTGGGTTCCAAAACTTGAAGGTGGTGGTGGTGGTGGGAGGTGTGGAATCCAACTGTAGCGATGTTGGGGTGTTGGTGGTGTGAATTTCTGGGTTTGATTTGGAGCTCAAAGCCTCAGATGTTGTTGCTGGTGAAGGGAATGATTGGTGATTTAGTTTTTTTTTTTCAAAAAAATAATATCCTATGTGGCATGCATAATCAGATTTTTTAAAAAAATTAGAAATGAAAAAGAAATGACACCTCAGCACTCTGTTAGACACATCATCTTTTTTGTAACATTTTACTAACAGAAGGACATATTTAAAAAAAAAGTTATTTTACAGGGACTTATTTAAGAAGAAAAAATTTGCAGATGGCTTATTTAAAAAACAGCTATATTTGCAGGGGCGAAAAACATATTTAAACCTTGTTTTTTTTAAAGGGATAGTTTGTATTTGTTGGATGATGTTAGATGTGTTCTATTCTACACCTTGGTTATTTAGTTAGGTGCATCACGTTATTGTTTAAAATGGAAGAAAAGAAAAAGTTGAATATTTAAGTAAATAGTTGAATACAAGAATGCAAAACAAATAATAATTTCTTGATAAACTAAACACTATTACTCTGTATTATTTGGTTGGAAAGAAAAAATTAGAAGTGAAAATGGAAAAAGTATGAAAACATAATTTTTTGTATTATTTGTTTATCATCGTGGTAAATGAACAATTTGAAATGTTCATATATACTTTAAGGGCTTAAAGGATGTTTAGTCCCAGCAAATATATCAATAATTTAGTTTGTTCATTGTAAAAAAAAAGTTTTAAAAAAACCTTTGTAAATACCAAACCTTTTAGTTTGGTCCCTACTATTACTTTTAGGCTGACACCGTTAATGGATGCTGGCGTAGCTGCTAACATGGATGCCGATTCATCACCTTTTTCAACAGAACTATGCAACCCAGAAAATGAATATAGAAAATGCTCTCTCTCTCTCATAACTCTGCAACCCAGAAAACAACAACATTCTTCAATGCAAATGAAGAAGAAGCGTCAAGGTCTGTGAAGAAAGACGTCAAAGGGAAAGAAAAACGCAAACCTTTGCCTCAACTCTACGCCAGATCTGGGGTGTGAGTGGTGGGTATGCTTTGCATCAAATCTTCTAGCTCTTCCTTACGAATCCCTCTTCTTCTCATCACAATCTTCATCAACATTATCTTCTTTTGTTCCTTACGAATCCCTGCCTCACAATCATTTCAAATCTGTACCAATCCCCCTCGAATCAGAGTGCCTTTGTTAATTCTGAAATATTGTATGATGGAACTGACTTTAATTCTGAAATATTGTTCCAGCTTTAGTTGAGTTCAATCAGTTTTAATTTTTCTATCAAAAAATAATCTGTTTTAATTTTGTGCACTAAGATTGTTGTTTAAAGATATGATTTTGGGGTTTATTGTTGTTGTTTGTGGATTTGAGAAGAAGAAAGATTGTTCTTGTTGAAAAACGAAGAGAGAAGATGAGAAGAAGAAGAGAGAAGAGAGAAGAACGGCGTTTCAGAGAAAGAGGAGTGAAAGAGATGATCATTTGGTATCCACGTCGCCAGCCACGTCCGCATCCATTAACGACGTGGACCAAACTAGAAGCGTTTGGTATTTGCAAGGGTTTTTTTAAAACTTTTTTTTTGCAGGGATCAAACTGGATTATTGAGATATTTGCATGGACTAAACATACATTTAAGCATAGTTTAAATTTGGCAAAAATACACTAGAAGTCCTTTAAGTTATTTTTTTTGTAACAAGTTGGTACTTTAAGTTTTTTTCGTACCAACGTAGTCATTTAAGTTAACTAACGTTTACACCGTTAGTTTTTTTTTTAATTTTCCATCCAACTCTGTTAAAAATAAGCTTATGTGGCAGTTAAGTGCTTATTTGGCAGTCTAACATGTAATTTTTAAAGCTGACTCATAATTTTTTAGTTTACGTGGATTAAAATTAAATAAAAATGAAAACTAGGTTCATGAACAAGCCAGAAAGGTTTTATTTGGAGCTAACGATGACAATGATGATTCTTCTATGCGGGACTTCATTGGAGGAGATATTGCTGCTGCCGCTTTTGCAGACCTATCTTTTGATTTTCCAATTAGGTGGTTGAGAGAACATGGAATCCATGTGCATGTCTTTGTTGGCTCAAGGAGTACTGCTAAATTAACTCCGAATGAATGTAGGAACTTTTCTCCTCGGAAGTTCGTAGAATCCTTTCGATGATTTTAGGGATTTATAAAATCAAAACCCAAATTGAACTTTTAAACGAAACCCAGATTGAAATTATGGGGGAAAAAAATAAGGAAACCCAGATTGAACCTTCAGAAGATCGAAACCTTCAGAAAATTGAAACCCAAATTGAACTTCAGAAAATTGAAACCCAGATTGAACCTTCAGAAAATCGAAACCCAGATGAAATAATTTTGAATCAAATCGAAGAGTTGGGTGTGTTTTCGTTTAGATTCGTTTGATTGAAGCAAAGAGGAAAACCTTCATGAAGTCCATGGCAGATTTGCGAAATGAGAGCTTGTAGGTCAAATCTGAAGAGAAACATTGTTGACTTGAAGATTGAAGTGCCCTTCGAAGCATCACCAGAAGAGAAACATTGTTGACTTGAAGATTGAAGGACCAACTTATTACAAAAAAATAACTTAAAGGACCTCTGGTGTATTTTTGCCTTTAAATTTTTATATTGCCTCGGGATACAAATATTTTGCATAATCTTTTAATAATAACAATATATATATATATATATCTATTATTTAAAATAACTTAATATAACATTTGTACTTATATGATATACAAAATAATAGAAAGACCATCTCTCCCAAGTCCCCCCTTCTCTGTATTATCTTCTCCGCTAAACCCTACTGCCACTGTCAACTATCACCAAGTTGCACAACCCGTTGAGACCACACACTCCCATACTTGCCACAATCGTGCAACTAGCAAACCAAAACTATCCACTTGAATCCAAACGATCAAAGACTCTCTCACACAACTACTCATCCAAACAAAGTGAAATGCTTTTACTCGTGTTTTTTAACAAGAAAAACAATCTTTAACTTATGTAATTAGAAGACTAAGGTTAATAGTTGAGGACCATTATAAGACACCAGTAATTGAACAATTACAAGCATTAAAGAGTACTATTCCGAACATATTTATAAGAAAAAAACACTTGTTAGGTCCAGAGGTAACATGAAGAACTAACTTGCAACTACCAAAACTACCATGTTCTAATGAAAGTGCGGGTAACTATTTAAATTATGTAATTGAACATTTCAATCCAAGCCAAGAGGACTGCAAAAATTGGCACGTTTACAAGCATTACAGAGCCCACAGTACTCACTTATGCAGAACCAAATTTGGATGATACAAGCGCAAAAATAGAGAAGATACAATTCAATGTTGCAATGAAGAACTAGAAAGTTTCTGTTTGCCGGAGGGGAGGGAACGCTGTCACGGGTATGATTTCTAACACAAGGAGCATTCTCCACTTGATGAGATCCAATATTCAAACAAGAGTCGTGAAATTGATGATTAAACTGTTGTCATCTAAATTCAGCAAACCGATTTCTGAGTCAATTTATCAAACAGATCACATTTTGCGGCTACTTATCACTTGGCCACATGAAGAGAACTTCTTTCATAAGCTGCTGAGCATGTGTGGTTGCAATTTGAGCTGTGTCGCGGTAAGTAGGGGTAGCACAATACAGAAGAGGAACAGGTTGGAGAAATGAATACAGGCAATAAATGTGCCATCAAAATTTTAAATATTTAAAAGAGTGTAAGTTAAAGCCTAGGCTAAACCCTGTCCAACTCAAGAGTGTGTTTGTCTAGCTGATCTTTCAGCTCTTTTTTCCACTCTTGAATTAAATTTTCTTGTTTTTTAATCAGCTCATTTTTTTTGTTAAGTTCATCTTCCATCAGAGCAATCTCCTGCTTAGACAAGGCATACATACAGCAGAAATTTAGATGACAATATCAGAAGGTACGGAAGAAAAACATTAATTCAGAGGAGTCACCATACCTTTCTAAGCTTTTCAGCTTTTGTTGGCTGATCCTCACGTTGCAGACTAATAAAATGAAGTTGAAGCTTCTTGGCAGCCTCCATAAAATCTCTTGCATGCCTATCCACATCAACTGAAAAAATAACGAAACACAGAAAACCCGGTTAGGTTAAATAGCAAGTTATGTTTACAATGCATGTATTTTTGTAAATCAAAAAACTGAATTTCAAATATAGTTCAGAAATAAATCAAAAAACAGACTTTCATACAAAGACCTTACATCAGTACATCCCATTTTCACTCATTACTGTGGTTATGTTGTATCAAGCCAATCGTTCGTTATTGATCCAAATATGATTCTTTACAAACTTGTCTAGTTCAAAACCATCTATAGGAACCCTTTACCACCCTTTTTTCCTCCCCGTTGATGATTAGTGTACTCATACTTGCACATCTAACAAACTGTCAATAGCTGAATTCCATAACGCTACAATTATCACATGGAACGCCATATTCATTCACTCATCACACAAAAGGTCTCAAGTTAATAACATGAAGAGACTAGACAGGAACTACAACTATGATTCCTCCTCTCAAGCTGAGACTGACATGGCACATACCAAATGCAATGTACAATCACAAGTTCCATATAAGTTATAGCTGAAACTCAGACTACAGGACAATAAAATAACTTGAAACTTCTTACACAGTCCATTAAGAACATTTTTTATAAAAGAAAAAACATGCAACGATCGAAATTTTATAAATATTTTTTGATATAAGAGAAATGTCAGCAACACACTCTTTCCAATACTCTCCTCCTGATCGGTTGAAATTCATGTATGTCCCAACTCCCACCATTTAGGTAATGGAACCCATGTAAACCAATCATGAGAGTGTTGGAAAGAGTGTGTTGTTGGCGGTACTCTTGATATAAAGAGTGTACAATGGAAATTACTTCTACGACTTTTAGCAAAGGCTTTTTAGCACTCGTTATATCCTTAATCAAGTCGGAAGGTTAATCACTAATGTAAACTACTATATCCTATGGCATATGATGCTTTCATTCGAAAATCCCAACATATTTTATGTTATCGTTGAGAATGTTCATTCCTTTCAACTTAAATTAATTAACAATGATTATCATTTGACTGTGTTATAACTTATAACAAGCTTAGTAGGTGAAAAGTTACACACTGGAATACCAACTCAAAAATCTAGCCATGGCCTGTCATCAAGTCAATCTATTTTATATATAAAGAAATATTACATTCTTGTTTGAAGGTATCTTGTTAATACCAGCCATTTATAACTCAATTAATAAACTTGCAAAAAGTTTGTTATAAGAAAATTGACAGAACCATTAACCTAGCACGTAATTTCATTCTAATATAGAGCACCAAAATCAGAAATATGAAAGATTTGGAGTTACTCACTTTGATGCGAAGGGTGGGGAGAACGGTCTATTGCTTGAAGTTCTCTGGCTGGCAAACAGGGAAGCAAAGCAGCCTCCAAAGCCATAACACACGAAACCATATCATCTTTCAACGGAGGAGGAGAAGATGGCAGCTGTTGATCACCTGTGTGATGTTGGTCAGCTGCTTGGCGATCACCCATATGCCCTTCTTCTGCCTGCAAAGGGAAAGATGAGACTAACAACATGAAATAAAATAAAGCAAAACGAATGCTTGATAAGGCTTAATTTGTCATGGCAGAAAAAAAATATATTAAGGTACGAATTTAATAAAAAGTATATATCATCTAAGAAAAGTTGTGCTTTTCATCCTAAAAGATTTTCACAGAACCCTTGATTAATATTCAACAGTCTTCCTCCACCTAACTATCCTTCATCTGCCCTATCCTCCTTACCATTGCTCTTGCAAGTCTTCCCTACATACACTCATCAAACCATTTAATTACGAGACTCTAGCATCTTTTCAAATACTTTCTTTCTTAGTCCTATCTTAACACTAAACCCTGTTGGGTATAAAATTGGACACTTTTCCCCCATGTGGTTTTCTTTGAACATCCAAACTTAAAAAGACACATAAACCACCTTAATTTCCATTCATTTTAGAACATATCAAAAACAATCTAAAGCATCTCTCTCCGACTCATGTTAGCAGCCATTTTTCGACCTTCTCCTCTAGGTCGCGCTAAATCAATCATCTTGGCAAGATGGGAAGATAAACTACAGACTAAACATAATTCGCAAGAAAGGCAAACAAGGAATGAACAAGTGAAGCTAAAAGATGCCTTTTCTTAACACGCAGTATTGGCGAAGAGTCCAATTATTAATAACAAAAGATAAAAATTAAACCACAAAGAAATGAAAGTTGAGTTGTGAGAACTTAGGTTTCAGAATAGGGAATCAAAGATTCAGAAAATTCAGATTCGGATTAGATTGCGGAAATTCGGAAATTGGGATATTCGAATCAGAGCAGAGGGGAATTCGAATCTGGAACATCCAAAATCAGAAATTAGGGTTTTCAAATCAGAAAAGAGGGAATTCCAATTCAGATTCGTTACTCACCGGAGAGAGAGGAGGGTCGACTTGCAGAGAGAGAGAAGACTCGCGGTCGATTAACAGAGACTGAGAGCGTCGCCGGCGAGCGAGAGCAGGAGGAGGGGCGGGGGTCGATTAGCAGAGAGCGTCACAGCTTCAGTGCTCCACTCTCCCAGTAGAGTAAGTGCAACTTAGGAGTCTGGTGCAAAATTCTAAATTGTGGGGATCAAATAAAAAATAGGGATAAATGAAATTTCTTATGCAGATAAGAGGGTACAAGCAACTGCCAGGAACTGTATGTAGGTCCGCTACTCATGGCCAATGCCGAGTTGGTTTTTTTTTTTTTTGATAAGCGCCAGTGTCCAGTTGGTGATAACCAAAGAGGAAAAAATGGAAATAGATTATCTAACTTTTGTATTTGGTATCTTTTTAAAAAAATTCAAAGACACTATTTTTGCCCTTAGTGGTTTCTCTCCTTCGTGAGAGCTCCTTTGCCCTAACTGGTTTTGCCGTCGTTTTTCCTTTCCTGATATTGTGACTCAACATTTCAACTTCTTTCTTCGTCTCTTCCCAGCACGTTTGGTCTCTGTACGACATCATGGCTACTAACGAAATGGAAAGATTAACACAGGAAATTGAAGACTCTGATGTGGTGATCGAAGGGGTGGATGGGGGAGAAGGTGAGGAGGATCTTAGTCTCTATTTGATTGGGAGGTTTCTAACTGGCCGCCCTATTCGTCTACAGATTATGAAGGATCGTATGGTCGGAGTGTGGCGGCCATTGGGTGGCATCACGATCATAGAAATGGAAACGGGTCTCTTCTCGTTCCAGTTCTATCATCAGGTGGATATTCAACGTGTGTTGAAGGGTGGCCCTTGGTCCTTTGACAAACACCTCTTGATTCTTAGCACTATGTAGGTAGGTGTGTTGCCAAACTAGTTACCTCTCTATGTAGTCCCTTTCTGGATTCAAGTTCATGGATTACCACCGGGCTTCATGTCCGAGGCAGTGGGGAAAAGCTTGGCAGGTTGCATGGGTGAATTGCTTGAGTACGATGTAAAGAATTCTCAAGGTTCTTGGCGTTCTTTTATGAGGCTACGAGTCCTTCTAGATGTCAGAAGGCCACTATTATGCACCAAGAAGATTCGGAGGGAGGGCGGAGTCGCGGTGGTGGTGTCGTTCAAGTACAAGCGACTTGGATCCTTCTGTTATCTATGCGGTTTGCTAGGCCATACTGATGATTTCTGCCCGATGTTGTTGACGATAGGCTATAACTCAGGTGAACGTGGGTGGGGGGCTGAATTAAGGGTGGAGACTAGGGGTAGGGGGAACTTCAGTGGCGGCGGAAGTAGGTGGTTATGGGAGGACACGATGGAAGGGAGTGAAACCCTATGGCGCCAATCACGGTGCAATCATTGGAATGAGTCGTTACAACACGCAATGAATTCAGCGGTTACAAATGCAGAATCTGAGAAACTTGCGCAACGACTGGCAGAAGCGTTTAAGAACCCAAAGATGCTATTTGTAGCGACCGAAAAATCCGAAGGAGGGATTCTTCGTTATTTTTGAACAATGGAGTCGCCATCAATATTTATTTTTAGGAAAACATTGAAAAACCTTTGTTTTTGGGTTCGGGGGTCGATTAAGTGCGGGGAAGGTACTAGCACCCCGCAACATCCTAAAAAAGGTTACCTTTTAATTTAATGTGTAGAACAAAAAAAAATTAGTTTAAAGAAAACATTTTAATTTACCCTTTTTATTAATTACAAAAAAAAACGGAAAGGAAGACTTAATAAAAAATTTAACTTTTTGCGCTTGACAGGAGTGGGCCCCCGCTCCTACGTATCTCCGGGTTCGATGGAGAAATCAAAGCTACGTAGTTCTTGGTTAGAAAAAGTTTGTTTGTTGTTGTTTTTTATTTTTGAAAAGTTTGCGAAAACTAGAGGCCGTTCATGGTGACCAAACAGATAAATCCAGAGTGGTCACCACTAATGGCTTATTCGAAAAAAGAAAGTGTTTACAGCGTTCAAACGAGCGGGGCCCAGAGTGACCGCTATAAATACCCGGTTTGTGATCGAGCGTTTTGTTCGAAAAATACTTACTGGGAAGCGTGACCTTTTTTTTTTAGAAAGGGAATTGAGATTACGTTTGTATTCTATTAACTGAAAATTTCTTGAAGTTTAGGCGGGTGTTTGCGATGATCAAACGAATAAATTCAGAGTGATCACCGCTACTAATCCGTTTTAAAAAAAGAAGGTTAGCCCTATCGGTCAAACAAGCTAAGCTCAGAGTGACCATTAGTAACGACCTATATTTTTTTGTGAGTTGGATTGTTTGAAAGAAAGAAAAGACGGTTTGGAAACATTATGGTGTAAATAAAAGCGGAATGGGTAATAGTAAAAAGGGGGTGCGAGCAACAGGGATGTTGTATCAAAAATGGGGGGTGTGCTTAGTATCAGCCCAAAACAACATTGTTTGGGTTTCTAGGCCCTTGCGCAAAAAGTTGGGCTGAAAGCGGGGAGTGCCGTATTACTAAAATGTGGGGGGTGCGAATAGCGGTTTGACGCTAAAAGAAAAACGATTGTTTGACCTTTCTTTGACTGATTGGTTCGTTAATTTATTTCAAAAAAAAAACTGTTTGGGTTTGATTACTGCCTACGTTAGAAGAAAACATTCGGTGAGAAAAAGATTTGCGAATTTATAAAGAAATATTCTCTTTTTTTTTGAAATAATTGTCATGGTTATGAAAAAGGTGCCTTTTGCTGTTTTTTTTTTGTTTAAAGATGTAGTGGTGTTAGCAGCCAATTATTTTTTTTTTTAAAAATGTTTTTTTTATTACAAAAAGGGGCTTTATTTTAATCCGAAAATTACATTAATATTTAAAAAAAGCAACAATTTAAATAAAAAACAGCAACATTTTAATATGTATAAAAACAGCAACCAAATTAAATAAAAAAACATCAACTAAATAAAAAAACAGCAATAATAAAATCTAAAAAAAAAATGACAGCAACAATTTTTTTTTTAAAAGAAAACAGCAACAATATTTAAATAAGAAAAACAGCAACAATAATATCTAAAAAAAGGAATTTACGAATTTACAGCAACAAAAATAAAAAACAGCAACAACATTAAAAATAAAATAAAAACAGCAACAATATTTAAATAAAAAAACAGCAACAATATTTAAATAAAATAAAAACAGCAACAATATTTAAATAAAAGGAATTTACGAATTTACAGCAACAAAAATAAATAACAGCAACAACATTAAAAATAAAATAAAAACAGCAACAATATTTAAATAAAAAACAGCAACAATATTTAAATAAAAAAAACCGCAACAATAATATCTAAAAAAGGGAATTTACGAATTTACAGTAAAAAAAAGAAAATAAAAAAACAGCAACAATATTAAAAATAAAATAAAAACAGCAACAATATTTAAATAAAAAACAGCAACAATAATACCTAAAAAAAGGAATTTACGAAATTACAGCAACAAAAATAAATAAATAAAAAACAGCAACAACATTAAAAATAAAAAAACAGCAATACCTATTTACATGAACAAAATTATAGCAACTAAAAAAAATAAAACAGCAATAATTAAATAAAAATATTACATTACAATACCTTGAAAAAATCCGGAAATGTTGAAGGAGAAGTTTTTTTTTTCGGATTTCCTCAATACAACAGAATTTGAAACTAAAAAAAAAAATTGTGAAAGGGAGAAGAAGAATACAGTGAACAAAAAAACTCTCAAACTCTCTTTTTCTAAACAAAACCTAGACTCTCCTTTTTCTTCTTTTTTTCGAAAATCTTCTCTTCTTCTTCCTTTCTCTAAAAAAAAATTCCCCATTGCTTCATGGTTGTGGCCCCTATTTATACAAAAAGGGGTGTCTTTTCTTTCGTTTTTCTGACTTCATCTTCACCATGCCTTGTACAGTTTTTTTGATGGTATGCAAAAGGGGTATGGGCATGGCAGAGGAAGAGAGATGATGGTTTTTTTTCCCTTTTTTTTGTGTGAGAAAGGAGAGTGAATCCGTGAGTGAGAGAGAATGATGTGAGGAGGGAAAAAAATGGAGTTTAAGGGTTTGGTGGGGAGGGGTATGCGTGGAGATGGGAGAGTGGTGAAGAAAAAAATGAGTGAAGTGTGTGTTGTGGAAGGGGAACCCGTGGGGGGGGGGGGGGGGGGAAGAGAAAGAGAAGGGAAAGGTTGAGTGTGAGTTGTGTGTGATGGAGAAAGAAAGAGAAAATGAAGGTTGAGTGTGAGAGAGGGAGAGTGAGCGTGAGATTGAGGAGAGAAGGGGGGTAGGATCCGTTGGGGAAGAGAGGAGAGAGGGAATAGTGTGTATGGGGAAGTGTAGAAATGGGGAAGTGGGAAGTGTGGGGAAGTGGAATTGAGAGAAAAGAGGAAATGTGGAGTGTGGAAGGGAGAATGCAATTTTCAAGGAGGAAAAAGGGGGGAGTGGGTCGAATTTCAAGGAGGGGAAAGGTGAGTGAATGTGGCCAAATTTTAGGGAAAGGGGGGGATTGAATGTGGATGATTTTTAGGGTAAGAGGGGTGGCCGAATTTGACTAGGGTTTGGTGGGGAGAATTAGGGTTTTGGTGGAGGAGTGAGTTGGGTCATGGGTTATGGGTTGGTTGGATGGGTTAGGGTTTAGGGTTAGGCGAATTGGGCTAGGGTTAGGCGAATTGGGCTAGCCCTTTTTTGCTGGGTTGGGTTTCTGATGGCCCAATCCTGATTGCACCTCCATTCTTTCCTTAACAGACCCCCCTATTTCCTCCTTTGCTTATTTTTTGTTTCTTCACTTCTAATTAATATATATTTTTTTTTAAAAACTTCTGGCAAATTAAATAATACATGACATGAAAATAAAAATGATTGTTAAAAAATAAAATCTCTCATTTTTGATCGGACAAAATTAGGGTATTACACTATTTCCTCAATCTAGCGCTGAAAAGTCAAATGCCATGTCACATGCAGCAGGGTTAATGACTTGCCAGATCAGCAGATGGAAGAAAAAGAGGCTGAAGTGTGCGAGATAAACGAATTAGAGAAAAAGAGGAGCAGAAATGATGAGACTCGTGTTATGGAAACTAACAGTACCTCCCATGCTCATTCTGTTACTGCTCACGTTAATGACATTCAAGTTGATCCTTTTTTTAATGACAGGACCTGGCAGGCAGGCCTGCCAGGAGTAATGAGTATCCTTAGTTGGAACTGTCGGGGCCTGGGCAACCCGAGCGCAGTTTCGTCCCTTCGTGACCTCGTGCGGACGTACCAATCATATGTTATTTTTTTGTGTGAGACATTGGTAAAAGCTAGCAAAATTGAAACTATTCGAGTTACTCTAGGTTATGACTCTTCTTTCGTCGTCAGTAGTATTGGCAGGTGTGGGGGTTTGGCAGTACTATGGAAGCAACAATTTGACTGTGAAATTATTAATTTTTCTCAGAACTTCATTAATTTGAATGTAGGTACTCAAGATGGTATTTAGTGGCGCTTGACGTGTTTTTATGGGTATCCGGAGATCGAGGGGCGTCGTGACTCATGGGACCTGTTGAAAACTTTGGCTAAGGATAATACACTGCCGTGGTGCATTATTGGTGATTTCAATGATTTGCTGTCAAATGATGAGAAGAGAGGGCGGTGAACACCCTCTTTGGAAGATTCGTGGTTTTAGAGATGCTGCCACAGATTGTAACTTTATGGACCTTCGACTGGAGGGGTACCAATTTACCTGGTGCAAGGGGAGAGGTACTGATGACTTTAAGGAGAGGAAGTTGGATAGAGCCATGGCATCACAATTGTGGCTGGACTCTTTTCCTAATTATCGTTTATGTAGCTCTGGTGGATCGCACTGATCATAGCCCCATTGTTCTTTATCTTTTTGCCCAAGTGAGGCGTCGTAGAAGATGACAATTCCGGTTTGAGAATGCTTGGCTAGAGGAGGAAAGTCTTGAGGAGATTGTCTTGAAAGGGCGGGGACTAGGTGAAGGCTTGGATATCCTTAATAGATTAAAGGCTTGCACAGAAGAGATGAATGTTTGGGGTAGATCTCTCCGTATGAGGTACCATAGTGATATTGACAGGTGTAAATTGGAGCTTGAGGCGTTACGGTTAGTTGATTCCCGTGATGCTGCCACTCGTTTTATTGAGGTGCAGAAAAAACTCTCTCAATTACTTGCGCAAGAGGAAGCATTTTGGAGGCAAAGAACAAAAGTTTTGTGGCTTAAAGATGGTGATACGAATTCCCGGTTTTTCCATGCAGCTGCCTCTGCCCGTAAACGTCATAATGAGATCAAGAATTTTGCCCGTGATGATGGTAGCTTTGCTACGGCTCAGCATGACCTTGCATCAACGGCTAGGGACTATTTTGAGCAGCTGTTTGAGCATAAGGGGACAGCCTTCACGTCGGTTGTGGATGCAATTCCAAGCATCATAACTGCCGAGGATAATGAGGGGTTGATCCAGGAGTTCACAAGGGAGGAATTTAGCCAGGCTCTTCATCAAATGCACAAAGACAAAGCTCCGGGTCCGAATGGCTTGAATCCGGCTTTCTACAAGCTGTTTTTGCACCTTTGTGGTGAAGAAGTGTTCCATGCGAGCCAAGCCTGGTTGACACAGGGGTATTTTCCTCCTCACTTAAATGATACTAATGTTGTGCTTATTCCAAAAAAGTCTACTCCTGCCTCTATGACTGATTTGCGTCCTATCTCACTTTGTAATGTGGTATATAAAATCATTTCTTAGGTGCTTGCAAATCGCTTGAAACCTCTTTTATCTAAATGCATTTCTCCCGAGCAATCCGCTTTTGTTGAAAACAGGTGTATTTTGGATAACGCCATGGTGGCTATAGAAACTATCCATCACATGAATTGCAAAGTTGGGGGAAAAGAGGGTGAGGTGGCTTTTAAAATTGACATTAGTAAGGCATATGATAGAGTCAGTTGGCAGTACCTTAGGGCTTTCCTTTCTAAAATGGGCTTCCATGACAGGTGGGTGGAGTCTGTGAAATATCAAATTATGGTAAATGATGATAGTGTGGGCCCTATAAAGCCTGACCGGGGGCTTAGACAGGGCGATCATTTGTCCCCTTACTTGTTTATCCTTGGAGCCGAGGGACTTACTAGGCTGATTAAGAAATCCGAAGGCAGGGGGATTTGCATGGCATCAAAGTGTGTAGGGGCGCTCCGGTCCTTACACATTTGTTATTTGCTGATGACTATTTTCTTTTTTTTTCATGGCTACAGAAAGAGAATGCAGAGTAATGAACGATATTTTATTGACTTATGAAAATGCCTCGGGCCAATCAATCAATTTCCAGAAATCAGAGATTTTCTTTAGCAAAAATACATCACCTGAGATTCGGGGGTTGGTGTCCAATCTTCTTGGCGTTACAGAGAGCTTGGGGACGGGCAAGTACATTGGCCTGCCATCCATGGTGGGAAGGAAGAAAAAGGCCATCTTTAATTATCTTAGAGATCGGATTTGGAACAAAATCAGAGGGTGGTCCGGTAAGCATATGTCAAAGGCAGGGCGTGAGGTTCTAGTCAAATCAGTGGCACAGGCCATCCCGTCTTATTGTATGAGTACGTTCCTTATTCCCACGACTTTGGGGGAGGAAATGGAACGCATGATCAATTCTTTTTGGTGGTGATCGAATAGAATGCAAGGGCGAGGTATTAATTGGTTGAGTTGGGACAAGTTGTCTATGAGAAAAGAGCACGGAGGTATGGGTTTTAGACATTTCCACATGTTCAATTTGGCTATGCTAGGGAAGCAAGGTTGGAAGATTATTTCCAACCCTGATGCTATTATTTCACATGTCTTCAAAGCTAAATATTTCCCAATAGGGGATTTTATGGGGGGCTGCTCTAGGCCATAACCCAAGTTATGTTTGGCGTAGCATCTACGCTCCACGGGTAATTGTCAAAGGAGGAATGAGGTAAAAGGTTGGGGATGGTTCAAGTATTCGAATTTGGGATGACCCTTGGCTTCAGAATCCATTAAATCCGTATGTTACCTCTCATATGCCATCTATGTCTAATTTGTGTTTTGTTGCAGACTTGATAAAGAGGGACACCAATGGGTGGAAAACCGAGCTTATAAATTCTACTTTTAAAATTATGGATGCTCAGTTCATTTAAAAATGCCAAGGAGGATAGCTTTGGGAGAAGATCAATTAACTTGGGATTTGAGTCGAAATGGCTTTTATAATGTCAAATCCGGTTACTATTTTGCAATGGAACACTTGGTGGATTCTTCTCACTTACGTGTGGAGGGGAATTGGAAAGCTATTTGGTCTCTAAAGGTGCCCAACAAGATCAGAATTTTTTTGTGGAGAATTGCTAGAGGTTGCCTTCCAACTCGCATGCGGCTCCAACGAAAGGGTGTGAATTGTACTCATCTATGTTCTTGGTGCAACAACGATTTTGAGAACGAATGGCATGTGTTTTTTGCATGTCCGAAGGCCAGAGAGGTGTGGGAGACAGCAGGTTTATGGCATATCATCGCCCCTTTTTTTGAGCAGGCTGAAGGCGCAAAGGATCTAATATTTCAGTTGCTAGTTTTGATGAGCAGCGACAGTTTACCTACTCTAGCTGCTGGTTTTTGGTGTATTTGACGACAGAGGAATGATATGGTATGGAACTTTAACGAAAAACCCTCGGGATTGGCTTTCCATGAAGCCAACTCATATGTTCTTTCCTGGCAGCAGCAACAGCAGATCCGAGGCACTGTTATACAGCAGCAGCAGCAGTAGCTGTCTCGGACTCAGTAGGACTGGCAGAAGCCTCCAGTAGGCCGCGTGAAGTGCAACGTCGACGGGGCCTGGTTTGGGCAGCAGCAACAGTTTGGTTTGGGTATGTGTACCCGAGACCATTTGGGTAGATTTATTTCAGCAAAGATTTTTTGTGTTGATGGCTACTTAAAGCCACAAGAGATTGAAGCAACGTGTTTATTAGAGGCATTGCGTTGGCTACTTCAAAGAGGAGTCCATGATGTTGATATTGAGCTTGATTGCAAGCAAGTGATTGACACTTTCAACGGTGGCCACAGTGGAAAAGCCATTTATGGAAAGAGAGAAGTAAAGAGAAAGTCATCTAAGTTAGAGATTATAAAACTAAACAATTTTTTCACCATAAGAGTGATGGTTCCCAAAAAGTCTAAAAAGTGAGAACTTAGAAGAAAAAGTTCACTTTGCGCACCCAACCCAAACTCCTTGGATTAGTCTTTCTTAAAAATCGATTTGAACCCATAATCCCAACCAACCCTAGTTATTGTTGCTACTTCAGTTTGGATAAACAAGGTTTCGCTTTTTCAAGGGAAATCACTAGTTAAGTAGTTGTGGGCAAACGCAATGCCTCTATACTCGTGCGGGTATTCACGAGCAGTGTTTTTGCGGATAACGTATATTTGCGGGTACTCGCAGATAACCACGTGTATTTATTAAATTTACTTAAAAACAATTTTCTATAAAGCAAAGAATAATTATGTACCCAAAATTAACTTTTTTTATGTTGTTTTTTTTATGGACCGAACAATTTGTTTTACTTTATTCCCACTCAAGTATTTGGCTTGTTGTGTTTGAAAACCACTAGAAACGGGATAACAACTTAGGAAATTCAGTATTAGAATTAACTTTGCAACACACTCTATTAGGAGAATGAAAACTGGAACTCTGTCTTTAACAAGAGTTGAACCCATTTGATGCATCTCAGTAAAACAGAAGCAAAGATAAATGGACAAATGTATCTATAAATATTTGAGAAATTCCTTTTAGATATAAAGACAATGAACTTGGCGCCCTAATAATGGGAACCTGATTTTTCCAATATACTTAACCACAAGTTTCACCCCATTTATATATTTACATTAAGTTCTACACTTTGGGATCAGTTTCACTTTCAGAGGCTACTACTGGTACTAGATTATATTCTTGTGTTTTTGTGGTAGGAATAGATAAGTTGCGACACTCTTTCCCTCCTGGCTTAGAAGATGCATTACCATACCATATCATTCCAGCTATTGCAATTATCATGCCTATAACTACTTGTAGATTTAGACCCTCTTTTCCAAAGAAAATAAATCCTAAGGTAAGAACAAGAATAGTCTTCATATGACCAATAACTTGAAATGATACAGCAGAAAACCTTCCAATGCATATGAACTGGCTGAGGTTTGTTCCCACCGCGATTGTGCAAGACAGAGCAATGAACAACTGCAGACAAAAGAAGAAGAAAAAACATTGATACATTGGATGTTAAGAGTCAATAAAGCATGTAATAGTTAATTAAGTAACAAAAGGAAAGAGAAAAAACATACAATGGATGTTAAACTATAGTTGTAGGCAGAAACTCGTTTGTTTGTCAACCAATAATCAAGAAAGGGTCCAACTAGTAGTAAACTTGTTGCTTGTATTGGTGCAGTATGGCCCAACAAATTGAATGATCCAAGAGCATACTTCTTCTGAAGAAAATGCACATACTGCATAGAAGAAAAGTAAGATATCATCCCCAGAAAAAGTAGAAACATTGATAGAACCAACATATTATATGACAAGGGATTCAATTTTGATGTACTGCAAGTAGATGTGTCAATTTTGGCCCAGCCCAACCAGACGACCGGATGACCCAGTGTTCAAGTTGGGCTTGGCTCGCTAAACAAAGAACCAGGCTATTTTGGCCCAGTCCAGCTGGCCATAGTGGAACCTGTTTTTTTATGCTTTTTTTGAACACTTTTTATTGTTTCATTTGTTAAAAATTGGATTGAGCCAAGTCGGCCCGCTAGCCCAGTGATTTGGACTGTGCTACAAAAAACACAGCCCAATAGACAACTGGACTAGCTCGTCCAAACCCGCTTTTATGTTGGACCAGGGCGGACGGCCCAATTTGACAACTCTAATTGCAAGCTTCCAGTAACTAGTATTTAGGGTTGATATATTGTTTTCTTTAATAAAATTAAGGTGAGTATTCTTTTTCCTTTTAGATGTTTTTTTCCATTCGAGAAGTAGTGAAATTTCTTTCTTTAAAAAAAGGGTTGATATATTGTCAAAAAAAGTGACTTACATATTGTTGCAATGCTGTGCTCCAAACTGCTACTGCAGCAGCTATGAAACCCTTAGCGTTGACACTCACATCAGTGACAGTACACACAGCAACACCAAGGAGAACAAGAGAAATGCTAAGCTTTGTGTCTCTTGAATATCTCACATTGTCCAAGACAATTTCCAAAAAACAAGAAACTGGAATCATACTCAGCTTAGCAATCTGAAATTTTCAGAAACAATATAATTAAATACTCTTGTCTTTGTCAAACTAAGGAGAGATAAAATTTGATGCCTTCACAAAAAGCCTAAAAGTTACTAACCTGATAGAAACCAACAGAGTTCCACATTAAACTAACATTCATTCCAACTATAGAGAAATTTGCAAACAATACAAATTTGATAAGATCAGGCAAGGGAAGATGAGTGTTTTGGATATAACCCAACCACTTAAGAAAGGCTGTCAACAACGTTGTTGTGGCAAAATGCAGACCAGTTAACGTTGTAGCTGCTTAAATAAACAATAGTCATGAAAATGAAAATGTGGAGTAAATTAAAAAAAAAAAAGTCATGAATTATATCTTTTTAGTTATACCAAAACTGAAACCATATGTAGCCATGAGGGCTTTATTAACTAGGATTATTCCAACAGATGTGACTATATTGAACACCCAAGCTGCAACATCAATTGAAATCTTCCTATCACCCTTTGTTGCAGAAGCCATAATGAATTAGCCTGCATTGAAATATATGTCATTGGCATCAAAAGAAGAAGCACAAATTCAAGTACAAAAAAGTTCAATTCTCGTACCAATCCTATAATTAGGAAAAAAAATCATGTTTAGTTGCCACTGCTAATAACAAACCAAGACTCTAAACGAAAACAATTGATTCTGGCTTACTTACTGATAAAATCAAGAGATAGAATGAATGAAAGACAAAAAAAGCCTGATGAAGATTACAAAGATCGGGACTTGAATTCCAATGTTTTGAAAACCGACGCGAGACCTTCAGATTATAGTTTCAACTGTTTAAAACTGCTTAAACTATGATGAAACGTTTGGTTGGTTCGATTTTTAAAACACCATTGAATTCGTTTTTTCTTTCCTTAAACACACACACAGAAACGGAGAGAAAAGGAAACCAATAACCATGAAATCAAAAAAGGATTTCAAAATCTCCTTTCAATTTATAGCAATTCAAAGCAGTCAATTCTGAGGTACAGAATCATGGAATAGCAATAGTTATTCGCAACGCAGTACAACAACAATAACAACAACTTGAGGAAAAAGTTACAAGTAAAACTGAATTCAAAAATCAAAACTGCAATGAAGAAACCATTGAAATTCCTAAATCACGAAAACTTTTTCTACTTACCTGATGAGAGTATGAGGGGATGAGAGGAAAGGTTGGTAGTGCAGCGAAGAAGGTAATAGAGGTTGTTTTAGAAAGAAGGAGAGCGAGAGAGAAAGACAAAGAACACAGCTACGAGTTTTTGTTCTTTGTTTTCTCTCTTTGCTTTGTAAACTGAGATTGAGGGTTCTTTTGTAAAGGGGACAAAGGGTTGAGTTTGAGTTTGAGGAGTTTGAGGAGTGTGATGAAGAAGAATGGTCAATTTTCACACCACTCACGTTGCATTCTACATGGTTGCAAGTTGCAACACACAATTGAAACACTAAATCATCTGTGACGCCCAATCAAAACAATACTACTATTTATGTATGCCTATCATTGATAGTTAATTGTTACCTAAAATTTAACGATTGTTTAAGGTGGAAAAAACAATGTCTCATCATAAATGCTACTTACTGTTTGTTAGCTAATTAGAAGAGTTAGATGGAAAATAGTCTAGCACTAAATAGCCTAGAAGTAAATTTAAGCCACAACTAATAATCGGGTTGGGTAGGGACACACATGTATTAGAACTATACTTGTATATGGTTAATTTAGTTCTCTGCACATACTATTGTACACATTGTATTTACTGTATTTAATTTCACTTTAGAGGATGCAGTTAAGAGCTCCTTGCGGTTCCCCCCTTTGTATATATATGAACAGTAACCGTTTTTGTTGGACACGGTTTCCAGAGAAATGAAAAGCCATTACTCTTCATCTTCTTCGCGCATGATTTCTCTGAATTGATATGGTATTAGCAGAAATTCTTCCGTCAAATTGGTGTCCCACGCGTCGTATCTCGTGCGTACACCACTTAATCCTCTGATTTCATCTTTTCTTGAAATCTTTCCTTCGATTCAATCTCCGATCTTGGATTCCCAAATCATCGAATCTTGATCATCTATGGCGACTTCTTCAACAATGGCGTCCTCTTCAAGTTCGTCTACATCCGCGACTTCTTCAACTATGGCGAGTCATCAGAACCACGACGATGCTTTCTATCTACACCCTTCCGATAGTCCCGGCTTGGTCCTCGTCTCACAACATCTCACTGAAGACAACTTCAGCTCTTGGAGACGCGCCATGCTCATGGCTCTGGATGGCAAGAACAAGGTAGAATTTGTGGATGGTTCTATTCCCAAACCCGTAACATCTGCTCCTACCTACCGCGCCTGGGTTTGCAACAACAGCACCATATCCTCGTGGCTTCTCAACTCTATCAGCAAAGAAATCGCAGCAAGCGTCATCTACTCCGAGAGTGCTGCTGCTATCTGGAAGGATCTTCACAGCAGGTTTGAGCAATCCAATGGCCCTCGCATTTTCCAACTCAAACAAGAAATTCTCACCACTCATCAAGGTAATTCTTCAGTTAGTTCTTACTACACTAAATTCAAGTCCCTCTGGGAACAATTGAGTGAATATAAGGCTATCCACACCTGTACGTGTGGTGGTGTCAAACCGTTGCTTGATGGAATCCAATCTGAGTGTGTCATGATTTTCCTCATGGGCCTTCATGAGCGGTTTATCCCTGCTCGTGGTCAAATCTTGATGATGAATCCCATCCCTTCCATTGATCAAGTGTATGCCATGGTTTCTCAAGACGAAAGACAAAGACAGGTCAGTTTTCCTTCTACCACTGTTGAAGCTACAATGGCATGTGTTGTGCAGCACAAACCTAACAAGAAAGAAAGACCTCTTTGTGCTCATTGTGGTTTTCTTGGTCACTTGAAGGAAAAGTGCTACAAACTTCATGGGTATCCACCTTCATACAAGCGGAATCCCCCTTACAAAGTGGCTGTGAACCAAGTCAGTGAAGCTGAATCACCCAAATCTGATAACTCAAGTATACCTTCTGTCTCTCCGCAACAATATGAAATGATGTTCCAGTTCATACAAGCACAAATGGCTAAAGCCTCCACTCCGGACAATGATCAGTCCAACTTAGGTATGGTTCTTTCCACACTTGAAAATTTCCTTCATAGTACCTGGATATTTGATTCTGATGCATCCTCACATATATGTTTTGATCTGTCCCTATTTAGTTCATACACTAGAGTGTCAAATAAATATGTTACCTTACCTAATCTCACCAAAATCCCTGTCATAGCCATAGGTTCTGTTGTTATTTCCCCAAAAATAACTTTGCATGTGTTATACATACCTAGTTTTCGTGTTAACTTAGTTTCTGTGAAACAATTGTTTCACAATACTGATATGTCTTTAACATTTTTTGCTAAATTCTTTTTACTCCAGGGAACCCCACTCCTGACAGAGATTGGTAAAGGCATTCTTGAAAATGGCATCTACACCACGCATTCTTCAATTCCTTCACCCAATACTGTTTCTCAATATTGTAATAATGTGAGTGAACCACTGGTTTGCTCATCTACTTCTCATTCTACCAAACTAGCCAATATATGGCATCATAGATTAGGACACTTGTCTGACAATGTTTTGAAAGTTGTGAGCAATAAAATTCCTTTTACTTTGCCTTATAGTTTTGATTCTCATAATTGTCAAATATGTCCTCTAGCAAAGTTTAAAAGACTATCTTTTCCTCACCTAAATCACATGTCTAATAACTGTTTTGACCTAATTCATTGCGACATCTAGGGCCCTTTCAGCCATCCCACGTATGAACATAAGAACTATTTTCTAACTATTGTTGATGATTACAGCAGGTTCACCTGGGTGTATTTGATTCAACAGAAATCAGATGCTACAACCCACATCAAGCAATTCTTTCACTTTGTTAAAACCCAGTTTAACAAATCTATCAAATGCTTGAGATTTGATAATGCCAAAGAGTTGGCCATGACTGATTTTTTGCAGGAGCAGGGGACTCAACACCAATTCTCTTGCCCTTACAGACCAGAACAAAACTCTGTGGTTGAACGTAAACACCAGCACCTTCTCAATGTCGCCAGGGCACTTATGTTCCAAGGGAATCTACCTATCAGATTCTGGGGAGACAGTGTATGCACATCAGCTCACCTCATCAACAGAACCCCCTCACCTCTGATAAACAACCAGTCTCCATATGAACTGTTGTACAACAAACTGCCTGCTTACTCCAGCCTTCGTGTATTTGGCTGCTTGGCTTATGCTTCAACCATCCCCCACTTTCGCAACAAGTTTTCCCCTAGGGCTGCTCCCTGTGTATTCCTTGGCTATCCAGCTGGGTTCAAGGGCTACAAACTATATGACCTTACTACTAGAAAATTCACCATATCTAGGGATGTCATCTTCCATGAGGATACTTTCCCCTTTAAAACTTTTACATCTGCCAACACAGATGCCTTCCCAGCCACTGTGCTACCCTCACACTCACCTCTAAACACTATCCCTCAAACATTAACTACAGATCCTATTCTTCCCTCATCTATGTCATCACCTTCCTTTGATGATTTTGACCATACACCTACACCTCCATCCGGCTCACCTCCTGCATCTGTGCCTCCACCTACAGAAAATCTGACCCCTGCAACCGAGCCACACCCTGCAACAGAACAACCACCTGCAGAAGAACAGCTTCCTGTTCTACCTGCAGCAGAACTCAGAAGGTCTACTAGAGACCATCAACCCCCCATCATACCTCAAAGAGTATATATGTGCTACCAAATACCCAATTGAGCCTCACTTGTCCTACTCTAAACTCACCTCAACCTACCATGACTACATTTTGCAAGTCTCCTCCATAACTGAGCCCCTATACTATCACCAAGCGTGCAAATCCGTTGAATGGTGCAAAGTTATGCAAGAAGAGATCAATGCTCTTGAGGCAAACAACACTTGGACCATTCAACCATTACCCTTGGGAAAAAAGAGCATA
Organism: Astragalus membranaceus; assembly: GCA_039519185.1. Taxonomy (NCBI): domain Eukaryota; kingdom Viridiplantae; phylum Streptophyta; class Magnoliopsida; order Fabales; family Fabaceae; genus Astragalus; species Astragalus membranaceus. Next base: position 173,663,206 of record CM076850.1, on the reverse strand, counting down.
GGATGCAAATGGATCTTCAAAGTCAAATATAAAGCAGATGGGAGTCTAGAGAGGTACAAGGCTCGTTTAGTTGCTCAAGGATACACACAACAACTAGGATTGGACTTTGTTGACACCTTCTCTCCAGTGGCCACTCTCACCACTGTTAGAGTCCTCCTAACCTTGGCAGCTCAAAACAATTGGCAACTTGTACAACTTGACATCAACAATGCATTTCTCAATGGAGATTTACTTGAAGAAGTGTACATGAAGCTTCCCTTGGGGTATCCAACCAAGGGGGAGAACATGGTGTGCAAGCTCAACAAATCCCTTTATGGATTAAAGCAAGCATCACGCCAATGGTTCACAAAGTTCTCCACTACCATTCTGCAGCATGGCTTCTCCTAGTCTTCTGCAGACCCTTCTCTGTTCACTACAGGTGCAGGCAGCACTTTTGTTGCCCTTCTATTGTATGTGGATGACATTATCCTTGCAAGTCCTTCTTCAACATGTATTGAAACTACTCAAACTCTGCTTCAGAAACTGTTTAAACTGAAATTGCTGGGTCCTCTCAAGTACTTCCTTGGCCTAGAAATTGCAAAGTCTCCCCGGGGCATTCATCTATCTCAAAGAAAGTACTGCCTCCAGTTACTCACTGATACGGGTTTTCACCATAGCAAACCTCTCCCTACACCAATGGACAGCAACCTGAAACTGAATGATACAAAGGGTGTGCTGCTTGAAGATCCCTCCCAATTTAGAAGACTCATTGGAAGGCTAATGTACCTTACAATCACCAAACCTGATATTGTCTTCGCTGTAAATAAACTTAGTCAGTTCATGACATAGCCCAGGACTCCTCATCTGCAAGCTGTCCATCATGTATTGCAATACCCCAAAAGCTGCCCTGGCCAAGGTTTAATGTTCTCTTCCACTCAATCTGGGTTGCTGTCTGCTTATGCAGATGCTGACTGGGGCAGCTGTACAGCTACCCGTAAATCAACAACTGGTTTCTGTGTCCTCTTTGGAAACTCCTTAATCACATGGAAATCCAAGAAGCAACCTACTGTGTCTAGGTCCTCTGCAGAGGCAGAATACAGAGCTCTGGCTCTCTTGACAACCGAACTGCTGTGGCTGAAGCAGCTGTTCAAAACTTTCAGCATTGATATTCCCACCTGCAAGGTCTTCTGTGACAGCAAAAGTTCCATCCAACTTGCCAGCAATGCTGCCCTCAATGAAAGATCAAAGCACATTGATATAGATGTTCATTTCATTCGTGAACACATCAACAACAAATACATCAATCTCTTCCATGTTCCCACCAAGCATCAGCTGGCAGATCCCTTCACCAAGGCCCTGCCAAAGCAGCTCTTCATTGGGCTCATCTCCAAGCTAGGCATCTTCAATTTGTACTCTACAAATTGAGGGGGAGTATTAGAACTATACTTGTATATGGTTAATTTAGTTCTCTGCACATACTACTGTACACACTGTATTTACTGTATTTAATTTCACTTTAGAGGATGCAGTTAAGAGCTCCATGCGGTTCCCCCCTTTGTATATATATGAACAGTAACCGTTTTTGTTGGACATGGTTTCCAGAGAAATGAAAAGCCATTACTCTTCATCTTCTTCGCGCATGATTTCTCTAAATTGATAACATGTAACTTAGGCCCCCACTTTTGCCCCGATCCCCGGTTAATTATTACTCCCTCCGTCTCATTTTAAGTGTCATGTTTGTCATTTCTCTCTGTCTCAAATTATCTGTCACTTTAGAATCTCAATACAACATTTAATATTACTTTCCAACAATACTCTTACTTTAGAATATCAATAACCGTGCATTTGCTCCAATCGAGAAAAGTGAGATTACTAATGAGTTAATAGTGTAAGGGTGTTTTATTATTGATGGCAGATAAAATGAGATAAAATGAGACCGAGGGAGTAACACTTAATATTGATGGCATTTTGGAAGGCCTGAAGTTTTATTATATTATCCTTCTAAATTCGATACTTGTTTGTTGTTAGGTTAATAGCCTAAATATATGATCTCATACAATATTTTCTGTATATAAAAAATAGTAAGGTTGCATTTCTAGGCAATTTTCTGATCAAAAGAGGATTATTTTAAGTATATTTAACAAATGTGATACCGTTAAATTAAACTAATTTGTCCCAACGTTATCAATGAAAGACTAACATCCACTCGTGCTTAGAATCAAATTTTGCATTGGCCAACACCGAGTTTGTCCACTGTGAAAATCGAACTCATAAGCACTGAGTCGACCCCGTGTTTCAAGTTAGATTAAGTCACAAGGCCAACTGTGTTTGTTGTAAATCTTGGTATTGTAAAATTACAACATGAATGCTTTTATAAGTTCTATAAGCATAAATTTACAAATAATATTTTTTTTAGAATTTTGATTATAAATTAGTTTATTATAACATGAACTATGTTATAATTTCTATAAGCATAAATTTACAAATTATACTTTTTTTAGAATTTTGATTATATATTAGTTTAAGGGTATGTTTGGGAGGGGGTTTTGCGAGAGGAAGAGAGGGAGGGCTTGAAAAAGATTTGACTATATTTTAATATGTATTTGAGATTTTAAAAAATTAAAAGAACAAGTTGATAGATATCAATATAACTCATTGATAAAGTGTCCTTAGCAAACCAATAACCAATCCAAATTGTACACATTTTTTTGGAAGCATAATTGTACAATATTTAAATTATATTAATAATTAACTTATCGGTTTTTTTTGCTACCGTGTTATTGGTGCGCAACATCCATCGACTTTGTAGGTGACTAATCTACGCCGGGAAAAAAGAGACGGTGAGGAGAAAAAGATATTTGAACCTCAAAAGCCAATTTGTTGCGAATAAAAAAAAGAGTGATTTTGGTATTAAATAATTTAAAGGCAATTGAGGGCTCGTGAAGATGTAATGTATTACTACTTGGAAAAATAAAGTTACTTATTGATGTGGCAATATAATCTTCAAAATCTTATAGAAATTTATTTAGTTTCAAGTATAAGTTTGGATATTTTATGGAAACAAGAAATGAAATATATATTTAATCTACTCTAATATAATCTTCAAAATCCATTTCTAGACATTTTACAAGCTTGTCATGTGTCCAATTTCAGGGGCAAAATAGTAAAAGATCTATAAAAATACAAAAAGGTACAATTTTTATTTTTTTCTCTCTTCTCTCTTCTTTTTTAATTTCCTCCTCTCCCCCATCTCTCTCTCCTAAAGTCCTCTATTTCCTTTCTTTACTTTTTCTTTTATTTTCTCTCTTTTTTTACTCTATTTTTTCTTCTACTCAAACTACTAAAATCAATAAATTTAAAAACTAACAATTGTCAAAAAACCATATGGCTTCCATAAAAAAAACCATATGGCTAACAAAAATTTCAAAACCATTTTTTTAACCACTATCAAATATTTCAAATAAACATGTGGCAACGGGAGCGGCAACAGGGGAGGCAGTGGGGGAGGCACCTGAGCAGCAACGAGAGACTAGCAATGGGATCGGCAACTGGAGAGGCAACAGAGAGAGGCAACTGGAGAGGCAACAGAGAGAGGCAACGAGGAGCGGCAATGGGGAGCGACGACGGAGAGCAACGAGAGCGGCAACGACAACAGCAACGGGAGCGGCAACGACAACAGCAACAGGAGCGGCAACGTGGTGCATATTTTATATTAGATCTCTTTTTTTTCCTTATTTTTACTCCATTATTAAGATTAGAAGAAGATACCGACTTTTTTTTCACTTTTTGCAACTCAATTATTTTAATTAAATTTTACAATTTTCAAAATATTTATAGGTTCATAGCAAATTATAACACATACAGTGTCACCCGCGCGGATGCACTCGTAAAGTATTAGTATGTTACAAAATGAGACAAACCATATGTAACAAATGTGTATTGAAAAAAATTACCCACTCTTCCCTCCGGTTTACAATACACTAATCTCTATATTTACATCTTGTGGTAGTCTCCAGCTCAGCTTGCCAGGTCATCCTCCCGCCAATTTTTCCGCCAATACGCTGCCACCACGTGTGTCTTCCATCTTCCACCTCATATTCTTGTCTTTGCCATCTTTCTCTCTGAACCCACTTTGACCCCTTTTCCTTCTTTTTCCTCTGAAAATACTGAAGGTTGCAGTGTGTCAGACACAAAACAGATCACACACGCGATACTTCCCCTACGCTTCCCAATTCCTCTTTTCAGCCCTCTAATTCCTCTTTCTGTCAACCCAACATCTTCTTCATTTTCTCTCCTTACTCTGAAACTCATTATTCCTATTCCACACATCCACCACTGCTAAGTCTCCATCACAAACAACAGATTTCTTTGGTAAACAAAATTAGGGTGTCATTCTTCTCCTTCCTTTCTCTGCAGAAAGTCCTTCTCGCCGATTCATTCTTCTCCTTCCTTTCTTCCTCTTTGATTCATGCTAACACATAGACTGCGACCATCTTCTCCTTCCTCTTTTTCTCTTTGACTCACGCTGAAGAAGAAGGAGCTCCTAGGGCGTGCGATACACGTTCAGTCTCCGACAACGTTGCTACCCACGTTCACGCGCTACTTCGGCGACTCGCCGTCGCTGCGCTCATTCAATTCCTTCTTCCCGAACAGCTATGAGAGTATAAACCAGTATATTAAATTTCTTTTTCCTTTTTTTTCTGGTCTGTATTTATAACTAATTTCCCCATCCCATTGTTGTTGATTTTCTTTTGTAATAATTGGGTTTGAGGAGTTGTAATTGGGTTTGTAATTGCGATGCAGGAAAGATATTGGGACTTTGATTAAGAACCCCTCAAGTCATCGTCTACAATCATTCATCACCCTCTCTTTTTTGAGGTGTTCCTTTCTCTTTTGCTCTCATTTATGTATATTTACCTCATTGTTCTTTGAGTTTGGATCTATTTTTGGACTTTGAATTTAAAACATGTTTAAGTTGTAAGAGTAGAATGAGGGAAAGGAGAATTGATTCAATTGATTGAGCTCTAAAGGCTTATATATCGAGTACAAAGAGAAGAGGATCAGTTAAGAAGTTGCAACAGACTGCAACAAACTGAAAGAACTGTAAAACTAACTCTCAAATTTGTAATACAATGACATAAGACATAATGACACTAATCACTTATACACGTGTCATTATCTAAGATATAAAAGCTCAATCTAAAATATACAGAATACTCAACAATTCCCTCCCTTAAACTGATCATTGCATATCAGTTTATATCAGATAACTTGCACATTCCCAACTTGTCTCTAAGTTGAACAAATGCAGCTAAACTTAGTGGCTTTGTCATTAAGTCAGCTAGCTGCTCCTTAGTCCCACAATGAATCAGGTTGATGCTATTGTCTTTAACCAAGTCACGCAGGAAGTAATACCTCCCTTCAATATGCTTCGTTCTCCCGTGCATAATTGGATTCTTGCTTAGTTTGATTGTGCTATTGTTGTCACACAGTATCTCAGTAGCACCCTCTTGACTGTGAGCTAGTTCCTTCAATACCTTTCTCATCCAAATAGCTTGACACGCACAGGAAGTTGCTGCCACAAACTCTGCCTCAGTTGAACTCAATGTCACAATTGGTTGCTTTTTGCTTGTCCAAGCCACAGCACCTCCAGACATAACAAAAAGGTATCCTGATGTACTCTTTCTGTCCATAAGATCTCCAGCATAGTCGCTATCTATATAAGCATACAGATTTGCCTTATTCCCTCCCTTCATGTACATAATCCCATAGTCACTTGTTCCTTGGATATACCTGAGCAAACGTTTGGCTGCTGTCATGTGTTGCAGGGAAGGCTTTGCCATGTATCTGCTAAGTAAACTTACAGAATACATAATATCTGGACGAGTTGCAGTGATATAGATCAAGCTTCCTACAATTCTTTTGTATTCAGTTTCATCAGCATACTCTGCTTCATCATTTCTGGTGAGTTGTTGTCCAGGCACTAGAGGATTTTTCACTGAATTGCAGCCTTCCATTTTGAACTTCTGCAGTATTTCCAGAGCATACTTTCTTTGATGGATAAAGATCCCTTTCTCCACTTGCATGACTTCAATTCCCAGGAAAAACTTCATTTTTCCAAGATCATTCATCTCAAAAGTCTCTTTCATTGACCTTTTGAATTCTAACAGCAATGTTTCATTGTTACTAGTATATATGAGATCATCCACATATATACTGACTATCAATATATCTTCAGGTTTTCTGATCTTAAAAAACAGAGTTTGCTCATTTGAGCTTCTTTGGAAACCTTCACTAAGGAAATAATCTTCAATTCTTGTGAACCAGGCTCTGGGAGCCTGTTTTAAACCGTACAATGCTTTGTAGAGTTTGTACACCATGTGCTCACTTCCCTTCTTGATGTATCCCTTTGGTTGCTCCACAAAAACTTCTTCAATTAGATTTCCATGGAGAAAGGCAGATTTTACATCTAGCTGATACACATTCCAACCCTTGTTAGCAGCCATAGCAATGATCATTCTAATGGTATCCATTCTGCTCACCGGAGCAAAAACCTCACTTTAGTCTATTCCATACTTTTGAGAGTATCCCCTAGCCACAAGTCTTGCCTTAAGCTTGTCTACCTCACCTCTTTCATTCAATTTAGTTTTGTAAATTCATTTCAAACCAATCTTCTTAACACCAGCAGGAAGCTCAGTCATCTTCCAAGTACCATTTCTTTCTATTGATCTTATTTCAACATCCATAGCCAATCTCCACTTTTCTTCTTTCACTGCTTCCTCAAAAGTTTCTGGATCAGAGTACTCCAGAGCCAGATTCACCACATCTTCATCATCTAGTTCTTCTCCTGTCACATAATCCTGCAGGTAAAGGGGAGGGTGTCTTTCTCTTCTGCCCACATCACTATTTACCTCAGTGTTCTGCACCACACCAGTTGTTCCTTCTGTACCACTGACAGAGTTGTTGGCATCTGCATTACTTTCAGTACCAGTGGCTGTGCAGTCACTATCATTTGTTTCTGAGGTGCCCTGAGCACTATCATCACTCCAATCTAGATTCACCATAACATCTTGTTTGTGACTAGCCTCCCAATCCCAATGTTCATTCTCTTCAAAAGTTACATCTCTACTAATGATAACCTTTTGAGCAATTGGATCCAACAATCTATACCCTTTGGACTCATTACTCATTCCAAGGAGCACACACTTATGGCTTTTGTCATCTAACTTGGTTCTTTTAACAGTGGGAATATAAACATGACCAATACAACCAAATACACGAAAATGTTCAACTGTAGGCTTCACACCAGACCACATTTCCTCAGGGGTTTTATCAGTTACAGCAGTTGTGGGAGCTCTATTAAGTACATACACAGACCAATTCACAGCTTCTGGCCAAAAACTCTTAGGCATTTTCTTATTAACAAGCACAGACCTAACCATATTCATGATTGTTCTATTTTTCCTCTCCACAACTCCATTTTGTTGTGGAGTGTAAGCTGTGGTCAATTGCCTCTTAATTCCTTCTTTCTTACAGTAACTATTGAACTCATCAGAGGTAAATTCCCCCCTCTATCTGTTCTAAGGCACTTAATTGACAATTCTGATTCTTTTTCAACATATGCTCTAAACAGTTTGAATTGACTAAAGGTTTCTAATTTTTCTGCTAAAAAATATACCCAAGCCTTTCTAGAATAATCATCTATAAAGCATAGATAGTACCTTTTAAGACTTCTTGAGGTAGGTGCTATTGGTCCACAGATATCTGCATAAACCATTTCAAGTTTCTGACTAGCTCTCCACTGGTTGGTCTTAGGAATTGCTGTCCTGTGCTGCTTGCCACTCATACAATCATCACATATCTTTTCTGACATTTCAAAACAAGGAAGCCCCCTCACCATTTCCTTATGCTTCAGCAATTTGAGGCTCTTGTTGTTGATGTGCCCATACCTACAATGCCATAGCCTCCCAATACTGTCCTCTGTAGCCTGGAGACATTCTTCTTTTTCTGCAATGTTGTCAGTAGACAGAATAAACATTCTGTTAGTCTTCATATTGCACTGCAGAATTAAACCTTTCTCTTCATGATAAACCTTGCACACACAAGTTCCTCCTTCAAATTGGACTGTCAATCCCTTCTCCAACAACTGTCCAACGCTTAAAAGATTGTTCTTGAGGTCTGGAACATAATACACATTAGTCACAGTGTGTATTGTTCCATTGAATTTAATCTTCACATCTCCTTTTCCCATGACTTGCAATCTTGTATTATTGCCAAGTCTCACATGCTTCTTGTAACTTTCATCAAAGTTGCAGAACCAAGATTTCTCCCCACACATGTGGTTTGAACATCCTGAATCCACAAACCAGTCAATGTGAACCTGTTCCTCACTTGCTTCTTCAACAGCCATCAAAGAATTTTCTTCTTCTCTATCACTGCCTTCTTCATTTACCATCAGCATGTGGTTTGATCCCCCTGAATCAATAAACCAGTCACTATGGTTCTGTTCTACACTTGCTTCTTCAATATCCATCTGAGAGTTCTCTTTCTCCACTGTCACCATCAGCATATCCTCATACTGGTCAATCTGGTTCTCTTCCACAACCATCAGCAACATGTCTTCATAGCCATCATTCTTAACAAAGTTCACTTCTTTGTCCCACTCCGGACACTCATTCTTGTAGTGTCCAAGTTTCTTGCACTTGAAACATTCAACTGTGGCACGATTTGGCTGTCTTCCTCTACCTCTACCTTGTCCTCTACCTCTTCCTCTGCCAGCACTGTCCCTCTTTTCTTCCACAACAGCCTTCAGAACTTGCTCTTCTTCCTTACGCTTCTTAAACTTTTGCTCATGATCAATTAATGAGCTATGAATCTCATCAACAGACATATTCTCAGTATCCTTAGACTCCTCTATAGAACACACAATGTAATTCCATTTTTCAGTTAAGGATCTAAGAATTTTCTCTACTATTGTTCCATCTTGCAATTGTTCACCATAGATTCTCATTCTATTTGCTATTCCCATTACTCTAGAAATGTAATCAGAAATAGACTCACCTGATTTCATCTCACATTGCTCCCATTCTTTCCTCAATCCTTGCAAGATAGACTTCCTTACTCGAGCGGTGTCGGAGTACTTCTTCTTCATGTTTTCCCAGATATCTTTCGCCGTTTTCTTCTCCAAGATCGTCTCCAAGATTGTTCTGTCAATCGCTTGGAAAAGGTAATTCTTTACCTTAAGATCCTTCAGCTTCAAATCATCGAGACTCTTCTGTTCTGCATCCGTCAATATCTTCGATTTCCCCAATTCACCGAAACCATCTTCCACGAGCCCCCAATACTCCTTGGATCGCAGAAAGTTTTCCATTAGCATACTCCAATGGTCGTAGTGACCATTGAAGATAGGAATCGAAGGTTGAGCGAAATTCTCGTCGTTCGTCTTTCCGTTGTTCGCCATTGAAATGGAAGATTTGAGATCTTGAAACGATTCTTCGCGCTTTTTGCTCAGGTCCTGTGATGGAGCTCTGATGCCAAAATGTAAGAGTAGAATGAGGGAAAGGAGAATTGATTCAATTGATTGAGCTCTAAAGGCTTATATATCGAGTACAAAGAGAAGAGGATCAGTTAAGAAGTTGCAACAGACTGCAACAAACTGAAAGAACTCTAAAACTAACTCTCAAATTTGTAATACAATGACATAAGACATAATGACATTAATCACTTATACACGTGTCATTATCTAAGATATAAAAGCTCAATCTAAAATATACAGAATACTCAACATAAGTCTTACCAATTAAGATCTTATCAGTGTATTTTTGGATTGTAGTTTGGGGTACGTATTTCTTCTTTTTTCAATTTATGGTGCTTTGTGTTTGTTTCAGGTGTTAATGTGCAGAGTGGAGAAGAAGTATCTGCTAGGTTGGAGAGTAAAGTTATCGACTCTCATGCTGCATGTTTTGTAAATTCTATTCTTTATGTTACTGTTGATTTGTTTTTTCATGGTGAATGGATGCATTGTGTTGTCATTGGAATGGAGTGATTTGAAGAAATTTATTTTGATGTCATCAATTTGTTGTTCATTAGAGTAGTTTGGGATTACAATTGTTGGTGTTCTTTTGTGTTGTAGATTGATGTCGTTGTTACTGTCCAAGCAATTTTGAAGGAGATGTTTAACCTAAGAGATGTTTAACCCAGGAGTGGATCAAAGAATAAAATGGTTTCCAAAAATTCCTTCCCTACTCAAGAGAAGAAGTTTGGATCTCAGAGTTTAAGAGAAAACTAGATGGCATTTTGAGGGAGGTAACATTTTACTTTCTGTTTTCACCAAGGAACCTTTCAATAGTTTTATTTATTTTTATGCACCTTAAGGTTTGGCCAATTTTAGTTTTTTGTTTGTGTTCCAAATTTACAGGTATATGCACTTATAGGTAGATTGACACTTCTTATGTATGTAGATGATTTGTCTCAATTGAAAAAAAAGGTCTCTGCCAGACAAAAGGGTTCTCTCTTTTTCTTAAGTATTTTGTTCAATTCTATATATTGTATGCATCTTTTGATATAGTAGCAAGTCCTTAAAGTTCAAAAGCTGCTGCATTTGTTTAAGCTCTTTGATATTGTTAACTTTTTTTTTACTTCTCTTCAATGTTTCGTAAATTTGAATGTATTGTGGGTGCTCACATGCTTTTCCTAACCATTGTATAATAAGTGTCATTCTTTACTTATAAACCCTGTCACTGTGTATGCCATGTCAAGCAACATGAAAGCCTTTGGTTTAGACCAACTATGAACATAGAACATGACATCTTCCTCTTTAATAATTTCCTTTGATTTATATTTCTCCGAATTCAAATGCTTCAGTGTATTTTATGATGTTATGTGCACAAAAGTAATAAAAAGTGCAAAAGGATGAGACGGAAAGTACTTCAGTTGATTTATCTGAAGAATTATCTTTTTTTGACCAAAATCTGAAGAATTATCTGAAGATGAGGTATTAGACATGGCTATTCTAACTTTAATGCCTGGTAAAATTTGGATTTCATGTCAGTGTAATGATAATCTTCTGTTCTTTATTTCTCTTCATGGTTTACTCTTTTTGTTTGTATGCTCAAAGCTACAGCAGAAGCAGTTCCTTCAATGAGTCAACTTGCTAAAAATGGAAAAGGTACCCAGCAAAGAAGGAAATTCCAGGTCTGAGTTCTGATTATTAGATGCATATTGTATTTGTTGGTTCATGTTGTTTGCTCTGTAAATTGATCATTGACATTAGATCATTTTTTGGCTTTCCTTCATGGGTTCTGATGGTTGAGACTTGATAAGTTGCTGATCTTGCAGGTTCTTTTACAGGAATAGTTCCAAAATGCAGATGGACCTGAAGTTGTAAAAGCTATAGAGGAAGAAGGGAAAAGCATTGACAATTATTGCAAGCCATTGAGAGTTTAGAGAGTAAGAGCAAGAAGCTTATGAAGGAAAGGGATAGGCTAATTTAGGAGAAAGATAGGCAAACTCTCAATGCAGATATCAAAGGATAGGATAGTGTTTTAAGGATAGTGTTTTAATTAAGCCTATTTTGAATTTTCCTCTTACCTACATTTAATAAAATTTTTCCTTTTCTTTTTCAATCGTTCCTCATTGTTCAGTTTCTGATCCAATAATTATCGATTCTTGTTATGGTAATTGGAAATTCTGCTATTTACACCCCCTCCAAGGCCCAATTGTTGAAAGGCCCATTCAAAAAGCAAAGTCCATTCTTCAATGGCCAATATCACTCTGCAAGATCGGACGGCCCTAATGGACCATAGCAAACACCACTAAAACTCTATAAATACAACATTCAATGCTCATTAATGGTAAGCACTTTCCTAACAAAATACTCATTCACTCAAATACTGACTTGAGCGTCGGAGTGTTATTGCAGGCACAACATCGGACATCTCAAGATCGAACAACATCGAACATCTGAAGATCGAACAAGATCGAACATCTCAAGTTCGAACAAGATCGAACATCTCAAGATCGAACGAGATTGAACATCTCAAGGCCCGAAGGTAGAAACAGAATCAAGGATAAAACATCTACTAACTGCGTAATATCAATCATTAAGATCGGAAGCACAGTACCGAACAATTCCGAACTCCATAACCTGTTTTTGTTACAGTTTTGGCACCTGTTAGATCAAAATCTCACTCAATTTGTTTATTCTAATTTTCCATTTTTGGAAATTTGATATAATAGTCATTTGATAGCCATAGAAACGGCCTATTTCAATGAAGGATCATATATTGAAGACATAAATGGTTTAAGCAAAGGAACCTGCTACAACTGCCAGAGTTGCAACTTGTTGCAATGCGTGCTCTTTTGGCATCTTTTCTTTCTTCTCAAGTGCAGCCCCCATATTTAGCCCAGGGTCTAGAACTTTTACTAAGAGGTACTTCTATATCAATATGACCTTCCTTGGTTCTTATTGATATTTCTATCCATATTGGCCTAAGCAATGGTATAAAACTTGAGTTTATGTGTCTAAGAAAGATATTTAATGATAGTTATTATTGTGATTTTGAGTATGAGCAATTTTCTATTATGTGAAATCTGATACTTATGGCAGACTAATTAAATTTGAGATGATATGTAAACCATTTAACAGATTAGTTATCACAATATAGCTTTATATGATCAAATTTCTAAATTTCAACTGATGAAACAACTGTTGTAAACAATGTGATAACTTGATATTTAATTTAGCCTCTTTAATTAGATCTAGCAAATTGCATTTTGCTTTTATTGTTTCATGATACTGAGATACCGCCAACAAAAACACAGCATCATGGAGATTGATTGCAATTGTCTTTCAGTGGTTGGTCTTACTATGACTTTCATGACTATACTGGTTTTCAAAACATTGAATTTGGGCAATAAAGTCATGTTTAACTGGACTGAGATTAGAATAGGAGTGGGATTAGATTTGCTTACATTGTTTAGAAAAATAGATAGGTTGTGGTAGATTGAAGTAAGGCATGTAAATTGGATGAGGGGGTGGGGATTGCAACTACCGGCTAAACTATTAAGATTTTAGAGGCCAGTGGTTTGGCTATAGGGATTAAAATGGGATTGACAAGAAGTTATGTGCAAACTGAATGAAATATGAAATAATGTTTCCTATTGCAATATTAGTTTAGTTGAAAGTGAAACTTTTGGTTATTCTTCATGCATGTGTGGATTATATTGAGCTTTGCTGGTATCAGTTTGTGTTTTCCTGATTTGGTGGTTTTTCCTTATATATAATTTATTTTTGAAATTCTTGGGCATTTGCCTTCTTCAAACTATGGGCTGCATTTTACAGTTTTATGATATTCTAATGTAGATGCTGATGGAAAATGAAAGTTCCAGCAAAGAAGTAAAATCCAGCTCTCAGTTCTAATTTTGATCCCTCTGATGATGTAAGTTTTAAAAAGTGTTGTTTTATTCACTTCTAAGTTATTGCTGATTAGATGATTTTAAAATTGTTGATAATGAGGTAGTTTTACTTTGTGCATTAAAAATCGTAAGTATATCTAACATATTCTTATATTTACTTATCAAAAATCACTAAGTCTAATTAATGATCAATTGGCTTATTTAGTCTAAAAAATAAGACAAGCAATGGGGGTAAAGAGCTTCTTTTTTTGCTATGTTATTATATGAGAGGGGGTGTGGGGTTTGGTTGTAAGTGTTTATGGTACTTAAATTTTCTTTAAAAGCAAATTTTCATTCTTGATATCAAATAGTTGCTTTACTGACTATCCTCTCTTGGTTCATAAATAGTGCCTAATCACAAGAGCAATGGTATAGTCAGTGTTATCAGACCCGGACCGGCCATCGACCCGGTCAAGGCACCGGGTCACTAGACCCGGGGTCGGACCGCGGGTCTCTAGTCGGACCGGCATGACCCGGTCTATATTAATTAAATTCAAAAAATTATAATATATACTAAGAAAGTATACATTTATTAATATAGAAATTTTATTATAATTTTATTTATAATTATACATTTACTAACATGTTTATGAGTGTTGAACTTGAATCAATTTGTCAAAAAAATGTGTGTTTAATCAAAACTATTAATGAAAGAATGTGCAAAAAAAATTAACATATCCGGAATTGATTATATTTAATGAATGCGGGATAGTATCAACAAATAATAGATAGCTTAGTGGTTAAAAAGTTGAAATGTTGAATACTAGGGAGGGGGTTCGAACCCCACCTAAGCCTTTTTTGTGAAAACATGCAAAATTTATAATTGGTTCATCTTTAAAAAAAAAAAAAAAAAAAAAAAAAAAAGAGGATCAACCGGTCCGACCACCGGTCCGACCCGGTTTCCACCGGTCCGACCACCGGTCCGATGACGTCATCACCGGGCCAACTGCAGATCCGGTCCTGCACGCTGCCCGGCCCGGGAAGACCACCGGGTCCCGGTCCGACCGGTCCGACCGGCCGGTCCGGTCCGGTTCTGATAACTATGGGTATAGTACTAAAACTTTCATCAAGCATTTCCTTATATTTTGGTTCTACAATTGCAGGTCACTTTGAAACCAAGGGTTCCAACAAAAGCTGTGTGTGCAGAGCATATTGAACTAAGAAAATAAATACTAGCTTGGCGGAATCTCCAGAAATAGGTACAGTACATCAATATAAGAAAGTTAATAATTTGAGTTTTCTTGCTGTTGCCGAAGCCATTGGCAATAATGGATGTGTGAGAATTTCAATGGCTTTATTCTGTTGTATTTTGTCTAAAAATACATCTTGGCTTCAGTAATTATGGCGTTGTAAGCCCATTATCAGCTGATATACCACTATTTTTGTTTTCTCAAAAATGAACCAGCAATGGAACTAAAGTAAGTGAAGTTTATGCTGGGGGTGCATACATTTAGGTGTCTACTGTTATTATTGAACAAAAATAGACACATGGTTCCTTAAGTTTCTCAAAAATACATTCAGGTTTCTACTTTTACCTAAATGCTAAATGTCTCCAACAAATTATGATCGATGACCTTGTTGTTAGTTATCTATTTGAAACCAAAAGGACAAAATAGTTTTATTTGCCAGGATACTTCTAATGTCCATATTACAAGTTGGAGGAATGATTGTATTGTGGGTACATTCATATGAAGGCATAAACGTGAGTATATTTTAATGTATTGGGCTAAATCTCGAATTCTATATTTCCAATATGTCCAAAACATCACTTCACTTTGTAGCTGAAACTGTGACAATGTGCAGGTTTTTTGTCTGTTACACTCCAGCAACAACATCTCAACACTTCACTAGGAACTATATGAGGAACATTGTAGATGCTGTCAACATTGAAGAGTCCTAAGCAATTGGGTTGAATTGAAAACTTAAGTTATAGACAGACTTGGGATTTTTATTCCTCTTTTGATGTGTATGGATTTTGAAACTTAGAATTTCTAATTGCATCACTAAGAGTCTAATGTATTAGACCAATGTCTATTTAACTTTCACCATCTTTAATTCCTCTTACTATTTAAAATCGCCAATAAATAGTTACTAGAGCTTTTACCCCATGCATTGCACTGGTAAATACGCTAGTATACACTAATATTAGGGGCTTTATGCCCTTTGTTTTCACCAAAAAAATATACACTAATATTAGTAAAATTAATCACATATAATTACTTTAAACGAGAAGTATACATGTCACATTAAGTTTATTGTTTGGCATAACAAGTAGGGCCATTTCAGATCTATATGATGAAAAAAAATTAAAATTTCATATGGACGGTCATTGAAGAGTTGAGAGATTCTTTAATCCAACAATTTCTCATGTGTAGATTATTCTCAAGAGTTTTTTTTTTTGACGAAATTATTCTCAAGAGTTTATAATTCGACCATCATCAATAAAAGTTGGGAGAGAATCTTACCTTTTTAAAACATATACAATGTGATATTTGTTGACCAATATACCCACCATGGGAACCAATTAGATAATTTATGATTTTACTTGATACATGAACTAGATGGATGATGCATGTTTGTTGGTAACTCTTAACCAAACATTTGTTAAATTGCTTGATCAACTGATTCGATTACGAGCTCATTTTCCCAATTATCTGATTAACAAATTATGCCTTGATAACATTGTTAGAATTTACATCGCATACATTTCTACGTAGCTAATAGCGTCGATTAGCAATTTAGAAGAACAGTTTGAACATGGATGCAATGAGATTCACAATGCAGGGCAGATTTGCAATAGCGTAGGAAGCTGCTGCGAAAAGCAGCGAATTGTAGAGAAAGCGGCAGCTATTTCATTTGACGATTTATTTCTTCTAATTTACCCTAATTTTTTACTAATAAATGCAATTTTAGGGTAAAAAAATCACAATTTAAGGTAATTAAAACCTTAATTCGTTTCCTATTCCACTCTTCTTGCGCCTCTCTTTGTGCATGAGGTCTTCTTCTACTTCCATGTTATGTGCGCAAGGTCCCTGTCCTATCCCTGAGGTGAAGGTCCATGTTCTGTGCGCGAGGTTAAGGTCTTTATCTTGTGATTTGTATATATGTTCTGTGGGTGAGGTTAAGGTCTTTATCTTGTGAATTGTATATATACTGCATTTTAAAGGTCAAAATAACAACCATATCACTATTTTTGGGGTCCACTGCTCCACTACGCTTTACAGGATCGACTACTCGGATACATTTATAGAGTATTGCATTGTATGTTTATTAAAATCGACATTGAACATCATATAGCTTGTGTTCATAAAAAAACACTTGTGTTCATGCATAAAATAAACTTACTAAGTCGTTCATCGAGTATATAAAGTTAATCGCGTGATCAATACTAATGATATCAAAACTTCTAATTTCTACTCAGTGAAATTCAATCTTGCATGTTGCGATATTGATTCCATCAGACCAACAAGTTATTTTAAGTCCTTCACTTTGCATTTAGTTTTTTCCCCTACTTCTTAAAGCATGCCAATGCTGGTCAAGAAAGCTGCATTACCCTTAAAAAATTGTTTCTCTCTTCCTATTAAGAATACTCAACAGCCACAACAAAATAAAGTTCGTCCATCTTGTTGTGACTTTCCTTCTAATTACAAAATTACCGGAATTCAACACAAACGGCCTTAAACCAGTTTTGAGGGCTATCAAACTGCCCTTATGTAACTGGTTCTGTCTTGCACCATCTTAAACTAGTTTTGAAAGTTGCCATACACTCCCTCGGACAAAGTTCTACCAGCCAAGCACACAATACCAGATCAAAAGATTAGAGGTGGAGAGAATAAATATGGCATTCAGTACCACTCATAAAGGAGTGATATGCGAATTCTTGATAAGTAATTCCTAATCAAATACCTTTCCCTCACAAATTTCTACAACAAGCCTAAATACCATATTCAGCACACAGGGAAAATAAAAATTAAACGGATGGCGATCACCTCCGCACCGGTGGTACGCCCCTTCCAGGTGCAGCTCCACGGCCAGCAGCTTGAGCCTACAGAAGCAACATTTGGAGTTAGGCCACATTTGTAACATTGGTAGTACCTTCAACTAGCAGGACAGTGAAAAATAATTTTCTAATGCTAGAATAAAGTAGGAATTGAAAAGACAAGTAGATACCTTTGCTCGCATTGCAACTGCTCTGCCCCTACCGACACCAAGTGATGCACCCTTGCCCTTCAAGATATTCAGGAAAAAAAGCATAAAATACAAATCCACACAAAAAAAATGAGGTACACAATCACTTGAAAATAAGAAGTACCTTGATTCTAGCATCCAAACGCTTAAACATAGGAGCATTCTTCAACATGTCGGGTATGACCATAAACCTGTGACATTTTTATCTTATCACTACTAACGGAAAATGTAATATATTTGAAATATAAAAATATATAGATACTGAAGAACGTATGATTTACTATACAACCTTCATTGAAATAAAATTACAAAGCTAGCATAAGTGCATAATAACATGTAATTCATACCTGACTTTGCTACCTCGAATGAATACATGCTCAAGTTGTGATGTTTTTCCATCCTGCAGAAGATTTAGCCAATATTAGGAACTAATGTGGATACGCTATGCATTTTAACAATTATGCTTGAAACTGGAGATATTAAACATAACATCCAAATTTTTATGTTTTGTAGGTTCCTCCTATATCCAGAATCACTATACCATTACCCCGTGTTATCAATTGCACATAGCGGACCGTAGCATTTTGCCAAAACTATGCTATTTCAAGCTACTATTTACGCCATATAGCGCCATGGTGCCGCCACCCTTCACAAATTGGTCATCGCAGTTGGCAAAATATCCGCACCGCAATCTGCCATGGCTGCTATTTGATAGCACTGCTATACCCCGGAAAATATATAAAGAAGGGTGGACCGGCAGCAAGTGTACAAAGCGAAGCTTAACATTTAAGCATATAACAACAACCAAAGCCTTTTCCCACCAACTTGGGTAGGCTACATGGGTCAGACACCATAATGTCCTATTACTAAGCATGTCTAATTAAAATATTGAACATTTCACTCTCTACTTGTGCATTTTCAACATCGTTGTTCCAATCTCTACTTGTGCATAGTCCCCTCTCAATTTCAAAAAACCCATTAGCTAAGCCTAAGATCTAATAAAAGTTGGTCTGGTTAGTGTTAGATAAAACAACTTGAATCCTGTTAGATCTTACATCTTAGATAGTGAATTTCTTTGAAGTTTACTAAGGTCACAAATGCAGATTGAAATCTGTTGTATTTCATCTTTTTCATCTCTTCTCTACCACGAAGTGTGTAGAAAAATTCAGTAATATAATATGTTAAAAATATATTGTGTCGTGTGCCTTCTCTTCAAGAAGGCAAATATTGTTAAATCCCTACACTTCACTCCACCCAACTTAAACACTTTTGGTTCTTGCTTTCATGATTACCCACATTTTCCACTTAACATAGATTAAGAGTTCATACCCAAACACTGCATCACACAGTGTATCTAAGAGATTAGCATAGCAGCCTATTTAATTCATTGCAACCTACACAACCTTTATTTAACCCCTGCACTAAACCCACTAGGGTTAGTCGTTAAGACCTAATTCAAAATCGAATTTCCCAACCTCGATCAAACCTAATTGAAGCTCTTTTAGGTCTTTACAAGTTCAATCGTGAATCATACACCTTAAAAGGGATTAATTCTAGTCTCAAATCTAATGAAATATAATTGTGAAGCTTTTACGGAGAAAATATCTTAGTGAATCTGAAGTGTTTAATGAAAATACCTTGGCGGTGTAGGTGATGCTCTCGAGTTGACAGTTCCAGTTGTCTTCGCACTCGATCATGCTTCCTCTATAGAGTTCGCCGCTCTTGAGTTCTACCGTAACAATGTGACCCGCTGCCTCGTGAAGTAGCTTCACCGGTATTCCTAAGCTTCTGCTCATCTTGCTTCCTCTCTCTTTCTCAGACGCTAAACCCTAATCCGCCTTCACTTTCAATTTGACTTCACACCTTCTCTATTCGCCCGACAAATTCTATTGCTTTATAATTCCCTTTTTATTTTATTTTAAAAGAAAAAGTTACCTCCAAACTAACCTAATTTTTTTTCGACTAGACCAACCTAAATATGTGCCTTTCTTAAACTTTTTTTTACACAAAAACATTTTTTAAACTATGTTATAAATATCAGACATGAAACAATTAAATTAGGTTAAAATATGGTTATTTTCTTTATCTCTATTTTTTATTTTAGTCATTCATCTTTTAAAATATGTATTTATATTCCTTATTTTTGTTAATTATTTTAAAATTGTCATTTATATTTTAAAATATGTATTTACGTCTTTTATCTTTATTTTTTTGTAGCTAAAATATAGTTTTGATCATTTATGTTTTACTGTTTTTTTGTTTTGGTATTTTGTCTTTTAAAATATTTGTTTACGTCCTTTATCTTTTTATAATTAATTAAAATGGTCATTACTTTAAGTGCACGGTTAATTATGAATTACATTGATGCTGACATGGATAATTGGTCATGTAAGCATGCTGACTATGTTATTTTACCATGCATTAAAATTAAAATTGGTCTAATTGTCCCCTAAATTTTTCAATTTAACAATTAGGGTTTCTAAAATTCCAACTTCCATCACTACAAGAAAATCGCTGGTTTGCGACGCCATTTTCCGTCGCAAATGGACCAAATTCCGTCGCAAAATAGCATTTCTGACGGATTTTGCGACGGACAAAATTCAGTCGCAAAAACGCTCGTTGCAAATCGTTTGCCACGGAATATTTCGTCGCAAATACCTCCGTCGCAATATCGTCGCAAATCTGTCGCTAAATTCGGTGGCAAAGTCGTCGCAAACCTGACACCTTTTGTCGCAAATCCGTCGCAAAAAACTGTGGCAAATCCGTAGCAAATTATTTGAAATTTTTTAAATAACCGTCAAAATACTATAATTAAGAAACTCATTTAGGTCCAAGGAGTGAAACTGCAATCAGGGGACATAACTAAATATAATGTAAAAAGCAACTATCATGAGAACAAAATAATGTACGGTGAGATGACTATCACGTTAAAAATATTGTATTAAGACAAAGATAAAATCTTAGTTCATCATAAATTCAGAGTTATAATTAACCACAATAAACACTATTGTTACTTGTCCTACTAAAACACTGTAGAGTCTAGAAAAATCCTAATTTACTACTTCAAACAACTTCAACATTAACTGTAACTTTTGTAGCTTCTTGAACTTGTGGTATCTGAAAAGGAAAAAAAATAATGCATCTTCACTGGCCAACAAGCATTTCCTTGGTTGACTGTCATTTTAGTTGATTCTGAACCCATATCACAAGCATCTGACAGGAAGAGCACAAAGCAGTATCTTTGGCAGACAACTTTCTCTCTCTCTCTCTCTCTCTCTCTCTCTCTCTCTCTCTCTCTCTCTCTCTCTCCGTTTTCAATCACCATTTCAATGTCGATGCTGCACAGTATTACGATTCAAAGTAAATTTGGGAGTCAGTTTCAGCCAAAGTTTGATACTATTGTAAGCTATAATATGACCTAAACTCCTTATGGCAATAGAAGAAATTAATAAACTAGTAATTTTAACCAATGAAGAGTGTCAATCAAGCCTAGTTAATTGTCTGATAATAGAAGTTTCTTAGATTTTCTTTTTTCTTTTTTTTTTTGCAGAAAACTTGTGTCTCGAAAAAACATCATCCAACATTCTCAAATTATTACCAATTGAAACGCAATGAATCAAATACTGTGTGAAAGACATTTGACACATTGGCATAATAAAGATGCTTATTTTTATTTTATTTTTTAATAAAAGAATTTTCTAACCTCTTAGACTGGCCCCTCTTGGAAGAACATAAACCAACTTGTGAACATACATCACTAGGTCGCACCTGAAAATCAAGATGAAACTCGTTTAGGTCCAAGGAGTGAAGCTGCAATCAGGGGAGAGAGCAGAGACTGCAAATCAAGGTAAAAAGAAAAACTTCGAAGGGCGGGTAATAGAACTTACCCCAGATATCAAGAGATCCCATATTAACTCTCCATTTTCATTAACAAATTCCTTACATTCTACACTCAGAACTCCTTCAGCTCCAATAGCATGGTTGATTTCAGTCACAACAGCCTGAAATCAACTCAGTCAATAGATAGTATAAATGTAAAGCTACGAATGAACAATCTCTAAAAAGTTGTAAGTACATACAGTTGGACCAGCAAGCAAGGATGTTCCTGAATCCACAATAGCAGCACAACCACCTTCACAAACACTTAAAAATAACAAACATTTTCCAGAATTAGATGCACTATGTAAATTGTAATCCCACTCACCGTTTTAAAAAAATTGGAAAAAAAAGATACACCTTGGGTGTCTATCACATTTCATTAAGAGAGCTAGGAGGAAAACAATACAATTCAGTTTTCTCCTTATACAATATCTCAAATCCTTTCAACCATGAAATCAGTCCCTTATTTTTCAGTAATTGCCCAAAAAAAAGCCTACTTTTGAAGAACTGTGAAGACACCTGTGTCATGCCCTAATTTTGTCCGGCTGATTTCAAACAATACCAAAATTTTTGGTGTTGAAGAGACCAAATGTTAACCGGTATTTTCTCTCCCTCTTTCATGAAAAATCCAAAATATGTTTCGTCGCGCACGTGCATTATTCTAATCGCATACGCGAGTTTAGACGATCTTGCATCGTTGTGTACGCGTTCTATTTCTAAACTGTATGCGCGTGTTATATCGAATCGTGTGCGCCTTTTGTTCTCGTTTGTGCGCGTGTGTCGTCATGTAAGCGTTTGTCTTATTTTGACATCCATCATTTATTTATTATCTTCCTCTCCTAACACAAAAAAAAAAACAGAAGCAAAATAAAAGCCTAAAATAACTATTTAAAATGTTGTTTTTATTATTATTACAACAAAAATATATCAGAATTACAAAAAAAAATATAAAAAAAAGAAGCACATGCTGTTACAATCTATTATTAGTTCCACCTCCACTCCTAAACCTGCTCAGCCCCATACGCCTCTGTTCTACACTCCATCTCTTACTTGCCCTCAGCCATCAGCTTGCTCTGCATTCGTATCTTCTTTTACCACTTGCAAATTAACTATACAAAACCTCTTTGAGTAAGACAACTTATATGGCTATAGATAGCCCACGCTTTCCAGCGATAAAAGAGGAGAAAAGGAAACTAAAAATAATATATAACAAGAAATCAATTCCTTTGCTATCAGTGAGGCTTGTCGGTAAGTTTGTAGCCGCAACTTTTGACTATTAAGCCACTTATCTTCTTGTTTTTTTTATATATGAGAATGAGGTTAGAACCGATTGGAGGGGAGGAGAATCTGAAAAAAGGTAGAGGAACCGATTGGAGGGAGGAATCAATGGAGACAAAATATTGAGGAGAAAAAATCAACAGAATTTTGGAGGAAAGAATAGAGTGGAAAAATCCAAAGAGAAAGGAGAGAAAATGTAGAGAGGGCGGATGTTTTGAAAAAAATATGAGAGAGGACAACAACACAGTATCCAGAAAAAAGAACCAAACACCATTGTAAATAACCACACCACACCACTGTAAATTCGGAATCAAACCTCAACAACAAAGAACGGCCACTACAACAACCGTGACCATCACCAAACAACCACCACACTCTGTCTCCTCGCGAATCAAAACCACCAAACGGCCACCCTCCAACAACCGCCACCATAACCACACCACCACAAAGGGAGAAGAAGAAAACTTCATCCTCTCACCGGCGCCACCTCGTGAACCGTCGTCCCATCTCCTCCGTCACTACCCAAACCTCTCTCTCTCTGTCTCCCTTCCTTTCTTCTTTCTCTCTCTGTTTTCGCAAGTTTCTTTCTTTCTCTCTTGGTGAAGATGAAATTTTCTCTTTTTCTCTCATGGTGAAGGATGGATGCGGCGCTGGAGAGTGAAGTGAGAATGAAAAGTTAGGTTTAGTTTTATATAGTCTGGGCTTCTTTTTATTTTTAATTGGTTTAAATATATATTAACCCCTGCAAATATACCCATTATCCAGTTACCCCCCTACAAAAAAAAACATTTAAAACAAACCTTGCAAAATGTAAAGTTATCCAGTTACCCCCCTGCCGTTAAATTTTCTGTTAAAAACTGTAAAATTAACATTATCCAGTTACCCCCCTGCCACGTGTCACCTTATTATTGGGCCTCTGTCACGCGTGGCACTGACATGCCACGTCAGCTCCTATGTCACCACTGCCACGTGTCACTGACATGTGCCACGTCAGCAGCCAATGGATGGCTGCCACGTGGCACTAGTTATTACACTCAAAAATTAATATTTTTGTGGCCTCAAAGGGTGTTGAACTCGTGACCCCTTACTCACACCCACACACCCTAACCACTGAGCCACATTAGCGTTTGTGATAATTATCTCACCTATCAATATTTATTACATCATTTACTACTTAATTAAAAAAAAATCTGCAAACACCATTCTGCAAACATGCATTCCAGAATTCTTCTTCTTCCAAATTCTTCTACCAAATTCATCTACCAAATTCTTCTACCAAATTCTTCTTCTTCTACAATTTTTTATTTAATGTTTTATTAAAAAAACAATTGAGAAGAGAGTGTTCTTCTTCCATCTGGAAAACGCAACAGAGTGTTCTTCTTCCACCAGGAGAGAGAGAACGCGACTGAGAAGAGAGAGTGTTCTTCTTCCATCTGGAAAACGCAACAGCCATTTACGCGAGAGTGTTCTTCACTGAGAGAGAGAGAGAACGCGACTGAGAAGAGAGAGCGCGACGGAGAGAGAGAGAGCGCGACGGAGGGAGAGAACGCGACAGAGATAGAGAGAGCGCGACGGAGAGAGAGAACGCGACGGAGGAAGAAAGGGAAGGGGATCTGGATCTGAGGGGAAGACAGACGAGAGAGAACGTAACAGAGAGAGAGAGAGCGCGACGGAGGTGGAAGACGCGACAGAGGTTGAAGATCTTGATGATTGTTGAAGATTGTTGAAGATCTTCTCATGGCGCACTTCTCTCACTCCCTCTCTTCGTTTTGTTTCTCTCTCTCATTTCTCAGAATGGCGTGAAGATCTGGGAAATTTGAAGATTTAAGATTGATTTCAGATCTGTTTTTTTTAATTCTGGAAATGATGATAATGCCGTGACCAATGGATGGCTGTTGTTTAATTCTGAATGAAGATTGATTTCAGTCTCATTCGCTTTTGCTTCCATGAGAGTGAGAGAGAGAGAGAGAACACGAAAGAGAAGAGAAAACGGACTGAGAGAGACGAAAGCAAAATCTGCGTTTCTGGAAGATGAATGGTGAATGATGAAGGATGAAGATGAATGATGAAGATGAATGGTGTTTGCAGATTTATTTTTTTTTAAAATTAAGTAGCAAATGATGTAATATATATCTGTAGGTGAGATAATTATCACAAATACTAATGTGGTTCAGTGGTTAGGAGGTGTGTGTGTGAGTAAGAGGTCGCGAGTTCAACACCCTTGGAGGCCACAAAAATATTAATTTTTGAGTGTTATAACTAGTGCCACGTGGCAGCCATCCATTGGCTGCTGACGTGGCACATGTCAGTGACACGTGGCAGTGGTGACATAGGAGCTGACGTGGCATGTCAGTGCCACGTGTGACAGAGGTCCAATAATAAGGTGACACGTGGCAGGGGGTAACTGGATAATGTTAATTTTACAGTTTTTAACAGAAAATTTAACGGCAGGGGGGTAACTGGATAACTTTACATTTTGCAAGGTTTGTTTTAAATGTTTTTTTTTTGTAGGGGGGTAACTGGATAATGGGTATATTTGCAGGGGGGTAATATATATTTAAACCTTTTTAATTTTCAGATTTCTATTTACACCATGTGTTTTAAGTTAGGGTATTGCTTTTCCCACACCCCCTCCTACTCGAAACACACCCAATAAGGGTGTGAAAAGACCAAAAGGCCAGGCCAAACCTCTTTTTTTTTCACGAATTTTCACCTGTTCGAACACGGGCATTCGAACAGGTTCGAATGACATCGTTCGAGTGTGTTAAATTTTGACTTCACACCCTTTTGGGCGTTTTTCACCTATTCGCATGAGGTCATGCGAACCTGTTCGCATGACCTCGTTCGAACACATTCGAACGACATCGTTCGAGTGTGTTAAATTTTGACTTCACACCCTTTTGGGCGTTTTTAAACTGTTCGCATGAGGTCATGCGAACCTGTTTGAACAAGGTCGTTCGAACAGTCATAAAACACGTCCTCGCAGCGTCTCACGCGAGGTTAGTTTTGGAATAAAATTTGTTAAGGGGTGTGAAAGAGTATGAGGGGGTGTGGGAAAAGCAAAACCCTTAAGTTATACACCCTATTAGAAGCCTTTTTCTTACAATCCAGGCCAATTCACAAAAACAGATTGGGGTCTGCTAAATGCACCCCTTGTTTAATAATACAGCCCCTGCTGCTTTATGCCTCCCCTTTTTTACAAATACACCCCATTTCATTGGTTTTGTCAACTTTTTCTACAAACAAACATTTTTTCCACAAACTTATATTTTTCTAAAAAATAAATAAATTCTCTCTAAAAAATATAAATAGGGAATTAAGTCGGTCGTACGACCGGATTAATTAGCGTTCTAGCATGAATGAACCGTACGGCTCAAGAGTCCTAGAAACCCTAAATTAAAAAACATAAACCAAAAAAACCTTTTTCTATCCTAGAACTACGTAGCTTTTGATTCTCCACCCAGAGATACGTAGGAGCAGGGCCACTCCTAAAGAACTACGTAGCTTTGATTTCTCCATCGCACCTGGAGATACGTAGGAGCGGGGGCACACTCCCGTCAAGCACAAAAAACAAACATTTTTATTAAGTCTCTTCATTCGTTTTCATAATAAAAAGGGAAATAAATATTTTCAAAGTTAATATAGTTTTGGCACATTTAATTAGAGGTAACCTTTTTCGAAAGGATGCTGTGGGGTGCTAATACCTTCCCCACGCATAATCGACTCCCGAACCCAAAATCTGGTTTTCAAGACCGTTTTATTTTTCAAAGGGATTTTTCAGTGTTTTCCCTGATAATTTAACATTGATGGCGACTTCATTGAACGCGAGAGATCCTCCGGATTTTTCGGTCGCTACAGCCTGTTGAGAGACCTCCAACGAAAAAATCTCCCATTTCAATTTGAAAAAGAGTGTATTCATATTAAGCTTTTCTGCATTAAATTATTCGTTCAAAAAGAATTCCTGATCAAAGTAAGTTTGGCTTTGCTAACCTGCCAATAACCTTTTTGAGTGACTGGAACATAAGTATGGTTTCCTTTGAAATGCTTTGGATCAGCACCCCCAAAAACTAGCTCACCACCCTTTTTTGCTGTTGGATTCCCATTGAGCCAAAAAGAGAATATCTGCTCACCTACAAGATTTTACTCCACCAAATTGTACCTGTGATGTATAATGCATCAGTGAATTAAAGGAGATAAAACACACACCATACATATTTCTAACATGGGGAGTCAAACACAAATGAAATAACAAGGCATGGGTTGAAACATACCATACTGGAACAGCATTTTCAACGGAGATCTCCTGAAACCCAAGCCCAAACAATCCATCAAACTTTGCTAGAATAAAGGAACCCAGGACCCAGGACCCAGTGGTAGTCAGACCACCTAGAGAAGGGATCCAAAAGGAAACCTTCTGTAAACAGTCCCTTCAAATTAAAAGTTTCTTACAATTAGCAAAAAAGGCATCTGTGTGTAATTCATCCATCAAAAACAAAATTCTCAAACTATAAAAGCCTATACCATTCATTACCTCATATGCCACATTAGATAAAGCTTGGTAGAGACCAATCCAGACTGGAATTGTAGCCAAAGTTAGATAAAAATGTACCAGCCAATGGGTTAACCTGTTGCTTTGTCAAGGGAAGTGTAGCGGCCTTGACTATAACAGTGAGCAATATGATAGCAAATCCATATGAGTAAGGCACATGATCGGCAGACAGACCACCCTTTAACACCTGAAAACAAAAAGTAACACTGACATAACATCCAAAACACATTTACCTGAATAACAAGAAACAAACATTTCCATTAGAAAATGCAATTCTCCAAAAATTAGTACACAAACATCGAGTGATTGTCATGTGGCTTTATTTCTTCAAATTTTTTGACTACTTTACATGTAAACTGTAGTAAAACAAAAGGCCAAGTGCATTTTACCAATCACAAACAGTATAGTAGAAACAATATACCAAAACGAAAGTCTCTTTACTGAAGAAATTTGCAAATACGCTCTCTGTATCTTGATCGTTAGGATGCTAAGACGAAGGTGCACCGAGATCCTCATGATCGGTAAGGTGTCTCCGTTCTCTGAAGTTGGTTTCTGTGACTCTGTCTGCTGCAACCTCTTCCTGTGAAACAAAATAAATAAAATAAATACACGATGAGACTAATGAGAGCACAATGAATAAACATAGTAGGTTTATATAGTGCTGGAGAGAATTATCCAGGTCCATTCATATATGTATAGTTTCTTTTGTAAAAAATAAATCATTTTGTTCATTAGCAGCACTAACAGTAGGATCAATCAGATTGCATGGTCATTGGAAAATTGTATTAAATTTGTACAAGAATTAAACACCCAATTCCAAATCAGAAGCAACAATCAGAAATTAAACAATTAAACAATCAAATTAACACCCAAATCAGTTAATCAGAAGCAACAATCAGAGATTACAAATTAAAAAAAATCAGAAATTAGGGTTTTCAATTCATGCAGAAATTGAACAATTTTCCCCAAATCAAACAACCATCAAAGAAGAGAAGAAGAAACTAACCTGAGAAGAAGAAAGCTCGCGATTCACTAAGAAATTGGGGACCGATTCTGCGATTCACTGTTTTCGCGACTGAGAGAGGGAAGCGATAGAGACAGCGCCTGAGGAAGAAGAAGAAGCCATTTTCTGGTTATGGTTCGGATTGGCGGTGAGGAGGAGCGATTCTGCTTTTCAGTGGTGGAGATGAACTGTGGTTGAAGAGGGGAAGACGAAATGGTGGTGGTGAGAAGCGAAGGACCGGCTGAGCAACGACAGGGGTGGAGGCTTGTGGAGGCGGAGGCGGAGAGTGAAAGGTGAGAGGGAGAGGGAGGGGGCAGCTCAGAGAGGGAGTCTGAGAAAGAAATAGAAAGAAGAAGGAAACTAATGATATGAACGCGTATTTGGTGTTTTAAGTGAAGATCATTTGCGACGGGCTTGTGACGGGATCTCTGTCACAGATTGCGACCGTTTTCGAAATCCGTGGCAAGCTCCAGCGGGAAATTTCGCGCCTCTTACTTTTTATACATGCCGTCGCAAATCCGTGGCAAACGACTGACGGATTAAGGTCCGTCGCAAATGTTGGTAGCTAAAACAGGCTTTTCTTGTAGTGCATACATTTTTTCTACCAATCAAGCAGGGCTAGAGTGCGACCTTGATTGTCAACTAACGGTGTTCAAATCCAAACTAACCCAAAAAAAATCGCAAACCGATCCCAACTGACGATCGCAAAAAAAATCACTTTGATTTGAATGCGCTCGGGTAACTTTTTCAATTGACCGATCGATTTGGATGACGGTTTTTTCACAAAAAGAACCAACACTTAGAGCTTACTTGCTCACACGAAGACACACAATTGAAATTGAAATTAGAAACTAAAGCCACAATTTAGTTTTGTTTTTAATTCAATGTACCTATGATTTACAACATAAAATGTTTTAAATGATGGTTTCTACATCTTTTACATATTAAGTTTTTCAAAGTTACCACTGCATTTTATGTTTATGTTTGGTAGTATAAAATAATAATCATATTAATATTTTTTTTAATATTTAAATTTAGAATTAAGTTAAGAGTTTAATTTATATAAACATGTTGTGTATACGCTTTTACAACCACCACCCATCATAATTCATGGAGTGGTTGGTTACTAATTGACTTATTAGTGGTTATTAGCTGGCTAATTTCTTTTTAATGATATGTCAACATGTAATTGTAGATATTGTAAAACATGTATACACCTATTGTGTATATAATTTTTTTTACTGCGTATATAAATTAAATCCTTAAGTTAATTAATTCAATTTTAAACCAAATTATATTTTTCAACTATTAAGAAAACCAATCAATTTAAACGGCATTCGTTCGAATCGAATTGGTTTGAATTTTTTCTAAGAAAACCAATCAAAACAAACTTAACCGCATGAGTATTTGATCAAAAACAAAACTGCATGAGTATTAACCTTATTTTTTTATTCAAAATCGAACCAAACCGGAAAGATTCTCTCAACTCAAGCAGCTTTTAATGAAACACGGGTAGAGAGAATCGGTGCAAGTAGCCTCTTGCGTATATAAGCATATCCCCCCTGTCCTAGTCTCGTCTCTCTATCTCTGTCAGCAACGAACACCAACTTTCCATACCCAATCTCCGTCGAGTTTGGATCGGTCTGTGCCTGTGTTCGCTGGGATGGCGAAGAAGAGAAAATCGGTGGCCACGCGCCTCGATGAAGTGGATCGTACCATGTACTCCACCTTCTGCAGCACCGCCAATTCCCTCTCCCATCTCTACACCCACGCTATGAATCAACAAAAACTCTCCTTCCAAGCCGGTGAACGTCACGCTCTGGTCACTCTCCATTTCCTCTCCTCTCTTTCTTTTCAATTCTCGTGGCGCTTTTCCTAATTTTAAATTATTAATAATTAAATTCAACACGCAAGCACGATTGTTTTTCTCTCTTTTCAGTATTGAAGAAAAATAAAAATCGATTTCGATGTTGTGTACAGTTTTAGGGTTACCAGATAGGTTGCTGAACTGAACCCTTTCGGATTTCCATTTCTATTAGTTTATTAATTTACATTTTGACGAATTAGAATTTCATTCTTCAAGTAACTTGAGGACTGTTCCAATTGGACTTTGAAGTCCCTAATTTTGTTCATGTGATTCCAATGTAAACTGCTTGATGTTATTCGCCGGTGTGTTTGAATGTGTTGCTTTGCTTGCTTGCTGTTGAAATTTTGGTTCATTCATTTCCTTTGTTTGTTTGAAAATAACATGCTTTGGTGTGCTTCCAATTCCTTGCAGGACAAAATGTATCAGTGGATTGTTAGACAACAGCAAGAAGGAATGAGGGTGGCTACGATTGATATAGTTGCTCACTTGCAGGTTTCGTTTTCTTGTTTCTGCAATATTTATTGATATTTCATTTGGGGTCTTTTTGGGTTTTGTATGCTTTATGGCACTACTTATTCAATGGAAATACTACTCTTTTAACTCAACATTTATCTTGCAATCATGTCTATCTTTGCTTATAGCTAATAGCTCTCCATATCAATTGCTTTGAATTTGAAATTCTATTTAACGGGCATCACCCTTAAGCCTTTGGTTTTTAGAATTTGTCATGGATGTACCAGAAAATCTTTTAACTTGGCACTTTGATTTTTCTCAAAACTGAACACTATAGTTGTGTGCCATTGCCATTTTCCTTGGCCATAGTTTTTATTTGTATTAGAGTTATGAAAGAAACTTGAATATGCTACGGTATGACTAAAGTCCAGTTTGGATTAGTTTCTAACTTATAAGAGCTTTTGAACTAGAATAAGCATCTCCAACCTTATAAGGGTTTCTTTGCAAGTGAAGAACCATAAGCTTATTTTATTTGAAAGTCTCTTATTAGCGAGAAGCTAATTCAAGGTGGACCCTTAATTTCTAACTCATAAAGTTTTATATGTACTGTATTTGTGGAGCTGAGGATATACATTTGCAAGAGAAGCTATTAGTTAAAAACTCATGGTTATTGCAAGATATTTCAACCTTTTTCCTGTAACTGTTTGTGAAATAGTTTATTCAAATTGGCTTTAAGAGGTCAATAATAATTCAATCATGGAATCAGTTTATTGCAAACGCAAACCAAGACATTGGTTTAATCATACACAATGAATCCAACCCTTCCTTGGAATTTACCATGCATGAGTTATACAGTATCATAAGATTTAGGAAAAATTACTCGATAGGTCATTTATCTTAATTTCAAATTCCATGTGGTTAGTGATGTGGTTGCTGACGTTTCATCTTCTTCCTCTTACAATGGAACCCTAGGGTTCATCTTCTTCCCTGAAATTGGTTACTTAGGGTTCATAGTTCCCAATCCTTTTTCTCTGCAGCAATGGCTTCAATCCGGATAGAGGTTTCAAATTCATGCCATTACTAGTCAGATGCCAATTCTGATCTTTTTTCGGTTTTGTTTTTCAAAATTCCCAACTTCTTCATTCAGTTATTGTGTCCGATTCCTAGGGAAAGAGAACGGCTTGGATCAGTAACATTCCTAAGGCATGTACATTTCCTATCTCTCCAATTTTGCTCTCCTCATTTTCCCAAAATCATAAAAACAAAAAGGCCCGTGATGTGGCCATGCCGAGCCACATCTCTCTCTGTTCCAACTTCCAAGACCCACTGCAATAACCAAGGCTTCCAAACCTTCAAATTGGTTGAGCAAAGGAATTTATCGACTTCCAACAAATTTGTTCCAAGAAATTGGTTAATGGGTTTATTGAGGAATTTGTTGAGGTCCAGCAACATATTTGCAAATTGTTTCTAGCAAAGTTTCTTAATGAATCTTGATCATCTTTGTTGATGAGCTTCCAATACCTCATTCTTTGTTGAAGTTGGAGTTGATATGGGAATGAGGAGGAATATGAACCGTAGGGTTGGATTGCAAGAGGAAGAAAACAAGCCACGTGTTGTACCCTTTGGTCGCTCCACCACGCCACTTGCCACATAGACCACTTAACAGACACACAGGCAAAATCTGTAACGGAATTGGACAAAATCTCTTGGTTTGGCCAACACCATCAATATTTGTGAACTCAAAGGACTAAGTTGAAAAAAAGAAAGATAAAGACTGAATGAAAACTTTAAATTAAGATAAAGGACTTCTGGAGTAATCTTTCCTTATTAGCTCTTATGCTATCTGTAGCTAGTAATTGATTGTTGAACTAAAGTCAGAGCATTGAAAAGAAAATCCTATGACCACGTCAGTTGCACTGTAATTTCCCATATATTGTATCCTAGAATTATATTTTTTCAGGCCATCCCTTACACAAAAGAAATCTGTTTTCGGATGTATCCTGATAGCTTAATGTAGATATAACCTTTAGCTATGTATTTGCATGTAGAATGAGCTTGAATATGGAGCTGAGGAGTCACCAATGTCCCCAAGGCAGTCAGTTCAACAAAACTCTCAGAATGCAATGCAACCTAACTTTGGTGCATCCATACCCTCTAATGCTTTTGGAAGTACTGTTGTAGGGCAGGGGATACGTACTGGGCAAACTGATCAAGCAAAGAACTCTGTATTCTCAAATGCACTCTCTAGCCCCATTCGTCGCAGCCTTCAACCGTATCATTTGGCTCAGGGGAGCTGTCCCTTGAGTAATATCATGCCATCGGGGAATGGAAACCGGAACAGTGAGGTGACTTATCCCAGTAGCCAGAACAGGGATACAAATTCGTCCAACTCCAGTGATTGTATGGACATGCATGCAGAGAGTCCTGGTCATAATTTTTCATACTGAAGCCATCATAGTTAGAATGGGTAACAGTAAAGAGAAGATCATTTCTGAAATCCCTGGTCATAAATGTTTGGTAAAAAATGTGAAAGTTGTTGTGGACAGACTACAATGTATTTGCGTACCATTGTTTTCCAGTTGGAAGCTTCAAACACTGGTATACTTTGCTAGGAGAAGTTCTGAAAAAATGCTGGTCATAAGTAAGTATACAGTTGTATAACTAGTGGGTGATATTTGCTTCGGATTTTATGAGGTTTAGGTCCTAAACTGGCAAAAAAATCTATTCTAATTTGTTTGTTTTGTACGATATGATTGTAAGGATTTAAAGTTATACATGAAGGGGGCTTGGTGAACAGCAATTGGTTATTGGGTTGGAATTTTTTTTTTGACAATTATTTTCTGGGTTGGAATTTAGTTGATGACACTTTTGCAGTTTGCAGAGTCAGGTGTATTGACTTTTAATTTGAATTTTCAGGAGCCATCCCTACACGTGGAAAAATGTTGTAAGCAAAAAATAAAATTGGTTCCAAATCCTCCTCCTTAGGAACGTCTAGCCTGCTTTCTGCAGGATTTGATGGGAGCTACTCTCTCCCTCGTAGTGTTTCTCCTCTGTAGATTGTTTCTGCCTGGGCATTATTAGGCCCTCCTTACAAAAAATATGCACTTATTTTAAATAGATTTTTTTTTAAGTCAGTCAGGAAAATATAGTTTTTTTAAAATAATAATGTTAGATGAGGAGTCTATTCTAAAAACTAATGGTTAATATTAACCATACAAGCATAATGAATTACCTTTGATTTTTTAATAAATTGTTGGATAACTTATTTTACTTTATGGTCACTTTATAAGAGCCGAATCCCCATAAAATTGAGGGCCCGTGTTTTCCCACATCCTCTCCTACCCACCACACACCCCTTAACTCCAAACATTCTAAAAATATCCTTAAGTAGAGAACGTGTCTACGTGTGATTCGGTTGAGACCAACTGAATCTATTCGGCTAAGGCCAATCGAACGTCTTCGGATGACATCAACCGGACGTTATCAAACATAACAAGGAGTGTGTTGTTCAACTTTGTTCGTCTGGGAGAGGGGATCCGAACCAGTTCGGTTGGCATCACCCGAACACACCTGATACTGCACAGACTGACTGAAAACCATAAATGTTTCTGTTTAAGTTTCAAATTACAATTGAGACTAATATTACTAACTCAAATTGGTATTGATTTAAAAAAGTACATAACATATAGTAGTCATAACAATCATATGTGGGAGATTCGTTGTCTTAATACAAATTGGAAAACAACAATTAATCAACTAATCACTATCTTTACTTAAATCTACATAAGCCGATGGTTGGGTCTCAAAGACCAAAGTCTTCCACTTTTGCATACGACCCGTAAACAACGTGTCCCAACCCTTTGCTACGGTTCTCCTGTTAACATTCCAAAGAGCATCGGACGGGGGCATTGGACTTCCATTCTTCAAAAAAATCTTACAAAGACAAAAACAACATAATATTAACTAATGTTTGACAATATAAAATTGAATTCTAAATAAAAGTCGATATACCTGTACAAAGTGTTTATCCGTGAAGCATATGTTGAATTGACGGACACTTCTGAATGGGGCAATATGAAATGGGAAAATAGTGAAAGACCCGTTAATAGACCAACAAGTTAGTACGACCTGGTAAACATATTGATCACGCTCCAACAACTTCATCAAATGTTGGAGCTCAGTCCTACCCTCACGCATACTCGATCGTTGCCTTGAACGACAGTTGTATATTTGCTTTAGAGTGGTACAACTATCTTTAGGCTTCATGATCTTTATTTCATTAAGTATGAGATTAGGCGTAATATGATTCTTAGTCATTCTATCCACGACTTCTTTTTCTTCCTTAGTTAATCTATCACTGTACAGATGACCTTCATCATAAGATAGGACTGCATGGTTATGTGTTCCACACATAACCCTCAATATCCATCCTCCAAGCTTCTTGATAAATTTTTCTTTCAATCTAAACTGACAGCAACATTTTCTAGTCTTTGTTCCCTCAACTACACTAGTCCTATAATAAAAAAATTCAAACAGAAGTTACAGAGTTTCTGGAAAACAAGTGTTCAGCTGCCCTAAACCGAACATGTTCGGTTCCCCTTGACCGAACGTGTTCGGTTCTCCATTGCCGAGTGACCCACGAAAATGAACACCCCCAAATGTGATTTTATAACGTTCGGTTAGGCCTAACCGAATCCGTTCGGTTGAGGGTAACCGAACCGAGCGCGATTTCAGAAGAAAAAAAACCCAAATACAGCAACTAAATGAGATGAAAACGAAAAATGTTTGGTAGGGATAATACCTTATGATGTTTGCCAATGTTGAGAAGATGATTAGAAGGGTAATGATGTAGGAATGGTGGATAGGGTTTGGAGTGGAGACATGGGAGGTTTGGGGTGTTTGAGGGGGGTGTGTAGAAGATGGAGGAGAAGAAGAGGGATGAAGGATATGGATGGAATATTTTAGAAAGATAAGGTTAAGTTGGTAATTTCATAGGGTCAAGGGGTGTGTGGTGAGTAGGAGGGGATGTGGGAAAAGTCAAGGCCAAAATTGATGTATTGTAGAGGAGGTCTAAAGCTTTTATTTTTATTGGTCATGCCATTTGATTGGCCATCCTTACATGTGTATTTGTAGGAATAGGAAAACAAACTTATGTCATTTCACTTGAAAGAGTAGCAATAGTACAAAGTCGAACTTGGTAAAAAATACTTAGGGGACTAGGATTCTTTGTAGTTGCTTGAGCAAGACTGTGAGTGACCCATTGAGTCTGTCTCTAGATAAAGCCAACATTGAGATTTGAATAAATGGAGAGGAACTCTCCACAATCCTCTAAAATGGACAACAACCTTGTCTGTTTCAAAGTTCAAGTTCAATCAATTAATTTGCCAAGTATGGTAGCTCAGTTGTCGAGCTAAGAGACTCTGAAGGAGTGCAAGCAGGAGGTCCCGGAGGTTCAAACCCAGGAAACCAACATTCTCTCCTCCCCCACCAACATTGCCTATAAAAAAATGTCTTATTGATGTCATGCATCAAAACGATGACCAAAACACTTTTTCACCATAGCACACCCATCTAAACCAACTGTCATCCAATGTTTTTTTTTAAAGAATATAGGGTGGAATCCATTAATCCCCGTTGTTTTTTTTTTGGGTAAACCCGGGTATTCACCGCACGGATAGCAGTGACTAATCCCTCGCTCATTGTAGGTGCCTCGAGGGGCAAGACAGCTGGCTCAGAGTTTTAACGCTGCTCCGTACCCAAGGCGGGGATCGAACCCCCGACCCTTGGTTAAGGGAGGATCAACCCCAACCGTTGAACCCCACGCTCTGTGTTCAAAAATAGATCAAGCCCCGTTGTTTGATAGACCCTATATAAAAAATGGTTCTCTAATTTATTCACCATTTGGCGTCCCTTTGATTAAACTCAAGGTAACTCCAATTAGGTCCCTAGAAACCAATTACAAAACCAATGTTAAAGGTCCCTAGAAACCTCTGCTAGGGTTCGGCGGTGCAAAGTGGTGCCCCATTATCCCGGAGCAACTAGATTCTCGGTGCTGCCAGCGAGCAGCTTGCGGCCTTGCCTCCTACCTTCTTCCTCCATGATGCTTCTATTTCAACGTGAGCTCATTGCCATCACCGCCGGTCTTCTGCAATGCATCAAGTTTGTTCCCCTTCGCTCGCCCGACCCCCTCCACGCCCACCAGAGCTGCCCTCTCCACCCATCTCTACAACGAAATCACTTCGCACCCCTCCTAAACTTCTAGATCCACATATTTAGTTGCTCACAAGTTACTTCTCATTCTTTATCATATGTTTCACATTTGTACCCTACATCTCCCTCTATTCTGCTTGTTGTTGCAGAAGAAGTCGCTCTCGAGTTCCTCTTTCCTCTTCAACATGTTATTGTGTTAGCATTCCATGGCGTCCGAAACTCAAGAAAGATAGTTCCTGTAGCCGACTAACCATCTTAATACGGGAAAAATTCTGGACTTTTCCGTCTTTCCTTCTTTACCTTCTCTATGGAGCTTAAATTTGCTTGTTTTTTTATACAAGTTCAGTTGGTCATCTATGGAGCTTGTAAATATGTCCGGTAGCAGCAGCGAGATTAACTCTTCTGATGAAGCATAATTTTGGAGGGGAAGTCTGGTCTTTTTGGAACAACTGTTTGGAAGCCCTATTTTTTGGCCCAACGTGGTCTTTATGTTATCCTTCAAGTTCTCACCTCATCTTCCTTGGTTGTCTAGTTTCGGAAAAAAGTTCTCCAAGAGAGTCTAGACTTTTCGTCTCTCATCTTTGTGGTGACTCTCGTCTTACTCGTTGGTGGAGGTTGTTCGACGGATGCGATTCGACTAGGTCACTATTTTTGTCTTGCATGGAAGGCTTTGAAGGATTGTGTTATGTGTTTTTGCATGTTGGCTATATTAGGTTGTAATAGGGT
Source organism: Astragalus membranaceus (assembly GCA_039519185.1). Taxonomy (NCBI): domain Eukaryota; kingdom Viridiplantae; phylum Streptophyta; class Magnoliopsida; order Fabales; family Fabaceae; genus Astragalus; species Astragalus membranaceus. Next base: position 173,625,619 of record CM076850.1, on the reverse strand, counting down.
ATGTTTATGTTTTTGCTTGTTTATTAGAAACTTAATTGCTTTGGTGCTGCTCTTATGTTTATTGTTATTCTTTAGTAGTATTTGGTTGTTGTTTAGTTTTGAACTAATTTGGCGCTTTATTGGTAAACTTGACGTATGCACCATGTGTAACGTTGGTAGCCTTTGCCCATTTTCATTGAAATGTTGCCCATTTCACAAAAATCTGAAGGTCTTCATTGGAACTTCAAGGAAAACCATTAGAACAATCACGGAGCCTACAACAATGATAAAATAAAATAAAATGATGTATTATATAAAATAAAAGAAATATCAATTTATCTTTAATAAACCATTCAATCAAATAGGTCTAAACTTGCTTTAAAATTTTAAATCAATATTTACATTTTTTAAGACCCAACACTTGGACGAGATGGTAGTGATCTCTTCTAGCTTAACCAAGGTTCTGGATTCGAATCCAGTCTTGGGCACGCAGCACTGTTAAAAAATTTACTTTTTTAAGGCCCAACACAACTAGTGACTCAGATCCAAACTTGGAATCTCTACTGTGTGTGAGTTTACGTATAGTACTTGTCACTTTGTTTGCACAAATATTTCACATTTTATATAACTACTCATCATACTTATTTTTGAAGTTTCACATTTCATTTAAAATACTGATCATAAAAAAAATATTTCACATTTCATACCAATCACACGAGTTTCCTTATAGGACGATTTCTTTACCCGCAAGTTTGGGCAATAATGAGCTTTAGCTTGTTTGAGGCCCATAATAAGTTTTTTTGCCCATACTTATTCCACCCCCTACTCACCACACACCTCAAATATTCCAAAAATACCCTCACATAAAACACACTCCCAAACCCCCACGCTACGTTTTGGCTTGCCTCGGTACCTTAGTATCGACCTGGTACGGTACTACTGTACTTGTTAGACACCATCCATCCTATAATTTTTTAGAATTAAATAAATTAAATCAAGTTATGAATCTCTTTCCGGTGAGCAGCGCGTTGCAATAACCACCATCAAAGATGGTACTCATCTTACTCCAGGCACCATCAACGAAATTGCAGCACCCTTACTTTTTTCGTTCTCAATTTTAATATCTCTCATCTTCCGCCTTCTCACAAATTTCCTCTTCAACCATTCCTTGTCTGTCTCACAAAAAGAGCTGTTTTACTTTATCCCATGCCTCTTTTGATATCACAATGCAAGTACGGTATTATAGTACCGTACTTGTAAAAGTCACATGCACCAATGTAATTTTAACAGGTACGACACTATGATGTCGTATCAGTACAATATCATAGTGTCGTGCCAAGACATAAGCTACAACACTATAGTACCGTACCAGTTCGGTATCATAGTGTCGTTCTCGTTGAATCTCAAAAAAATACGTGTTTAGAAGCTTTTTGTTCAATAAGGTATTTTGGACATTTCGGAGGGTCAGAGGTGTTTGGTAAGTAGGAAAGGGAGTGAAATAAATATGGGCTTTTTTTATGACAAAGGCCCATAATAAGTTAAGGACCGTGCCAAAAATGGGTTTATAAGTTGGCCTTGACTTTTCCCACATCCCCTCCTACTCACCACACACCCCTTAACTCCAAATATTCCAAAAATACCCTTAAGTGGATGACGTATTTACGTGTGATTCGGTTGAGGACAACCGAATATATTCGGCTAAGGGCAACCAAACGTTATAAAAAATAACAAGGGGGTGTATTGTTCAGCTTTGTTCATTCGGTGAAGGGGATCCGGCACTGTTCGGTTGATGTCAACCGAACAGTCCTGATACTGCAACGATAGTATCAACTTGATAAAATAGGCTTACCATTACCAATCTTTGTTGGTCCAACTGTCAAATGGCTCTTCTTAAATAAAGTGTCGGATCTGAGTTCTGTGAATAAAATAAAGAGTAGATTATACTTCCATCTTATGACAAAAGCATGAATTGCAGTTCATGTCGGAAGGTAAAGTTTTAAATGCTTATTTTATCAGTTTGAAAATAATGCTTAAAATTTTTATTTTATATATTTTATTGTTCTATAGTTGATGGTAGAAGCAAATGGATCAGTTTGTCAAAAGAAAAAGAAGCAAATGAATCAAGTATCTGAGCATTTAGATTTAATTTCACTCCTGCTTCTAGGCCACTTTAAAGTTTCAAACTTTGAGTGAAGGTTTTTACTTTGCTAAACTTTATGGTCATTTGGTTGGGCCTCCCGAAATATTTCGGTTGAGGTCAACCGAATCTATTAAATATACATTTGAGAATGTTTTCAAAAACGATTTCTCCAAATGTTTTCACCTTATTGGTCCACCTAATCATTCCACATGCCAAGTCACTCAACATATATACCACACCAGCCACGTCATCGCATTTAACAAGAAGACACCAAATAAATAGCTATAACCAAAAAACAACAATAAAATTCACCAACAGCTGTTATGGCAGTTATGCTACAAATCTGATTTTATGTATGATTTTATGGCATTTATGCTACAATTCCGTGCACACAAATTCAGGTTCAAATTTCAAATCCAAAAAAACATTGAATTGCATTTTGAAATTGTGGGACTGACACCCCAATTAAATAGCTGTAACCAGAAAAAAAACAATATAATACAGCAACAACTGTTATTCAAGTTACGCTACAAATCTGATTTAATGCCTGATTTTATGGCAGTTATGCTACAATTCCCTGCGCACAATTTCAGGTTCAAAATTCAAATCCAAAAAAACATTCAATTACATTTTGAATTTGTTGGACTGACACCAATGCAGCTGCTGGATCACTAATTTGAAAATTGTAAATCTATATGGTCTTCAAGTTGATCCTTAAAATTTGGCCTCATCACTGTGATTTTCCGAGCCTTCATTTTCGCCAAATTAAACACCACAATGATTTCCCCAGTTTCATCACCAATTCACACCAAATTCCAAAACCAATTCACATCAAATCCCATATTCCCTGCCCACGATTTCAGGTGCACTAATCACTACTACAAAAAAGGCCTTTTGAATCGGTTATTTGGCACATTTGGAGTCGGTTATTTGCCGATTCTAAATGTGCCGATTCTAAATGTAGGGACATTTTGAATCGGTTAAATAACCGATTCAAAATATGACATTTTAAATCGGTTATTTAAACAACCGATTCGAAAACGGCTGATTCTAAATGTAGGGACATTTTGAATCAGTTAAATAACCGATTCAAAATACGACATTTAAAATAGGTTCTTTAGATAACCGATTCAAAATGTCCCTTTTTTTTAAAAAAAAAAATTATAAAAACCACCCACCAATTGTTACTATTGTTCTCTACAGATTCAGCAACAACACCCATTACTAGATACAAAAACAACCCAAAATTGATTTCCATAAAGCAACAACTCATAATAATTCAATAATTCATAAATTTACTTCTATTGAACTTAAAAGTGCTAGAAGCACAAAATTACAACAATTCATTAAACTTAAAAGTTATACAAGGCATCAAGGCAAAACAAAATTACAACAATTCATTAAACTTAAAAGTACCATAAAATTCTTCTCTTACAGCAATGTCATACTTCCGCTTCCACTCATCAGCCTCCTCTTGAGCAGATTGAGATTGCTCCCTTGCTGCAGCCTCTCTTGCTGCAGCCAACCTTGCTTCAGCAGCACTGCTAACATTGCCCACAGCAGCACTGCTAACATTGCCCACAGCTACACCCATGCAGAGCAGTTTCTTAAGCTGGAATTTGACCATAGCCTTTGCTTTGTTAACCTTTAACTCAAGTGATTCTTGGTGAGAGACAAGAGTATGGAACTTCCCTGCAAAGCCATGCAAAATATCAAAATTAGCTGAAGCAATAACTGAAATTCAAAGAAAGGCAAAGTATAATTATAATTTGTTCTTGTTTCTTGTTATCTTAATTAATGGGTACATTTCTTTTTCAACTACTATTACTACAAGGCATCAAGGCAAAACAATACCGTACCCTTATCCTTATACATAATTAATGTAACCCCCAAAAATTGACTAGTGTTGGCAAGGCTCTGGTTCCAATATATGCATCTCCTTCAACTGATAAATGCTCAAACCGAACTTCAATCTTAGGAATCTCAATTCCTACCCTAGAATAATGAACAAACACACATGAAAAACCAGCTTAACATATTTCAAAACAGGCCAGTGTGTGTGTGTGTATATATATATATATATCTTATCACACAACCAAAGTACTTAAAAAGCTAATCACCTACCTATCAATCCTGTCCCTCATCTTATGGAGAAATTTCTCATAGTCTTCTTCAGCAGTCTTTAGTATGTTCTCAAGGAGATGCTTCTTTTCCTGCACTCCAAGCTTGGTGATGTCAACCTCTTCATAATTAACTATCCCGTCATCCAGAACACTCTTTAGAATCCCTTTCCTCATCCTATCATATGTTGGAAGCCTCCCCAAGGCTTCCCATTTCAACTCCTCCTCTTCATCTATTTCACTTATACTTCCCCCATGCACATCCCTCTGTTGTTCACCCACTGCCTCCCCAGAACTATTCCTTTCATCACTCACTGACCTCACAATATCTTCTTCAGCAACTTCTGTTGCCATATCAATCAAATATGGTATTCATTTTGTTCTCATTATAGTTATAAGGTGAGCATTAAAAGGTCAAAATGAACCAAAGAACTTGAACAAAAACAATGATGATAGTATATACATATATATATATATTACTCTGATCTCTCATTTATTACTCTGATCTCTCAATCTTTTCTGTTTCTTTCCGACTTCATTTCACTTGTTTGTTTTTTTCCTCAACAGTCTTTTAATTACTAGTAGTAGTAGTAGGTGGACATCACTTACTTGCGTCGAAAAGCATCACAAATTGTAGCAAACTCTCAGCAGCAGCAGCCTCTTGCATAGCCTCAGTTGCTGCCAATTGTGCCGCATCTCTGTGTTTCATTACTTCCTGTTGAAATGTAAAAGTATAATTATAAAATAATAATAATAATAATCACTAGTGCATCAGAAATGAGTAGAAATAAACATGTACTAGTGAGAAAAAGGAAGCAAAAGCTATAGTCTTGAAGCGACCCACATAGGCATCAGAAGTGAAGTCAGCAACATATACTATAGTGATACACTTAACAAATTAATCCAAATATTGAATGCTGCAGATTTATAAGACTTGAGAGAGGGCTTACCTCCATGCTTGAACCATCCTTGGATTTTTGTTGTGAAGGAACCATTTCAACAACGTAATCGGTAACCGATAGAAGCCAATCGATTTCTTTTCTCCATCAGGCCTTTCGTTCCGCCGGCATTGGCTCTAAGCGCTTTTGTTCACCAAAAACAGCAGCTGCATTTTCAGCAAGAAAAAGAATATAAGAGAATGCAATTCTCTTAGCAGAAGAAGAATGAAAGAAATCAAAAGATCAACATATATATACTTGCAAGGTTTGTTAATGCATTTGGTATATTCAGTACATCAAAAGCTAAAAAATCATCTCCAACAGTATAAAAAATGCACCTCATATGCTTTCATTGACTGATCAGCAGCTTCTTTCTTCTCATTTTCTGGCTTAAATTCTGCACCTCATAGTTTAAGGCATTGTAGATTGTTGCAGCAAAAGAAAAATGAACACTGCATAGTTCCAAAATGAACCTGTTAATTAGAATTTTGTGAAGGCAGTCATTCACCAGGTTTTTGACCAATAAAGCCATAGAGATATAAAGATAAATGTTTACCTTTAGTGTCCATTTTGTCAAAATTGTCTGGTTTTGTCCAAAACAAACCAGCGTATCTCTTCTTGCTAATCAGGAGATATGGATAGTAAATCTTCTCAAATTCAAGTTTGATGGACTTCACAATCAAAGTGATAAGAAGCACATAAGGAAAAATCAACAAAACAAATAAACAAAACAATCAATTTCAAACACATTTATACAAAAATAGAGTCTCAATAAAATCAACCAGGAAAATCTTAGCTCTTTGTTGCTTCCACTTACTGATCTGTGCATAGCTAAGAAATTTTTCAGGAGCTCATCACAGAATTTCAGTAAAAGATCCACGAACATATGAAGATTTCTGAAATGCACTCCTACTTTACTAGAAAAGCTTCCAATTTTATTATCATGGTGATTCACTAGCTTCTCCTACATAGAAAATGTTTCATCAGTTTAGTCATCCATCGAGGAAGTATTAAAATAACCTGCAATGAAACAAAACCTACCCCAAAACTGATTGTTTTGAAAAGATTATCACATAGCATGTTCAAGTTGAGATTTGAGACACATGCCTGAAGACTTGAGGGAATTGACTTGAGGGATACTGCTCGGCAAACAGGACAGTGATTAGGGTTTCTGTACGGAGAGAAACGGAAACAGAAAAAGAAGATTACGATTCATATACTAGGGTTTCTGAATCAAAGTCAAATAAAAGGAAATACAAGATCAGAGAAATGATCTATACCCACTGGTGCGATTCAGTGAAGGAATCGGGCCTTGAAACCTTCGTTGTGTCCGTTTGTGTGTATCATTCACCAGTTTCGTCAGGTTATCAACAAACAACATAAAGAGCAAGCATTGAATCAGTAAGGAGAGAAGAAACAAGATAGATTCGAAACTAGGGTTTCGAAATACAGTAAATCTGCAACTGAAATCAAAGGGTTTTCTCGCAATTACCTTAGATCGTCGTTCTTCAAGGTGTGTTGGTGTGATTGCAGGGTTGATTCAGCAAGGATACCTGGTTCCAGTTGGAACCCTAGCTTCGTGGAGAAGAAGAGGAAACGGCGAACGCGATGGAGGGAAACCGAAAGGCACAGCGAAGAACCAAGAGTGAGATGCACAGAGCGAGAATCACAAAGAGAGGCACAGCGAAGCGAAGAACCCTTTCCTTTCTCTCCTCCGTCTAGAAACACGGAGAGTGAGATGCACAGAGCTAGGTAGCGAGAGAGATTGAAAGCAAAAGAGGGAGATTCACAGAGCTAGGTAGCGAGAGAGATTGAAAGCAAAAGAGGGAGATGCACAGAGATTGAAAGCAAAAGAGGGAGATGCAAAAGAGGGAGATGCATCAGAGGAAACCGAAAGGGTTTGAGAGGGATGAGGGAAACGTGTGAGAGGGAACGTGAATAACAAGGAGGGATCGTGAAGTAGTTTAGTAATGAAACAGACATTATGAATCGGTTGTTTAAAGAACCGATTCTAAATATAGCTATTCAGAATCGGTTATTCAGTCAACCGATTCCAAATGTCTAAATTGTCACATTTTGAATCGGTTATTTAAACAACCGATTCTAAATGTCTAAAAAAATCTGTCACACTTCCATTTAATTGCAAATTTGCCACCGCGTCCACATTTTGAATCGGTTATCCAAATAACCGATTCAAATTAGTGCTTTTTAAAGCACATTTTGTAGTAGTGAATATAGCATTTTCCTAATCTTACACTACACAACAACAGATATAGAAATTCCTTTCACAACACACAATAGCTGTAATCAGCATTACTCTACCTTTATATATAAATTCTGTACCCATCAGATCCAATCCCACAGAAAGATATACAACATCCCATTGCTAACTAAACCCTATTTGCTATAAGACAGTATCCAAAAAACATGAGTTCCTCTAATGCCACTACCTTTGATATGCTGTCTGATGTCAATAGCTCAAGAGAGAATTGGAAATTGCTGGTCCGCATAGTACGACTCTGGCCAGTGAAGGATGCTGAAACCAATAAGATCACATTTGCCCTTGACATGGTCATCACCGATGCACAAGTATACACTATCCTTTTTTCCAATGTCTATACAACCCGCAAAATCAGAGTAATGCGAATCATGAAAGCTGTGATAAATATAACAACACTTTTTTTTTGTTTCATTCATATTAGTGCTTTTATAGTATGAGTAATGCCAACCACCAGATCTGTGATAAAATAAAACAATCCCTTTTGTTGTTGCATTCATAATAGTGGTTACAAAGTTTGACTCATGCGAATCAGCAAGTCTGTGATAAAATATAACAACACATTTTGTACTCTTTTATTCATATTAGTGCTTATATTGTTGTTACATTCACACAAATAATCCGCTATATAGAAAACTTCTATATTAACAAACAAATCTGTCATAGATTAAAAACTTATTTCTTGATAATGTCATACTTATATTTGGCCCGTGCAATATCTGGATTGTGGCAAAAAAACGAATTCCACTTATTATGTTGTAATTTGATATTTTCAGGGGACTAACCTCACTCTTACCCTCAAAAGACAACTTTTCTACAAGTATGAGAAAGAACTTTCCGAGGGTGTGGTATACTACATGTCTAATTTTACCCCCGAAGCAAATGATGGGGAATATCGCTCAACAAATCATGCTTTTAAACTTAAATTCAAGAGAGGATCTGTGATCAAAAGGGCTGATGTAAACCTGGTCCCTCCACATGTTTATGTGTTTACACCACCTGCTGAAATTTTTAGCCCAACATTTGACAACAACTACTTAGTGGGTAAGTAATTCAAACCATCAAAACTTTGTTTTACTATGTGTCATTTATTTACAACCCAAAGAATAGTCTAAACAAAATTTTTTCTATACAACTCAAATGTCATTGGTTCATTGATTGGAGTTGGCCAGCAGCGCTCCTTTATGAAGAATGGTGAAAAGTGTTTTATGACAGTTGTGGAGCTTGACTATCATGGGTAATTAAATTTTCCAGAATTTTCTATAATTCTATTTCTTATACATTGTTTGGAAGCTCATGACTACCATGTTCACCACCAGGTATCGATATAGTGTGACATTGTTTGGAACTTTGGTTGATGAGCTGCAAGCCTTTCTTATTGTTGGGGACCCACACAACACTGTCCTAGCGATCACTTTAGCAAAGTTGAAAGTCTTTCAAGGTCATAATTTACAGCATTTAATGAGGAGAATTCTTACATGTTGTTTTGTATGTAAAAGTAATGTTAACATTATTAGAAAAACATAAACAAAAAAGGGGAATCGCAAATTTAATTCAATTTTCTGGTGAATAATAATAATACCTTTTGAGATTGTCTGTGACTTTATGATTGAAACCGGCGGGGGGAATAACGTGTCATTCCTAGAGCTCTTTCTGCAGCCTATTGAGGTTAATCTTTCTCAGATTCTGAACAACATGGTTAGAAATTTAAACAATATTAACAAAGAAGTGAAAAAAACACAGAAAAAGCGGTTTGATAAACTCTTAAATCAGGCCATTTAGGAAAATTTATGCATATCAAGTACAGCTCAAGATTTCGAAATCGAGATTTACTGACATGATTTTGAAATGCAAAAGAACTCACCTCAAGATTGCTACAAATCGAGACCATCGCTTCACATTGTTGTTTCAGAGACGTCGCCGGAATCGATATCAGCTCGCGAAGGGGACAAATTGATGTTCACTGCTTTCCTAATTGAAACCTAATTCCGGAAATTTAATAGCATCCCCGTATCTCAAGCTTCACCAAAATTAATTGAAACCACCGCTTTCCCCTAGATGTAGAGACGACGGTGGCCGGCGTACGCACGACAGGATTCGGTTGTTTTGACACCAAAACGTATACGCAGTAGCCGTCTCTCGATTTGGCTTCCTCTTCTTTTTCTTTCACTTTCCTTTCTTTTAACTTGCTCAAACAGATATCACTTTCCTTTCATATCACTTTTTCTTTCTATTTTCATCGGTGATCTATATGTTGGGCAATCTGACTATTAATTTTATTTTTATAAAAAATCCTAAATAAATCCTTAATGTCTTATTGAAAATTCTTGTCAATAAACTTATTTAGTAATTAACACTATTTCGGTTTGTTCATTGATATGTTTCAAGAGAAGTGCTACCAACCTTCTCCTCGCTACTTCACTAAAAAAAACCTTCTTCTCGCTACTTTCCTTCCGACATTCAGTTTATTGCACCTAAGGAATTATTTGAGTGTCAATAGTTTCTATAGAAGTTAATATATAATTCAATTTCTTTTAGCATACTAATTTTATTGCCATTAAAGTACTTAAATTAATTCTTTAAAATATTTTTTAAATAGAATATTGTTAAATATTTTTTTTATCATTTAGTAAACTTAGATAAAATGATATAGCTAAATAATATATTTTTATTAATAATAATCTAAATAGGAACATCTATATATTTATGTATAATAAATTAGTTATAAAAAAAAGAAAAATGCTTAATATGAAATGTGATTTTCAACTTGAAAGCATATATTACTATTTAGTTTACTAACATGCTAAAATAGATAGTTCTATATATACATCTCAAATTAGAAATCCATCAGACAAGTGAAGTTTAAATTCTCCTGTAATATCATTTTAAATTGATCATAATATCTAAAAGTGAATATTTTTATTGTCTACACTATGAAATCACATAATTTACTTTACCAAATAATAATTTATTTGCATTTTTCTGAAATACTAATATAGCATGTATATCCACAAAGATATATAAACTATAAATTCCTTAAATTTTATTTGATTGATATAAAATTGTTTAAATAAAATATACTTTTAAATAAACTATACATTACCTCTAACTTTTAAAGTTTTTTCAACAGAAAATGTATACCCGTGCATCGCACGGGTCATACGCACTAGTAGTGTAAAAGAGGTAAAAGAGGAGTGTGTCTCAAAAACACAGAATGCGTCTCATTAATGGCATATTGGTCATTTCGCAGAGTTTGAGGGTGTGAGGTGAGTAGGAGGGGTTGCGGGAAAAGTGACAGCCTTATAAGTTACCCTTTTTTATGACTAACTAGTATTTTACCCGTGCATACGCACAGGTGATACTGTATGGTCGGTGTATTGCCATGAAGTCATAGTAGTAATTTGGAAGATAATCATAAGTTGTGAACAATGTTCAAAATGTATGATTTGAAATTCAACGTGGAAAAAGATAGGTATTATGCCATATAAGATACAAATGAAAATTATAGAGTCGAAGAAAATAAATGAGATTGACAATCAGAATTACATTGATCCATAATAATGTATTTGGACATTAGAGGTAAAACATGCATCCCCGTTGACACTCCCGTTGGCGCTCTCGTTACCTCTCCCGTTGCCACTCCCGTTGCAGCTCCCATTGTCAGTCTCTCGTTGTCGCTCCCGTTGCCACATGTTAACTCATATTATTCTATATGATTTAATATTAATTAAATCATATTCGTTTAATTATAAGTAAATTATTTTGTAAAGTTTGGTAGTGGCTAAAATTGTATTTTTATAATTCTTAGTGGTTAAATTGATTGATTTTAATAGTTTTAATAGAGAGATTATAGTAAATAATAAGTTTTAGATGGAGTAAAAATGAAGAAAAAAGAAAATAAGATTTTTTAAAATATGCATCCACGTTGGCGCTCTGTTGGCGCTCTCATTGCCTCTCTTGTTTCCACTCATGTTCCTGTTGTCGATTACATTGCCAGTCTCACATTGCCGCTCTCGTTGTGTTGCAAATTTTGTCTTTTAGCGGTGAATTTACTAAAATAGTTGTGTTGCATAAAGTTGAAACAAAATCGGTATCTTCTTATAATATGAATAATGGAGTAAAAGGTAAAATATGCAGTCCCGTCGCTCTCGTTCCCTCTCTTGTTAGCACTCCCGTTGCCGCTCTCGTTGCCACATGTTTTCTCCTTTTTTCTATATGATTTAATATTATAATTGTTAGTGGTTAAATTGATTGATTTTATTTATTACATGAAAAATTGATTGATTTTAGTAGTTTTAATAGATAGATTATAGTAAATAGTAAATTTTAAATTATTTAATTATTGAGTGTCATATTATTTAATAATTTATTTTTTTTGGAATAAATAATTTTAAAACTATTGTTAGAGGTATGGATTTTTTTGACAATTGGTAGTAGTTAAATTGATTAATTTTAGTAGTTTGAGTAAATTATAGAAATAGTTTAAAAAATTATGTTTTTAGTAAAAAAAAAACTGACAAAAAAGTGATTTTTTATGGAAAGAAAAACTGAAAAAAAAACTAAAAAAAAAGTTGGTTTTAAAATTTCACTAAATATTGATACCGACGACAATAAGACACGTGAACCAAAGTAAACTCAATTTGGAACACAACAAAATTTAGACTTATAGCTTAAAAAATACCTTCAATTTTAATAAGTAAAACCTAAAATAAATATATGAATACTTGTGTCAAACATTTGTGAGGTTGGAATTAAACTTTTTTAATAGCACTACTTTGATATACAGAAGGAAAAAAATCAGAATGGTGTTTTTATTTATTGGCTATAATAGTCTCTCTTTGACACTATTTTTGTGTATGCAGATTTTAACAGTGACCTCTCTAGTGAAAAAAGAAAATCAAAATGACAGTTTTATTGGCTTTAATATGCTGCCAGCGCTGTTTTTTATGCATATAGACTTTGATAGTAACTTTCCTAGTCAACAACTCCCAATAACTCCTTTTTTCAAAACATTGCAAATTGACCAAAAATGTATAGTGATGTAACTAATGGAGGGAGGGCATGATAGTAATTTGGGTGGAGGGTTAATGGCAACTATTTATAGTAGACTAGTATTTTACCCGTGCATACGCACAGGTGATACTGTATGGTCGGTGTATTGCCATGAAGTCATAGTAGTAATTTGGAAGATAATCATAAGTTGTGAACAATGTTCAAAATGTATGATTTGAAATTCAACGTGGAAAAAGATAGGTATTATGCCATATAAGATACAAATGAAAATTATAGAGTCGAAGAAAATAAATGAGATTGACAATCATAATTACATTGATCCATAATAATGTATTTGGACATTAGAGGTAAAACATGCATCCCCGTTGACACTCCCGTTGGCGCTCTCGTTACCTCTCCCGTTGCCACTCCCGTTGCAGCTCCCATTGTCAGTCTCTCGTTGTCGCTCCCGTTGCCACATGTTAACTCATATTATTCTATATGATTTAATATTAATTAAATCATATTCGTTTAATTATAAGTAAATTATTTTGTAAAGTTTGGTAGTGGCTAAAATTGTATTTTTATAATTCTTAGTGGTTAAATTGATTGATTTTAATAGTTTTAATAGAGAGATTATAGTAAATAATAAGTTTTAGATGGAGTAAAAATGAAGAAAAAAGAAAATAAGATTTTTTAAAATATGCATCCACGTTGGCGCTCTGTTGGCGCTCTCATTGCCTCTCTTGTTTCCACTCATGTTCCTGTTGTCGATTACATTGCCAGTCTCACATTGCCGCTCTCGTTGTGTTGCAAATTTTGTCTTTTAGCGGTGAATTTACTAAAATAGTTGTGTTGCATAAAGTTGAAACAAAATCGGTATCTTCTTATAATATGAATAATGGAGTAAAAGGTAAAATATGCAGTCCCGTCGCTCTCGTTCCCTCTCTTGTTAGCACTCCCGTTGGCACTCCCGTTGCCGCTCTCGTTGCCACATGTTTTCTCCTTTTTTCTATATGATTTAATATTATAATTGTTAGTGGTTAAATTGATTGATTTTATTTATTACATGAAAAATTGATTGATTTTAGTAGTTTTAATAGATAGATTATAGTAAATAGTAAATTTTAAATTATTTAATTATTGAGTGTCATATTATTTAATAATTTATTTTTTTTGGAATAAATAATTTTAAAACTATTGTTAGAGGTATGGATTTTTTTGACAATTGGTAGTAGTTAAATTGATTAATTTTAGTAGTTTGAGTAAATTATAGAAATAGTTTAAAAAATTATGTTTTTAGTAAAAAAAAAAACTGACAAAAAAGTGATTTTTTATGGAAAGAAAAACTGAAAAAAAAACTAAAAAAAAAGTTGGTTTTAAAATTTCACTAAATATTGATACCGACGACAATAAGACACGTGAACCAAAGTAAACTCAATTTGGAACACAACAAAATTTAGACTTATAGCTTAAAAAATACCTTCAATTTTAATAAGTAAAACCTAAAATAAATATATGAATACTTGTGTCAAACATTTGTGAGGTTGGAATTAAACTTTTTTAATAGCACTACTTTGATATACAGAAGGAAAAAAATCAGAATGGTGTTTTTATTTATTGGCTATAATAGTCTCTCTTTGACACTATTTTTGTGTATGCAGATTTTAACAGTGACCTCTCTAGTGAAAAAAGAAAATCAAAATGACAGTTTTATTGGCTTTAATATGCTGCCAGCGCTGTTTTTTATGCATATAGACTTTGATAGTAACTTTCCTAGTCAACAACTCCCAATAACTCCTTTTTTCAAAACATTGCAAATTGACCAAAAATGTATAGTGATGTAACTAATGGAGGGAGGGCAGGATAGTAATTTTGGTGGAGGGTTAATGGCAACTATTTATAGTAGACTAGTATTTTACCCGTGCATACGCACAGGTGATACTGTATGGTCGGTGTATTGCCATGAAGTCATAGTAGTAATTTGGAAGATAATCATAAGTTGTGAACAATGTTCAAAATGTATGATTTGAAATTCAACGTGGAAAAAGATAGGTATTATGCCATATAAGATACAAATGAAAATTATAGAGTCGAAGAAAATAAATGAGATTGACAATCAGAATTACATTGATCCATAATAATGTATTTGGACATTAGAGGTAAAACATGCATCCCCGTTGACACTCCCGTTGGCGCTCTCGTTACCTCTCCCGTTGCCACTCCCGTTGCAGCTCCCATTGTCAGTCTCTCGTTGTCGCTCCCGTTGCCACATGTTAACTCATATTATTCTATATGATTTAATATTAATTAAATCATATTCGTTTAATTATAAGTAAATTATTTTGTAAAGTTTGGTAGTGGCTAAAATTGTATTTTTATAATTCTTAGTGGTTAAATTGATTGATTTTAATAGTTTTAATAGAGAGATTATAGTAAATAATAAGTTTTAGATGGAGTAAAAATGAAGAAAAAAGAAAATAAGATTTTTTAAAATATGCATCCACGTTGGCGCTCTGTTGGCGCTCTCATTGCCTCTCTTGTTTCCACTCATGTTCCTGTTGTCGATTACATTGCCAGTCTCACATTGCCGCTCTCGTTGTGTTGCAAATTTTGTCTTTTAGCGGTGAATTTACTAAAATAGTTGTGTTGCATAAAGTTGAAACAAAATCGGTATCTTCTTATAATATGAATAATGGAGTAAAAGGTAAAATATGCAGTCCCGTCGCTCTCGTTCCCTCTCTTGTTAGCACTCCCGTTGGCACTCCCGTTGCCGCTCTCGTTGCCACATGTTTTCTCCTTTTTTCTATATGATTTAATATTATAATTGTTAGTGGTTAAATTGATTGATTTTATTTATTACATGAAAAATTGATTGATTTTAGTAGTTTTAATAGATAGATTATAGTAAATAGTAAATTTTAAATTATTTAATTATTGAGTGTCATATTATTTAATAATTTATTTTTTTTGGAATAAATAATTTTAAAACTATTGTTAGAGGTATGGATTTTTTTGACAATTGGTAGTAGTTAAATTGATTAATTTTAGTAGTTTGAGTAAATTATAGAAATAGTTTAAAAAATTATGTTTTTAGTAAAAAAAAAACTGACAAAAAAGTGATTTTTTATGGAAAGAAAAACTGAAAAAAAAACTAAAAAAAAAGTTGGTTTTAAAATTTCACTAAATATTGATACCGACGACAATAAGACACGTGAACCAAAGTAAACTCAATTTGGAACACAACAAAATTTAGACTTATAGCTTAAAAAATACCTTCAATTTTAATAAGTAAAACCTAAAATAAATATATGAATACTTGTGTCAAACATTTGTGAGGTTGGAATTAAACTTTTTTAATAGCACTACTTTGATATACAGAAGGAAAAAAATCAGAATGGTGTTTTTATTTATTGGCTATAATAGTCTCTCTTTGACACTATTTTTGTGTATGCAGATTTTAACAGTGACCTCTCTAGTGAAAAAAGAAAATCAAAATGACAGTTTTATTGGCTTTAATATGCTGCCAGCGCTGTTTTTTATGCATATAGACTTTGATAGTAACTTTCCTAGTCAACAACTCCCAATAACTCCTTTTTTCAAAACATTGCAAATTGACCAAAAATGTATAGTGATGTAACTAATTGAGGGAGGGCAGGATAGTAATTTTGGTGGAGGGTTAATGGCAACTATTTATAGTAGACTAGTATTTTACCCGTGCATACGCACAGGTGATACTGTATGGTCGGTGTATTGCCATGAAGTCATAGTAGTAATTTGGAAGATAATCATAAGTTGTGAACAATGTTCAAAATGTATGATTTGAAATTCAACGTGGAAAAAGATAGGTATTATGCCATATAAGATACAAATGAAAATTATAGAGTCGAAGAAAATAAATGAGATTGACAATCAGAATTACATTGATCCATAATAATGTATTTGGACATTAGAGGTAAAACATGCATCCCCGTTGACACTCCCGTTGGCGCTCTCGTTACCTCTCCCGTTGCCACTCCCGTTGCAGCTCCCATTGTCAGTCTCTCGTTGTCGCTCCCGTTGCCACATGTTAACTCATATTATTCTATATGATTTAATATTAATTAAATCATATTCGTTTAATTATAAGTAAATTATTTTGTAAAGTTTGGTAGTGGCTAAAATTGTATTTTTATAATTCTTAGTGGTTAAATTGATTGATTTTAATAGTTTTAATAGAGAGATTATAGTAAATAATAAGTTTTAGATGGAGTAAAAATGAAGAAAAAAGAAAATAAGATTTTTTAAAATATGCATCCACGTTGGCGCTCTGTTGGCGCTCTCATTGCCTCTCTTGTTTCCACTCATGTTCCTGTTGTCGATTACATTGCCAGTCTCACATTGCCGCTCTCGTTGTGTTGCAAATTTTGTCTTTTAGCGGTGAATTTACTAAAATAGTTGTGTTGCATAAAGTTGAAACAAAATCGGTATCTTCTTATAATATGAATAATGGAGTAAAAGGTAAAATATGCAGTCCTGTCGCTCTCGTTCCCTCTCTTGTTAGCACTCCCGTTGGCACTCCCGTTGCCGCTCTCGTTGCCACATGTTTTCTCCTTTTTTCTATATGATTTAATATTATAATTGTTAGTGGTTAAATTGATTGATTTTATTTATTACATGAAAAATTGATTGATTTTAGTAGTTTTAATAGATAGATTATAGTAAATAGTAAATTTTAAATTATTTAATTATTGAGTGTCATATTATTTAATAATTTATTTTTTTTGGAATAAATAATTTTAAAACTATTGTTAGAGGTATGGATTTTTTTGACAATTGGTAGTAGTTAAATTGATTAATTTTAGTAGTTTGAGTAAATTATAGAAATAGTTTAAAAAATTATGTTTTTAGTAAAAAAAAAACTGACAAAAAAGTGATTTTTTATGGAAAGAAAAACTGAAAAAAAAACTAAAAAAAAAGTTGGTTTTAAAATTTCACTAAACATTGATACCGACGACAATAAGACACGTGAACCAAAGTAAACTCAATTTGGAACACAACAAAATTTAGACTTATAGCTTAAAAAATACCTTCAATTTTAATAAGTAAAACCTAAAATAAATATATGAATACTTGTGTCAAACATTTGTGAGGTTGGAATTAAACTTTTTTAATAGCACTACTTTGATATACAGAAGGAAAAAAATCAGAATGGCGTTTTTATTTATTGGCTATAATAGTCTCTCTTTGACACTATTTTTGTGTATGCAGATTTTAACAGTGACCTCTCTAGTGAAAAAAGAAAATCAAAATGACAGTTTTATTGGCTTTAATATGCTGCCAGCGCTGTTTTTTATGCATATAGACTTTGATAGTAACTTTCCTAGTCAACAACTCCCAATAACTCCTTTTTTCAAAACATTGCAAATTGACCAAAAATGTATAGTGATGTAACTAATGGAGGGAGGGCAGAATAGTAATTTTTGTGGAGGGTTAATGGCAACTATTTATAGTACATTTAATAGTAGATGGGTTTATAAGTTATAAACCTGGTGGTTTTGACCAAAAAAAAAACGTGGTAGTGGTCCTCCATTCCTTCCTTTTTTACTTTCCCTCCCTCCACTCCCTCTATTTTCAAGTTCAACATTAATTCGTTCCCGCGCAGAGTTTTACTATTCCTTCGTCGCTGCTTCCTCTGCCTTTCTCTGCGATTCCATTCGGTTACTCCGCCGTGGACTTCTCGAAGGTTCTTATCTCAATCCAACACAACCTATTCAATTCCAATTGTTTAATTATTTTTTCTAAACCGAGATAATCCTTTCGTCGTTAAAACACGATTTCGATGTTCAATTTCTGCATCTTAGTATCGATCGTTTTCACCTTGTTCTTTCATCCATCTACTTTTGCAGCCGATTGTTTTCTTCCTTGGCTGTAACGCAATCGTATAACTCGGTTTTGACGCTTTTTGTGTCGGAGTATCTGTTTTCGTTGATATTTGAATCATGTAAAAAATTAAATTAGGGTTTGGTAAGCGTGGATATATGATGCTATTGCTGGATTTCTTGTGTCGTAATTGTTATCCAAATCACAATTTGGACCATTAGATCTGCCTTTCTTGAAAATTTTTCCTATGTTATAATAAGTTTGACATATTCGATAATTGTGTGAATTAGGGGAAACAACAAGGGCATCTTTCATCATTATAGTGGAGCGGTCAGCGGAGGAAGAACGACGTTTACTCGTGGTAATGTTTCCCATCAATTGTTAGTTTAGAGGATTTTGCAAAATTTGAAGCTGTTGTACTCACTCGTAGCTGATAAAATGTCAAACAAAAATTTACCCTAGTTATTTGTTTAATTAGGCGATACTCACCCTTAGTTGTTTAACTCCAAGGGTCGTGAGTGTGAAGTGTGATTAGGTAAATAATGGAGGTGTGAAGTGTGATTAAGTAAATAATGGAGGTGAGTGTTTGTTCAAAAGGGGGGGTTGCAATATTCCCTTATTTTTTCCCTTATAGACATTATTGGGGCTGTTTTATTTCCAGTGTTTAAAAATTCTTCAAGCGTGACCAAGTTTTTTCGCTCTTGTAGACCTAGTGCAGTTATGGGTACGGCAAGACATAAGTGTGACAATTTATTTTAACATTTGTTGTTGGAATATAATCTGAAACTGTCAGGGCTCTTTGGCTGAAACATATGTTGTCTGTTTTGGTTTTGTGATGTCATACAGTAGGTACTGAAAGTAAATCTGGAATTTTTTATTTGATGTTTTTTGGCAGTCATTTTTAATGACAGTTTCATCTTTTAAGCTGTTCATCTAATTTGTTGTTTTTGTTCTTTCTCTTTATTTTTGGCGTCTTTGTTCTTTCTTAAAATGATAATAACAGAGACCTTTTTATCATTATCACTCTCAGGAGGATTGAGGTATCATGAAAACAGGTAGGTCACAAGACAGCAAAGCTTTTAAGGCTCCTGGGAAGTCCAGTCTAAAGACAGGATCCATTGGAGTGAAAAACCCTTCCAAGAAAACAAATAAATGGGATCACACAGTAAGAGGTATATTTTTTTACCAATCTTCCGTTTGTATTGGTTTTCATAATTGTTTGGTTTCATATTGTCTTCCCTCTTGATGTACAGGATTTGCTGTGTTTGTATCTTGGATTTAGTCTGTTAGTGACATTTCTGCTTCAGAACTGAATGTTTTATTTTCTTGGATGAGGAAACACTATTGAGATTTACATGAATATTCATTTGCCATTATCTCACACATTTTACGAATTATTGTTAAACCCTTTTCTCTCTAGGATGCAGTGAAGAATCGTTGACTGATAAAGAGAATCAGCATTTTCTATTTAAGGAACCAGTGGGAACGTCCCCAGGACTTCCCGGTGAAGATGTGTTTCTTATGAAAAAGAGAGATCATATAGACAATAAACTCACTTCTTCCGCAAAGATCAAGTTACAGCTTTTTCCAGTAAATGAAGAAACTCGAAAAGGACTTGAAAAGGTTGCATGGTGATACATGAAGCAATTGGACAAATTTGTTTACTCTATATCTGTCCTAGCCTGCATATCCTAAAGTCTATATGCTTAATCAATTTTCTTTTTCAGGATGGGCATAATCCATACTTAGAACTCTCACTCAGTGGTCGAAAGAAAATCTCTTCAGTTCTAAAACACATTGAAACGAAGTGGGGAAGTTCAAGTACAGCCAAAGGAGAGCCCATACTTTTTCCATACAACAGAATGGAAGATCTATCTGACTGCAAAAGGTGGACAATTAATGATAGTGACACAACAGCTACAGCTGTGTATGCTGCTGTTGGAAGCCCTGCAGTTTTCCGGTTGAAGTATGATAGCTGATCATTGTCTATCACATGTTTCCTTTTTTATATCAGATTTAGGTATTTAGTGTTCTGAATTGTTTTCTCTCTCTTTGAAAGGTATGGCTGGTTTAACATACATGAACCTATGCCTTTTGGCATACCCTCCACGCCTATTCCATATGGGTCTAGCGTACAGTCTGGAGGAACAGAGAGAAGTTGCAATGCTAATTTAGGGACTTTATGTGATGAGCGTGATAAGCTTGAGGCAACTAAGAAATACAAAGTAACTGATCTGGGCAATGCAGCAAGTGAAATAATGGCTCAGAAAATGGACAATGCCGCAAGTGAAATAATGGCTCAGAAAATGGACAATGCCTCTGCTGATCCTCAGGTAAACTGTTATTTAGATATTTTGTGGTGCACTGCATTACAATAATTTGACTTGGTTGATTTTAGTGGTAAATTAAAATAAGTAAAAAAGTATGTAATGATGGTCAGCCAGTGCCAATGGTGATGTCTGTTTCCGCTTATGCTTATCGTAAATTCATGTGTTCTCTATTATCTTATTTGAAATGCTTTGTTTGTTACTATCTTCGATCCTTTGAGTGTGTGCGGGCATTCCCCAGTAGTTGTATCAGAGATTGTTAGGGTGTGCATATGTTTCCCTACAGTTGCAATATATTACACATATTGCAAGAGAAGTTGGCGTTTCTGATGGATCTGGTTTATACAAATGAAGTTTAGTTTTGTAATGATTTGCTTCATTGACCAACATAATTTTGTAGATGATTTTGGCATATATTATATCAACATTTACATAATAAGTTAAAAATGTCGTTAATTAGCATATTGTGATGTAAAAATACCTGTTCTTTTTCCGTGAAAATACAATTCTTATTTATGACAATATTACATCTTGTGAAATTATTTGGTGGTTGGTCCTGAATTTTAAAATGAGTCATGGATGCCAGTCTTCTATCCGTTAAAATCTTGCATATGTTGTAATAAAAACCCAGTTCCAGTACATTCCATTATAAATGTTTGTTTTCTTGCATGTTTGGTTCTAACTAGGGTAATGAGCCACGAGTAAGTTCTAGCCTTCAACAGCCATCAGACTCATGGGTTGATACTGTACTCGATATAAGCATTGGGGGCTTCCTATCTGAAGCTTCATTACTGGGAAGGTTGGATTCAAAATCATTTGGCAACAATGCTGCCACGCAAACAAGTCATTTAATTTCTGATTCATTGGATGCTTTTATCACTTCCAAAATTGGTCATCCTCCTGTTTCAAAACTACCTGCTGAAGAGTTGCGCACATCTATATTGGATGCTGAAGAAACATGTCATGCATTTGCTCTTCCAAAGGTATCCTACAGGGCAGGTATGCAAACCGCTAGTGGTAAAGATTATTCTGTGACCCACAGTCAGGATGTATCTTCGAACTCATTAAAGCTGCCCCATACAGACAAGGTCAGTTACTCATAGTCTTCAATCAGAATCTATTGAAATGTCGGACATAGTTTCATCTGTGTTGCAAAACTTAGGAAGTTCTTTGATTGTCTGTTTTAGTAACTTTAACTCCAACAGAATAATTGATTGGTGAATTAATGGTATTTAAGATTTATAAATCCCCCTCCCCCCCCACCAATCGTGTTTGATTTTGTATGAGGAGCATCAGCCGTTTTTTTATCCCACATATCTCAGTCTTCAACTTTTGTTCGAAAAAGATGAATGTTTTTAAGAAGACAATGTATAATTGGATATCATTTTTGTCAGCTTTATGAATACTCTGTTGATAGGGCTCCTATTAATTGAATGCTTAGTGTTTCAAATGAACCTAAGGCTGCAAAAGTGCCTTGCTAATAGAATAACTTTTAATGTTGCATCCAGATGGAAATCAGGAATCACATTTATGTGGGATTGAGTTTGTGTTTCTATTTGTAGACTATAGTTAGATAGAAAGCTTTTTTTTTATCCTTCATTAATCTGCACTTTGTCACTTGTGGATTTATAAAGGTTAATGATCAACATGGACTTTATCCCCCATCTGGGATGACTCAGTCAGACTTGTTGCTTTCTTCACAAGATGAAAGAAGTCTTGGGTTAACAGGCATCAAATGGGTATGTATTTTTTTTTTCCAAAACATTTCTGTGTTTGTTTTGTTTTAGTTTTCCGTGATTTTTGTTTTAATTAACATACTATCTAAGTGCAGAATGACTCACTGGGACCTTTCGATCTTGGCTTGCCAGCTAAGAAACTTTTCGGCGGAGACAGTATCGGTGAATTTGTTAAATAACAGCTTAGATGTACGTTGGAGACTAGCAGTGTGTTTGGTTTATCACCGGAGCATGTTCTAAAGCGTCTAAACAAACAGCTGTGAACTCAAGAGGCGTTTGACCTCTCTAATGCCAATCCAAACATACTAATAGAAAAGAATGGTAAATAAATAAAGTGCACATAATAGAAACACTCGCGAGGAGATAGGGGTAAAAAAGAAAAGAAAGAAATTAGCTGTCCTCAAGCGCTGATGAGTTAAAATGTAACTAAAATCATCCTGCTATTGTTCTGAATCTTCCCTAAACTATCATACTGGTGTAAATTGGAAGAAGGCTGAGTAGGATGGACGTTATTGCTATTCAGAAACGGAGGTATTTACTTGCATTTGTAAGTTCAACAGTTTAATGCCTAATATTTACCATGAGCTCGCATCGGGTTGTTAGTATTACAGAAGAAGATAGCTTTATTTTTTTCTAATGTACAATTTGTTCAAAACTTCCGTTAAAATGACACAAACATAAAAGATTGTTTATATAGTTTGGTAAAATTTTAGTATGATATTACGAAAAAGTTTTTCAAAGAGTAGTGTTAAAAAATATTGTAAAGTATATTGTCAAATGGCGTTGACTATTAAATGACGTTATTCATGTTATTAAATTAAAAAACTGTAAAAAGTGTCAGTCGCACGAGTAAGTCTCTAAAATTATGGTGTGCATTAGAAACAATTGTAATTAAATAACCTTGCAGGCCAAATCTTTTTTTATATTTGGCCATTGTGGTCAAACATTAAGCTGTTGGTAAGAAATAACGAAACATGACCAACAGGATGAGTGCATCGTGCAAAATGCATTTACGGCGCAAATGTTGTTTTGAATAATTATCAATCTAATGCACAATGACGTTGCAAATCAGTTTATTTTCCTATAATTATGGAGGTAATAAGCAGTTCAAAGTAGAATAAGGATGTGAGAATGACTGGAATAAAATAAAATGAATCTAAATTGTGATGTGTATGCCAGCATTGTGATTATGAGCTAGCCGGTTCGTTAAGAACATAGTTTCAATATTGTAACCGTTGATGATCGTATCTAATATCTAATATCCATATAATAATCCAAGTATTGGAGATTTCTGGCCTCACTCAATAGCCATTGACGGAGATAGCCAAGGTTTAGTGATGAGACGGACATAATTCCAAACATTTCAATTCTCAATGATGCCGGCTATCAAAGAGAGCGGGCTTCCATGCTTCTTCTTACTTATAGCAGAATATGCTTCTGAGTTACCTAAACACATTAGAGTTGCTATGGGATGTGTAAACAGCACGTACACTCCCCTTCGAAACCGAAACCGCCAAGTTGTGAGGTTGAAACCGGCGACTGAGTATGCAAAAAGTGGCTCCACACTCAAACCAGTTAGCCATAAGAATGATTCAGACCCCCATTCATCTAAGGACATGGAAGTGGCAGCATTGATGGAGATTAAGAAAACTGTGGTGAGTAGTGTGAGTGGGCATAAGGCTACTTCAGATAGCAGTATTGGAGAATGGGAGGAAAGAGATAGGGTGAAAGGTGTAGCTGGAAATGATGATAAGTCTGAGGTTGAGGCTATTTCGAATAAGTCTGAGGATAAGAAGAAAATTGCAAGCTATGAACATGCAGATGAGTGGCCAAAATGGCTGGTTGATAATATCCCCCACAACAATTTGGCTAGTTTGGTTCGCAAGACTGCAGATTCCTATGAAAAACTTGAAAAGGTAAATACTATCATATTTTATGGTATAATATAAATAAGTTTTACGCGATTGTGTTGCTATCTTTGATATTATAGAGAATCGTGATCAAATACGTCTGATGCATCCTCAATCACAGTTGTGCTGTCATCAAAAAATCTTGACCATGCAACCACGTATTTTAAACCCTAAGTCTAACATCTTTACATGGTTATAGGTAGGACGTGGAACATATAGCAATGTGTATAAAGCCCGGGATAAGGACACTGGAAAGATTGTTGCTTTGAAGAAGGTTCGATTTGACACATCGGATTCTGAAAGCATCAAATTTATGGCAAGAGAGATCACGATACTGCAGACTTTGGATCATCCCAATGTCATCAAACTTGAAGGACTTGCAACATCAAGGATGCAATATAGTCTTTATCTAGTCTTTGAATACATGCAGTGTGATCTTACTAGAATTATCTCTCGCCCTGAGAGACTCACTGAACCACAGGTTTTTTTTTCTTCTTTCAATGATTTATTTTGAGATGTTTACCGAATAATAAAAAGCACAACGAGGCTTAAAGCCATATTACAAATGTATAGTCGGTTTTTAAGGTCGAGGGGGAGCCTTGGAACAATTGTAAGGTTGTTGCCTTGTGACTTTGAGGTCATGAGTTCAAACACTAAAAACAAACATTCTACATGTGAGGGTAAGACCACCTACATCTATCTACGCCAAAATTCGTAAGAGTCTTGTGTAGTGGGTTTACTTTATAGTCAGTTTTTAAGATGTTCACATTTGTTATTTGGTTCAACAGTCTGATAATTAGGGTTTGGTATTTTTTTTGTACAGATTAAGTGTTACATGCAGCAGTTGTTGTTTGGGCTTCAGCATTGTCATGAGAGAGGAGTTATGCATCGAGATCTTAAAGCTTCTAATTTGTTAATAGATAAAAAAGGGGTGTTAAAAATTGCAGACTTTGGACTTGCAAAATCTCTAACTATTAAACCTAAAGTGCCTCTTACAAACCGAGTAGTGACACTTTGGTATAGAGCTCCTGAACTCCTTTTAGGTACAACTGATTATGATTATAGCATTGATATTTGGAGTGTGGGATGCTTGTTAGCTGAAATGTTTATTGGAAGACCAGTCATGCCAGGGAGGACAGAGGTAAAAACTACCTTGATTTGGACTGAATGAAAATATGGTGAAAGTTTTGGCTTCTACACTGTCATTCCAATATATTCTTTGTTATTAATTGAAATTTACTACCTCTGTCCCATTTTGTTTTTAGCAAAATTAATCTGTCCCAAATTGATTGTTATTTTACATTCTCAATAAAATATTTAATATTTTTTCCACACATACCCCTACTTATTATGGACACTTTTGACACCCAATAAATGAGTCACATTTATCTATGTAGAGAGATAAATTGTTAAATGGTAAATTAGACAACAATTTTTAAAAAACCTAGGCTGCTAATCATTTTTCTTAAGAAGTGTGTGTCAAAACCGTAAACTGCATACAAAATGAGACGAAGGTAGTAATTGGGTCTCATTATTTTGGAATGACCCACCATAAAAGAAATAAGACCCACATAAATTCTTTAGGCTTTCATATGAACTTCAATCATTAATAAAGTGTGTAGGGTTTATAAGAAAAAAAACACTTTTTAAGTTCATTGAATAACTGATGTATCTTGCCTATAATATAGACAAAATACATCAGTTATTCAATTAACCAAAAAAAGTGTTTTTTACTTATAAATAAGTCCGCGGAGAGAGTAAACTTTTTGGGGTCATAATGAGCATTTTGATGTATATAGATTGAACAGCTTCACATGATCTTCAAACTTTGCGGTTCACCTTCAGAGGATTATTGGATAAAAATGAAGCTAGTGTCAACCTTCCGTCCACCACAACGTTATAAAGCAAGTTTTGAAGAAAACTTTGGGGATTTTCCTTCCTCTGCCCTTCATCTCTTGATTACACTTCTTGATTTAGACCCTCAACGTCGTGGCACAGCTGCCTCTGCTCTTCAAAGTCAAGTGAGTTCTTCTTCTCTTGTTCCTTTCATGTGCACATTGTCACCATGAATTACTAGGCTTCAATTAGCTTCTAGTACTTTGTAAAGCTTCTCAATTAAAATCTTATTATAATTATTTACTATCGACTTTTTTATATACTAGGTGTTAAAATATAAGTTAAATCTATGGGTTTTTTCTAAATGAATAAATTAACTTCAACTTATGTAAGAAGTAATGAAGCATTTATTTAGAAAATTATTCTATTATTAAATAATAGTATTTCAAATAAAAGTTTGCTAAATTTTTTACTGCATGCAGTTCTTCAAATCTAGTCCATTAGCATGCGACATTTCAGAGTTACCAGTAATGTACAAAGGCGAGGATGAACGCTCACAAAATAAAAGGCGCAAAAGGTACACCATCAGAGTTATTTATTTGTATTGCAGCATTGAAATTGATATTATTATTATTATTATTATTATTATTATTATTATTATTATTATTATTATTATTATTATTATTGTTGTTGTTGTTGTTGTTGCTGTTTTTTTTTGACACAATTATTAGTGTTATTGTTGTTGGACTAAATTGATCTTTGTTTTGCTTTTCATAATATAAATAGGCGCAAAGGTTTGAAAAAAGGGCAAATATCTAAACGAAGTGCAAGCACTTTAAGCCTAACAGGATTAGGAAAGAACCAGACTGCTGACCAATTAGTCAAAGAAGATTCAGAACCATCAAAGGAGGTCAGTTAACTTGCAACAACCAATAGAATAAACTAAAGTGTCTTAAGTTTAAATTTAAATTAAAAAATTTAACCTAAATAGTCAGAGTCGAACCTATGTATAATCAACAGACTTAGCCAGTTGATGATATTTCTAACGATGCATGATTTTAGAAAAATCTTGCAACTCCTAACCCAGACAGGTGAACAACACAAACAACACTTATATAACAAAAGTCATTTTGTTATTTTTTTCAATAAAGTCATTTTTAATATAATTCTAAGTCATACAAATCATACATGGGTGTAAGATTAAAGCTCTTTGTAATAATTTAAAAAGTCACATATCAACTAAAAAGAAAATCACGTGACTTTTTTTTGTTTGATCTAATCACTGTGATTTTCTCCCTTAATCCCTACTATTAACTTAAAATAAGTTAATCTACTAAAACAAGTCTAATTGGAATTTTACAACAATTGTATTGTACTCTTTGGTTATGACAGGAGAAGAGTATTATAGGACAAAACATGCAAGATCTAGAAACGGGGAATAGCGGAAGCAGCAAATCATCATCAATATTTACGAACGAAAGGAGCATGAATGCATCTATATCCCCAGTTTTTCTCTCTGGCAGAAAAAAATCCCCCAAAACTGAAGGCCATCCTAATGCTCTTAAGAATATAAAGAACTATACACTCTTACAGGCATCTATACTTGATATGATCAATCGCAACGAAGGTAATGATGTTGGTCAGTTTCGTAGGTCATTTTCTACGTTGGATTTTCGACTTGATCCAGAGAAACTATCAACTCTTTACGGATCAAAAAATAAGTTGGATCATGAAGTGTGATTATCTTCTCTATTCCATAAGTCATGTCGTCTAAAGTTTCAGCATTTTACTTCTAATACTAATATTTTTTGGATCACTATACCCTCCCGGAAGCTGTGACAAAATAATTGGGTCCTTAGTTTGGACATATAACTTAGCATGCCTTATCGTTTCTTAAGAGAGAAATAAATAAATAGGGCACACATCATGTAATGTGCTGCACATGTATTGCAGGACATGCTCAAATAACAAAATAGTGTGCCGCGTGTTGTATTTCCCCTTCAATTCATTAACGAATTATTCTTTCAATTTCTTGATATGGTTATATTTAGTAATAAGTAAAAACTAAACTCTTGCATGAGTGGACATGCAAAATGAAAAGTACTTTGATTATACATGTGTTTGTGCGCCTGTGATACCATGAAGGTCTTATAGTAGGAATTAACTCTTGGACATCGTTGTGATTCTTTTCTATAAATTAGTATCTTCATATTTTGGTTGAAATGTGATGCGATTTGGATATGACAACCCATGCATGCATATTCACACATTGACGAACTTTCTAAAAAACGGTCTACTTACAATGAAAAAGCTCTTAATGATCGATTAACGCTCAAAGAAATCGGCACCATCCTCAACATCATCTGTTCTAATGGATCCTCTTTGCGCCATTAGAATTCTATACACTCGCTTTGAACAAACCTCACCTAACCTTCTATCACCTCCAAGCAAACCTTCTGTCATCAAGTCTTTAAGTAAAAATTCCTTCTCATGCTCCTGTGGCCATAAAAGTAGTCTTATTAACTATATGCAGCTTCTGTAATTAATAGGAACAATATAAATTCATATCATCCCTTCTTTTATTAGCAATTATTTGTAACTAAAGCAGCTAAAGATGTCAAAAAAACTGCATTTCATAGTGTCCCATTCAACTGCGGACTATGCCACTATGGTCAATCAGGAAGGTCCAAGTGAAAAATTGATATCTGACAACACATACCGATTTACTTGGATCCATATAAACACTTAACAGGGACTTCATGGTTGGGTATTTTTTCCAAATAGCGATAGCGAATCGTGGCTGTACCTTGGGGATAGCAACCAAAGCTTTTAACCTAGTCAAAAAAGCAAAAGTAAAAGTAAGGAACACAATGTACCTTGGGGATAGCAACCAAAGCTTTTAACCTAGTCAAAAAAGCAAAAGTAAGGAACACAATGTAATGATGCAAACCAAAACTTGTCAAACAATAGGTTCCATTGTCCTGTCATTAAATCCTCAGATAATACAAGTAACAAAAGATGCCTGGTCTTCCTAATAATAGTTGTGTTCAACAAAGTAATGAAAACAATTTCTTGCAAATTACTATTAGCCTCTTGGAAGATATAGAAAACTACATTGGTTAAAT
This sequence comes from Astragalus membranaceus, assembly GCA_039519185.1. Classification (NCBI taxonomy): domain Eukaryota; kingdom Viridiplantae; phylum Streptophyta; class Magnoliopsida; order Fabales; family Fabaceae; genus Astragalus; species Astragalus membranaceus. The sequence goes on along the minus strand of CM076850.1, from coordinate 173,596,376 downwards.
TGTAGCACAAACTACATTCGTTTAATTATTAGCATCTTGGAAGTCATACCAAACTGATACCATTTTCAATCCGTGTCACCATTTTAAGAGAATAAATGGTAGTTGCTAGACTCAATGCCAGCAGCATCTATGACAAACTCAATCAAGCTCTAAAACATGCAAGCGGAAAAGACAAAAAACGGATATTAAGAATGTTAAGAGTCCCACGTCGGATGTTATATGGCCTGAAAAAGAGTTTATAAGTGGGAGGCAACTCTCACCTTACAAGCCGGTTTTGTGGGGTTGAGTTAGGCCTCAACCACATTCTAAGATCGTATCAGAGCCTATCCAAGATCCGTTGGGCCACCCATTGTTGGGTCATGCTCCAGATGTCTATTCCTGGGCCACTCGGGTCACGCACCAGATGTCTATTCCTGGGCGTGAGGGGGGGGGGGTGTGTGTTAAGAGTCCCACGTCGGATGTGATATGGCCTGAAAAAGAGTTTATAAGTGGGAGGCAACTCCCACCTTACAAGCCGGTTTTGTGGGGTTGAGTTAGGCCTCAACCACATTCTAAGAAAGAACATGACAAACTAAAGACTCAATATAAAAAACTGAAGGTATAAAGTAATTGGTAACGAGTAATGGAAATAGAGCCAGCCAGCCAGGTACTGGTTTCATTTCATAGAGTTTATGCAATAGAAAAATAATATTATCCTCCAATAGATTTAGTCAAATAATTCTTCTAATTACCTATTAAAAAAAATATTAACGCCTTTTCTGTAGGCAAGTCCTTACAAGTTTAAGTAACTAAAAGGATGTTATCATTTTTCTACGCAATATAATTGTTGAAGTTATAAGGTTTAGTCTTCCAGATAGAGAGAGGAAAGGGACACTTCAAGTAATAAAATTCTGGCTTAAATATGATATTAGTCCCCTCAAAATATGTTAGTGTCAGGACTTGGTACCCCATAAAAGTTTCAGCGGCTTTGTTCCCTCGTGTTTAAAAATGTACCAACATTAATGTTTGTACATTTCCAAACACGAGGGACCAAAATCTGACAATTTTTTTGAGACTAGATCCAAATATTGACGTTATATGGGGGACTAAATTCATATTTAAGTCTAAAATTATATTGGTACGATCAAGTCAGTATTGTCATAAAATTGATATGTTGGATGTTACACTATAGAAGAAAAAGCATTGATCGTTATTTATACTAATACTAGACTCTTAATCCTAATTAAATAAACAAAAAGTACGAAAATAGGTAAATATGTAAACCAAATTTTAAAAGATACTCTAAGAATAACAATGTAAAAATCACTTACCACAAAGATTTCTTTATTAAATTGCGATCAACACTGTCCTTCGGAATAAGAGATCCATTTGCATTTACAGATAATCGAGTTAATTTTTTTCTGCAGATATAAATGAACGAATATGACATAATATTCATTCAAAAAGGATAAAACGAACAACTGAGTGGGGAATATCTTTAAAGTGCTAAAAAGCAGGTATCGTGTCTTCTAAGTGACACCAATTTTAGTACATGTAAGTTGATCAGGTAGTTTGAAGAAGAAAAAAATGCTTTGATACAAAATTAAAGAGATAAAATGCATCAAAATGGTGAAAACAAATAGAGAAAATAAAAAAGGAAACAATGTATTTATTTCTGTTAAGAGGATAAAGCAAAGAATGAGTAGACATATCAAATTCCATCTTTCTTCACTTCACCCTTTAACGGATTTAGTGCAATTGAGTTCACATGTAGAAGTATTTTAACACCAAAAATAAAGGAATCAAGTACCTAAACTGACAAGATGCCAAGCTGCTTGTCAAACCAACAACATGTTCAGCCAGTTCAGCCTCATCTACACACTGTCTGGAATGTACTTTGGCGAAATTAGTTGTTAGTTTTGCAAGCACCTAGAAGAAAATCAAAACAAATAAGGTAAACATGTTTATTTAAGAAGGAAAAGATAAAAGTTAAAACGGGACCTATTCATTGTAATTTGAATATGGAAGGCCAGTTATTCAACCTCCTCAACAGGTGGACGTCTCCAACAACTATTGTTTTGAGGGTTCTTATATTTTTCCTGCTCCCTAGCAGATCAAAAAAAAAAAGAATCAATGTTAAAATAAGATAATATTATGAAAAATAAAAGGAAATTATAGGTGATCAATTAATTGGCAGAAATATCAGAAATCATTGCAGATTGCAGATATTTAAATAAAAGTATATGCAGAAGAAAATAGAATACTAAGAAGTGCGGATTTGCATATGTCAAGAAGGTATTCTTTTGGTCATTTTTTATCACGTGGCACGTGGCAGAAAAATGCAGTCCGTGTCTTGTATAGCATGAAACTTATATTCAGTCGGGACTGAAGGTTCTTACTTTTGGTAGGAATTCCATTTTGGCATACATTGCATAGGACTCTCTGAATTTCGTCATTTACAGTATTTCAATAATATCGAGAGAAGGTTTATATCCTTTTGCTAATTCAACACTGAAAATAGTTTTACTTTAAATATATAAACACGTGTTATTCCAAAATAATTCCATTTAAAAGTAAGTTTAGACAAATATCCAGATAACCTCTTTAGCTAAAAAAACAATTAAAAGAAAAGTTTTACAGCATGCAATGCAACTTAAGTAAGTTTATTTAACATTCATAAAAAGTATGAAACCAATACTAAATGTTTAGAATAAAAAGTAAGATGCATGTTTAAGCTTCTCAGACAAAAAAGAACTGTAAAACACGTTTCCAATTCCAAGTGCGTCATATTTTACGTTCATATAATTGTCAACAGTAGGATATGAACATATAAAACTTTACAGGTATATTAATAAATATTGATGGGTACCTGACCATTTACCTGATTAGGGCCCCCTCAAATGGGTGATGACTGATGAGTTGGATCTGTTTATAGTTTTTAGAGTTTGACGGGTCATAAATATAAGAATTTTGGAAAATTTACTCGTTTATTCAAATACATGTATAATGTAAATAAGTAATTAAGTACTTCAAAGTTCAAACTAGTATTCATGCAATTTGTTTTGGGAGTTTGATTGAATTTGAAACCCAATAATAAGTTATTCACATTGGAGATTGATTGACAAGCATACGCATAACATATGTGCTCATGCACACACATTAGCAACATAGCACAATGCACCAAAACATAAACGTGAGCAATTGCTACTAGAATTGAAGTACTAATAAAATTGAAATATATCACTCACCTTTTATTAATGTAAGAAAATAACCTATTGGTGAGGTAACAAACTGTATACGTTGGATAATGATTTCGAATGCTACAGAGTTGATCAAAAAGAGAATCATTCAAGGTGAGGTTACAAAATTTGTCAGCCTCATAAACTAGTAAGACATATGGAATCTCAATCCGTTCAGTAGAAAGCTGCAAATAATAAATGAAATTGATATCAGCGAAAAATAGAACACTCACGGAAATATTCATCTACTATGGAAGGTAAACAAAGAATGTTTTAATCAGATAATAAATATATTTTCAGTTCAATTACTTTTTAGGTCTCTATAGTTCTAAAATTTTACAATAAAATTCCTAAAGACTAAGATCATTTTATCCACATTAAATCATATGCTTACATGGCATTTGTGGTGTGGCATCCTTTTTTCATTCCAATCTTCCTTTTAGTTTTTTACAACAAAGTAAAGCAATTGATTACTATAGAAAGACAAATCTGTCCTGTGATGCTTGGGTGGGGAGAGATTTTTTTTATTTTACGAATACCAGATTCTGAGGTGTAAACTTTGTTGTTTGTACAAGACAAAGTGAGAATTACATGTGCATAATTTTTGCACTTAAGTACTGATAGAAAAAGTAAATCAACTGGCTATTTCAATATATCAGTAAAGCTGATATCTCAAGAGGAATGTTAAACCATGTACCATGACACTGATGTCTAATATACAAACTCGGTTGCTCTCAAAAATACTCAAATCATTGTATAGGAATGCTAAGTCATATACAAGAGACTGGTGCTTTTTAGAGGCTGAAACCCAATGCTAAGTTGCTGAGGTTCTTCCTGAGAAATATTGAATGACGGTATTGCAGCTTGAACTCGTGTAACTAAATAAATCACCTTCTCCTCATCCCTGAATGTGGCTTCTTTTCTTAAAAATATATTCGCTACTCCATAGCCATGAGTTAGGGCTTTTTGGTTGGGTTTTGTTAGGAATTTTAGGAATTAAAAAACCCTATAACAGTGTTTTGGCTTCTTTTTCACCCTGTCTCACTCCTGCTGCCATTTTCACCCTCTCACTGGTCTGTCACACTCACAGCTAGTTGTTGAGTTTTTATGTTTAAAGCCATAATTATATAAATTGTATTAGAACTTCAAAGTGGCAGCCATCCTACTATATGCTACCTCGCGAGTCGCGATAGTGTTATTTGGGCTGAGTTGGCTGACTGCTATCCAGGATTGACTACACTGGGTAATGAGTGTCTAGCTCTATTGACTTATCGGCTAAAATTACTATCTATTTGAACAGAAAAGAATTAAAAGGTAAACCATGTCATTTAACTGAAACAAAAAAGTAAAAACAGTGCAAAAGAATAACGATTATTTATAACTTTTAACAAAAGGAAAAGAACAGCACACAAATGACATGTGTGTGGAATAGACCAAAAAAGATAAAGGAAAACATATATATATACACACACAGACACACATATAAGTCAGAGATAAGCTTAATGAATTTGGTGGTCAAAGACGAACTATGGGAATTTCTTACCTGTGAAATATGTTCTGGAACTTTCATAGACCATAAAATTGACCCTGAGATTGGATTTGATGTAATATGGTATGCAATCCCCTTTTCAGCAAACCTAGTAAGCAAATGACCTGAAGCAAGGGAATAACAGTTTCACGAGAAAACGACAGTAATTAAAAATTTACGTCACAATTTATTTCTTATGAATTTAGATAAGCGAGAAAATAAAAAATTTATGAGAAAACAAACAAAATTAAGGAACTACATGGAAATTTATCATGTAGTTGTGGAAACAGATATCAATATCCTACCTCCAATTGAACCCGATTCAACTACCTTTGCATCTATTTCTGCGACAATAGATTTTATTGCAAACTTCCCTTTTTCCCACTTTTGCTTTTCTTTCTCAATTTTTTTCAGTTCTGCAGCTTCAGCCTTCAGAGCTGCTTTTTTTAACTTCTCTTGCTGAACAATAAATATTCATAAGCTATTATAATTCAAATCTTAAACGATAGAGAATAAACACCAAACAGAGTTATAGACTGAAACCCACTTCCTTTTGTAGTTTCTTTTCTTCCATCAAGCGACTTCTTTCTTCTTTTGTCATCTTTGTTTTTCCAGTTGCCCTGGTTGTGTTCTCTGCAGAGACTTTGGATCTTCTCATATTTTCAACATTCTCTTCCTGCTCCATGATCATATTTTCTTCATCAGGATAACCATACAACTCAACAAATAGCATGAGGCTTGCACAAATGCATTGAGCAAGATGCAAGAACACTAGTTCGACAATTAAAGTAGCAAATAATAAATAAATACGTGCATAAAAAAAAGCACCAAAGTCTTGTTCATACTGTTTATAGTTAGCTATATGCATCAAACAACGCAACACTGCCCTATCATAAATAATTTAAATCTTGATCCTTCTTGATGCTTTGGCCTCACTCTATCTTTAACCATTAGACTATTCTCCATCCAGTCTACTCTCCAGGGCTTTTGCAGGTTTTCTCCATAAATGGTCAAACACCTAAGGGGGCGCTCTATCATATTTTCCTTAATAGGTGTACCTCAATGTTATGTCAGAAACGAAAATAAGCAAAGAGAAAAGCAGGAAGCAAAATAACAAACATATTTTACATGGTTCGGCCACTGCGACATACGTCCATGGGTAGTTTAAGTGTTTCTCATTCTTTTGAGAGAAGATACAGAGAGCAAAAAAAAAACAGCAATATGATGAGCAATCAACCCTGTTACAACCGGTTCAAAGGTACAAGGAACACACAAAAAAAGGCCTGGTTGGCCCGAGTCCTCTGCTTCCACCACAGTCCTCCCATTTTTTGTCCTTAATATTTTGAGCTCCAAAGTATTGGGTTGTGTCACAATTCGGTTCAGGCAAACATAATTCAAGGAATCTCAACATCAACTTTTTCCTAATGTTTTTATTCCTAATTCTACTGTCTTGAATCAATATGAACATAAAAAAAAAACATGAAAATAATCATCAGATGACTAACCATTTGTGAGGATGTTGGATTTGAAGGATCATCCCCGGACACTTCAGCTTGAGTAGTATCCCCACGTGAAATATTTCTCTCTGTAATTTTCAGTTATATAACAGATAAACAAACCATTTCAAGCCGTGAAGATTAGAACAATTGTAACTTGTCAACAAACATTTACCAGGAAAACTTCCAGACCCACTAAAATCCGAAGCCCCTGTTGAATTTCCAGTGAGATGTGAAGACAACCCCCTTGTTTCATCCTCATTCAAATTGCCCATTCCAGAATTTTCCGGCTCATCATCTGATTCCAAACATATCATTTGGCTAATTCCTGAACAACAAACATACAGCATATGCAGTTCAGCTAAATGTTCGCCTCTTATAGCATAAGTGCATAAGAAATGTTTCAAAGGAAAAGGCAAATAGAGCCAATTTCAATTGATGAAAGAAACCATAAGAAACAAACATACAAGCAAACTACTATACATGTACACTGATAACCATAAAGCATGGCAAATTCCACTACAAAACCTAGAATTACAGATTATAACAGAAACACAAATACCTGCCAAATGCAAACCCAACGAATATATTATATTTATTTAAATGAAAAATAAACTCATAAATGAAGGCAGCATTTGTGAATCAAACAGCATACAAGTGTAATTTCAGTGTAGCAGTAAAATAAGAAGTGAAAAATCGATCAAAGGAAAGTGTAGCAGTAGTCCTCCATGAGTAATGCTAGGGTTTCAAAAATAAAAGATGAAGTATGAGAAGTGGTGAATCGAATAGCATTTTTGTAAATCAGAAAAATAAATTAATGACCTGATAAATTTTTGGGAACGGAATCAGAAGGTCTTGTGCATTTGACGATTGCAATTTCGGAATCCAATAGAAGGAACATTGGAGTCTCGGGAACGACGGAAGGTGTGGAGGAAGGAACATGTTGCTTCTGTGGGGTCGGGTCGTCGTCGACGAGGAAAACGGTTGGATTTGGGTCGGGTTCGGTCCGGCGTTTCTTGGAACGGAGTGCAAATGGCGTTGAAGGGTCATCTCCGTCGGAGAGGATGATAGGCTCCATCACTGTGAGTGCTTCTGCCGCACTAGTTTCCTTCTTCGAACAAGCGCGGGATTACTCATGGGGTAATTTCTTATTTCAGTACAGTTTATGAATATTTTTTTGACAGAGTAGAGCTTATAATTTAATTAGGGCTTATCTTCAAAAAAACAATTAATTAGGGCTTAATTTCAGTTTGCATCCTCAGTTTTTTAATTTTACGACTTTTGTCTTCTACTTTATTTTTTTTGCAATTTCAATCAACTAACTTTTTCAATTTAGCAATTCTAGTCTCTATGTTTTTCTAATTATAACATGAACCACGTCACCGTCGTTCAACAAATACCAACAAAAATTACCTCTTCTTCGGTATTTGTTAAAGTTTGTCATATTTTATGGAAAATTTCCTAATCATTTGAAAATTGCAAAATAAACCACAATTTTGTAGATTTTTTTAGATGTTAGATAAATACTTGGTTGGACTTCCCCAACATCTCTGATCATCTTAAGAAACTAATATTTGAACTTCTATCCTATCAAGCTACTTAAATACAATTCCTCTAAGACCTTCTTAATAAACAACATTTTCTACACATTTTCTGTTTCTCCTTTTTTCTCAAGCATTGTGGGAACATCACATCATTTGTAATTGAGAGATTTTGGGTTCAACTCCTTACGAACCTCTTAGATGATGTAAATGTAATTACTTTCGTAAGTTTTAAAGAGTTGAAAGTGTTTTCCATAATGAACTAGGACTTATTCCTTTACCCTAAATTTTTCATCATAAATGAATAATGTAGTTTTCTTTTAGTACACAAATGGCTGCTCATGTTCTAATATGCATATACTTGTCTATAAACAATATAAAAACATGACATTATAGGATGTTACGATTTGATATCTATGTATCTTTTATATTCTTGGTGCATAAAATGACAAGTAATCAACCGAATGTGTGAGTTGATAATTGTTAGTGCGTCTTTGGAAATGGCCAGTTTTCACGACCACTTCGACGTGGACGTAGAAGTTACTCTCAGTAGCTTATGAACCCGTTTGGGTTAGCTTGTTTTTTAGCTTATGGAAAACAACTTATGCAGATAAATAAGTTTTTATGTTAATTCATAAGTTCTCACTAACAAACGTTATATTTCCATAAGTTGTTTTTCCATAAACTAACTTGATAAGCTTAAGGATAATACATAAAAACTTATTTATTTGCATAATTTGTTTTTCATAAACTCAAAATAAGTTCTATCCAAACGGGCCCTATATCTAGACTCACATTTAATGTAACATCAACGCAGTTCCAAACATAGCATAATAGTTGAGTTTAAACTCGCTGAATAAGCATGTGATTGGTTGAGACCTTCGAAATGATAATTGGACTCCGTTTTTTGGTCTATTGGATTTGACTTACTATGCAATTGGTTTCGAAAAACCTTATTGGTGAAAAAAATTCAAAATTAGCATATTTTATTCCTAAAAAAGAGAGAGGGAGTGTTCGGTACCGTATCTCCTGCTACGTATCCGACCCGGGATAGGTAGTCCGGTCCGAGATAGTTGGTACGTGTATCCTTGGTTGTCCGAGTTGGTGCTCCGGTCCGAGGTGGGGTGGTACCTGCAATGACACTCCGACGCTCAAGTCAGTGAGTGAGTCAATTACAAGTGAGAGTAAGTGAGAGATGAATACCATTAATGAGAGCATTCAATGCTTATTTATAGGTATCTGGAGTGGAGGAGGGCCGTTGGATCTAGGTCTGCAATCTCCACCCTTGGATGAATTGGACCCTTTGGTGTTGGGCCTTTTTGGTGGATTGGCCATTGAGGCCCAATCTGTAACAGTAGCCCCCCAAGTCGGGTCGCTTTAAGGCGAGCTAGACTTGTTTAGAGATTTCACCGGGCCTGAAACACTTTACGACCTACCGGGCCGATCAGAGGGACTCAGGTCGCGCCGAGTGACTCGAGGCTGGCCGCTTTGAGAGATTCCGGGCACGGCGGGGTCAAGAGACCGGGGCGAGTCAACGGAAACGGAGCGTTCCGGTCATAGCTATGTCTTGATTTCTGTGCCAGCTGGCAACGTCATTGATGGGACGCGTCGTTCGAGGAAGATTGGGGTAATGATGGCGCTTGGAACGACGCGCCTGTCTAGGGGCTAGTCTTGGGAAACGTAGCCTAGGTCCAGGCCCATTTGTGGCCTTCCTAATGTTCTATAAATAGGAGGGGGGATCCCCCTTACTTGGATTGTTTTTCTGCGAATCACTCTGCTTCCGGTCTTAAAGTCGATCCGGAGCTTCTTTCATTCTTCCGAGTTGTGCTGAGTCTCGGTGACGCCTTTGCTGTTCGCGACCCGCCTCTAGTGTTCGACGAGCTTCGATTTTCATAAGGTTAGTTTCCTCTTCTCTTTGTTGCTTTTTCCTTTAGATCACGACCGGGTTCTTTCTGGACCCGCATTTGTAGATACAGAGTGGGGGTCGTCAGGTCGGGTTCCGACTTGGTTGTGGACCCACTGTTTACGTATCAACCTGACTCATCAAGCCCCCATTTCTGCAGGACCGATCTGGCGAGGACGAAACAAACCCGTCGGGTTGCTGACACCGATCGCCCTCATTTCGCGCAAACAATGGCTTCCGGACTTGGAGAGTCTATGGAAATTCGTGCTAGTCCCCCGGGGTCAGCTATTCCCGAGGTTCAAGACGACTTGGGTTCCGCTCCTACTCAAGCTGAAGACCGGTCTCCCGGGGTTCCCAGCAACGAGCCGGTAGATGAAGACAACACAGAGGTGGTGGTTCTTGAATCGGGTGATTCTGATGCCGAGCCCGACCGTGAGGAACAAGGCAGTACTAGTTGGAGTTCGGAGGAGAGTGAGGAGGAGGTGGCTGAGAGCCGAAACAATGAAGACGGTCTCGGGCCTTGCGGGGATCCCGCATATGAAGAAGGTGGTGACTCTGACCAATATCCCCAAGCCGGAGTAGGGCCGGTCAATGTTCCTGTGTCCCTGCCTCTCGCGGTTCCCCGGGAGTATTCTTGGGTGTCGGAGGCGTTGAGGGGAATCCCGTCCCTTTACAGGACCGGGGACGATATGAGTTTCTTCGTCAACCGCCTTTCCCGGAAGAGTCAGATCTGGAATGTGGAGGGAATGGCTGAGGACCAGCATGTGGCCGTCTGGCCGAAAGCTCTCAAATTTGTTATGTACGGGGTGACGATCCTTGATATGCACGTTAGCCCCCCGTTCACTGCTTTTCAACAAGAGGCTTTGGAGATCTTGAACCTCGCTCCTTCCCAACTACATCCCAACTCATGGGCGTTCCTCCGGGCCTTTGAGTTGATGTGCATTCATCTGGAGAGGCCGATCTCCTGTGACCTCTTCTTCCACCTTTTTGAGGTTAACCGGAGGCACGAGGACGGAACCAAAGATCGATGGGAACATGTAAGTTTCCGGGCTAAGAGAGGGCTAAAGATTTTCATGCCTTATTCCGACTCTCTTAAGAACTGGAAAAATAAGTATTTCTTTGTGGAGCCCGTGAATGAGGAGGCAGTGAGGCACGTCGGCCAATATTCTGCGGATGGGAAATCATTGGAGTTCACCAAGTTTCAACTGGGATGGTCTCTCTCTCATTTTAACCGGAGGCCTCATTCTTACACCGTCGGCTTAGGGCGGCTATCCCAGGTGGACCAGGAATCGTTGGCGATCTTGACGAACTTTGCCGACCTGATCGTCTACCGTGATCCCAAGAAATTTGGGATTGACGTAGCCCGATTGGTCGGGGCTGGGTCGAAATCTCAAGTAGTCTCCGTTCTTGGTAGATAACTCCGCCCATTCATAATTTTTTGACTGCCGTTTCTTTTAACATTTGTTTATTCTCCTTTCTTTGCAGATAGCATGGGGCCGGACAAGTTCTCTCGCCTGACGGCTCTTGCAGAAAGGAAGGCCGGGGTGCAGAAAGAAAAACCCGTTGCTGCCATCCCGATTAGCACCGTCTTGGAGGCAGTCTCGGCTGGAGCAGAGGACCGGGCTGCGGATCTCTCGCACCGAAAAAGGGAGCGCCCCCTGACGCAAGCAGACCCTGCTTCTACCTCCCATGCCCCGGCTGCTCGGGCTTCAAAGAAGGGGCGTCATGGAAAGCACCGGACTTCCAGGTCTTCTGGTCTTTCTATTGATGCCGACTTCCTGCAGAAGCATTTGGAGGATTCCCGGGTCGACCCGGTTGAGGCGTCTCTCAAGTTATTCCGGCATCTTGTTGACGTGACGAAGCTTCAGAAGGCCGAGGCTGAGAATCAGGCAAAAGGTGACCCCAAGTTCCGAGGTTCACTCTTTGATTTTCTTTCTTGGTTATCTCTGTCGTTGACTTCCTTGTTTCTATTATTACAGGAGCCCTGGTGGAGAGGGACAATGAAAAAAGAGCCCGGGAGGAGCTTCAAAAGAAGTATGAGACTCTGGAGAGGGATCAGGCTGAGCTCAAGGCCGCTGCGGAGAAATTTGAGAGGGAGAGGGATTCTGCCCTTAACTTGTGTATGGAACATGAGGTTCGGATCCAGGATCTCGAGAGTCAAGATCGGCAGTCTTCCGAGGTCATTTCTTCCCTGAGGGCTCGGATTCAGGAACTCGAGGCCGACCTGGAGAAAGCGAAGCAGGCCCAGGTTGGGTCTGGCGTTGATTCTTTGCCTCGGATTGCTGACTTGGAAAGGGAGCTTCAGGAGGTACGTGCCAAAGTAGAAACTTTGGAGGACGAGGTGGTGGAGACGGCTCAACTGGCTCTGGAAGTGGCCGAGGAGAGCTTTGAAAAAGCCCTTTCTCAAGTTGCTGTCATCCATCCATCCCTTCCTCTGGATCGGAAATTTATTCGCTTGAACCATACCGTAGCTGATGGGCGTATTGTCCGGCCCTATCGTGACTCTGATGCACTCGATATCATTTACCCTCCCCCTTCCTGGTCGTGATTGCTGCTGATGGGAAGGTTCTGAATTTGCTGTTTCTTCTTTTTTGGGTTCCGGGTGGAACCGGTGGGGAAATAAAGCCCCGGGTTCCGGGCGGAACCGGAATTTTGTAATGCCATTACCTTTTTTGAACTAGAGGACCCGGCCGCATCCGGGATAATTTGTAATGAAAATGTAATTTAATGTGCTTCCGGTTTCATTTACCTCGGGTTTTAGTATTTGTACTGTTGTTTTTCGTTTGTGCACTTGCGTTTGATTCGCTCAAGTGGTAAACGTCGCCTTAAGGACAGTTTACCGGGACTCGGCCCAGATCGAACTCGTCCCTTAGGGTTGTGGCAACCTCGGCCAAATACTCGTAAAATGAACGCCTTCGGGGTAGTTTACCGGGACTCGGCCCAGATCGAACTCACCCCTTAGGATAGCGACAAACCTCGGTCAGCTAAAGGAAAATAGAATAGGCGATAAGATCGGCAGACACCGCAATCATATAGGATAACATCGGTATACACCGTTCATTAGATAAGAGGAGTTACAGCATCGGTATACACCGCAAACATAATTGATAACATCGGTATACACCGTTCTCCAGATAAAATGAATATAACATCGGTATACACCGTTCTTTTAGGTGAGATGAGCGTCAGCTGTAGTATTTTCTCAGTTTAGTGGCGTTCCAAGTTCTTGGGATCGCCCTGCCGGACAAGGTCTCCAATTCGTAGGCACCTCTGCCGGTTTTAGATAAAACTCGGTAAGGTCCTTCCCAGTTGGGGGCGAGCTTGCCCTGTGCGGCGTTCTTCAAACCGACATCGGCTCTTCGTAAAACTAAGTCACCGATCCCAAGATCTCTGGGGATCACTTTCGAGTTATACCGTACCGCTACCCTCTGCTTTATTATTGCTTCTTTAAGGAAAGCCTGACTTCGGACCTCGTCGACGAGGTCGAGGTTTTCCTTCAACGCCTGGCTATTGTCCCCCGGAGGTTTCGGGTGGAGTGTCCTCCAGCTAAGCTCCCCGATCTCTACCGGGATCACGGCCTCAGTCCCGTAAGAAAGTCGAAAAGGAGTTTCCCCTGTTGATCTCTGTGGAGTAGTTCTGTAGGCCCACAGCACGTAAGGTAGCTCTTCAACCCAGTTTCCCTTCGCTTCGTCGAGTCGTTTCCTCAGTCCATTGAGAAGGACTTTGTTGGCGGCCTCGGCCTGACCGTTTGTCCGAGGGTGCTCTACCGAGGTAAATCGGTGTTTGATTTTAAGGTCTGACATGAGTTTCCTGAAGCCTTTATCGGCGAACTGTGTTCCATTGTCCGTGACTACAACCTCGGGGATCCCGAATCTAGTCATTATATTTTTCTTGAAGAATTTGATGCAATTCTTAGCGCTGATGATGGCCAGGGGCTCAGCTTCAATCCATTTGGTGGAGTAATCCACCGCTACTATGAGGTATTTGACCTGGCCGGGGGCAGTTGGGAATGGGCCTAAGAGATCTATTCCCCACCAAGCGAATGGCCATGGCGAGCTTAAGCTGGTGAGCTCCGTAGGGGGTGCTATGTGGACCTTGGCGTGGATCTGACACTTACTGCACCTCTTTACGTAATTTCTTGCATCGGTCTCCATGGTTGGCCAGAAGTATCCCGCCCTTAATGCCTTTCGAGCCAGGGATCGACCTCCAAGGTGTTGGCCGCATATTCCCTCATGGATCTCGGCCAGGACGTAGTCCGCTTCTCCTCCCTCGATGCACTTCAACAGTGGTGCCGAGAGGCTTCTTCTGTAGAGGCTTCCATCGATTATGGAAAAAGAGGAGGCCTTCCTCCGGAGGATCTTGGCTTTACTCGGGTCCGGAGGCTCGTTCCCCGTTCTGATATAGTCTATTAGTGGAGCGATCCAGCCCTGGCTTTCTTCTACTACATTAATAGAAAAACTTGCCTCCGGGCTCAAGATTACGCTCGGCTTGCTCAGTGTTTCCTGGATTATTGACCGGTGATTTCCCGGAACTTTTGTGCTGGCAAGCTTGGAAAGGATGTCAGCCCGGATATTCTCCGATCTTGGAACGTGCTTCACTTCCGTGAATGTAAAAAGGGAGAGCAGCTCCTGCACTTGGGTTAGGTACCTTTGCAAGATCGGATCTTTAGCCTCGTACTGTTTCCCGATTTGGGATACCACCAATAATGAGTCGGTATTTAGGGACAGTCGGGAGACCTTGAGGTCGATCGCAAGCCGGAGTCCAGCTATGCATGCCTCATATTCCGCCTGGTTGTTCGAGGTAGGGAAACCAAATGTGAGTGATACCTCGATTACGACGCCCGTCGGGCTTTCGAGCATCAACCCGGCACCACTTCCCTTTGGGTTCGAGGACCCGTCTACGTGCAGAGTCCACATCCCGTCATCCGGATCGGCAGGTGCCATTTCTGTGATAAAGTCGGCAAGTATCTGGGCTTTCATGGCCGGTCTTGTTTCGTATTTGATACCGAACTCGGAGAGTTCTACTGCCCATTTGATCATTCTTCCCGCCAAGTCGGGTCGGTGCAAGATCTGCCGAATTGGATAATTCGTCCGCACCACGATTTGATGGGCGACGAAATAAGGTCGGAGGCGGCGTGCTGAGATGAGTAGAGCAAAAGCGATCTTCTCTATTTTTTGATATCTCACTTCTGGTCCATGCAAAGCTTTACTCACGAAGTATATCGGGCTTTGGCCGGCTCCGGTCTCCCTGACGAGCACGGCTCCGATGGCCTCATCTGAAATGGCTAGATACAAAAACAGATCTTCCCCTGGGATCGGTCGACTTAGTATGGGTGGTTCGGAAAGGACCTTTTTCAGCCGGGAGAGTGCCTCGTCCCGTTCTGGTGTCCATTGGAAAGTTGCTTCTTTCTTAAGCAGTTTGAACAATGGGAGCGACTTGAAGGCGGCGTTGGAAATGAAGCGAGATAATGCGGCTATCATGCCGTTGAGTTTCTGGAGCTCTTTCTTAGTGGACGGGGTCCGCATTTCTGTTACCGCTCGGCACTTATCCGGGTTGGCTTCAATGCCCCTTTCCGTGAGATAGAAACCCAGGAATTTTCCAGCCCGGACCCCGAAAGTGCATTTTTCCGGGTTTAGCCTCATGTTATTTTTTCGGATTTCAGCAAAAATCTCTTCCAGGTCGGATATGTGGAGGTCTTCTCTTTCGCTCTTGGCAATCATGTCGTCGAGATAGACCTCTACGTTTCGACCGATCTGTTCTCGGAATACCTTGTTCATCATTCTTTGATAAGTGGCCCCCGCATTTTTTAAACCGAATGGCATGACCCGGTAGTAGAAGTTACCGCGGTCAGTCATAAAGGCCGTCTTCTCTTGGTCGGGGTGAAACATCGGAATCTGATTGTATCCGGAATAGGCATCCATGAATGACAGTAAACGAAAACCTGAAGCATTATCGACGAGCCGATCAATGCTAGGAACAGGGAAATCGTCCTTAGGACAGGCTTTATTAAGATCGGTATAATCAACGCACATTCGCCACTTTCCATTGCTTTTCTTAACAAGTACAGGGTTTGAGAGCCAAGTTGTATACTTGACCTCTTTTACAAAATCAGCCTTAATTAAATCTTCAACGACCTTAGCCGTAGCAGCTGCCTTTTCCTGGCTTTGAGCTCTTTTACGCTGGGCGACCCATTTTGTACCGGGGTTCACCGCTAGTTGATGACAGGCGACCTCGGGGGAATCCCGGGCATGTCCTTTGCTGACCACGCGAAGAGATCGGCGTGGGATTTGAGGCAGAGGGTGAGCTTTGCTTTTATCTCGTCGGGGAGATCGGACCCGATCTGGACAAATTGGGTCGGGTTCTCTCCCAGCTGGACTTGTATGAACTGTCCATCAGGTTGAGGTCGCCTAATTTTCTTCTTTAGCTCTCGTGCCAACTCGTCGTCGCTTTCCTCCTCAGAGCTGTCCGGGTCATATATTGCGTCGAGGTCCGTGACATTGACCTCGGCCGCTGGACTGGCTCTCTTCTTCTTAGGGCTCCTCTGCGTCCTAGCTGCTATGGGGGGAACCCCCTCTTCTGAGGCCTGCCTGTCCGCCTTGACATGAAGATAGAAGCATCTTTGTGCGGACTCTAAGTCGGCGTCCAGAGTGATAACTTCGTCACTCAAAGAGTAGAATTTCATCTTGAGGTGAACCGTTGAAGTTACGGCTCCCAGCCTCCCAAGGGTGGGCCTCCCGATGATGCAGTTATACACCGAGGGGCATGGCAACACTAAGAACTTGGTCTTGACCGTCCTTTCTAATGGCTCCTCTCCATAGGTGACCATCATTTCCAAATAGCCAAGAGGTTTGGTCCGAGACCCGTTGAAGCCCGAAAGATCCGATCCCCGGTAAGGGGTGAAGTCTTCCTCTGAGATCTGCAGCTTTCTTACCAGGTCGATGAAGATGATATCGGCGGAGCTCCCCTGGTCAACCAGGATCCTTCTTATCTCGTGGTTTGCCATGACCGCCCTGATAATGAGGGGTATGTGCTTATTTGGCTTGCCATCCAACAAGTCTCGGTCGCTGAAGGCCAAGGGCGGGCGTTCCAGGCCTGAGCTGACTGCAGAGGTGGAAGCAGCACACATGACTTCCTTCCATTTTCTTTTCATTGTTTTGCCCGATGCCTCGTCGGGATAGCCTCCAGATATCATCATCATCACAGGTCGGCCCTTTGATTTCCGATAGTCGCGCTCGTCCTCTGAGCTCTCTTCTCTTTTCTGTGGGGCCTTACCCTTTCGTTTCGGATCAGCTTCTTCTTCCTTAACCTCGCCCTCGTGCCTGGGTGCCTTAGCCACGTACTGGCTTAACTTCCCTTTCTTGATCAGGTCTTCGATGTCATCTTTCAAGGCATTGCACCGATTGGTATCGTGCCCTTTGCTCCGGTGATACCGGCAGTATTTGTTGGATCTCTGTCCCGGCCTGTGTGGGAGCGGGTCAGGGAACTTGACTTCTTTGAACTCAGCGTTCATGCATTCCGCCAGAATCCTGGCCCTTGTTTCATTCAGATCGGAATACTGTTGGTGTCGATTCCGAGGTCGGAGCCTATTGTCGTTCCGGGGTTCCCTTTCATAACGGGTCTCTGCTGCCTGTCGCACCGGAGCCTCCTTTTCATACCGAGGCTTGCTTGTTCCGGGGTCGGCATCTGTCTTTCTCGCAACCGCGCCTTCCTCATGGTCAATGTATTTTTGAGATCGCTGGAGGAACTCGGCAAGCGACTCAGTTTGGTTGATTCCGACATCGATCTGAAACAGACTCCCTTCCCTCAGACCGGCTTCCATGAAGAATAGTCGAAATGAATCGTCTAAGTTGCGGACCTGAGCCGCCTCTTTGTTAAATCTTTCAATGTAGTCTCGAAGAGACTCGTTCTCTCCTTGGCGGATGGCTTGTAAGACTTTCCGAGATTTGGGTTTCATTTTGGAGTGGGCGAACTGGGCCGAGAATAGCTTTGCAAGTTGGTCCCAGGATGATATCGAATTTGGTTTGAGGGCTCTGAACCAGTCCAGGGCCAGTTTCTCGAGGGTGAGGGGGAAGATTCGGCATTTGATCTCTTCCGGAACATTCCGGTACTGCATCATTGTGTCGAAGTAATCCAGATGTCGGTCGGGATCGCCCGTCCCGTCATGCATCTTTAAGCCCTCCGGGGGCTTCTCTAAGTGTTTGGGTACTGGGAAATAGTCGATTTCCGCTGTAAAAGGTCCCTTCCTAGCTGCGGACCTCTCCCTCGGAGGAGGCCTCCTGGTAGGGCGTCGGACAGGGGATCTGGGAGATGGAGGGCGCCGACGTTCAGGCCTCGGGGGACTTCCCCGGCTTATAGAACGTCGTCTTGGGGACGAAGATGCTAATGACGAGCTCTGGTGAGTTGAGTCCCCAGGGTAGTAAGTCTCGTCATAAGTCTCGGTTGGGGGAGTTCCAGATTCTTGCCTCCCTCTTCTGCGTGGTGGTGAACGATGGTGGTGTCTCCTCCAAGCAGGGGATCGGTGACGTCTCTTACTGGAGGTCCTTCTGCTAGGGGAGTGAGTTTGAGGGGAGGAACGATCCGGGATATTTCTGGCCCGGACTTCGGCCATCTCGGCCTCCAGCTGGGAGTAACGCTGGCTCCTTTCGTCAGCCTCGGCCTGCCTTGTCAGCAGTTGGATGAGCTGTTGGACAGCATCGATCGGTACCGGGACTGTCGGGGCTGGAGGTGGGAACTGGTTTCTAGCAGAGCTGACAGGGACCATTGCCCTGGATGAGTTCCGGCCATGGGCCGAGCTGCGAGGAAGAGTAATTGCTAACCCCTCCGGGGTTTCCTGTTGCTGGTCGGGTCTGACCACGACGCTGGAGACGTTTCTCCGTCGTAATTCCGGAGCCATCTATGATCAAGGAGGTTGGGGGAAAGACTAGAGTATAAGGCTCTCCCACTGTGGTCGCCAATGTTCGGTACCGTATCTCCTGCTACGTATCCGACCCGGGATAGGTAGTCCGGTCCGAGATAGTTGGTACGTGTATCCTTGGTTGTCCGAGTTGGTGCTCCGGTCCGAGGTGGGGTGGTACCTGCAATGACACTCCGACGCTCAAGTCAGTGAGTGAGTCAATTACAAGTGAGAGTAAGTGAGAGATGAATACCATTAATGAGAGCATTCAATGCTTATTTATAGGTATCTGGAGTGGAGGAGGGCTGTTGGATCTAGGTCTGCAATCTCCACCCTTGGATGAATTGGACCCTTTGGTGTTGGGCCTTTTTGGTGGATTGGCCATTGAGGCCCAATCTTTAACAGGGAGTTTTGTAAAAAAAAAAAAAAGAGGAAGTTTGTATTGTTAGCGTGGTTTTTGAAGCAAACAGTTGATGATAGGAACAAATACATATAGAGTTGCTGGGTGATTCCACAAGTATTTGTGGGACAAGTTATGAGAGAGACACAAACAAAAAGAAAATGACATTTATTGCATTTATTATTATATTGTTTGTATCACTCTCTCTCATAACTTATCCCACGAGTACTTGTGAGGATCCAAACTGGTTGGCGTAGCCACTAGATGCAGAAAGGGGTTTTCAACTTACAATTTACTCGGTAGCCTAGTTTTTTTTAAAAAAAAATACTACCTCACTTTAAAAACTACGAGAAAGGAAATCTACTATATCTACTTCTACTATATAATTATATTATATAATTAATCAAACAAACCACTACCAAAAATACTAAATTACTTAATCTCAAAAAAAATACTAAATTACTCATTTCTAAAAATTTGACACATTATCATTTTTAAGGACAAACATGTCATTTCTAATTATTTACTCTTACTTTATTCTTTCTCTCTCCCACTTTTATCTCTTGTGGGTCTCTCTCTCTTAGCTCATGATAAACACTGTCAACAACTTACAAACAGAGGTGTTCATATCACTAAGACAAGAAATAGAAGAAGAATGTGCAGAAGATACACTCCTTCAACTTCCACGCGTGTGCTGGTGTGCTGACAATGTTATAGCATGAATCAGGCAGAATCTTCAAGTGGTTTGAGGATGGATTTTCAATGGGTGCAAAGGAACAGTTTTGTTACTTGTATGTTTCCGCTCAAAACCAGAGAATTTCCGTGCTCCAGAATGTATCTCAAGTGCAGAAGTTAGGCTTGCTTTTATAGTTGAGTTTTCCCTCCTATCTTGCAAGTGGATGATGCAGGTGGATCTTTTTTTCACCAACTAAAGGTATGTTGTCCCCTCATGGTAGACAAGTGGTGAAGTGCAAGTGGTAGGAGGGTAGCGACATCAGCATGGTTTGTGGCAATAGGGAGGCGCTAACTGGACAGGTTAAGATTCACTGCAGATCTGCTTTCTACTGCTGTCTTCAAGTGGGTCCCAGCTCTGTTGCGCACAGTGATGCTATAGCAGCTGATGCTATAGCACTTAGACATAAAACATTAGAAATTTCACAAGGGCAACACTTGTGCCAAATATATTCCAATTCAGTTCTTGATTCTCTTTTCCCTAATTAAACACAAATATTTACATAATTCCTAGCCTAAGCATGCAAATTCACAATGATTTACGAATAGAAATGCATAAATAACTCTACAAATGGAGAGTTATCACCCATACACACGACTCTTATTGGGGGCCTCCAGCAGCCTTCTCCCACAACAATCGCTTCAGCTTAGCCAACTCAACGGGGTCTACTGGTATATCTGATTGAGAGAACAGCCGCTGAAACTCCTCCTATCAAATGCACAAGTTATAATCATACTCAAAATAAACGAGACATTTTATCAGACACATTATAATAACAGACAATAATGTCTTTAACATTGAAATGAGTCATATCTATTTCCAATACAATAGCCCTGCAAATTCAATACAAACACACCAACTATAAGTTCAATAAACTAAGTGAGACCAATTATAACTGATTTAACAGCTTCCAAACATTCAATTCACATAAACTAACTTATATTTCCAATTCACATAACCAACTATATGTTCAATAAACTAAGTGAGACCAATTATAACCAATTCAACAACTTCCAAACACACCAATTCAATTCACATAACACATAACCAACTATAAGTTCAATAAACTAAGTGAGACCAATTATAACCGATTCAACAACTTCCAAACACACGAATTCAATTCACATAAACTAACTTATATTTCCAATTCACATAACCAACTATAAGTTCAATAAACTAAGTGAGACCAATTATAACCAATTCAACAACTTCCAAACACACCAATTCAATTCACATAAACTAACTTATATTTCCAATTCACATAACCAACTATAAGTTCAATAAACTAAGTGAGACCAATTATAACCAATTAAACTAACTTATATATATATATGACAAAATTTCTTTATACCCGAGTAATGCGAGTGTGGTCCTCTACAAACTTGCTTGTTCCCTTCCTAATGTGAGTGTGGCAATGAAGCTCATCTACATGTGGCTTCCGCCCCATCTTCTTGGCCTATAATTAATAACTTAAGTTCGTAAATGGTAAATTATTATATTGACATAAGGAAAATATAAGTTTAATAATATACCAATCTCTCTGAATGCTGCAATATAGAGATAGAACCTCCAGTGTACAAGCTTCCTCTTTTTTCTGATGCCCTGTTCTTCTTATTCTGCTCACACTTAGCTTTGAATTTTGGTTCATTCCAGATGTGATTTCTTAGGTGATTATAGACTAGATCCCCCATCCAAAGAGGCCGGTCCCTCCCCATGCGGACACGTCTGAGCATCTCAGGGAGTCGGAGAGTAGCTTTCATATGAAAAAGATCCCGAACGGCGGCCTCCTGAGACTTACGCCATGCAACTTTCTTCTGCATTGTGAAAACATTTACAAAACAAATGTTACATCAAATCAAATAACTTAACAAATTCTAAAAAAAATGACAAAACATTGTGCTGTGTTAAAATGTACACTTACTCTAAAATCGTTAAAAAATGGTTTCGCTCATCCTCATTAAGCTCTAACCAACTGGACCATGGGTAGTGGTATAACTCGCGAATAGTCAGTCGGGTAGCATTTGCGGCTGGCCTTGAAGGAAGAAACCTGCGAAGTTAAAACAATTGAAACGATTAAAACACATTATATATATGACAAAACAATCAATCAAACAAAGTTTTAAAAAACTTTACATACCCTCCATTCTCAACACGGATGACAACTCGCCTGTCGCGTAAAATAATCTCATCCTCATCATCACCCCACTCAACATCAGGTATCACATCATCACCCCCTCAACATCATGCATCTGATCATCATCAGGTATCACATCATCTCCAGGTGAAAGTGGCCATGTCGGTGATGGCAAAAGGGGTCGGAGTAGGCACAGCATCTGGTGAAGGGGTAGGAGTAGGTATCGCACGAAAGCCTGATACCGGAATCTTGCGATATGGAGGACTCTGTGATGGTGGAGGAGTCACTCATGCAGATGAAGTACTACCATGTACATCTCGGGGAGATGGAGTAGGTGAAGGAGTAACTCGCGGCGACGAACTAGATCCAATATGGAAGGACCTAACTCCAGAGATCTGCTGTAAGGACCTAACTCCAGAGGTCTGCTGTGGCGTATCTAAGGACCTAACTCCAGAGGTCTGTTGCGTCTGTGTCGGAGGACTCTGCAATGATCTCACTCTACCTGCATGTGCTGGGCGTGTCTGTGTAGAGATAGATGTCGTAGGCATCTCTGAATAGTCGCCTATGTCCTCGACGCATATCACCCTCGTTTTCTTACGACGAGGGACAACTTTAGACTTCCCCTTATTTCCACCTGATGCCATGCTGCAGAGGAAATTAAACATAAACACAAACACAAACAATTTAAAAACATAAATTGTACTTCTAAAAACACAAACACAAACATCAAGTATAAAGCGGTTCAAATATTGTGAGCAAAAGTGGTGAAACACAAACACAAACTTCATTTCATTCCTTTTATTTCTCAACGTGAAGTTGGTGAAATAATGTGAGTAAAAGTGGGTTATTTTGCGGTGTAGGTATAATGCACAAATCGATCCTTCAACCATCGCCTTGTTTTTCACCGATCGTTTAGAATCACCCACAAATCTATAAAACAACTTGATTAGATGGAAAATTATACTGACCTCAAATGGAAAAAAATGAATTAGTTCTCAAAATGATACCTTTCAAATGGATACATCCACCTGTACTGAACTGGTCCACCAAGTCTTGCTTCATATGCTAGATGAACGGGGATATGCTCCATAGAATCAAATAAACCAAGTGGAAATACTCTCTCCATCTTACATAGAATGAATGAAATGTTCTGTTCCATCCTAACAAGGCCAACATCTCTTAAAGACGCAGAACACAAATCCTTAAAAAATTGACTCACTTCAGTTAGGGGATTTAGAACATGCGCCGGTAAAGAACTAAACGCAATAGGGAGTAAACATTCCATAAATACATGACAATCATGGCTTTTCATCCCAATCATTCTTCTCTTTTTCACATCAACACATCTTGCCAAATTAGAAGAATATCCATCAGGGAATTTCAGTTATTTTATCCACTGATAAACTGAATTTGTTTGCTCGATAGTTAATGAGTAACATGCTTTGGGTTTGAGCATCTTTCCATTAGCTTGTGGCTTCAAATTTAAGTCCTTTCAATTGCAGTAAAGAGCAACGTCCAATATCGCCTTATCATTGTCCTTTGTTTTGCCCATTATGTTCATCACTGGGTTAAATATATTGTCAAAAAAAATTCTTCTCTATGTGCATCACATCAAGATTGTGCCTGATCAATAAATTATCTTTCCAATATGGGAGATCCCAAAAGATACTCCTCTTTGTCCAATTATGCACTTGTCCATATCCATCAAATCGAGAAACAAGGGGATCATCTGTGTTTTGGGCAAATCTCTAACTCTATCCCAAACCTGGTCTGGAGTCAATCGAGGAGGCGGCTCATCATTTTCAACTTCCTTCTTCTTAAATGCATTCTTGTTCCTTCTAAATGCATTATCATGTGGCAAAAACCTACGATGCGAGTCAAACCAATAACTCTTACCCCCGTGTTTCAAGGTAAATGCCTTTGTATGCTCCATACAATGCGTGGACATGCTAATTTACCAAGAGTTTGCCAACCAGACAACATGCCATAAGCAGGGAAGTCATTAATGGTCCACATCAAAGCGGCTCTCATCATAAAATTCTCCTTCCGTGCGTAATCGTAAGTCGAGACAACATCCCACTACCTCTTCAAATAATCAATTAGTGGTTCTAAATAGATGTCAATGCCTGCTTTTGGATTTTCTGGGCCAGGTATCAGACAAGTCAAAAACATGTAAGGTTTAGTCATACACATCTCAGGGGGAAGGTTGTATGGGGTAACAATAACGGGCCAGCAAGAATATGGCGAAGCCGATGCTTGGGTATATGGCGTAAAACCATCGGAGCATAACCTAAGCCGTACGTTGCGTGGATCCGCTGCAAACTCAGGTTGTACCCGATCAAAGTGTTTCCATGCTTCCCCATCAGACAGATGACGCAACACACCGGGACATTTATTCTCTAAATGCCACGTCATTTTCCCTACAGTGTGCTCGGGTGCAAACATTCTCTGCAACCTTGGAATTATTGGCAAGTAGAACATTGACTTCACCGAAACTGGTTTATTCTTATTACTAGTCCCCCTTTTGCGAGCATGATACCTCGGCGCATTACAAAATTTGCATTCAAGTAGCGCATCATCCTTTTTCCCAAACTCATTGTCTTAATACAACATGTGACCTTTCGGAGAGCAATTGATCCTTCTAGCTTCCAACCTCAGATGGATTACTCAACGATTTGAGAGCTAAAAGCTTTGCACAAATCGATAACTTTGAGTATGATGACCCTTCAAACAATGGTTTGTTTGCATCTAATAACAGATTATAAAATCTCTGTGCTTGCTTATTCGGAAGCTCTTCCATGTTATCATATTGATCCTCCTCGAATAACACATTCACCCCAAGACCGTCACAAACCATATTCTGCATCAAGTTGATTTGTTCACCACATCCTATATCCGCGGAATTACTTGCAGCACCCCTGCAATTTTCGCCAACCAATGGGACGACATCAAACCCTTTCTCACCATTACTCGTCCAAAACCAATAATTAGGCCTAAACCCAACTCTCTTCAAGTGATCAATGACCTCCGTTGGATTCCTAATCTTTTCACATTTGCATTTGACGCACGGACATCGAATCCCCCCTTCAACTCTAAATTGTTCTCGTGTCATTGCAAAAAGAATAAACTCTCACATGCCATCTACAAAAGATTGTTTCAAACCCGCTCTTTTTGGAAACAACCTATCATACATCCAAAGGCGGTGCGAAGGAGGAAATTTCATTCTACACATTTAAAATTTTCAATATATCAGAGAGAGAGAGAGAGAGAGAAGAGAGAGAGCAAAACAATTATATGTCAAAACACAAAAAAAAAATCCCCAAAATTCTTTCACCCAAAGCAAAACAATTATATGCCAAGACAATTATAGGCCGCACCTGCAAACACAATGGCTATGTAATGATAGCAACCCATTTTATATTGAGTACCAAGAATTAATAATTCAAAAATCCCCAAGAATGAAATAGGTGGAACTGATTCAATATATACTAATGAAAGCCAAGCTATGTATATATTACAAAAGATATAAATTACTATGGAGAATCAAAGAATGGTTAGACTATTTGGGCTTGATAAAGCTATAACCTACAATAGTATTTGGTATGCCATATTTGGTTAACTCAAAATGAAGTTTTATTCTACACAACACATTATCAAACCTAGATTGCGTTGGATAAGAACACATATGTTGGCGGCCAAATTGAGTACTTTCAATATAAAAGCTACTAAAAAAAGGAATTGTAATGAATAAAGTTATGCATAAATTAAAGCATAAAGCAACTGAAAACATATAGAATTGAATTAAATAATAGATATATACTACAATCATAATAAATCACTATCCCAAATCTTTAGTAATGCCAAAACAAAAGCTGGACGGTTCCAAAGCAAAACAAGCAAATCAGCTACAAATCTACCTTAAATTCCGAGTTTCTCAATTTTCTCCACTAGTGGTTTTAACTCATTAAATCAAGGTGAAACAGAAAATAAAAATCGGAGCAACAACTGAACCAATCTATTTACCTAGAAGCTTCAAAGTGCACTAGGGGAAGAAGTGATTGATTTGAGAACTAATCTCCCAGCTCCACCAACGACATGGTCATCCAATACAAAAAGGATTCTATCAATGATAATTAAATCATTTATCATTTCAGGAAGTTATTAAATTGACTTGAGGATGTTTGCTTTAAGAAATGAGATGATATATACAGAAACAGAACATTGAATTGTTAGTGACATATTTCAAAAAGTTTGCACACTTGAAGTAGTATGACAAAATATGAAAGAACATTGTTATAAGACTTATAGTTAGACCAATTTAAGTAAAAATACAGTTTTTGCTCATGTATGCATGAAATTCATTACTCTTGGAGTCTACAAGTTGTCAAGTATAGTTGTAAAAAACACTCAAATGAGGCTCAACAGCTTGGTGAAGTAGGCATTTGACTACAAGAGACCAACCTATGAAGAAGTTATAAGAACATTCAAGCCTTACTTTCAAGGAAATTCAATATCTGCAAAATGTAAATCCAATGAGTGGTGAATTTTATCAGTGTGCATTTTATTTTAGTTCAATCCATTTTCTTTTCTAAGGGGATAATTTTTGTCCTAAAAATATATACTTATAATATCTGTCCCGCCAAATACTGTAACACATGCATGCTCACTTTACAACCAAGAATTATTTAGATTCAAATCAACAAACCAACTAAATTAGTTGATTATTAAGTATACAAAGACAAACCAAACAAAACATAACCTTTGGGGTGTGAGACGTACCAGTCAATACATATTTAATCAATCCATTTTCTTTTCTAATTTCACACACGTACCAATCAATGCATACACTACACACTGTCTAATCTTTAATCTAATCGTCATACATCTTTAATCAATCCATTTTCTTTTCTAATTTCACTCAGCTATTTGTAAATGTTTGATAGTTAGCACTCAAATAGGTCATAAAAACAAACAAAACAATATAAAGAAATGACACTGTTGTGAACTGCTTACATACCTGCACTGACAGATGGTTCCAGGAAGGGAAGTCAGCTTGTTTCCAGAAACATTGAGCTTAGGGGAAGAAAAACCGGAGTGTATTGGGGCTTAGGTTCGGATTAAAACTGTAGAATTAGGAAGAGAAGGTTAGGGTTTTCAGTAAATCAAAAATTAGGGTTCTAATTAGAATAGAAGTAGAATAGAATAGAATAGAATAGAATAGAAGAACAATATTTACCATAGATGATGAAGAAGAAGAAGAATGCTTGGGTTCTGAGTTGGGTCCCACAACGGGTTCTGGGGTTTGGGTCGGGTAGCCGGCGACGTGAGGAGGAGAACGAACGGTGGAGCCGGCGTGAGGGAGGTTTAGAGAGGGAGAGGGAGTCTGAGAAAGAACAGAGAAGAAGGAAACTGATGATATGAACGCGTGGTTCGTGTTTAAGTGAAGATCATTTGCGACAGGCTTGTGACGGGATCTCCTTCGCAAATTGCGACCGTTTTATAATCCGTCGCAAACGCCAGCGGGAAATTTCGCGCTTCATACTTTTTATACATGCCGTCGCAAATCCGTGGCAAATGACTGACGGATTAAGCTCCGTCGCAAATCTTGGTAGCTAAAACAGGCTTTTCCTGTAGTGTGTGTTTAGTTTCTCTTCTGCCAAGGGTATTGGTCTAATCCCCCTTGTGCTATTCTCTATCCTTTTCCTCTTTATTTTTTCTTAATAAATACGGCTTGATGCCTGTTTGATTAATAAAAAAAAGAGAATAGATATTTATTATTTTGCGTCGTAGTCTGGACCAGAAAATAATAGATATCGTTAGTATGATTTTTTTTATATTTTGCTTTTGAAACTCCAATGGGAAAACATTAGAATAACTATATTTTGTATATTTTGTTTTTGAATTCCAACGGGAAAACGTTAGATGTTGTTATTAAATTTTAATACTTTTGATCTCGATGGCGAAATATTACATGTTTGTAGTGTTGAACCAAGGTCAAACACTCTTTTTGTATGATAACAAATTACAATCTGTCTACTAATGGTTACAGTTGAACAAGAGTACAGGACATGAATCAAAGAGCAGGATATCTTCATGAATCAAAAAGCAGGATATCTTAAAGTATAGCGGTTTGGAGGAGAAGCTACTCTGGCGTTCAAGACCTATGTGTTAATTTGCTTTTGATAGGACACAGTGTAAGATCCTATCACTTCCGTTCTATAACTTTTGTAGTTGAGAGATGATTTTTTTTAAATATAACTGTTGTGTTAAAAGCTTGGAAAAAATCTTTTATATAAAAGCCTAATAGGTAGGCACGTAGCATGAGAAAATGGGTTTTGCAAAGTTAAGAAGAAAATCGATTTTAAGGTCCTTTTATAAAGCTAGAAATCGATTTCTAGCTTCCGTGTTTAAAGTAAGAAATCGATTTCCCTCCTTCTTTTAAGGCAAGGAATCGATTTCTCACTTCCTTGTGTAAAACTATAATCGATTCATCACTCCTTTCTTAAAAAGGAAAATCGATTCCTCACCTGTTTCCCACAGGCAAGAAATCGATTCTCCTTTTGCTATTGTGAAGCACAAAAATCGATTTCCTCCTTATTTTAACGAGCCAATAATCGATTTTCAACTTTCTATTTCTCAAGAAATGAATCGATTTCCATACACTCCTTTTTAAGCAAATAATCGATTCCCTTCTTATTTCAACTATCACATTTTGACTAAATAAATCGATTTACATTCCATTTGTTTCAAGCAAGGAATCGATTTACTACTCACCTTTTTTACGTGAAAATTGTTCCAACGGTTATATTTCTACAAACCCTATAAATAGGCACTTAGGGTTTTTCACGTAAGTGAGAATACGATGCACAAATCAGAAATCAAAGAAAAGAACTCTCACCGTCATATTATTTCTTCAAGTTCTTCATCGTTAAATCCAAATCACTCATCTCTCTCAACTACTATACTGTTATACTGCTTGAGTGATTGGATCATAGTTTTTCAGTTGTATTCATCTATTACTTGGTTGTTGTGAAATCCTGGGAAGTGTTCTTGGGTAATTCAGTCGGGGAGATTGAGTTGTTAGCGAAATCCTTAGCGGGGAGCTTGGATTCTCAATTTGGTGAAAATTGAGATTGGTGTGGTAGCTATAGGGAAGTTGCTTGCTTGTAAGACGTTGAAGAAGTTCTTCTCATATAGTGGTTGTTATCAAGTCCAAAGGTTGCAAAGCCGGAGGCTGAGGACGTAGGGCTTTTATCCCGAACCTCGTAAAAATTACGGTGTATCTCTTTCCCTTCTCTTTACTTTGTTTTTCGTTTATATTTGTTTATTGTTTTATTTGATATCATTGCGCTGAGTTCAATATCACTATTTGTTTATCGTTATATTTGATAACAGTGTGGTTAGCTTTCAATATCTCTGTAACTGGTCCTGTCATAGTTATAGCTTGCTTAGGTATTGCATATAGTTTGAATCCTATTTTTCGCATTCGATTTAAACGTGCATCGTTAATTTTTCTAAAATTAAAAAGATTTCAATTTTAGCGTATAACCTTATTCACCCCCCCTCTAAGGTTATCATACCGTCCAACATGTAGCAAAAATTATTTTAAATTTTGAGTCTCATTGGGAAACAATTACATTTTACTGATATAACTATTTTTGAATTATGACATTGTAAATATCTTTACCTTTTTATAATTGAATATTTTGTTCTATTTATAACTCACTATTTTGCTTTTGAGTTCCAGTGAGAAAACACTAGATGTTGCTATTGATGTTGATGAAATTCATTGACAATCAATAAAAAGGTTGAACAAAATCTACTATGGAACTCAGAGTTCAAAACAGAAAAGGATGAACTTGAAAAACTCATCTCATTGATAATGATTCTGTTACCTTTACAAAAGAGAGTGATTCAGCTATATACACCAGCCTTCTCCCTAACTGACTCTCTAACCGAATAATTACTTTAACTAACTATTCTAATTAACTAACTTTACATTGACTAGATTACTGACTATAGTTACTTTAACTCTAACTATAGTCACAGTAGTCAAACAAGGTCAAATAAGGAGTAAAGTTAATACTCCCCCTCAAATTGGCAAGTACAGGTTCCTCATTCCCAACTTGGAGATTAGTTCAAGAAATTGAGCCTTTGGCAATGCTTTAGTAAGCGTATCTGCAAGCTGTTGCCCATAATTCACATGAATCATATTCAAAAATCCACTTTGCACATGTTCTCTGATAAAATGGCAATCTATATCTATGTGTTTTGTTCTCTCATGAGTGGTAGGGTTCTCTGCTAGTTGAATGGCAGATTTACTGTCACGTAGAACCATAGCAGATGAAGCCTTAATGTTGAATGATCTGAGCAATTGTTTCACCCACAGCAGTTCGCTTGTCATTGTTGCCAATGCCCTATATTCTGCTTCTGCAGGTGATCTGGCATGTTGCTTGTTTCTTTGACTTCCATGTAAACAATAAATCACCCAAGTAAATTCCAAAATCAGTGGTGGATTTTCTAGTTACTTGGCAGCTTCCCCAATCAGCATCAACATATGCTGTTAGCTTCAGATTTCTTTTTGTAGGGAACATCAATCCTTGGCCTGCAGTGCCCTTCAAATATTGTAGCAGAAAATGAGCTGTTTGCAAGTGAACAGTTCTGGGCTTGCTCATAAACTGACTGAGTCTATTAACTGTATAAGTGATGTCTGGCCTAGAGATGGTCAAGTAGATTAACCTTCCAACCGGTCTCCTATATTGAGATCCATCCTCAAGTGGCTCACCATCCACTTCATTGAGGTGAATACTAGGATCCATAGGGACAGTGACTGGTTTAGCAGAGGTCAAGCCAGTGTCCATTAACAATTGTAACGTATATTTCCTTTGACAAAGGTGAATTCCCTTGTTAGATCTAGCAATCTCCAATCCTAGAAAGTATTTCAAGTTTCCAATGA
This sequence comes from Astragalus membranaceus, assembly GCA_039519185.1. Classification (NCBI taxonomy): domain Eukaryota; kingdom Viridiplantae; phylum Streptophyta; class Magnoliopsida; order Fabales; family Fabaceae; genus Astragalus; species Astragalus membranaceus. The sequence goes on along the minus strand of CM076850.1, from coordinate 173,565,574 downwards.
TTTTCAGCTTGAAGTGAATTTGCAGCAGAGTTTGAATTTCAGTGATTTTTGATTTGTTAGGCCCAGCTACTATGATGTCATCAACATACACCAATAGAGCTATGAAATTTACACCAGAACCCATGGTGAAGAGTGAGTGATCAACAGAACTCTTTATGAACCCCAATGCCATAATGGTTGAGCTGAATTTCTGAAACCATTGCCTCGAGGCTTGTCTAAGTCCATATAAAGACTTGTTTAACTTGCAGACAGTGTGCTCCCCTGACTTGGATAACCAAGAGGCAGATGCATGTAAACTTCCTCATGGAGATCTCCATTGAGGAAGGCATTATTCACATCTAATTGAAGGATGTGCCAATTGAATTGAGCAGCCAAAGAAAAATTATCAAGGAAATCACTTCCTGCCTGCTGTGTAAACCCCTGAGCCACTAAACGAGCTTTGCACCTATCTAGGGAGCCATCAACATGGTATTTAACTCTGTATACCCATTTGCATCCAATAGTCTTTTTGCCTTTTGGAAGAGGCATGAGAGTCCATGTATTATTTGCCTCAAGAGCAGCTAGCTCTTCTGCCATAGCTGACTGCCACTCAGGTAGCTTGAAGGCCTGATAGTAGTGCTGAGGTTCAAAAATGGAAGAAACATTGTGGATAAAGGCTTTGTAATGAGAGGATAGATGGTCATATGTGAGGTAGGAATATAGCGGATACAAAACAGAGTTGCACTCGTAGCTATTTAGATGAGCAGGGGCTCTATGGGTTCTAGAAGATCTTCTAAGGGTGGGGGCTATTGTATCTGGTGGAGGACCAGTGACTAAGGATGGATCAGTGATGGATGCAGTTTCTAAGGCAAGGTCTGACACAGTGTCATACCCCAATTTTGTCCAGCTTAGATCAAAACCCTAATTTTCCACAAAAATAAATAAGTTGAGGAGTGAGAAGCATCATGCATTGCATTTTGAGTCCTAAAAGTCATTCCAAAGTTTCTAAAATCATTTTTAGAGTTGAAATGCACTTTCTGGGTAAATCAGGTTTTTTGAGTCCAAAAGGGTATTTTGGTCATTTCACAATAAAAATGATAATTCCTCATGAAGGTCATTGAGCATGCATTCTAAGATTCTAGAGGTCATTTCTAGGGTTATAGATTCATTTTTGAAGTGGAAACGCATTTTTCGGGCAAATTAGGGTTTTAGCGTCAAAAAGGGTATTTTGGTCAATTGTAACGGTTTTTTTTCAAAAAGGCTCAAAAAATATGTATAATTAAAAATATGAAATCTGAAATCAAAAATGAAAAATGAATAATAAAATAATATTGGATGTTTATTGTATTTTTAGAATTAGGGCTAATTCCTTTTAGGTGCTTTTTGCTTTTATCCATTTTTGGCCAAAGTAAGCACCAATTTTACAAGCAAACCACCTCCCTCACTCCACCTTCACTTCAGCCCCCATCAAGTGCACATCACAAAAAAGCCTTTCATCATGACAAGCACACCTTTGAATCCAATAACATTCAATACACAACATATTTTTACCTTCTTTCTCTCTACACCACTAAATACACACTAATTTGTTTATTTCGCTCTCACAACCTTAAACCCATTAGATCTTTGGCCTCCCAAGGATTTGAATAAGGACAACTCACTCCTCTCCTCCCCAAAAGGACCCAAGAAATTCGTAGCCCCTCTCCACCCTCTCACTTCCTCTTGTTTTTCTTTCATCTCAAAGAAACCTTCCCATTCTCTCCTACACCAAAAACCCTAACAAACAACTCACCTCATTTGCATCCCTCTTTCACATACTCCCTCCATTTCTCATTCAAAGTTCAAGCATCATCATCAAGTAGGTACTTCTTTGAAGAATATTGGAGTTGTGTTGATTTGTGTCTAGCTCCATCTTCTCATCTCACTTTCTAGCTCAAAGCTAAGGTAATCTTTAAAACCTTGCATCATCTTTGAATATTTCCTCAAAAATATAAAAAGCATTCACCCTATCATCTTCACATTCTCATATTGTTGATTGTTGTTGGTGAGAGGTGTCATAAGCACTTTGACAAGCACTTAGGGAGGCTTGGGTGCTTATGGTGCTTCTCACCCTTTAATAAATGTTGATTTATGTTGATCTTAATCCTTGCCTTTCATGAAATAAAATATGGTTTTATGGCATGTTGTATTTCGCATACTCTCATAAAAATGTGATTTGCTAGTTGTTGTTGTGTTTTCTCACATTTCTTTGCATATTCACTCATGTTTGCATAATTTTCAAAAAAATAAGAAACTCATCTCAAACATGATAACATTCGGCCATGGGCCTAGGTTTAGGATTCTTGAATGCTTTTTGTTTATTTCATGATTTGGGGATGAATAATAGTTGATTTAGGGTATGTATGCTCCTAGGTTTTAACATAAAAAATTAGGGTTTGGGTTTGCTTTAATAAACTTGTTTTTGTTGATGATTGGCAAGGTGATTCACACTTGTGCACTTGTGCACTTAATCTTAAGTGTGAGGATTGACCAAAGTGATTCAACATTCTTTGATACTTTGGTTGCTAAATAATTTTCTTGCTTATGCTTGCCTATGATCATGATGGAGGCGACTCTTTTCCTTAAGCTAACAATTTCATTGTCCACTCTCATATAAAAATATCATCAACACTTAGATAGGTCAACTCCATACATTGCATCTTCCACTAGATGTGCATTTAGATTCCCTTGCGTTTTGTAGAAATATTTGCGTATGGTTCTCGCCTAGCATCTTCCACTAGATATGCATTTAGGTTCAATCTTGCCTATTCTTGTATTTTTGCTCAATGCCCAATTCAAGTTCCTTCTTTGCCTATTTATGTGTTGTGGTCTAATATGTGTAGTCTAGGCTAATATTTGCTCAAGAATTCAAACGAGATTGTTGTTTGCCTAAGGATTCGATTTGCATTCATTACTTTATTTTCTAAAGGGCCTAGCATGAAAATGGTGACTAGTGACAATCACCCATAACCTTTGTTAGTTTGATTGTCCTAAGAGCCTAAGTTTCAAAAAAGATGTTTTCATATGCATGAGCTACTAGTGATAATCACCCATAACCTTTGTTAGTTTGATTATCATGAATGCTTTCAATTTCCAAAAATATTTTCTTAAGCATCAAAAGTCATAGCAAGTGTTAATGATGACCACCCATAACCTTTGTTAGTTTGGTCATCATGAAGGCTTTCATTTTTCAAAAGAGATTTTTACATGCACTTAAAGGGGTTTTAGTAATGATCACCCATAACCTTTGTTAGTTTGATCATTATGACCCCCCTTCACTTTTCAAAATCAAAACAAAAAGACTTTCATTTTCAAGGCTTTAGAACTACGTCGCTTTGATTCCCATTTGGGATACGTAGGAGCGAGCCACGTCCTCGTCAAGCACAACAAACCAAAATTAATTCGATTGCGAAAGCCCTTTTTGATCATCTAAAATAAAAACCGATTATCATTAATGATCACTCGCGCCGTTGCCGTTTGGTTGTTAATGATAATTTCATTTTCAAAAGAGTTAGTAGCGCGGCCACTCTAAACCGTTGTTGTTTGGTCGTCGCGAACACTCGAATCAAAAGCAAAACCGATTATCGTTAATGATCACTCGCGCCGTTGCCGTTTGGTTGTTAATGATAATTTCATTTTCAAAAGAGTTAGTAGCGCGGCCACTCTAAACCGTTGTTGTTTGGTCATCGCAAATCCTCACTCCTACTGCGAAAACTCATCTAAACAGACTAAAAAACAAAAACCTTTTTAGGACAACCAAGAACTACGTAGCTTTGAATTCTCCATCGCACCAGGAGATACGTAGGAGCGAGAGGCCAACTCTCGTCAAGCGCCAAAAATAAAAATTTTCATTAAGTCTTCTCACTCCCTTTTCAATAAAGAGGCAAAATAAAAGCATTTTCAAATCAACACTTCAAACCACACATTTAATTAAAGGTTCCCTTTCGGTAGAAAGGAGGTACGGGGCGCTAATACCTTCCCCATGCCTAACCGACCCCCGAACCCATATCTCTAGTTTTCGAAAGACCATCCGCCTTGTCTAAAAGACCTTTTTTCAATGTTTTGGTCTTAAAATTAAAATATTGGTGGCGGCTCCATACCTTTTCCACGTTGTACAATGAGAAGTCCGAACCGGATTTTTTGGGGTGCAACAGCTGGCGACTCCGCTGGGGACCTTTTTTTAAAAAAAAAGACGAGGGTCAAGCCTAACTAATTAAGATGTGTGGTTTAATGTATTGTTGATTTGACTGATACCTTGTTTGCCTTCATTCTTTTTCCTTTCTTTCTTATCATTAATTGTAGGCATATGCATTTGTCTTCTGCTATGTTTGTTCCCTATCTCATTTTCTTTTATTGCTTATGCTCATGCATTTCTCCCCAATTCTACCCGGATCCCCCCTTCTTGGCTCCCTTTCTTGAGGTAAGCAATGTACCTGATTGTTGTTGAAACCCCAGGCTAGCTTATTTGATATTGAACCCTAGTGTAGACGACATGTTGTTACCTTGCTTTTTCTGGACTGTTCTGGCGTCTCACTTGCAGGTGGGGTAATATGTGTCGGGTAGTTTTAAGTGGTACGCCCTTACCACACACACTCACACCCTTATGATTATGTGCTTTGAGAGAGGCCTAAAACCCAAGGTCTGACAAGACTTAGGGGAGTGGAAACGAGTAGTGACTGGAAATTGGACTGTTGTCCTTCCGACTCTCACGAAAGTTTCAGCCAGAGTATGCTCTTTCATGATGCCTCACACCAGATGGCGTTCCGTCGTTGTGGGTGCTACTGTGAAAGAGAATTAGCTTTGGTAACCTGGTGAGGAAGTGACTAGAACCCACATGGGAGGAACATTTGAGTTGTCCTAGAACTTAGGTCCCCACCTTCGTAGGACACAAGGGGCATACCAAATTGTGTGTTGCATCGTAATATAGACATGTTTTCAAAAAAGAGCAGGAGGTTTTTCAAATAAAAAGTAGAGAAAGAGCTGCCGTTGTAGCCTTTCTTCTGCCGGTCCGTACGAAGTGACATATGGCCCACTCTTTTCAAAAAAAGAGAGAACGAGCTGCCGTTGTAGCCTTTCTCTTACTATGGCCATATGAAACCACGTATAGCCCGCATTTTTCAAAAAAAAAAACAAAAAGAAGTATCTTGCATCCTGCATCATTGCATCATTACATCATTGCGTCATTTGCATTAAATAAAGTTCCCATTTTGAAAAGAATCATTCATCTTGCATTCCCTTTCATTACATAAAGATAAAACAAAAAAACAATTATCATCTGCATAGCATAAGCATTTCATTTATAATCATGCAAAAAATCTTCGTCAAGTTCATCCAAGACGAGGCATTCATACATAAGCATTATTTCAAAAAAAGACACGGTAGAACTACGTACGCTTTGATTCCTCATCACAGTGAGGATACGTAGGAGCGGGTCCGCCCCGTCAAGCATAACAAATGAAAAAAGCCATTTTGAAAAAGCATCATTCTTGCATTCAAAAATGCATTGAAATTTTGTATTTCATCTTGCACAAAAAAAAAACAATTTTTTTTTATTTTTTAGAATAAGTACACTTCTCAAGTGGTCATCTTTCCATGCATTTGCATATCATGATCTGTACAATAAAGGTTTTGATGAGAGACGAGACGGTTTTGCAAAATAGTCATTCCCAAAAAAAAAAAAAAACTCAAGGTGTTCCAAAGTACCCAGTTCTCGAGTCAGCAGCTCATTCACATAACTTCAAAATTTTTGCATCTCATCCATCCCATGATAAAAGATTAAAATTGTTCATAAATTTTTTCTATCATGTGAAGCATTCTTCTAGGCATGCACGCCATGTGCAGTCGCCCCTGTCCATGTCCGTCAGTTTCCCTGCTTTATCATCATTTTCCGTCCTAGTCTAGCCCCGCCCGTAAAGCCTAAAGTGTCGCATGCATTTGTTCAGTCATTCGTTCTTGCGCTTATGTTGTGTGCCCTGTTATCTCTAGAAAGAGGCCAACTGGTTTGCCGATATCCGCTTCAGACTCAAGATTCATGGCGACCAATCAAGGAAACCTAGTGATTGAGAATCCCGGCAATTCAGGTCTAGATAATCCGATTATGGAAGTCCTCAAGCAGCTAGTCCAAGGGAATCAGGCACTAGTCCAAGAGAATCAGGCGTTAAATAATAAAGTCGGGGTGATAGAAATGCAGATGGATGCGATAAGAATGCAGATGACTGAAATGATGGGCACCCTGCAAGCTTTGAAAAACGGGACCACTACCGAAGATACTGCTGTTGTAAACCCAGGTGGGGCCGCAACCATCCTTCCTACCTCAGGACCCGCTGAAGCTGTGACTGCTATTCCCCATCCGGGATCTGGGGTTAATTATCCTGCTCACGCCCTGGGAGGTGCTGATCCACATGAGGTTTCTCTTTTCAATATGGATAGTGATCCTCAAGGTCACCTATTTGAGAACTCTCAACCCAGAGATCAGTTGCATGAGTTGGAAAAGCGTTTAAAAGCCATAGAGGATTCAAAGACCAAAGCTAAAGACGCCCGTGATCTATGTCTTTTTCCAGACTTGGTTATTCCCCCAAAGATGAAAGTGCCAGTCTTTGACCAATATTGTGGTACCAGCTGCCCAAATAGACACGTAACCATGTACGCCCGAAGGATGACCGCATACAATCACGACGACAAACTGCTCATCCACTACTTCCAGTACAGCCTAACTGGGGCATCTCTGGATTGGTACATGCAGTTGCAGCCTTCCGACATCCACAGTTGGAAGGAACTTTCTGAAGCTTTCTTAAAGGAGTACGAATACAACAAAGACATGGCTCCAGATCGGATTCAGCTGCAGTATATGAGCAAGAAAGATCATGAGTCCTTTAAGGAATATGCTCAAAGATGGAGGGGCATAGCTGCTCAGGTGAAGCCACCATTGACTGAAAAGGAGATGGTGTACATGTTTATGGAGACTCTCCCAACTGTTTTCTATGAACGTCTGGTTGGAAGTGGGTCCTCAAGCTTCTCAGATGTGATCAAAGTAGGGGCAAGACTTGAAGTCGGGATGAAGAGAGGAAGAATCCCCTGCAATCCTACTGGCGCCGACAATGCTAGTGATTTGCCTGCAAGGAAAAATGGAGAAATCAATGCTATAGTGGGACAAGGAAAGTCACGTCAGTACGACCCCATTCCTGTGTCGTACACTGATTTGTGCAGCTATCTAATCAACCATAGGTTGATCTCTCCTCGTGGGATGAAGCCAGTCCAACCTCCATTCCCAAGAAGGTATAATGCAAAGGCTACCTGTGAATTCCATTCTGGGGCAATTGGTCACTCTACTGAGAACTGTCATCCTTTGAAGCAGTCGGTTCAGGATCTTATTGATACAAAACAGTTGACCTTTGATGAGGGAGGTGAAGGACTAAACCCTTTGAGATCAGGGCTGTCAGGCCGGTATGGCAGTAGTTGAAGAGGATCGAGGTGTTGATCGTCAAGTATTTGTGTCTTCGTCATGCACTTTCACGTAGTTTTCAGTTCAAAGCAAATTTTATGTAATGAAATCCTCTGGCTCTGCCCAAGGCCTTAGGATATTTCAATAAGGGCACATGTTTCCTTTTCAGCATCGTCATCTATAAAAGTTACCCTTTTCAGTCACTTTTGTTCAAGATCGTCATTGCCCTGTTTTATCATAAGTCCATCAGTGCATATTTGACTTTTAGTTCAGTCTAACGCTTTAAGTCCTCCATGCTGGGGCAAGACTGTGATCACTAATTTTCCTTGTTAATATCATATTCCTTCAGTGCAAGTCTTTCAAAAGATAATAATAAACAAGAAAATAAGCTCGCTAGGTGGAAAACCCGCAAAGGGCGGCCTAGGCAAAAAAAAGCGCCCGATGGATCGAAAACCCGCAAAGGGCGGTCCAGGCAAAAGTTAGGGCATAAAAAAGACAAAAAATGCAAAGAAAGGAGCAAACACATATAGATAGATGAACCGTTGTCTTGTTTTACAAAAATAAATAAGCCATCGGGATTTGAGATGAAGTGTGGCCACCTCCCTATACCCTCAAGAACCCAAAATCCCAGAAAGTCCCTTTCCTACCTACCTTAAGCCAAGAAAAACCAAACTCAAAAATATACCATCTAATCACCCTAGACAAGGATCACTTCAAATATCAAAAACAAAAATAGTGCATCAGCTCACTCGACTCAAAAGCAGAGAAAGAAGAAAAGTCCGAAAAATGAAACAAATAAGTCAAAAAAAAAATCAAAAAGACAAAAAATAATAAGTTGTGAGCTGATACATGTTGCCACAAAGCACAAGAGACCCTTGTCTCGATAAATCTTCCAACACCTGGTTCCATAAACCTTCAAACACTTCCTTTGGCCCCAACACCAAACCCCTCAGCCATTCTACCATGAGACACAAATTTGCCTTAACAAAGCCCAAATAAGCCCAATAACCATCTCCCTCATAGACCGTTAACCGTCAACCAACGCCGAACAAAACTCATCCTCCCATTAGCCTCAAACACTTCATTAAGCCTAACTATCCTTCCTCCACAAAACACCACAACCCTGAAAAGTCCATTCCGATCAATGACTGATTGCTTTTGTTCTCTCAGATTCTAATCTTAGGACGAACAAGCTTATCTATGTACAATGTGTTTGCTCAAAAGAAAAAACAAACGATCAGAAAAAAGAAAGCTGATCAAGAAAGAATAAACCCTCAGAAAAAAAGAGAACTGGGGAAACAAAAACGAACAGTCAGAAAAAAGAAAGCTGACAAAATAAAAAAAAAGAGGGACTTGCACTCCAAAACACACTCAAGTTGCATTAAAACAAGGTTTAGTGATCACCAAGTAAGGTTTCTTTCATGCCAAAAGCTGAGACATTCACAGAGAACCAAAGATTTGCACTGAGAACACCACTCAGATCTAAAATTGGGGTATTCTCTTCACCACCTGCCCACCCTAGTCCGGGGAGAGTCTGTTCAGTGTCCATCCATGGCCATTCATCCTTTCACCCGGTGTCAGCCATGGCACTAGTTCCTGCGTATTTGCTCTTTCACTCCGCTTCCTTTCACACTCCGGACAGGGGCAAGTCATTCATTCACAGTCGCCGAAGGCCCGAATTGGGGGCAGTCTGGCATTCATCCTAAACACTCACCTGGCGTCTGCATGTTCATGTGTGTTCACTTGGCAATGTTTCATAGAGAAAGCACAAGATTGTTATTGAAGGTTCAGTTATCATGGAATGGAGGAAAACATAAATGGGTTTGCTTGTAAATAATAACCTTGAGAACACCGCGGTTTAAATCAAAACTAGTTTTTCCAAAGAAAAAGGGTGATCAAATTCACCCCCACTTTTGCATCCAAAGTCTCGCGTCTCATCATTATGAAAGTATTCACAAAAAAAGTATTTGAATACCCCAAAAAAATTTGTCATATCATGCATCAAAATACTGCATTTGCATCCTCACATAGCAAAAAGACAAATAGGAAAAATTCTTTAACCAGCTATCTCAGCACATGAGGGGGTCGCCTAAAGTTGGCCGCTTGTAGGGCTTTAGTGCTCGCCTTAACCCTTAGGGATTAGGTTGTTATCTTGTAGGGCTTCGGTGCTCGCCCGGATCCTTAGGGATTAGGTTGTTATCTTGTAGGGCTTTAGTGCTCGCCTTAACCCTTAGGGATTAGGTTGTTATCTTGTAGGGCTTCGGTGCTCGCCCGGATCCTTAGGGATTATGTTGTTATCTTGTAGGGCTTCAGTGCTCGCCTGGATCCTTAGGGATTAGGTTGTTATCTTGTAGGGCTTCAGTGCTCGCCTGGATCCTTAGGGATTAGGTTGTTATCTTGTAGGGCTTCGGTGCTCGCCTGGACCCTTAGGGATTAGGTTGTTATCTTGTAGGGTTTTAGTGCTCGCCTGGATCCTCAGAGATTAGGTTGTTATCTTGTAGGGCTTTGGTGCTCACCTTAATCCTTGGAGATTAGGATGTTTACCTTGTAGGCACTCGAAGTGTTGATCCATAACCAAAATAAAAAGGAAGAAAATCAAAAATAGCATCTCATAGCATCCATCATCACATCACATACATAACATACATTCACATTCCATTTACATAGATATCTGCATTCCATAGAAAAAAAGAGCAAATAAGAAAGGAGAGAAGAAAATCACAGAAGACGGAACATAAAAGAACACAACATTTTCACATCATTCATCATTCTCATATCATCCATACCAGTCATCACTCCATGGCATCAAACAGTACATTACGCCTTCAAATTCGCATCTCAGAAGAACGAAAGAATAACAAAAGGAAAAGAAGAGAAAAATCAAACAGAAAAGGCATCCCACCAAAGTCAATCATTGCATTCATGTGCACCCCAAACATCCAAGTGCACGCATTTCATGCACCATCCAAGAGAAAGTTACTTCGGACCAGAGAATCCCAAAAATCTCATTTTTAGAAAATCATCAACCCCGAGTTAGTAAACTCCATCAACCCTGAGTTAGTAAACTCCCTCAACACAGAGTTAGTGAACTCCCACAGAGTTAGTGAACTCCCACCGAGTTAGTGAACTCCTTCCACAGATCACAACATTGTGTACGAGCACGCAATGGATCCATCAGACTTCGTCAAGTCCTTCGGATTAGTTGTGTCAGCCTGAGGCATAGCGTAAATCCATTGATCAAATCAGTTCCGGACCTGATGTTGATCGGTCGCTCGAAAAGGCCACCCCCCCAGAGCTCGGACTCGACAAGAGTCCGTTAGAAGGTTTTAGGCAGCCTCCGAATTCCCAATTTACCGCTTTCTGCACGCCAAGTGCCCGTTTTACTTTTCTGTCTGCACGCCAAGTGCCCGTTTTACTTTTCTGTATGCACGCAAGTGCCCATTTTACCTTTTCTGTCAGCACGTTAGTGTTCATTTACTGTTTTCGCATCGACACGAAAGTGTCTATCTTTCCAAAAAAAGAGGGAGAAAATTCGGGTTTCTCCAAATGGACAAAATTGGTATAATTTCTGAATTCTTTATTTCTATTTTACCTTCGAAATATGTCTCGCGCAATTCATATTTCTTGGTAAAATCCAAATAAAGAGGGGCAGCTGTCATACCCCAATTTTGTCCAGCTTAGATCAAAACCCTAATTTTCCACAAAAATAAATAAGTTGAGGAGTGAGAAGCATCATGCATTGCATTTTGAGTCCTAAAAGTCATTCCAAAGTTTCTAAAATCATTTTTAGAGTTGAAATGCACTTTCTGGGTAAATCAGGTTTTTTGAGTCCAAAAGGGTATTTTGGTCATTTCACAATAAAAATGATAATTCCTCATGAAGGTCATTGAGCATGCATTCTAAGATTCTAGAGGTCATTTCTAGGGTTATAGATTCATTTTTGAAGTGGAAACGCATTTTTCGGGCAAATTAGGGTTTTAGCGTCAAAAAGGGTATTTTGGTCAATTGTAACGGTTTTTTTTCAAAAAGGCTCAAAAAATATGTATAATTAAAAATATGAAATCTGAAATCAAAAATGAAAAATGAATAATAAAATAATATTGGATGTTTATTGTATTTTTAGAATTAGGGCTAATTCCTTTTAGGTGCTTTTTGCTTTTATCCATTTTTGGCCAAAGTAAGCACCAATTTTACAAGCAAACCACCTCCCTCACTCCACCTTCACTTCAGCCCCCATCAAGTGCACATCACAAAAAAGCCTTTCATCATGACAAGCACACCTTTGAATCCAATACCATTCAATACACAACATATTTTTACCTTCTTTCTCTCTACACCACTAAATACACACTAATTTGTTTATTTCGCTCTCACAACCTTAAACCCATTAGATCTTTGGCCTCCCAAGGATTTGAATAAGGACAACTCACTCCTCTCCTCCCCAAAAGGACCCAAGAAATTCGTAGCCCCTCTCCACCCTCTCACTTCCTCTTGTTTTTCTTTCATCTCAAAGAAACCTTCCCATTCTCTCCTACACCAAAAACCCTAACAAACAACTCACCTCATTTGCATCCCTCTTTCACATACTCCCTCCATTTCTCATTCAAAGTTCAAGCATCATCATCAAGTAGGTACTTCTTTGAAGAATATTGGAGTTGTGTTGATTTGTGTCTAGCTCCATCTTCTCATCTCACTTTCTAGCTCAAAGCTAAGGTAATCTTTAAAACCTTGCATCATCTTTGAATATTTCCTCAAAAATATAAAAAGCATTCACCCTATCATCTTCACATTCTCATATTGTTGATTGTTGTTGGTGAGAGGTGTCATAAGCACTTTGACAAGCACTTAGGGAGGCTTGGGTGCTTATGGTGCTTCTCACCCTTTAATAAATGTTGATTTATGTTGATCTTAATCCTTGCCTTTCATGAAATAAAATATGGTTTTATGGCATGTTGTATTTCGCATACTCTCATAAAAATGTGATTTGCTAGTTGTTGTTGTGTTTTCTCACATTTCTTTGCATATTCACTCATGTTTGCATAATTTTCAAAAAAATAAGAAACCCATCTCAAACATGATAACATTCGGCCATGGGCCTAGGTTTAGGATTCTTGAATGCTTTTTGTTTATTTCATGATTTGGGGATGAATAATAGTTGATTTAGGGTATGTATGCTCCTAGGTTTTAACATAAAAAATTAGGGTTTGGGTTTGCTTTAATAAACTTGTTTTTGTTGATGATTGGCAAGGTGATTCACACTTGTGCACTTGTGCACTTAATCTTAAGTGTGAGGATTGACCAAAGTGATTCAACATTCTTTGATACTTTGGTTGCTAAATAATTTTCTTGCTTATGCTTGCCTATGATCATGATGGAGGCGACTCTTTTCCTTAAGCTAACAATTTCATTGTCCACTCTCATATAAAAATATCATCAACACTTAGATAGGTCAACTCCATACATTGCATCTTCCACTAGATGTGCATTTAGATTCCCTTGCGTTTTGTAGAAATATTTGCGTATGGTTCTCGCCTAGCATCTTCCACTAGATATGCATTTAGGTTCAATCTTGCCTATTCTTGTATTTTTGCTCAATGCCCAATTCAAGTTCCTTCTTTGCCTATTTATGTGTTGTGGTCTAATATGTGTAGTCTAGGCTAATATTTGCTCAAGAATTCAAACGAGATTGTTGTTTGCCTAAGGATTCGATTTGCATTCATTACTTTCTTTTCTAAAGGGCCTAGCATGAAAATGGTGACTAGTGACAATCACCCATAACCTTTGTTAGTTTGATTGTCCTAAGAGCCTAAGTTTCAAAAAAGATGTTTTCATATGCATGAGCTACTAGTGATAATCACCCATAACCTTTGTTAGTTTGATTATCATGAATGCTTTCAATTTCCAAAAATATTTTCTTAAGCATCAAAAGTCATAGCAAGTGTTAATGATGACCACCCATAACCTTTGTTAGTTTGGTCATCATGAAGGCTTTCATTTTTCAAAAGAGATTTTTACATGCACTTAAAGGGGTTTTAGTAATGATCACCCATAACCTTTGTTAGTTTGATCATTATGACCCCCCTTCACTTTTCAAAATCAAAACAAAAAGACTTTCATTTTCAAGGCTTTAGAACTACGTCGCTTTGATTCCCATTTGGGATACGTAGGAGCGAGCCACGTCCTCGTCAAGCACAACAAACCAAAATTAATTCGATTGCGAAAGCCCTTTTTGATCATCTAAAATAAAAACCGATTATCATTAATGATCACTCGCGCCGTTGCCGTTTGGTTGTTAATGATAATTTCATTTTCAAAAGAGTTAGTAGCGCGGCCACTCTAAACCGTTGTTGTTTGGTCGTCGCGAACACTCGAATCAAAAGCAAAACCGATTATCGTTAATGATCACTCGCGCCGTTGCCGTTTGGTTGTTAATGATAATTTCATTTTCAAAAGAGTTAGTAGCGCGGCCACTCTAAACCGTTGTTGTTTGGTCATCGCAAATCCTCACTCCTACTGCGAAAACTCATCTAAACAGACTAAAAAACAAAAACCTTTTTAGGACAACCAAGAACTGCGTAGCTTTGAATTCTCCATCGCACCAGGAGATACGTAGGAGCGAGAGGCCAACTCTCGTCAAGCGCCAAAAATAAAAATTTTCATTAAGTCTTCTCACTCCCTTTTCAATAAAGAGGCAAAATAAAAGCATTTTCAAATCAACACTTCAAACCACACATTTAATTAAAGGTTCCCTTTCGGTAGAAAGGAGGTACGGGGCGCTAATACCTTCCCCATGCCTAACCGACCCCCGAACCCATATCTCTAGTTTTCGAAAGACCATCCGCCTTGTCTAAAAGACCTTTTTTCAATGTTTTGGTCTTAAAATTAAAATATTGGTGGCGGCTCCATACCTTTTCCACGTTGTACAATGAGAAGTCCGAACCGGATTTTTTGGGGTGCAACACACAGAAGAGGGACGACGTCAGTGTCATTTGTGGTAACAGTAGGTGAGGTGCTTTCTGTAACACCCATTTTCTACCCGTTATGATTGTAAAAAAAAACAGAGTTTCAAAATCGCTTTCATCGCAAGGAATGTTACACATACTTCGAATAAAACATCGTACTTCAATAAAACAGTTCAACATCAATAATTGTGCAATACGTAGCACGCCCCCAATGGGGAAAACCTCAAGCATCAGTCATCGTCACCACAACCTTGACATCAATAAAACCAACTACGCAGCGGAAAGTAAAATAAAGAGAAACCATCAAATAACATATAACAACCAAAATGGTCCTAAAACATCGAGTTCGTTTCCCCCCTGAGTGCTACGTATCAGAGCATGACGACCCGACTCAAAATTAGTGAAGATACCTAGGTCTTCACTCGTGATCACCTGCACGTTACCGCATAGGGGTAACATTCAAACAGAAGGGTGAGTCCAATTCAATCCATATAATAAATCATATGATAAGGAATAAGTCAAAGTCACAGCACTAGAGTAACCACATCACAGTCATCAATTACGTCATTACAACAACTCATCACGATGTCATGCAACTATATGAAATGCAACCCACTCGCGGGCATATGCATGAGGTACCTTTCATCATCGTCGCTTAGCCTTTATGGCCTCATCGTCACTGGGTTCATGCACATGGAATACATGAGACACTATGACATGCACCACACACAAACACACAATCACCGTCAACTATGTGACCCGTCACTTACCAATTTGCCAAATAAGAGGCACAGCACCTGTCAATTTATAATTACACACAACAACGTCGCTATATTTCATCGTCGCTTATTATCATCGTCGCTTAGCCTTTTGGGCCTCATCGTCACTTATCCATAAACGTCATCAATCAAACAATAGCCACTAAGGGCAAAACCGTCATTTAACTAGCCACTAAGGGCATCATCGTCACTTACACATCATCATCAATAATATTGGACACTAAGGGCAAAAACTCCATTTAACTAGCCACTAAGGGCATCATCGTCATTTACGCATCATCATCAATAATACTGGCCACTAAGAGCAAAAACGTCATTTAACTAGCCACTAAGGGCATCATCGTCATAATCACCTATTTTGACACTAAAGTGTTAAAACTGTTGGTTATACGCAAAAAGGATTTTTAAAGGACCCAATACGGCTTTACAACGTCACTGGGATGACCACCGGGGACAGCCACTTGGGCGCCCAGAAACCACCAGAAAATAATAAGTTTTTATTTTAAAAATAAGACACACAGGTAGACAACCGAAAAAGCTTCCCAACACTTTTTGAAACGTTTAAAACGGATGCCCGAGTCAAAAGATATAGTGAAAACAGTTTTTATTAAAAATCGGGAACATCCTGAAAGTGGCGCCCAGGCACTGGGCGCCTAAGACACAAACTTAGACATCGCAGGCAACACAGGCAACGGGCGCGCACACGGGCGCCATGCGCCCAGCGGCAATAGCACGCAACACAGCGCGCAACAGCACGCAACACAGCGCGCAACACAACACACAGCGCCCATGGCGCCCAGCGCCTGGCGCCCAGCGCCCCACGCACACACGCACACACGCACACAGCGCCCTTGGCGCCCAGCAACACTTGCACACACGCACACAGTGCCCTTGGCGCCCAGCGCCTGGCGCCCAGCAACACATTCCAGCAACAAAAATCCAGCAACACAATCATGGCCAAGGCGCCCTATGCGCCCATGCACTTAGACATTCAGCAACACAATCAAACATATGGCGCCCTAGGCGCCCATGCCACAACCAAAAGTGGATTTTTCAGCCACCAATCATGAAGATCACATACATATCACTAACCAAACATGAAATTAAGCACAAATCAAGAACATGGATAGATCTAGGCTAACTCTACCTTACAACCTATCATGCCACCCATTATATAAATCGAATGAAACTCCCCTTACCTTGGATTTGAAGAACGGAAGCCCTAGAGACAGTCACGAACAGAACCACAGCAACGGATCACGTCCCTTAGCTCCACTTGAGTCGCGACCTCTTCTCCTCCTCTCTCTTCTCCAACGGCGCTCTCACTCTCTCTATTCTCTTCTCTCAATTCGCAAATGACAACACAAAACCCTAACTCCACTTGACCTAGCCACTTCGCATAGCTTATGGATCATGAGCTTGGGCTTTTCACTTAAGCCCAAGTTCATTCAAGTGGCGCCTCCTTTTCCTAATACCACCAACATAAAATTAATATAATTTTAATTAATTAAATTATATCCAATAAATTAAATTAAATTAAATTCCCAATTACTTTACTAAATAAATTAATTACATATTTTTAGGGTGTTACACTTTCAAAGGAGGGTGTGGGTAGGAGGGAATCAGAGAAAGGATTTGTAATGGTAGAATTAGTATTCAATTGGTGGTAGGGAAATGTGAATTCATGAAAGAGGACATCCCTAGAAATCACAAACTTGTTGGTATTGGGATCAAAGAGCTTGTATCCTTTTACTCCTAAGGGGTATCCCATGAAGATGCATGGGATAGCACGAGGTGAGAATTTGTGTCTTTAAGAGGGTATGGTGGAAGCAAAAGCTAGACATCCAAATACTCTAAAGGACGAGTAATCAGGAGCAGTGTTATACAGAAGTTCAAAGGGTGATATACCTTTGAGGGAAGGTGATGGCAACCTGTTGATGATGTGGACTGATGTAGCAATGCATTCTCCCCAAAAGTGAAGTGGAATTTTAGATTGGAAGTAGAGTGCCCTTGCCACATTGAGAAGGTGTTGATGTTTTCTTTCCACTACAGAGTTCTGCTGAGGTCTGTGTGGACAAGAGAGCTGATGGATGGTGCCTTCATCTTGAAGAAAAGAATTGAGAGCAAGCTCCTTTGCATTATCAGTTCGAATGGCCTTGATTTGTTTGTTGAACCGAGTTTTGATAAATTTGAAGAAACATTGAATGAGCTCAGTTGCTTCAGATTTGTACTTCATCAAATGAACCCAAGTGAATCTTGTGGCATCATCAACTATGGTGAGAAAATACTGTTCTCCTCTAGGTGTTGGCGTGTGGAAAGGACCCCACACATCACAGTGAATGAGGTCAAATGGAGAAATACAATGATGTTTGTTAGAATGGAATGGTAATCTATGCATTTTGGACTAAGGACAAATAATGCAAGATGAATTATTGCATTCAATTGAATTAGAAATTGAAGGTTTGGATGACAAAGATTTCAATACAAGATCAGAGGTGTGCCCTAATCTAGAGTGCCATAAGTGCATAGAACCAGAAGCAGAAACTGGATTACAAAAAGAAGTATTTAATGCTGAAACAGAATTACAACTTGAAGACACATTTGTGCTAGGAATGTAAAAGTATAGTCCATGTTGATGCTCACTCTTTCCAATCACCTTCTGTTGGTGCTTGTCCTGAATCAAAAACACATTATCAGTCAAAGAGATGTGATAATTTGGATCTTGATGAAGGCAACCAACAGATATGATGTTAACATGAAAATTGGGAATGCATAAAACATTGGACAGAGTTAAATTGGAATGCACAGGGACTTGTCCACAGGCAATGACAGGGACTTTCAAATTATTTGGAAGGGTGACAAATGTGTTATGTAATTTTGTGTATGAAAAAAACAGAGACAGGTCAGTGCAAATGTGTGCCGTGGCACCAGAATCAATGATCCATTTGTGAAAATCAAAGAAAAAATGGCAAAATTGAGTGAAGTTTGCAAAGTGTATCATACCAAGTTCCACAGGATCCTGCGGGGTGAGAGAGGCCTTGGCCATTTGGGCCTGCATAAACTCAATTAGCTGCTGATATTGCTGGTGAGATGGTTCAGTGATGGAGCCAGCAGTAACTTGAAGCACTTGTGGTGAATTTGCAGCAGGTTTGTTCCTCTTGAAACCAGGTGGAAAACCACGAATTTTAAAACACTTCTCTTTGGTGTGACCAAGAACACCACAATGAGAACATTGGGGACGATCCCTTCGGGCACCTTTGGTGTTTTGATTCACAGCAAAGGCAAGTTGTTCAGTACTAGGAGAGTTGATGGATCGTTGCTTCTCATCTTGGAGAACATGTGAGTATACCTTGTTAATGTCAGGCAAGGGTTCTTGAAGCAAGATGTTACCTCTAACATTAGCGAAAGATTCATTCAAACCCATCAAGAAGATCATAACCTGTTCCTTTTTCAGATAGGTGCCACCACAAGAGCAATCCGAGGTGGTGTCGTGGGAAGAGAGAGTGTCCCATAGCCCCTTGAATTTGCTGAAGTACGCGCTCACCCAAAGGGATCCTTGAGTGCAGGTGAGCACTTCTTTCTTGAGTTCGTAGATGCGAGGTCCATTGCTCTGTTGAAAACGATGCTTTAAATCTTTCCAGATATCTGCTGCAGAATCAACATAAAGAGCGCTATTGTGGAGCTCTTTGGCAATGGAATTGAGGATCCACGAGGTCGTCATCACTACAAGAAAAATTGGATTTTTCGGCGGACAAAATCCGCCGGAAAAACCAAAAATCCGCCGAAAATGTGGACTTTCCGGCGGATTTTTGGCGCCGGTAGACAGCTCGTGGCAAATGCTTTCCGGCGGATTATCCGTCGGAAATTTCCGGCAGATTTCGTAGCGCCGAAAAATCCAAAAAATCCGCCGGAAATGTCGCTGGAAATTTACCGACGGATTTTTGGAACTTCCGGCAGATTTTAAAAAAAAATTATTTATTTATTTTAAAAAATCCGCCGGAAATTCAAAAAATCCGCCGGAAAATCAAAAAAAAAATATATTTTTTTTAAAAAAAAAACGACCGGTAATTCAAAAAATCCGCCAGAAATTTACCGGCGAATTTAAAAAAAAAATTAATTTAATTTTTTTTTAACTTTTTTTTTTACATTTTTTTTCAAAATTTTGTATTTTAATTAAATAAGAAGTAATAAAAAATGAATTAGAACGTGAGAAAAAAATTATATAGAATAGAATGAGAAGTAATAGAGAAATTAGAATGAAAGAGAGTTGTGTCAAAAAAAATAAGAATATATGAAAGAGTGTATGGAAAAATAAAGTATGAGAGAATAAGAATGAATAAGTGATAAGGAATAAGAATAAATAAGAGTATGTGAATGAAGAAATAAGAAGAAGTGAGAAGGAGGAAGAAATGGGAAATATAGAAAAGAGATATGTAGAGAAATTTAATTAAGTTTGAAGAGTATATGAGAAAGAAGAAATAAGAATGAATAAGTGAGAATGAATGAGAAGGAAGAAGAAAAGAAATGTAGAAGAGTGTAGGAGAAAGTGAGAAGGAAATAAAGAGTGAAATGAGAGAATGAGAAGAGTGTAGGAGAAAGTTTTATTTATAGAAATTTCAAAATATTCCGGCGGATTTTTAACATTTCCGGCGGATTTTTTGAAAATTTTTAATATTATTTTTAAACAAAATCCGCCGGAAATGTTAACTTGTTCCGTAACCACTTCGCATAATCGGCCGAATCTTCAGCAGGTTCAGCAATCGTACCTGTGACGAACCCTAACTTGTTCTCCACGCTTAGAGCAATGCGCATTGCACGAGTCCAGGAGCTGTAATTGCTACCAGATTCGGTGAGAGGCTGAGATAGGAGCACCGCCCCAGGATTGTCAGAGGGATGCAGGTAGTATGGATTTGCGCCGGTGTCAGCCATTGACGAAGATGATACAATTCGTGAAGGAATTTGAAAGAGGAACCAGAAAGAAACCGAGAAAGAAATCGGAATCGAGAAATGAAAGATTGAAGATGACGAGCTTCAATCAGAGTAGTGAAACGGAAACGCAATTGCGATTGATACCATATTGATGTTGATGAAATTCATTGACAATCAATGAAAAGGATGAACAAAATCTACGATGGAACTCAGAGTTCAAAACATAAAAGGATGAACTTGAAAAGCTCATCTCATTGATAATGATTCTGTTACCTTTACAAAAGAGAGTGATTCAGCTATATACATCAGCCTTCTCCCTAACTGACTCTCTAACCGAATAATTACTCTAACTAACTATTCTAATTAACTAACTTTACATTGACTAGATTACTGACTATAGTTACTTTAACTCTAACTCTAGTCACAGTAGTCAAACAAGGTCAAATAAGGAGTAAAGTTAATAGTTGCTAAATAATTATTTGTTATATTTTGTTTTTGAGTTACAACGGGTAAAAATATTTGATTCCTTACGATGGAATATTCATTGTTAAAATAATTCTTTTAATTTCATAAAAATTACATGTTGGTGTAATATTTTCAATTATTGGAAAATGTTATAACATCTTTGATTTTATATTCTGTTTGAATTACAGCTTTTAATATATTTTGTATCTTTATTCGCCACGGGAGCTAGATTATTACTATATAATTGGTAATTACCTAACGATTAAAACATGTTAATTGAAGCAAATATTTCAATGATCATTTCTTATCAACTTGAAAGATTCATTGTAATTGTGCCAAATATATGTATTTTCCTCTTTATTGGGAAAACCCCAAGTCCCACATTGACTAGAGATATGGTCTCAAAATAGTTTATAAGTGGGAGGCAACTCTCACCTTACAAGCCGGTTTTGTGGGGTTGAGTTAGGCCCAAACCACATTCTAAGATGGTATCAAAGTCTATCCTAGATCCTTCGGACCACCTACCATTATAATATTACCCACGCACCAAACCCAATAGTGCTGGACGTGAGGGGGTGTATTGGGAAAAACCCAAGTCCCACATTGACTAGAGATATGGTCTCAAAAGACTTTATAAGTGGGAGGCAACCTTCACCTTACAAGCCGGTTTTGTGGGGTTGAGTTAGACCTAAACCACATTCTACATTCTAAGACTCTTGATGTAAATTACTAATTTGACATGAAATCTAATAACTTATCTTTGTATGTGTGCATTAATTGAAATCTGTCTGAGTCTGTTTATACAAAGAACACGACACTACCCATGCATATGCACGGGTATAGTGCTAGTTCCATTAGAAACAACCACATATCCACAGGTGGAGTAATTTTTGACCACACTTGATCATGATTCCTGATAGCCCGTTTAGCTAGTTTCAAACAAAGCTGGATCGGCCCGTGCGGATGCACGGCTATAGTACTAGTTTCAAACAA
Organism: Astragalus membranaceus; assembly: GCA_039519185.1. NCBI lineage: Eukaryota > Viridiplantae > Streptophyta > Magnoliopsida > Fabales > Fabaceae > Astragalus > Astragalus membranaceus. The sequence goes on along the minus strand of CM076850.1, from coordinate 173,543,987 downwards.
AGCTGGATTAGGACGAGGTAAACCAGTCAATGAAACGATGTATCGAGGTATGATCAGTAGTCTCTTGTATTTAACTGCTTCTCGACCTGATATTATGTTTGCTGTATGCTTATGTGCTCGATTTCAAGCATGTCCCAAAGAATCACATTTAAAACCTGTAAAATGGATTCTTAGATATGTTAAGGGGACCATAGATTTTGGATTGTGGTACCCGAAATCGAGTCAATTTTCTTTGGTTGGTTTCGTGATGCTGATTTTGCTGGATGTACATTAGAGAGGAAGAGTACTAGTGGAACCTGTCATTTCTTAGGGCCTTGTTTAACTTCCTGGTCTAGTAAAAACAGAACAGTGTTGCTTTGTCCACCGCTGAAGCCGAATATGTGGCGGTTGGAAATTGCGTTGCACAAGATCTGTGGATGAAACAAACTTTAGAGGATTTTGGTTTGTTATATGAAAATGTGCCAGTTCTATGTGATAACACTAGTGCCATTAACATTGCTAAGAACCCCATCCAACACTCTAGAACTAAGCATATATAAATAAGGCATCATTTCATTAGAGACCATGTTTCTAGGGGGAGCATAGCATTACAGTTTGTAGGCACCGATGACCAACTAGCAGATATCTTCACGAAACCCCTAGCCGAAGCTCTATTTTGTAAGATTCGGAGAGAGCTCGGTATGCTTGATTTTGCCAGTTTATAATGTGATTATGTGTCTTGTGTGTTTTCCCTCCTTTTAGATGAAAACAAAGGGGGAGAAATACTTGCTGCTATTTACGGCTATTGCTATGTTACTCGTTTAGTTTATTATTTTTATGCTTATGCTTAGGGGGAGCTTTTGCTATTGTTTCTTGTTTATCGCCTCCCTATGCATAAGGTAATTTGTTATCATAAAAAAGGGTAGTTTGTTGAACCAAGGTCAAACACTCTTGGTATGATAACAAATTACAATCTGTCTACTAATGGTTACAGTTGAACAAGAGTACAGGACATGAATCAAAGAGCAGGATATCTTCATGAATCAAAGAGCAGGATATCTTCATGAATCAAAAAGCAGGATATCTTAAAGTATAGCGGTTTGGAGGAGAAGCTACTCTGGCGTTCAAGACCTATGTGTTAATTTGCTTTTGATAGGACACCGTGTAAGATCCTATCACTTCCGTTCTATAACTTTTGTAGTTGAGAGATGATTTTTTTAAAATACAACTGTTGTGTTAAAAGCTTGAAAAAAATCTTTTATATAAAAGCCTAATAGGTAGGCACGTAGCATGAGAAAATGGGTCTTGTAAAGTTAAGAAGAAAATCGATTTTAAGGTCCTTTTATAAAGCTAGAAATCGATTTCTAGCTTCCTTGTTTAAAGTAAGAAATCGATTTCCCTCCTTCTTTTAAGGCAAGGAATCGATTTCTCACTTCCTTGTGTAAAACTATAATCGATTCCTCACTCCTTTCTTAAAAAGGAAAATCGATTCCTCACCCGTTTCCCACAGGCAAGAAATCGATTCTCCTCTTGCTATTGTGAAGCACAAAAATCGATTTCCTCCTTATTTTAACAAGCCAATAATCGATTTTCAACTTCCTATTTCTCAAGAAATGAATCGATTTCCATACACTCCTTTTTATGCAAATAATCGATTCCCTTCTTATTTCAACGGTCACATTTTGACTAAATAAATCGATTTACATTCCATTTGTTTCAAGCAAGGAATCGATTCATTACTCATACCTTTTTTACGTGAAAAATTGTTCCAACGGTCATATTTCTACAAACCCTATAAATAGACACTTAGGGTTTTTCACGTAAGTGAGAATACGACGCACAACTCAAAAATCAAAGAAAAGAACTCTCACCGTCATATTATTTCTTCAAGTTCTTCATCGTTAAATCCAAATCACTCATCCCTCTCAACTACTATACTGTTATACTGCTTGAGTGATTGGATCATAGTTTTTCAGCTGTATTCATCTATTACTTGGTTGTTGTGAAATCCTGGGAAGTGTTATTGGGTAATTCAATCGGAGAGATTGAGTTGTTAGCGAAATCCTTAGCGGGGAGCTTGGGTTTTCGATTTGGGGAAAATTGAGATTGGTGTGGTAGCTATAGGGAAATTGCTTGCTTGTAAGACGTTGAAGAAGTTCTTCTCATATAGTGGTTGTTATCAAGTCCAAACGTTGCAAAGCCGGAGGCCGATGACGTAGGGCTTTTATCCCGAACATCGTAAAAATTACGGTGTATCTCTTTCCCTTCTCTTTACTTTGTTTTTCGTTTTTATTTGTTTATTGTTATATTTGATATCATTGCGCTGAGTTCAATATCACTATTTTTTTATCGTTATATTTGATAATAGTGTGGTTAGCTTTCAATATCTCTGTAACTGGTTCTGTCATAGTTATAGCTTGCTTAGGTATTGCATATAGTTTGAATCCTATTTTCCGCATTCGATTTAAACGTGCATCGTTAATTTTTTGAAAATTAAAAAGATTTCAATTTTAGCGTATAACCTTATTCACCCCCCTCTAAGGTTGTCATATAGTCCAACATGTAGCAAAAATTATTTTAATTTTGAGTCTCAACGGGAAACAATTACATTTTACTGATATAACTATTTTTGAATTATGACATTGTAAATATCTTTACCTTTTTATAATTGAATATTTTGTTCTATTTATAACTCATTATTTTGCTTGAGTCCCAGTGAGAAAACACTAGATGTTGCTATTGAAGTTGATGAAATTCATTGACAATCATTGAAAAGGATGAACAAAATCTACGATGGAACTCAGAGTTCAAAACAGAAAAGGATGAACTTGAAAAACTCATCATCTCATTGATAATGATTCTGTTACCTTTACAAACGAGAGTGATTCAGCTATATACATCAGCCTTCTCCCTAACCGACTCTCTAGCTGAATAATTACTCTAACTAACTATTCTAATTAACTAACTTTACATACCGACTATAGTTACTTTAACTCTAACTCTAGTCACAGTGGTCAAACAAGGTCAAATAAGGAGTAAAGTTAATAGTTGCTAAATAATTATTTGTTATATTTTGTTTTTGAGTTACAACGGGTAAAAATATTTGATTCCTTACGATGGAATATTACACATTGTTAAAATAATTCTTTTAATTTCATAAAAATTACATGTTGGTGTAATATTTTCAGTTATTGGAAAATGTTATAACATCTCTGATTTTATATTCAGTTTGAATTACAGCTTTTAATATATTTTGTATCTTTATTCGCCACGAGAGCTAGATTATTACTATATAATTGGTAATTACCTAACGATTAAAACATGTTAATTGAAGCAAATATTTCAATGAGAACTTCTTATCAACTTGAAAGATTCATTGTAATTGTGCCAAATATATCTATTTTCCTCTTTATTGGGAAAAACCCAAGTCCCACATTGACTAAAGATATGGTCTCAAAAGAGCTTATAAGTGGGAGGCAACCCTCACCTTACAAGCCGGTTTTGTGGTGTTGAGTTAGACCCAAACCACATTCTACATTCTAAGACTCTTGATGTAAATTGCTAATTTGACATGAAATCTAATAACTTATCTTTGTATGTGTGCATTAATTAAAATCTGTCTGAGTCTCTTTATACAAAGAACACGACACTACCCGTGCATATGTATGGGTATAGTGCTAGTTCCATTAATTTTAATCCAACCAATTCAAACAATCAAAATTGATACAAATAATTTTTCTCTAAATATATTCAAATAAAAATCACGTTATTATTAAAATCAATTCTCTAGAATCAATTGTGTGAAAATCAATTTTTGTCACTATTCAATATTAAAATCAATATTCAAACATGATTTTTTTATAGTATCATTTTGATTTCTGACATTTGGCACGTTGGCACTCAACGGATACGTCAGCTTTGTCAACACTGTTTACTAACCGTTGTTGACGAAAATGCTAACTTGACACACATTTGTAAATATTGGGGACTAAATTAATACTTGTGAAAAGTTAGGGACTAAGTTGAACATTTTTTAAAAGCGAGAGACTAAATTGAGTATAACCTCAAAAAATAGTGGCGGGAGTTTATGAAATTTCGACCTAATTGGGGAGTTGGGGAGATCAACACAACAGAAGCACGTGAGCTTGTGCCCTTGATCACTACAAGTAAAAGCGATAACCACCTACCGAGTCTCATTCAAACCCAACAAGCGTGATTAGTTTTTCTAATCAGTAGTAGGTAATCACATGCTAATTAACATTACGCGGAGGAAAAAACAAGATGAGAAGAAACCGCTATATTTGGAAGGACGTGATGGCCCATCCCCAGAGGCTCGATCCAAAACAAAACCCTTTCTCTATAGCTAGCTAGGTTCATGATCCATATCTGGGACCACTTGGTTTTCCAATTCCAGTGTTGAATTCCCTTAATTCGATTCCAAGGGAGATTTTGTATGCAATATGTGTCGGTCTCAAGTCTCAACTGAACGTGGCTCTATTAGTTCCACGCGTTTCCTTAAGACGAAAGGAAGTCGTCACCCACTGGCCCCTACCTTCAAACCCGGATGAATATGCAGAGACACTGTCACTATCTTCTGATTGGTTTTAGGGGGTAAATCTAAAAGGGGTTCCTTTCTTCAGTTTTCTTCGCCCCTGGGGGGGGTCCTTTGTACCTGCCTCTCTGAACAATTAATGGACCATCATCGCCTGAACTGTACGTATACCTTAAAACTATTCTAGTAAAAGTTTATAATTGTTGTCATCATATGCATATATAGAACCAACTAAACAGTAAAACTGATCATGGATTTTGGGTGAGAAAGGAATGGGATGGGAGAGGTGGTGGTGCAGAGACTTGCATAAAAGCCGTTGTTCTTCCGTTGGTCAATAAAATCTCGCGCGTACGTAAGTGATTGTTCAAGCCAAGGTGTGTAACTTTGGAATTTAGGGACGAAAACAAATAGGGTACCCGTGGATGTAAATAAAAATATTTGATGGATAGTGACGTATTTAGGAATCCTGGTCGAGCATGGTCAAACTATTTAATTTAACAATTAATATATATCATCGTGTAGAAAAAAATTTACAACCACGAAACAATACATCATAAAAAATGTTTGACTTTATCTCCCCTACCTTAAAAATGTTTTACAGCGATGGTGTATACCAATTAAACATATTTTGCCATTCTAATTTGGTAATTTTGGTCCTTGTGATTTTTTCATTACACTTTTCGTTGCTAAAAATCATGGATTGTGCAATTTTATTTCCTTATTTTTCTAAAATTTAAGATTTTTGAGGACCAAAAGTGCAAATAATATATGATTTTGAGAGAAAAAATTGCGAAATTAAGAAAAATGGGGATCAAATTGTCAAAGTAAAATAAAAAGACTAAAATCACCATATTTGTTTGTGATAATAATAGATTTTTTTTATTCAAATGATACTAATTAAACTAATGGACTTGTTATTGTTCTTTTATCGATCTTCTTAGACAAATAAAGTTAGTGGACTAGCTAAATAACATATTATTGGGGTAGCGAATTTAAAATATACCTAATTATCCAAATATATATTATTTTTGGATAATCAAAACTACCCCATATATAGTTACACTACCAATCGCTCCTGGAGCTGCAATAGGAAATAGTAGTCAGGAATGGAAAGAGAAAAATAGTAGCAGGATGTACAAAAGAGAAAACTAGGAGTGTCAAAATATATTTTTTATAGGGGTATTGGTGCAAAATTTTAAATTTGAGGATGTGCATATTTGGGGTATATTACCACTAAAATAGGATATTTGGGGTGTTCCCGGGAACACAGGGAACACCCGCTGAATCCGCCTCTGAGCACACCCTGACCTATATGTAGGTCCGTCCATGGTAGTAATATTACATATAGCTAACATGGCAGGAGGGTCACGTAATGAGGTATCCGTGTACTCAGAGGCGGATTCAGCGGGTGTTCCCTGTGTTCCCGGGAACACCCCAAATATCCTATTTTAGTGGTAATATACCCCAAATATCCTATCTTGGTGGTAATACATCCTGTCTTAGTGTAATTGAAGGAACACCCTATTTACTCCTGAAGAAAAATGAACACTCAAATTTTGCATCCATTTGCACCAAAGACCCAAATTTCACTTACCCAAACACCACACACTTTTATTATAAAAAAAACACCACACAATTGTGAAGACCTTTAATGCTAGTGTCACAACATACTTTGAAGATTCACTTCTACTGGGCTGGAAAAGGAACCACTGGCATACCAACAAGAGGAGTTTATGGACCTTTAATATCTGCTATTTCAGTGGATCCTAGTAAATCACATCCTGCATCTTCCTGTTACTTAGTTTTTTTTATCAGCTTAGACAATTTGGCAAATAAACACTACAGACACACTATCGCACGGTCACATCTGGGTTTGAACCCGAAAGTCGGTGTCCCCATATTGCTGAATTTGTTAATGCAACCAGCAGTGGGGGATTACTGTCATTATGAAATGTATAATTTATTTATTTAAATATATTATTGTTGTTTTTAATTATATTTTTAGTAAATTGTGTATTTAAAAAATTTGACATTCCCGACTCTGGGGTCTTGGGTCCGCCACTGAAGAACACCCTATTCTAAAATCCTGGATCCGCCACTGCGTGTACTTGTAGGGTCCGT